>CM030902.1:19073046-20273046 GCA_018136845.1 Heterotis niloticus
AGCGTATTCAGTCAGGCACAGAAGACTTTGTTTTGGCTTTGCTACTTTTTCTTTCCGGGCTTCAGGTTGTTAGTTGGTCTTTGGTTCGCACATAACAGAATCCGTAATAGAGTTCATTTTCACTTTGACACCTTGGAGCACATCACTTTTTAATGTAAATATTCATTGTAAATCGCTAACCTTTGTCACAATAAAACCCTTCCACCAAAATCGCTTAGTTTTGTTCCTGGGGAGTAAACCCTTTAAACCCCTTTTCCCCTTTATGTGCGCCCCTTTTGATCCCTAGACTGTACTGAGCCCAACTCAAGGGGTTATAACATGGGCCGAAAACAAAAAGAATTGTGAAAGTTAAAAAATTCAAGTTTGCGTCTCTTTAATTGATTCCATGTGTTTATTTTTTAAATAAGCAATGTTTCCCTGTAAATTTTATGTGAAACTAAAATTGATGACATCTTGTAGCAGTGGTTTATAAAATCTGTTCACAAGGTTAAATAATAAAAAATCCCTTTTCCCATCCATTATTATATCGCTGCACTGAAATGCAAACATACTTTATCAAGCACTGCTTCAGGCCGAACTCTAACATGACTGGAAGGAAAATATAAGAAACATTTTAGTGAGTGTATATATAGTGTTGAGGACATTATAGTATTACCATTATATCTCCTATTAGATTAGAGTATTTTCTGTTCTCAGGTTTATCTCCAAAAAAATGGGCAATAAGGTTTGGTCTAATGCTGGTACACATAATTTTTAAGACTGCACAAAGGTGCCTGAGGATGAAAAAGAAAGGACAGAAAGACTCCCACATTTGACACAATCATAAACAATCCCTATATTGAAATTATTTGGACAGAAGAAGGAATAAAGAAGATGCTGATGGCAGCAACTAACTTGAGGAATTACTCTCATCAAATGGAACAGATTTAGATAAATAATACATAAACATATATATATATGTTTATGCATTACTTATCTAAATCATATATATACACACACACACACACATATATATATATATATATATATATATATATATATATAGTATGGCAGTGTACGTGCTAAAAGTAAACTTTTGTTATTACATATAATTACACATATATATTATTTTACATAATATATATTACACACACACACACACACACACACACACACAGGCACGCACATACACGCAGGCTGAAATTGTAAAAATCGGTTAGACAGGTGGCGCAATACTTCCAAAACATGATATGAAGAATAAAAGGGATTGAGAAACATTTTGCAATGTTTTTACACGCTGTGTCCTGTCGAATGGAAAGCTGAAGTCGGGTTAAAAAAATAAGGCCCGGTCTTGTTCACCTAGTCGGATGGGGCTGTCTAAAGAAAAACAACCCATGGACACGGGGACGAGCGTGCGCGCCCTCGACATCCTCTTTTCGTTACCGTATTGTTCTAGGATGTGGTGTTTAGTTATACATCTAAGTTTTCTCGTGACTGCCAACCATTAATGTTCTTCGTGAATTCGGACCACAGGGGTAACGTTATTATAAAATGCTTGCATTGGTTAGCATTAATGTACGACTTAGCAGAAGCTGCAAAATACCTAGTCCCAGTGAAATGTCGACGTTCTGTTAAGTCACGGTTGTTATGTAGTTGAAAATAACAAGAAAAGGGGAACTCATCTAGTGGGGGAGTTATTCTGCGAATGGGGTGACATAGTTCACTGAAATCTGAGAACAAAAACATCACCAAAATGTCATTGGTTGTTCGAGGCAAAAACAACAATCGAGCTGAGCGCTTCCCGTTGGCGGAATAACTGCGCCGAGAGCCGTTAAAAATAACCGGGGGAGAGAGAGAGAGAGAGCGAAGTCCTTGTGAAAGTCGTTAGATAATCGAACAATAACATGAGGAAATATTACAACGACACGAAGTAGCTATGTTTTTCAGTGTATGTAAATCATTTTAAATCGTGTACAGCTCTGGAAGAACATAAGTTAACAAAAGGATTACACAAGCCAAGTCTTATCTTTTCCTGAATGTCTTATTTTTCATATAAGGTACACACGCAACCGGACTTTTATCGTCGTTCCTCTGTTGACTTTACAGCGTAAACAAAGGAAAACGTTAAGTGCTGCCTCTGACCCCAAGAATCCAGAACCTGTACAGGAAGCCAATGTTAAGTTAACGTCGCATAAAATTGTACAGAAATCTCACCCCCCCCATAATCTTGACTGCACAAAACTCGCCCTCGACACTCGCTCTTCACAAACAGCATCAAAATTAGCAAGTTCCTTTCTCTAAAAACACCAAAAAACATCTAAGTGACATATAAATGGCGTTCACAACAAAGCCCAAATTTCTGCCTTTATCCTACAGAATTACCTCAACGCCTTTGCCAAGAGACATACCTTTGCTTTACTATTTATCTTACAACACTGACAATTTCCTTAGAGTAATTTCGAGCAATTAATAGCTATTACCTTTGTAAAAACGCTTGCAGACCGCTTCGAAGAAAATAAAACCAAAAAAGAAATCAATAAAAAAGGGCTACAGTAATGTGACAAGTACTGTCTTCATTTACTTTTACCTCCAAATAATATTTCACCTTGAACGCGACATTCTGCTGCAGCACAAAGAGAAGTACAGAAACGGCTATCAACGCAACAGAATATATGTCGGCATCGCCACGTGACATGGGCCAATCGGCGGCGACTCAGGGCTTGTGGGTCCTGTAGTTGTTTTCCCCGTCGCTGTTGTTTACAGCAAGTTATCGATAAACTACAAATCACACAATTCTCCAAAACTCCACGTGGCCGGCTTTTGTTTGCAAACAAAGTGATCTGTACAAGGAGCATTTTTGAACGCAGGCGGTGTGACGTATTTCGAAAAAGGAAAATTATATGAATTTAAAACGTACATCTTTCGACCGGCTTTTCTTTGACCTCACACTCCAAACTCGGCGATGAAGTTCAGTTCACTCGTATTCCAACACAAAAACATTTAATGTCGATGCTGCATTTCGTACTGGCTTTCGTCGCGCCCGGTGATGTAGTAAACAAGTCAGCAATGGAGATCGTGTTAAAAACGTGCTTTATCGTAGTCCAGCGTTGTTACAGATATTCTAACAGCCTTTAATGTAGTGGGGAAAATATCCCCCAAAAAAGTTTTCTTCGGTCTATGTTTAACAGTCTATTCAGACGCTTTGTCAGTTTGTGAAGGACGATTTTGTCAAGAGTTTGTGTTCAGCCAGAATATATGGATAGTGTGTTTGTGTCTGCCTGCCTGTTCCAACGTGCGTCTGCCCTTCTTTTGTTGTTTATGCTCTATGCCTTCATCGCGTCACTTTTGCCGGTTTACACGCGATCTTCCGAGATGTTCTTATTCCTTCCGCTCACCCCCATCGTTAACACAGGCGTGGTGTTCCTCTAGCGGCCATCTTGGAAATAACACGACGTTTTTGCGCAGTCTTCACACAGCAGCATCACGCAGGAAGGTGCGCCGAGCATCAGATAAGCGTTCAGCGTATTCGTGTGCGGATCAAGCATTGTGTGCAAAATTATTATTCAAAAAAAAAAAACTGTACAAAATCATTTAGGTGAAGATGGCATGGGCGTGGTTGTCATGAAAGCTCGGAATTCACGGATTTCTGTAGGAATAAACAAACCAGATGGGTCGTTTGTAGATTAAGCCCAAATGACCACTGACCCCAGACGTCTTCTTGTGTTGGAAATATAGTTCTGATCCGTTGGGTTTTCGGGGGTTTTTGTATTATTTCAAGTCTTTTGATTCATTTCTGTTTCAGCTAATATTCAGAACAAAACAACAGGAGCACACCTGTGCCTCAGGTAACGAACACAACCTGAGCCGTCAGATTCAACGTAAATGTCTACGTCACAATCAATTGAATCTAATATACACCGTATTTCCTAGATTTATTCATGGGATTAATTCTGCTAAAAACATCAGGAAAAGCAACTGTTTTTTTTATTTGGTTAAATAACTAAAATCTTTATGTTCTTAAACAGTTTATGCAATCTCTGTGTTTATTGTAGAAGCATTAGGAATGAGACAGGATCTGACTTTGGATGGGGCATCAGTTTATTTAATCTTTTACTAACACGAAGCAGCATTAAAGTCTTATTTAAAATAGTTGAAAATAGATATGAGAGGTCGGATTGCTAGTGATGCGGTTGCTGCAAAAAATAAGTTTTGGGGCTTCTTATGTGTATTGAAATGTTTGTTTTGTGCTTTTAACACATGCACATATTAATAGGCAAATATTAACAGTAGATTTTGACCACTTTTGACCAAAGACATTCATTTTCATGAAAAAGTACTTAGGAATGCATTTTCTGAAGTGTAAATTTGTGATCTTGGTTTAGTAATGGCACATCGTATTTTACAGACGTGTTAATTTCTAAATCCTAATATTAATAAATAACTTGGTTGTAATATAGTCTATATAAAAAATCCCCCCCCCCAAAAAAAATCCAAACTCTGTTGTTTTAGACTGAGTCTAAACCTCAGTTTGGACATACTTTTAATAAATGTTTTCATTACAATAATATTTTATACAGTAGGCTGCACAAAATATTTCAAATTAAGAAATATTTCAGGAACAAAAAAAAATTAACCAAACAAACTGTTAAAACTTTAAAACTGCCACAGAAGTGTACTCCAGAACAAGCTAAACAACATAATTTCACTTATTTAGTTTCCCTCCTGTTTGACTGTTCAAAACAGAACAATTAAAAATATTAGTCAAGGCATCTACTTGTAAAAACACTGATCGTTGTTTGCTTATAACCATAGTTACAATTAATATGTTATACAGTCAACAAGTTCTAAGACTGACCGCCCTGTGACACTCCCATAGTTTCGAGCCTTTTTTAACAACTCAGCAACAGTGGAAGGTGGCCAGACATAGAACTTCTTGACTGCACCACATATGTACAGTTAGTATCTTTGTAAACTCTTTGGAACCACGAATAATTCTACATTTATTCAGACTGCAAAAAATTATAGGCCAGGCACATATATTGCATATGCATAAAATGTAAGCATTTATCAGATTAGGAGAAATATAGACCCTTGGCAAAGTAAACATGATGTACAGCAACTTTTACATCTGAGGAGACACTACTGCTGTCCAGTTCAGGCCATAGAACTTCAGCAGACTGTAGCGCAGCTCCCTGTAGCGGAACCCAAACATGTATGGGGCCAGTACTTTGGGCAGCACGAGCAACACGTTGCAGACCACCAGGGACACCCAGAGCCTGGTCCTCAAGTCGGCCGTGCTCAGCTGGGAATAGAGCAGCAGTTCAATGACAAGCACCAGCATGGGGCAAAAGGAGAGGAACAGGTGCAGGTAGTGAATGAGGAAGGTGCCCCTGGCCCGCGAGCAGTGCTCCCCCCTCCACACCCCTGAGTGCCAGGTCTTCCAGTAAAGCATCACATACCCAGAGAAAACCAGCAGCAAGATGATCAAGATGCTGGTGACCGTGAGAAGCATGGTCACCTTCAGTGGAGCAGAATGGCTAACTGTGAGCACCATGACCAGGGGCAGGGAGCAGATGTGCGACGTGCAGGGGCTGCCAGAGTGGAACCACAGGAATGCCCCCACCACGGCAGCTGGAAAGAACACCGACACCACCCAGATGACCCCGATCACCCTCCGGGTCCGAGTAACAGGCCAGAGTGCCAGGTAGCGGAGGGGCATCAGTACAGCCAGAGAGGTGTCCAGTGCCATGGCCATCGTGCTAAGGATCCCAGCGCTGAACAGTGCCCCCAGGAGGGACAGCAGCATGGTGCAGCCCCACTTTGTCATGAGTACTCCAGCGGTATTGAGGACAGAGGTCAGGGCGTAGATTGAGACAAAGGCGAGGTCACTCAGCAGCGAGTTAGCAAGAAGCAGGTACCGTGTCTCCTGCTGTAGGTGAGAGCTGCGAAGCACCTTGGCCAGGATCACTGGCACCACTGGAGACACAGCTAAGAAGCTCACCATGGGACACAGCTGCAAGTATCCCATCTGCCGTGGTGGGTCGAACACTTGCCATTCGCGCACAAACAGCTCCACTGGGCTGAGGGACAAATTGGAGATGTTGGCCATCCTGTTGTGCTTCTCCCTGTAGCCAGACCTGTGGTACCAACTCCCAAAGGTGCACAGCAGTGACCAGAAGGAGTCCCTGGTGACCATTGTTGCAGAGGACTTGAGACTCTTTGGAGAAGGTGGCTCTCTCAGCTGCGGCTGCTGGCTGTCACTAAGTGTTTAAACCCAGAGACCAGTGAATTTCAAAGCCATCGATTAACCACAGGTGCATTTAGTTATGGTTCCCAAGGAAACCCGTATTTGGGCAAACAAACGAATAGAAGCAAATACATTTGAGTGAGAAAAACCTGCTCCATTGCTGCACAAAAGAAAAAGCTAAAGGTTATTAAAAAAACTTCACATGGACATAAAGATACTTGCTTTCCTACAGCACTGCAAATTTTAACTGAAAAATCTTTTTTAAACATATTTCCTTTTAGTAATTGAGGAACATTAACTTTGAAAAGGAATGAAAATACACCCATTGCTCATTTTGTTCCCAGAAATCCATTTGTTAGGCAAAAAATAAAAATAAATAAAAATGACAAATACCATTATGAAGTTATACTTTATTTTGCAGATACATAGTTGGTTGTGCCATTTCTCCGTTAAAAATAAAGTGCATTTCACAGTTAACTACACGTCTACATGAGATGCTGTTACTGTATTTAGTCTGTTGTAGCTACTACACGGCTCGGTATATAGCATCAACACACGGTTACAGCTGGGGACACTTCCCCTGAAACCCTACACCACCAACAGTCCCTTTCACAGTAATTTGCTTCTATAAGTTCCTCCAACAATTGCAGTTCCTTCTAAAAACAAAAAGAATTTCAAAAGCCCCTCTCATGTTCTAGTAAGTTCCGGAATCCTAGACGCAGTCAGAGTGGACTTGTCCCAAAAGTCAAGATACAGCTTAACACGAACATTCACATCTACATACAAAAACATGAGAACTCATCTCTCCCTCACACACACACACACACACACACACACACACACACACACACACACACACACACACTCCCAATCCAGGTTCCTGCTGTCTGTCAGGGCAGGATCTGGATACTGGTTCTCCTTGGGGAGACACTATCATTAGCACACTGTAGCTGTGTAGTCCAGCAGTCTACACATAACTCACCCAAAAACCCTAACTAGTACCTTTGCTAAACAGCTAAACACCACCCAGTAGCACCCAGTAGTAACTAACATCTAGCGTAGGGAAATAGAGCAGCGCCTATGAGCAGGTGGTAGGGACAGGGTGGAGGGCTCATGTCAAGGTCATGTAACAGTCTTTGTTGGAAGGAATGTGCCCAGTTCACACAAAGGAGCTGCAGAGCACATCAGATCAAGTCAGCAAATCAACAAAAACTGCTCTATGGTAAATACATTCAGAGGAAGCAATACAAGGTGACCAAATACATCATTCAAATTTTCAAGTAAGGTAAACGAATGCTGGAAAAAATAGAAACTATGTTTCAATAAATATTACAAAATATATTGACTATTTTTCAAAGGTTCATGTTACAGACAGGTTCTCTTTGTTTGTTTGAACTTGATGGGCTCATTCCAGATGAGACGATGGCCTTGGGTCCCCCGATCCATCTCACTGGTAACACTTGCACAGAAAATGTAATACTTCACATTCAGTGCCATGGTACTGGCTGAGGGACACCTGCCACGAGGCAAGGAAGACAGCTGGGTTTTCCATGTGGAAATTTGGAAGGTCTTACAGTACAAATTGTAGGCGGCCTTCCAGAAAAGCGTGTTAAGTCAAGGACAAGCGTATGACGTGTCCTTCAACTCACCAGCTTCTTTCAGAAGTTTGGAAAAATCTCTGAATGCACTTTACCTGGAAACTCCCAGCATGCTTTAACTGTGTTGATTTTTTTACCTACCCTAACTTGGTGCTCCACGAGTTTCTACACACATCCACCAGCTGCTCTAAGTACCTCTGCAGATTTTCCAGAACGTGCTACAACTACCGAGTCGCCAAACACGTTTTACAGATCCGCACGGATTCTTGTTAACTCTATGTGTCCCTTCTGTTCTGACTTTCCATGTTGTTCTCTTTTGCTCAGCAAATATTCAAGAACTGCGGGGTGCACAAACCATGACTCTTAAGTCCTAGGCCCCACTGTGGGACTTGGGTTCGTAAGCTATGTCCTTCAGGAGTTCCCTCCATGCACTAGCATGGGTACTGGGTAGCGTTACTGTCTGGGTTGTGACAAGTTTCTGTTCCACCTGTGTCTGTAATAAGGGTGTTATTGCTTCTAGAATATTGCTATAATCCTTACAAAAATAATTAGCAGAGTTATTGCTGGCTGACTGATTGTTGCCATGGAGACATGGGGATGGTGAATCCTTGCAGTGGGTTTTCTGGATCAAGAGGTGAAACTAGTGGCACAGGGCCAAGAAGGTACTGGGGTATGGCGTCCTCAGCTTCCACCAACCCGTAACCTGTCCAACCCTCACTGCCCACCCACTGTGACTTACTTGCACCAACTGACACCGATTTTATTGCTAATTTCTCCCTCTGGGTTGTTCAAAACGGGTAAAACTGGAGTAATTTAGGTGACCCAACTGTCATTTTGCTGTTTAAATAAGGTACAAGTTTTTTACAAATAATGTAGATTTGTCCGACTATTTGGGGGTATTTTCCTCAGGATAATAACTCGAACAGACATTGCCCAGGAAGCAACAGCGCACTCTGCACTGCTTCACTGTAAGACGTTATTTTCCGGCCCCTATTGGGGTCGTCATAGCGGGAACGCATGGGTCCCCAGCTGCTTCCGACGGATTCGCCCGTTGTCGACGGTTCAGAAATTCGCAAAGAGCGGGTCGAACCACCGGGATCACAGTCCGCCGCTGTCGTGAGCCAGCGAAGCTCCGCTTCACGAAACCACCGGAGACGCACAAGGACGGACGCACTCATTCACGTGGCAGCGGCTCACTAAAATCCTAAATGTTCAAGGGCACCTGCTAGTAAACTAATTCCTCGCTTAGCACAAACCGATGCACTGTTAAACACGATCGGAGGAGGAGAAAAAAAAACAAAAAATAAAAAAAGATGCTTCCGAACAAGACACGTGTGTGGAGGCGCGACGTCTCAGAAAACCGCATGTAACGTCGCACCTATTTGTGCACGCCGACGACAAAGGCGGTTACATTCAGGTGAAGTTAAGGATCGCGGCCCCGGACGCGCGCAGATCCGCGTTCACGTCCCTCCGACCCCGGGGGGGGGTTGCGCGCGGGCTATTTTTAGCACCGAGCGCGGGGTTCGCTTTCCGCTCACTCGCGCGCCTGCGCGCTCCCGCGACGCGCAGCCTGCGGTAAAAGGGCCGCCGCGTCCATTCATCGCGACGCTGCGCAGACGCCACTGCGCAGACACCTCAGAGAAGCAGACGGTTAAAAAGCTAAAACTAGCACGTATGTACAATATATGTACAGCCTCTACCCACGAACGCAGAAGGCGCGCACACATACACACACACACCTTCGAGCTTGGTGGCTGAGTGCCTGATCGTGCAGAATGAAGGGGTTACAGCGCCATAACTCGGGGCTACACTAAGCAGCCTCCCCCCTGTTGCCATCCCAGGCTGAAAAAGCACACGCCGAGGGCAGTTCGGTTTCCGGCCGCCTTCACCACAGTGCTGCCAAGATGCTTTCCTGGCCAGGCTACACGTCACTAGGGGTGCGTGCCCGCTGGACGCTGGAGGGCACGCACCCACAGCACACCATCCAGAGCGCCTTCTGGATCTCCTGGTTGCGGAAAGCGTAGATGAGCGGATTGATGACGGAATTGTACGTGGCCGGCACCAGCGTGGCGTACATGTACAGCGGCGGGTACGTGTAGTCGGCCACCAGAGAGTACACGGTGAAGGGCATCCAGCAGGCAGCGAAGGTGCCGAGGATTATGGTGAGCGTGGACACACCCTTGCGCGTGGTGACGTAGTGCGGCGTGGCAGCGAGGAAGTGGTGCTGCAGGGCGATTTGGTGGGCGTGGTGCATGACAATCTTGCAGATCTGCACATAGAGCTGAAGCATCAATCCAAAGAGCAACAGGAAGGAGACGGATAGGACAGCCACGTTGTTCTTGGTGAGGGGCCACACGATGCTGCAGGTGGACTCCGCAGCTAGGCAGTTGACGCCCGTCACGGGGAGAAGGCCCAGGCACAGGGACACGCCCCACAGCAACACCAGCATGGTGTACGTGAAGGTGACGGTGCGCTCCGAGTTGTACGTCAGCGCATAGTAGAGCGAGAGGTAGCGGTCGATGGTGATGGCCAGCAGGCTAAAGATGGAAGCTGAGAAGGAGGCCACCACCAGTCCGACCGTAAGCAGCTGGGCAGGGTCCGAGCGCAGCAGGTAGGCGAACACGAAGTGCAGCACCAGGCCGAGTCCGGCCAGCAGGTCAGCCAGAGCCAGGCTTCCGATCAACAGGAACATGGGGGCCCGCAGTCCCGGGTTCTGCCAGATAACCAGCACCACCACGGCGTTCTCGCAGGCCATCAGCGTCCCGGACGTGCACAGCACTATGTCCCATGGGTTGACCAGCGGCGTCAGGCCCCGGGGTGCCATGGTGGCAAGGGGTGATGCCACCATGGTGACATTGTCTGCCACCATGCCCCCACTAGTCCATGCGGTGTCAGGGGTCAGCCAGCTGGAGGTGACTGGTTGCTCCTCGCTCATAGTGCCCCCCGTCTGGAACAGGCATCGAGGTCGGTTAGGAGCACAAGGGTGGGTATAGCCTGGACAGGACATCACCCAACCACACACCCACACACACTTAACAAACATGCGCTTGGGAAGTACATGCACGCATCAGTGTGCTTTACTCTTGCACACGCAAGCAAAACATACAAGTTCGAGTCACACATATCCACAGACCTCAAGCACTCAATTCCATGGCCACACGGCGCTCAAACTATACGCGCATCCGAACACACGCAACACACGGGAATTTACACGCTACTCGCTTCTCATTCACATTTCTCTTCCACCGACAGTCTCAGTGGAATCAAACTGGAGTCTCACAGTAAGAAATAACCCACATCTGTCTGTCGTCACGTCATCGTCGTTTATGATCAAACCTTCCCGAACATTCCTCAATATCAGGTACCGGGGGCAATCGGATTACTGCAACTCCATGCTTGTATTCTATTGTGATGGATCGATCAAAGCAGAATAGAGATTTTTTACAAATATTATCCAACAAAACGATCGCAGTCTGTTTGCAGTATGATCCCCCCACACACACACGCACGCACGCACGCACTCACACCCGCTGCCAAAGGCTGCTGGGGGTAACGTTGGTCCTCGCGGGAATCTGCACACCGTTAACACCGGCGGCGCGCCTTAACCACGGCCTCTCGACGCGCGCTCCGCAGAACCTGCCGAACCAACAACCGGGCCATGTTCTGCAGCGGCGCATCGCTCCCTTTGTTCTCGCAGATGAAAAGATTTAACAAAAGGAAAAAAAAAACCCAAAACCGATGAGCGTTTGTGCGACCGATTTCAATCCGAAGCGCGACTTACGCAGACTTTCATTCATTCGCTCATTCATTCGTTCATCCGTGCAGCCACGCGCGCGCCCACGTACCTTGACAGCGGCGCCGGGCGCCCGGCTCTAGATGTCGTCCTTTGCCATCGTCCTCCGAGGGACCCAAAGGGCGGCTTCAGGTGGGGTTCGAGCGGCACCGCGGGCAGTCCTTCGTGGGTGGAATCGAGAACGGCGCTGGCGGCGGCGGCGGCGGCAGCGGTGACGATGGCGCGCTGTGACCGGTGCGCGAGCGCGCGTCGCAAGGGGAAGGGAGGGACGCGGGAAGGGAGGGAGGGGTGGCTCTGATCCACCACACACACACACACACACACACACACACCCCACCCCCCCTTTCGGGGAAGAAGATGCTCACCTGCCACACTCGATGCCCCGCGCTCGGGAGCGCAGCCTTGCGCGCAAGAAGGTCAGAGCGACTGACGCGCGTCTCGCATGTCTTTGCGGGTTCTGTCAGCGCAAGTGTGTTTTGCGGCTAAACGAGCGACAAAGGAGCGCCCAGCGTCAGCCCCGTGCCCAGCGGATGTCACTCGTGCTGCCAAGTCATGCTTAAGGTCATTCTGTGGGTATCTGGTCTGGGGCTCCAGTGTGGTGCTGGACCAGTGCCCAAAGGTCATTTCTTGGGCTGAAATTCAAACAGGTGAGGCTCCTCTGGCTGCCACTGTCTGCTGGAGAGTTCTGTTTACAGTGCCCCCTATGGACTCTATTTTGGGTCTGGACTATTTACAGTCCAGTAGAGTGAGAGGCAATCTGTGCCGCCACCCCCTTCTCTTCTCCCTCCATCTCCGTTCCTGTCTCATCTTCCCTTTCATACTTTCCCCAGTTGCAGCATCTCCTGATGTCCCAGTTATCCATTTCTGTCCTAACCAGTACTTGAGGTAGCCCAGTACTCACTGGTACTGAGTAGCTACTGGCACTTCTATCTGTTGCTCTTTAGAGAACGGGGACTTTTTCTCACATATGAGCACTTCTCCTAATCCCCCGATGCTCTTTTCTGCCCTTTTTGACCAGATTATCTGGCCGAGCTGCTCTCCCAGCAAGAGACTGTAACTGTAGAACACGGTTATTATTCATAGCAGGCCTCATAACTCCATTTCATTACCCAGGGTGCATGTAGTTACACTGCAAATCAGCTCAAGCTGCTATCCTACTCTTTGTGTGTAATATGTGTTCCCATTATTAAAGAAATACTATACACTGCATTTTGAACATCAGCGGTATCTCCTAGCATTCACTGCAGGAATAAAACATGAAATCCTTGTACTATAATACTTATTTGCCAATTCCTACTGATGCACACAATATCATGCTAATAAGAGGAGAACTGGCAAGTATTTCTTTCCACCTCCACCAGATGATTATTCCTGTCTATTCATTTTCCTTTCCTCTACCTGTCTCACGTCTTGACCTCCTTTTAACTGAACTGAATTAAAATGACACAGCTTTATTTATGTGCGTCATAAATGTTTAATTTTTTACGTTTGTTAATGAGTGCAGGCCTGACCTGCTATTGTTGACAGCATGAGCACAGCCAGACCTGGCCGTCTGCATACACTGTACCAACACGTTGTATGAAACATCTGCCAGTCAAACATCAGTTTTTCAAGACAAACAGGCTACCATGCACATACACACGTGGTCAGGCTATACTCTTGAGGACAGACCAGTCATTTGCAGGGCAGCCACATTCACTATTAATTTAGAGTTTTGATCAATCTAGAGTAACCTGTTCCCCTGACACATATTTGGACTGTGGGAAGAAACCCACAAAGAGGGAGAATATGCCAACCCCACACAGACTGCACTGGATTTGAACCCGCACCCAAACCATCTGAGTGCAGTGAGACGGCAGCCCTCTCTGCTGTGCCATCATGCAAAGATCTATTCTGCATCAAAATGAGTGCAGCATAATTATTGTTCTAAATGTTTCATGTATTAATCGCAATATAATATCAAAAGTGTCTTAATAACTGACTTTTTAGAAGTGCAGGGCCTGGATAGGACACCTGGTAATCTCACACAAATGCAAACACATACAGTGACACCCTAAAGTGTCATCAATTCATTATAGGAATTTTATTTATTTCATTCCAGAAAAATGATAGCAACATTTGCATTCATTTTGAATTAAGAGCATGCAGTTAATAAAAAAGACCTGTTTTCATTTGATCACAAGATCAAAAATGTTAACTTTTTTTATCAGTACAACAACAACAACAACAACAACAACAATAATAATAATAATAATAATAATAATAATAATAATCAGACTGTCTTACCGATTCCTGCCTGAAACTGGCCTGGTCCCCACCTCTTACCTGGCAATTGAACAGCAGGCGGTACCTGGCTCCAGATCTCCTGGAAACCTGTAAGGTAGGTCCATAGGCCAAAATTGCAACTGAAGAGTGACTTGTGTCTACAATGTCATCTTTATGCAATATGTAGAAATTGCGGCTATTAACAGTAGTGCGTAGCTTAAGTGTGTGTGATAAGAAGGTGTTGCGGTTGAGTGGGGGTGTATGTTCAGAATCATCTCAAACAAGCCTAATGTAACCCAGTATCACCTACAGCCACTTTCAGACAGAAACAGCAGTATGCACGACAATGGACTACGTAGACTGCGGTCCATATAAAAGTAGGACAAAAAAGACCAGCTTAATGAGAGGCTTCAGCCATGTTAAATATTGCATTTAAGAAAAAATATCTTGGAATATTAAATTACTGATGCTTACTAAGTACTATAAGCAGATGTCCATACCTCACCACTCAACATAAATCTGTTACGCAGACACAGTTATGACAAAATATTTAATTCAGCATAAAGTGTATTCTAAAGCATGATTTGCACTGAACTGTGTGTTGAGATTATAGTAGCTTTTGCTGAAGGATGTTTCTTGTTTTTTCATATTCAACTATGTATGCCAAATTTAAAATACAGTACATAAACAGAAGTGAAACAATTCTGTCCCAAAGTAGCATCACTTTTCTATAGAAGTAAATGATGTAATTGATTCATATGAACAGTTAACCTTCAAGAAAAAATATTACCAAGCAGATAGGAAGGATTGTTGGCTGATGCTCCTTATTTGTGTATTCATATTTACAATTTTTGTTATAATTTCCTGTATTGGTTAGTTTGTTAGTTTTTTTGTGAAATTTAATATTCTGTCTGGCCTGTTGCTATATCTCATTTGTATTAATACACTGAGAAGAGATACAGTTCATTTGTGGTTACACGTGATTTATTTCTACTCTAAAACAAATTGAAAGTTTCTTCTGTTCATTGTAGCTGATGTGTAAAGGTAAAATAGAACAGAAATAGCATATTTAACCCAAAGAATTGTAGCTCTATGCATATATTAATATGTTGCACGGTGAAATGTACAAAATCGAAAGCCACAAGCTGTCATTTAAATATATTCCAGTAAAGCTCTTTATAAGTATCCAGTGGTACATTTTTATCGAAATTTGATTTTTTTTTTTAGGCAGGCAGTGTACCGGACACCTATGAGGCGGTGTAGAAGGGGGAGTTCGGGGGCCTTCCGTCCTCCTTTCCGTTCCACCGGCCATCTTGTGATAGACGCAGGGTAAGATGAGCTCCACGTTTTGTTCTTGTAATTCGTCGAATACATTTTAAAAGTTGTTCACCTCTTTGTGAAAATAGTGCGGGAGACATGTGAGACACAAAGCGCGCACAATAAGGAGTCGAGCGACGGTTTATGCATTAAAAGAAGCCCAGTTTGCGGAGTCTGTGGCGGCGGCGTGTCTCCACGAGGGCCCGGTTCGCGTACGGCCTCACTCCTCTGCTTCACTGCCTGGGCGCTTCTGACGCGAAATTCCAAAGTTTTCTTCTTCACCGGTGTCCTTCTCTGCTTTGCTTTGGCTGAAAGTCTTTTCTTTTGGATATTTTACACGAGTTCGATGTTAAAATGACATGAACTTTGGCAGTGTTGGTAACGTGGACTGGTTAGCTGAAATATTGATCATACTTACACGAGTGCTTAGCATAAAGTAGGAAGTCCAGTCACAAATGATCAGTAAACTATTTCCTTAGTTCTCCAATGGAAGTTGTTTGTCAGAGTAGTACCCAGTATGTAGTATTTTGTCATCTGAAGAGTATCTGATGTTTACTGCTTTAAAATACTCGGTTATTGGCTACCTTAGTGAACATAAAGTACTTTACATGGTGCTATAGCTACAAGCATTTAAAAACTTTTAACGTTATGCTCGCCCAGTTTCTGACCTGCATGTATGATCCATGCGATGGGATCAGGATGATACTGATGTTACTCAATACCTGCACGTAATCTGCAGCAGACTTTCTTCATTTACAGTGTTGTGATATTTTTATACAAGTTTTATCTTTTTGTGTGTTTGGAGCCAGGGATCAGTGATGTTGGTATTGTCATCTTCAATGTAATTGTATTTGAGTGTGTTTTTGCTGTCTTGCATGTTGTGCAGATCTAAGTCCAGAAAGCAGGACTTTTTGGGTCGCGGTTTTATAATGTCAAGCCTTAATTGTCCAAATGCACAAACTTTTTTGAGAAAGTGATTACATTGACTGAACTGAATCATGTTTTGACTGTGGTCTTTGCGTCTGCAGTGAACGTGCACCATGACGAACACCAGAGGCAAGAGGAGGGGGACGCGGTACATGTTCGCCCGGCCTTTCCGCAAGCATGGTAAGCGTAATGCATGGCTTCTAGTGTCTCTTTGCAATATGGTTCTCTTAGTGTTTGCTCTGGCTGACTATGTTGTTCTTCCTTCAACAGGCCCCGTTCCACTGTCCACCTACATGCGCATCTTCAAGAAAGGAGATATTGTTGACATCAAGGTTAGTTGTGCCTTGCCATGTGTTGGACTGTGTGGGATGGATGTTGCTCATTCATAATATTCTCCAGCAACTGGTTTGATGTCAAAATGAGCATGCCTCCACCAGCACTGAAAGCATGTCATTAAAGTTATGGGGTTTCATGTGAAACTTCTACTGGGGTGTAACTTTGAAGTTGTCCAGGATTTGTGCATGTGTGCTCACAGTTTTTGTCTTTTAGGGGACAGGCACCGTTCAGAAGGGAATGCCTCACAAGTGCTACCATGGCAAAACTGGTCGCGTGTACAATGTTACCCAGCATGCTGTCGGTATCATTGTCAACAAGCAAGTCAAGTGAGTAAAAATGAATGAGAATGAGGGAGCAGGGGGTAAACACAGGTTAAAAAAAAAAAAAAAAAAACCCCACCTTCACTTTGCCTCGAGGGCAGAACGTGCCTTTGTTGGCCATTCAGGTGGGCACAGCATCCTTCCTCGAGCCACCAGGCAGATGCTTCGGTCTCTGAGCTGGGTTTTTTTTTACAAGGGGACACATGATGCATGCTTTGTCTGTGGTGCTGTGCCATGTTACCCAGTTGTGGAAGATTGTTTGTAAGTCCCTCTCCTGTCTGCAGAGGCAAGATCCTGGCCAAGAGGATTAATGTGCGCATTGAGCACATCAAGCACTCAAAGAGCAGAGACAGCTTCCTGCAGCGTGTCAAGGAGAACGAGAAGAAGAAAATTGAAGCCAAGAAAGCAGGCACCTGGGTGGAGCTCAAGCGTCAGGTAGGCTAACTGCAACTAAACAGTGATAGATACTTGTATTTTCACATTGCTGCCTGATGATGTCTCACTCCAAATGATAGTGTTTTGATGAAGCACATGACTTTACTTCACCGGCACTGAGGGCACAGCATCTCCTAGCATCTGTCCGCCGTGATCATTGGTCATTTGAGGAGCTCACTCTGCTATCTCTCTCGCAGCCGGCAGCCCCTCGTCCTGCCCACTTTGTCAGCACCAAGAACAACGAACCACAGCTCCTGGAGCCCATCCCCTACGAGTTCATGGCCTAGATGCTGACCAATAAATGCTTTGTATTAGTCAAACACTCCATTTGTCCAGGCTTTTTATTGACACCACTCATTTATTGCCATTTATTCTATAAAACATTTTTAGAAACAATTGTTGCATACAGACAAGCTTAATGAAACCATTAAATAAGCCATAGAAAGAGGGCTTGAGTTTATTTTAAGTCCAAACAAGATGTATACAGTATTAAACATAAGATGTTTGTGTGATTCTGGTTAGGTTTCTTCATGTATGTTTAACCTGCTCGTGTTGTCAGTAGGGGGCGCTGTGTACCATGTACGGTGAGCCAGGTTCGTTTCAGTCACTAGGGGACGCTGTACAGCTTCTGCTAGGCGATGCTGTGGCACAATAGATGACACCCAAAGGAGATAGATGTTTGTCAAGATGTTCTGTAGATGCTGTGCCTCAAAACGCAAGGGGGCGCATTTCCACCGAAGAAGGAGAGCCCAGTGTTTGCCATGGCAGCGCTTCAGGGCTTGCAGGTTACCTGCAAGTCAGTGTTTCCTCCATGCAGGCCTCTTTCACAACTCGGCTGGCTGCGATGCCAAGGAAGCTGCGTGCCTGCTAGCGAGAGCTGATTTTTACGCATGCGTTTGTGACGGTGACCCAAATTTCCGATACAGCCGGTTTGCTATACATCTTGAAATGAAACCCCCTCAGAACCCAGATTTGCAGTCGTTGCTTGACATGTCAGATATTTCATCACCTGTTTATAACCCTGTCACTGACAAAAGTAACTAAAAGGATTCTTGGACCCCTTTCAGTTTTTGTACACGTACTTTTTTCAAAAAAAAGCTTGTCAAATGTTGAGTTACATCTGAATAGCTGCAGCTATTCAGAAACACACGAACATGTCCCAAAATCAGCAGTTCATATTTCTGCAGAGTGCGGCATATTTACAGAAGAAACTAGTTCTGTTCTGGGTTTCGTGTGCATGGAATACTAGGGTCCACTCTGCCTTGTAGAGGGGGGCTGGTAGAGTGTTAGTAGAAGGAAGTTGAATGGCTAACTGAACAAGTTCAGCCCATCTCTTTGCACAGTATTTACTCCAACCAAATCCGCCGTTTACTGTGCAAACTTTGCTCTCGGCAGCAGAGATAGGACACAGCTAAAAAGAAGTTTGTGCATTGGGGGTTTGGATTCGAAATGTGTTTGTGAAAAAAACTGAGAAATTGCTGCACTTCGGGCGGCTCTTGCAGTCTTGGAGAAAAGGACGAGCGAGAAGATTTAAATCAGAAATCGATGCGTAACAAAATATCCCATAGTTGTTCATCCGCAAAGTCGTGTGAACTCTGGATGAAAAGATTTTCCATTATCAGGAGGAAATGGCCTGGCTGCTCCCGCCGAGAAGCTACCTCATGCTTCTCACCTTCTAACAGCTCTTGCAATTTATGGATCCACACCTGTGTGTGTGCACACCTGTGTTTATGCAACCGCACTCGGTCGCTCTGAGCGCGACTACAAGCGTGTCGCTGCCGGTGCGCTCCGTAAATGACGCAAAATGTAGATTGCAGCACAGTAACAACTCGAACGGCCCAACTCCTCCAGCACTATTTTACCAAAGCACTCCTATTTTCGCGTTCTGAATAATTTTAAAAAATACTTTGCAACAATTTTTCTTCAAATTTTATCTTTGTTGTCCTTGAAATACGCTGTTTTCCATTTCTATTCACAAATTAGAAGTATAACTAATAAATTTGTTCTATGCTGTACAGTTTTCAAGCTCCTTTTATGCAAAGCACTGTATTGACAATCTCTTACTGCGCCGTTTCATTAAGCTCCATTTCTCTCAAACAACGCCTGTAGTGAACATCAAGATTTCCAGTAGGTTTTAAATCTTAGTCTTTAAAATCTAAAAAGATGCTGTCAGCAGATGCTCAGTTTTTGGCTAAAACACTGCTGCTGTGATCGATGTGCTGCTTAGATGTGTGCCCTGATTTATTTAGCCTACAAGTTTTGACTTTGTAGAAAATTTGCGATGCCTAGGAAGTGATGGACGAAACCAGTGCGGTCCACTCTGAAATAGTCCATCCGATTTGTACACCAACTGTGCAGGATCACTACCTCACAGTCCTGCACAGCGTAACTGTTCCTGTGGTTCTCTGTAAACAATTCCATGTCCTTCTCTCGGTTGGTCCTTATCCATGAAGATCTTGGCTGACGGGATCTGACGGGGGTTACTGATTCACACGGCCAGGTGAAAGCCAGCAGGCCTGGAGACAAGGCACAGTGTTGTTTCCAGATCACAAGCCCTTCTGTGTTTACCCTGGGCATGGACCTGCTCACTGAGGAAGGTTAATGTATAATCACAGTGGTCAATATGGCTGCCCTTCTGGATGGGCAAGCTAACAAGCCTAATCTCCCAAGTGTCAAATGGGGCTGATTAAAGAGCTCATACTAGGCTGGGTTTATCTAACAGACCCATCCTTTCCTTCTGCCGATGCTGTGACCTCAGCACCGGGGTGAAATGCATGCTGCTGCAATCCCAACTCTTGGGGGGCAGTGTACACAAAAGGCTGAGCCCCAAGCCAGGTGATGACTCCACGTTAGACACAAGAACAAAAACACTTATGACTGTTTTCGGTGATCTTTGTCAGCATCTCAAGGCTTCACGCGCCTCCGTGTCACCAGGGAGAACCTGTGGGCCAATCGCAGCAGAAAAAAATGGAAGAAAGATGCAAGGAATTTGTAGGTTCTGCAGCTGCTGAAGAACTGTTGGGCTGTAGATGTGTTTTCTTCTAGGTTACTGTGCTTATATATGAACCGAAGATGAACCGAGATGTCAAAGAACTTTGTTTTTCACCATGTGAGCAGCGAACAGTAATGAGGTGCTGCTGAGCTGGCTGGGCACTTGAAGAAAAGATCACCATCTGGCTTTTACACTGGCACACCTCACCATTAGCACAGCCGTCGCTGCTCTCAGCAATGTTTTCGCAGCGTTGCTTAGTTAGCTGGAAACACACCGATCACCGAGTTTTGCCCACCCATTTAGTACAATGGCCAAAGTGTGGAGGGTCGTGCGCGAGCAGGGTCGACCCGAGTCACACAGGTAGCACGAGCGCCGGAGTCAGGCCTCTCTGGATCACAGCCCAATTTTGTTGGCCACAGGAAGGAGTTGGGAGGAAGGTGATAAGGACTGATAAAGGTAGTAAATTCAGAGCCACGATGGCAGCGAGTGCTCTCCAGGGTAGAAACATGCCCGCCACCCAGGAGCCATCTGACAGTTTAATGATACCTACTGCAGCCTCATAAATCATTCATGGCTCCACCCGAACTGCAGTCATGATACACAGCGCTTGGCTGCCTCTCCTCCCAGCTTTGCTGATCCACGCTGACATTCACTGACACAGAGGGGACAGCAAAACAAACGGCTGCATAAAAGGAAAGTTAAATACAATACGTACTATGAAAATTGCATTTCATTTTGTGCATCTAACCAGGTAGCTTCAGCTTTAACAGTTAATAGGCCTGCACGTCCTAAGCATAGTGACCCCGACTGATGCGCAAATATGTAATATGTTTATTTAATTTAAGATTATGCAATGTCAGCATTTTCTGATGGTAATCTACACAGTTGATCAGTAGCCGAATTTCCCATTGCTTAATGGTAAATCTAGAGGACATTCATATTTTAAAGGCCCATGTGTAGTTGGTAGACTCCCTGTCAAACACATCTATAAGCTTACACTCTTAGATCCTTGTCATTTAGCTCCTCAAGTGAGTACTCAGTGGTACTCGGTATTTACTGGGATGTTAAAGTGTTGCTCTTTGGAAAACTCTTTCAATTCTCATAAGCATCTGGCACTCCCCCCCAGCACCCAAGTCGACCAGATTCGTGCTCTCCTAGCGCACAACCACTATTCATAGCAGTCTTACAACTGCATTTCATTACCTTGAGTGCACTAAGCTATTCGGAAAGTCGGCTTGTATGCTGTCAATAATGGGAACATCGGCACTTTCCCCACCCATTTTCGGTGATGTTACGCATTTGCAGTGGATCTCTGGCTTCATCACTAGGTCTTCTGTCATATGTCACTGACATGAAACCGTTATAAATGCTAAATTTCCCAAAATTATCCACCATCATCCTTCATTGTTCGATTTAAGTACTTTACGTCCAACCTTGGAAAAGATGCTCCTGCAAGATGGGCCTCCTTCAAAGAAGCCGATTCTGCATGATGGTAAATAAAATGACTGCTGATCTAAAATTGATTTTTTTACTGTGGAGTGAGCATTTAAATATTTAGTGTACGTGCATGTTTACACATCTACAGCCTACAGGAACATCAAGCTGGTACAACAGAAACAGCTTCACAAGTCTAGCAGCTTCTTGGGCTATTTGTACATCATACACCGATCAGCCATAAACATTAAAACTGCCACCTGCCTAATACTGAAGTTCCTCAAACCATTCCTGAACAATTTCTGCAGTGTGGCAGGGCCACTGACACCAGGGAATGTTGCTGCCATGAAGGGGTGTACGTGGTCTGCAACAATCTTTAGATAGATGGTACCTAGGTGGTAATATCCACATGAATGCCAGGAGCCAAGGTTTCCCAGCAGAACATTGCCCAGACCATTACACTTCCTTCTTCCCATAGTGCATCCTGCTGCCATCTCTTCCTCAGGTAAACTACGCAAATGCACCTGGCCATCCACAAAAACATGATTTGTCAGACCAGGTCACCTTCTTCCATTGCTCCATGGTCCAGTTCTGATGCTCACGTGCCCATTGTAGGCACTTTCGGCAGTGGACAGGGGTCAGCATAGGCACTGCGGCAACGCAGCCCCATACGCTCAAGCTGCACTGCAGTGTGTGTTGTGACACCTTTATATCATGGCCGGCATTAAGGTTTTCAGCAGTTTGTGCTACAAAAGCTCGTGTGGGATTGGACCAGACAGGCATCAATGAGCCTTGGGTGCCCACAACCCTGTCGCCAGTTCACCGGTTGTCCTTCCTTGCACCACTTTTGGTACCGTAGGTACTGACCACTGCCTACCGAGCCAGGAATACCCACCCCACAAGACAGGCTGCCGTTTTGGAGATGCTCTGACCCGGTCGTCTAGCCATCACCATTTGGCCCTTGTTAAAGTCCCTCAGATTCTTACGCTTGCCCATTTTTCCTGCTTCCAACACATCAATTTCAAGAACTGACTGTTCACTTGCTGCCTAATACACCCACCCCTTAACAGGTGCCATTGTAAGAAGAGAATCAATGTCATTCCCTTCACCTGTCAGTGCTTTTAATGTTATGGCCGATCGGCATATGCCTATGAAGCAAAAATAAGGAAGAAACCGATCAGACGACATCTTGTTCCCATGATGCTCAGTGGTCCGTTGTCAATTTCACAGGATGTCGGTGCACGAAAAGTTAAATTTCGGTAATCCTCTTCGCTCCAGGTGGAGAATAAGGCACCAAGTGTACAAAAAAGCTGTATTAACAGACTGTCAATACAGCATGCGAATCCAAATAAAACGAAATGAGGTGCTGGTAAGTGAAATATTTAACACTGTGACCCAGACGAACTTGGCCACAAACCGAACGCCTTCACACACAAACACACGTTCTTCAACGCATAGGCTTACTGAAGAACGGTTGAACTCCTTGTCGACATTTCTGAAGCTCTACTTGAACTGAAACGAAGGAATTATTTTAAAACCTTAACCTGCGTTCCTCATGCGGCATTTAGTGGTTCAAAGCGCCGCGAGACACACGGTGCCTCCGTCAAACGACGGTTAAACCAATATCTGTAAAACATAGGGGGCATACAAATGGGCAGCAACTGTTTAAATATTTAGAGACACCGGACTCCTATCACACTTTCTTTGCTTTTTAAATAAGTTTTATTGTTAGGATTACGCCATTAAAATTATTAGTTTTCTCCAGGGGACGGATAGTAGGAAGTTAGTTAGTTCGCAGTCCCGCCCCCTCCCCCCGCACCGTGCGGAAGTGGTATTTCCCACACAGGATATAGGAGAATATCGGCATGTCAACATGGAGGGCACAGTGCCGGATGGTCAGTGTAGCGCGGTTGTCCTGCCGCTGTCTATGGTGGTCATGGGCGAGAGGCTTCGCGATCCGTCCAGGCTCTACATCTGCTCGTTTCCGGACTGCCGGGCGGTCTACAACAAGTCCTGGAAGTTAGATGCGCACATGTGCAAACACACGGGCCTGGTAAGGAGCTCAGTGAGACACGTGTTTGAGCCAGAAGTCCTGCATCGATTTCTTGTGATCCTCAAGCTTCCATAAAAGCTTAAACTTTGACAAAATGCTGTCACTGTACTGCAAAGTAAATACAGCTTTAAAAAAATAATCAGAAATGAGCAATTTGCTTTCTTTTTGCCTGCAAACTCCAGTCCTAAATGTTTCTTGCTGACAAAATGATGCCACTTCTTGGTATCCTCCACTACAGTCTTGCTGAAACATTTATTTTAGTAGGAATTTGCGGACCAGTTGCCATGTAAATGAATAAATCAGTTAATTCTATCTTTCATTGATAGAAGCAGGTGTGTGGTTTATGTTGCTTGGGATGACAGGATTAAGGTCTTGATCAAATGCAGTGCTGTATTTCACTATGTGTTCCTCCATATTATCCTTGACTGCTGTTGGAGGCTCCACCATATTTGGCTGTCAAGGCTTTTAGATGCCCACAGTTAACCTTCTCACTAAAGAAGCCATTTGGCCTGTCCACCGCAGAAGCCATTTGTGTGCGAGGTTGAGGGTTGCGGCAAGGGTTTCTGCACCAAGTACCATCTGAGTCGTCATGTTCTGAGCCACACTGGCGAGCGCTTATACAAGTAAGTTGAGTCCCAGGTAAGAGTCGCCAAGGTGGTTGTGGGCTCCTGAGCACGTGCTGACCCTTTATGGCCCCCCAGGTGCACTGTGGAGGGGTGCTCAAAAGCTTTCACCTCCAACACCAACTTGAAGAAACATGTTGCCTGTAAGCACGAGAACAGAGAGAAGCTGTACATTGTGAGTAAAACTTTTTTTTTATGCAACAGAGTTTGTGTTTGCCCTGTTAGGTGAATTCCTATTTTGAGAGGGTCCAGTTATTGTTATTTAACATGGGGGGGGAAACTAAATCAGTTCCTGGGTTAAAAAAAAAAACACTCAAAGTTAATTGAAATGTCAGAATGAAAGTGGTCTTTGTTGTGTATAAAAATAACACCAACAGATTTTATCATATTTGTAGAAGAATAATATCCAGCCTGTTTTATGTTTAGTTTCAGTTTATTCACAATATTTGGCTGTCTGCTACAAGGATGTGGAGGTCAGGAATAGCATTCCCTCTAAGATGTGCGCTTGTGATCACACCTTTGCCAAAAATATTTGATTTCTAATTGAATTTTGCTCAACAACATTAACTGTCTGTCTCCTCCTGTCAGGCCGTTATATGCTGTTGCTGCCGTTGTCTTGCCGTTTTTATTGATCCTGTTACTTTTAAACTCTTGTATTTGTATTGGACTGAAGCTTTGTCAATGGAAAGATTTTGGCTAATTCTAAAAACTGTACAAAGAAAGTTTATATCACATGCAACTGAGAAATCAGAGGAAAAATTGGTACAGTTTAGATGCTTGGTTGCTGCTCTAGTACCTTTTTACTCTAGACATCAGTATGACTGCATGAATCCGTTGCTTTAGAGAAATTTTGGCTAAATGAATCCTAGTAGAGACCTGAATTTTTATTTAATTATTTTTTTTGTGGAACTCACTTCATCAGTGATTTTTGAATGGCTCAGATAAGTGTTTGGAAGTGGCTGGTAGTGCTCCCATGTTTCCTTGTAAATGAATGTGTTGTGCAGTTTTCCTAAATCTTCCCATGAGTTTTTATTCCAATTTTATGTTCACTGGTATAAAGCAAGAAGCGGCGCATGAGTTTTGTGACGTTTAAGCATGTGGTTGTACCCTTTCCTGTACCCAAGTTAAGACTGCTTGAAGGACACATGTGGAAGTAGCCCACTGCGAGTCTGCGCACACACACCAATTTTGTACAAATTGTTTGAAATATCCCATTTTAAAGTAATGTATATTGTGATCATCATCAGTATCTCTTTATTCACTGCAGCAATTCAACATTTAATTCCTAATAGGATGGTAACCCATGCCAATAAAGCCACCACAGGATTCATTTTTTTCCTCCATATTAAACACTGACTGGACCTCGTAACACGATAGCCGAGTATGCATCTGCTGACCATGCCACTTGTAGGTCAGACCATCATTGCTGCAACTTTGCCTCATTTCCTAATAAAGCTAACTTGTGAATTTGGATGTTGAACTTAGTGTGTATAACTTTTCAACTCTTTGCCAGTGTGAATATGAAGGCTGTGGAAGAGATTTCAAGAAACACAACCATCTGAAATCTCATGAGTATGAGCATACCAATGTTTTGCCATATCCGTGAGTAAAGCGCCTCATCTCCAGTTATGATGAACCAGTTCTTGGCATGTCCTTGTCATTGTTCTTACTGCCCCATTTCCCCAGATCTCTGGCTGTTTTTTTTTTTTGTTTTTTTTTTTTCCCCTCCTTCTGTAGGTGCACCTTTGAGGGCTGTGAGAAGCGCTTTCTCGTGCCCAGTAAACTGAAACGTCATGAGAAGGTGCATAAAGGTATGTGAGGGTGCTTGTTCTTGTTGGGGAGATGCTGTGAGGCAGATGGCAGCAATGTTGCTGCTTAGGTTCCAGGTGACTTTTGGTGTCATGTGAATTCTGCAGGATACTTCTGCACAGAGGATGCCTGCAGCTTCCATGGGAAGACCTGGACTGAGTACCAGAAGCACAGGAAAGAACAACATCGGGGTATGGCTTCATCTCACCTGCTATGCCACTGTGAAGTTACCAGTTCCCTGGAGAGTTGGAATGATGCTTTTTTTTTCTTTTCTTTTCTTTTCTTTTTTTCTTTTCCCTTTTACATTGGGGTGTGATCACATGTCCAGGTGTTATTGCCCAAATGTAGATCAATAAGTTTAATTTTCATGTTCACTGTGATATTTGCATACCTGTGTTTGTGTGGACCCCCAGTTCAGCTGCAGTGTCCAAGCTGTGAGAGGGTCTTCTGGGACTCCTGGAGATTGCGACAGCATCAGCAGATCCATGAGCCCAATCGCACAGTCTTCTGTTGTCCACGGGAGGGTTGCCAGCGCAGCTACATTGCAGCCTTCAGCCTGCAGAACCACATCATGACCTTCCATGAAGAGCTGCGCCCGTTTTCCTGCTTCTACCCTGGTTGCAACAAGACGTTTACCATGAAGGTGACGTCTGTCTACCTTGCCACCATAACATACTGGCCAGACAGTTTCCGCTTTGGTCATTTGTCATCTGGTACTAATGTTGTTCTCTTCTTCCAAACAGCAAAGCTTAGTAAGGCATGGTGCGCTCCATGACCCAGAGAAAAAGAAGCAGGTAGGTGGGAGGTGGACGAGAGTGACAAGTACATTGCTTATATTTTGGTATACATGGGTCACACTGTGTCACTGGCAGAAAACTTCAGGGGTTGGCACACAGTCTACCATGTTATGCACCACATCAGACTGTATGGACCCAAGCAAAAACACTGCACCTGCAAAGAGGTTCTTCTTGCTCTCCTTCATGGCTGACCCCAGGCTGCCAGCTTTCTCACACTGAGATATCACTACTCAATATGTAGTTTTATGGCCCAAAAAAAAAAAAAAATCCTTACTTGTATTTGTGTCCTTTTATATAATTATTGTCAATACGTAATTCTGACTGACTACATTTGCTTGTGGTGCGAAGCCCACGAACTGGTATAACATGGTTAGTCATTAAATCACACATACTTACCCAGGTCAGGGTCACAGTGGTCTGCAGCCTATCCCAGAAACGCAGGCCCTAGGTGAGTCAGGTGTATGCCCTGGATGGGGTGCTAACCTGCCACCAGGTAGCTGTACCACTAGTCGCCAGTACACGTCTGCATGGATGTGTTATGACTTCAGGAAGGAAACCCATGTGAACTTGGTAAGAACATGCCAACTACAAACAGATTAGGCCACATTCTAACCTATGCCTGAATAATGAGGGTGCTGTGGGGCGATAGGGCTGCTACCCTCTGTGCCACCATACTGCCCTAAATCGCACAGTCATCGCTTAATTGTTAAAATCAGGAAAACAGAAAGCTGTTTATCCATATCTGTATAATCCAAAATTCAGTTTAGACTTTATGAGCTGTGAAATTCCTCCAGAGGATAAATGACATTTTAGGTGTTTTTTGTATAAACCTTTACTGTACCAGAGCAAATATAAAAGATATTGGGGTGACTATTTTGGTGTGGACTGTAAAAGTAAGTCATGCTGGTTTTATTTATAAAATGTACATATCAATATTTGAGACTGAATGTCATGATGGCAACTAGACTGTGTACCAAATGCAAAGCGGGGTAAACTAAGCAGTGTGTCATCTTTACAAATGTTTCTGCTGCAACTTTCAGTGATGACTGCTTTTAAAAAAAAAAAAAAAAAAAAAATCAGGTTTTGGGAGCCTAAATAACGTTAATCTAAGTAGGATAGCACTTTCTATGTCACAATGCGTTTATTGCCATTTGATTTAAATTTTTTTTTTTTTTTTTTAATTTAAGCTGGGGCTACTTTAACCTGGGCCTATTTTCATGGACTAAGGTCAAGTAACCACCCTGTGACCTCAAAGTGTTATGATGCTGGGACCCTACAAAATTCCTAGGGATTTTGCTTATATATTGGAATGATTTACTGCGAATTGAGTGCCAAACTGATTATCACTCCCTCCAGAAAAAGCCTCGGCCCAAACGCAGCTTGGCTTCCCGTCTCAGTGGATACAAGCCTAAGAAGTCCAACCGATTGGAACACGGCAAGCTGGCTACATTACTGCAAGGCACGACCCTCTGTGATGGTGACACTGGCAAGGCAGCGTCAAATGCAACCCTGGACTAATTTCTCTTGTACACATAAAATACCTTAGTTCAGTATTTTCACTTGTCTGTAATACTTGAATTAAATACAAATTTAAGTTCTATAGAATCCCTTTGTTTAATAAATTTCACTGCAGCAGTGTGGTCTTAAAAGCTGTTTTTTGGCGGTACCAGTCCTGATGGCAAAAAAAAAACTCATGAATGCAGAATAATTACAAAAAGCACACAGTTGTCCTGTACACAATGTGTTTATCTAGACAAATGGCAGCACAAATGCGTATAAAACCCTCCTAAGAGCAGTAGGTGCAACTTTTGCTGTTGAGGAGGCCTAAGGCTGCCCTGCAGGGGGCATGGCAGATTTTGTAAGGCCTTTTTCCTGAAGATAAAACAGGTCCTACAAGGTACCTGTTCTCTGAATGTTGAGCCACTGTCAGCACAAGCTTGGGTGGAGCCTGGCATCCCTTACGCAAGGCTGCCAGGCCAGGATACCACTGTCAGTGCCACCCGGCTCCGCTGCTCCTTCAGCATGGGCACAAGCACAGAATGGCTCATCCCCTCTGTGGACACACCATTCACAGATATGATCATATCCCCGCACCTGCAAGACCAGACAGTTGCTTTTAAAACACTGACTTGTGATTTCTGTTAGTTCCATGAAGTTGAAGTAGATAACCAATGCACCAAGTTGTTACAACTGGATTCAACTTCAAATTCTGCCACCAGCTAAAACCACTGGCAGCAAAATGGTATTGACTCACTTCAGTCGGCCATCGTAGTAGGCAGGAGTGCCCAGCACTATGGTCTTGATGAAGAAAGGCTGTTTTCCGTGATTTTCCTCGTAGCCGCCCACGATGCTGAAGCCCCAGCTCCCCACGTGGTTTCTGCGCAGGACGACTTCACGACTGCTGTGCAGGTAACTGCAGTGGAATGTCCAAGTTGATGCAAAGCACACACCGTAGCAGTCACTCTGACTGGTTTATACGCAGCTTAGCGGTCACTAATTGATTTATGCATCTCCTCTACAGACTTCTTAATTGGCTGAGGGTCATAAATGGTCATTTCATAAAATTTGGTATCTGTATTTAGATCCAAGTTAACAATATGTTCCTAAAAATTACTATGAATATTAGATTACTGTTCTATTTAAAATTTCATTTCATATAGTATATATAGTATATGGAGAGTTCTGCTCACCAGAGTGACAGTGCTAAACAAAAGGTTTAACAAAATAAGTGAATGTTTAAAATATATATTATCTATTGCTATTGTTATCTATACATTACCTATTTTTGTATAAGCCAGCTGGCAAATGAGGAGAGAAAAACAAAACTTGATGGTAAAGGAGGGCAGAAAAATAAACAACTAGGACACCAAGTATTTGGATGCCCACCCAGACATTCTGGTGTGATAACATAGGACTTTGCGCTTATTGGTCTAAAAGTAGAGCTGAAGGATGGGGGAATTAAACGCTATATCCAGGCCTATTGTTGATGATCCATGTGTATAGTACCTTGCAAAAGTGTTCAGACCCCTTCAAAGTTATCAACATTGCTTGGGTGATAACATTTTTTGCTGCTCAAACCTGTAAATGTTTACCAACCCCTGCTTGAAACCATTCATAAAAGAGAACAGCAAAATACAAAAGGGTGGTAAATGGTTAAAAAAAAAAAAAAAAAAAAAAGGGTTCCGGTGAGTAAGATACACAGGTGTGTGCAGGTATGAACAGATGAGGCAAATGCTGGCGTATGAAAATCTGAGAGGTGTGTACAGGGTAGCCAGATACCTTGGCAGGCCAAGCCACATGATCCAGGAAGGTGACCAGTTTGCATCATAGTCATCACAGCAAGGAAGTGCATCCTTTGCAGTATGTTCCTCATCTGATATGGTGGTGACCTCCAGTGCCTTTAGCAGGACAGAGCAGGAGGCTGCACTGGTCTTCAATGTTCCCACTGCTTCGCTGTGGCTGAGGCTGGTCAAGTCTTGACCATTAATGCTCAGGAGGACATCACCTAACCGCAAAGGTGACATGATCGGTATTTAAAACTGAAGGACTGAAGGGACAGGCAGGATAGGGTGAGGAGACATCCTGACCTCGTTTGATACGGCCATCCCTGGACAGACAGCCGTGGGGCTGGACGCTGGTCACAAAGATGGGGAGCTCTCCACTCTTACTGCCTCTGCCACCCGCCACGGTCATACCCAGGGACTCATGGGCCTCCTTCTGAACAGTGATGTGCTTCTCCTGGCAGGTGACACACTGGGACAGGTCCTGCAATACAAACAAATGGCTGGGATGCACACTGGGTTCTGTTTTGGAAGGAGGGAGGGTAGGGTGCCAACACACGTGTGTGTATACTCACTCGTTGGGCTCGTTGCTGCACCATGACAGGACTGGCAGCCAGACTGCGGGAGAGGAGGTGAGCGCTCTCACAGCACCACGCTTCCTGTCCAGAATTGGCACAGGGTGGAGGAGTTGAGGTTTCCTTGCTTGGCCGCCCTATCAGAAGGTGGACTCGTTCCCCGCTGGCCTGAGTGTTGAGGGTCAGTTTGCATGAATACACTGCTATGAACAGACTGATGCTGATCATTATGCCACATTAACCGCCATTCTATTTTAATCCAATGTTGCTGTTTGACTACAGGCCCACAGCCGTGGCTGCATTATGCAAACGCATTGTTGCACTCCATTCTCATGGGTGCTGTACCTGGATGATCTGGGCAGCCTGCTCTGGTGTGCCATGCCTCAGGTCTTGCTCGTTGACAGCCAGCAAACGGTCATTACTGCAGAGCCGGCCATCTTGCGCGGCCAAGCCACCCTCTAGCAGGTCCAACACAAAAACACCTGCCTCATCCGTCCGTCGCACCAGTTTGATGCCCAACTGCTCTGCAGAGTCACGTTTGTAAAGAGTAATGCGAATGCAACCCTCGGGCACTATGGGCGCGGCAGATGAGCCCGGAATCGGCGCCGGACGTGAGGCCAGGCGCTGCTCCCGGAGCACTGTCAGCTGCAGCACAGAGCAGGGCTGGGATAGCGCTGCCCGTGCAAAGTTGTGGGGTACATTGCTGACGTCTACTTCATTTACCTGTCAGGTGAAAGGATGCAAATGTGAAGGAGGGATGAGGAGATTAAATACAAACAACGGAAGGGGAGGATGTCAACTCGCCTGTAATATCTGGTCTCCTGCCATCAGACGGCCGTCACGAGCAATAGTGCTGTCGCGGTACACCTCCTGGATCACCACATTGATAAGGGGTGTCTCATTGCCCCCAACAATGCTGATTCCCAACTCAGCATAGGGGTTGGAGCGCGATACCTCGATGGTTGTGAGCTCACCTTCTGGAATGGCGGGTAGCTTCGAACAGCCTGGGAATGAGACAAAGACTGATCGCACACAACCATAAGAAGCTTTAGCAGAGGTCAACTTGCACCCAAGAAATGCAAACAGCTTCACAAAGCTTGGGATTCGGTCAAACAGTGCTGAAATCGATGCAAAAGGTGGCGTTGCTCACTATCTTCTTCTGTGGTCTCTTCAAAGGCAGGATTGTCCACTCCAGGGTCAATGGTACACATGGGGACATTGCTGCACGCATGGGTGGTGCTCCCAGGGGGTGATGATGAGCTCTCCTTCAGCATTACCTGTGATGACCATGGGGGCCCTCGGCCAGTCCTGCTCTCTGGCCGCAGATAATCCAGCGGCTCCCTCTGACTCTGCATTCCAGGGCACCTGAACACAACATCTCTTTCTATTAATGGACGTAAAGTTCATTGGACAAACCTGTTCCTCTGCCTGCCAACACTTGGCAGGTAGATTTCTTTAAGGATGTGCATAACACCATCTGGTACCATTTAAAAAGACCCAGAGATATCCAGCTACTGTGCCCATACTATCTGTCAGAAATGCCTAAAATGTTCCTTCTACATCTAAAAACCTCTAAAGTGTATGAGTGGATATCACAATGTGTTGCAGTGGGGTATCCGTGTAGAAGGATGCTGTGCATATCCATGTACACGGGCAATAATGTGCTAGCAGGACAGCACTAGCTGTTAACTAGAGTCCATTTATAAAACCGATTTCACCAAACTGGTGTCTGGGGTTAAAGTCCTCCAATGTGAAGTTCAACTTTTACTACCAAGCTGTATGTGAAAGATTTTGGAAGTTTGCCCATAGATATGTATGTGAGTGTAATCCTGCATGTGTCGTACTGAAGGCATGGATGTCCCTATGCATGGATGTGATGGTTGTTACCTGTGCTGTAAGTGGGCTTCCAGGTCTCCCCGAGGCATGCTGTGGCTGCACACTGGGCCGAAGGGGCAGTTTACAGTCAGCTTGTCCAACAAGTTGTGCACCAGGATGCTGGACTTGCGGCAGAGTGCCTCCTGCAGACATGTACGATCCAGTGGGCAAAAGTCCTTTTCCTGCAGGAAGCTGCGCAGGCAGCATGAGCAGAACGTGTGCCCACAGGGTGTGTCCAGTGGCTGCACCAGGGGCTGCAGACAGATGTGGCACACCAGGTCATCATCCACCTCTAGGAGATAGTTGTACAGATGGTTCTCCTGGACACGATGTTTCTGCCCACACACGGTGCATATTGGGTCTGATGTGGGCTCTGTAGGCCGTGTCTCACCACTGGCACTGCCCATGTCACCACGCAGCTTCCAGGGAGTAGTTACACAGACCTTCCAGTTGTGGGCGCAGGCACTTCAGTGAGCCAAAATCCCCGGTCACATGGGGTCCTGCAGCATCACCTGTAAACAAAACAAGCAGTAGTTCAGGGCAAAAACATCGATCAAATGTGATATAACAACGGCATGCTTCAAGCAACTTCTACAATACACACCATTACCCCTAACTGCTATACTGTATGTTGACCGTGCTATACTGAAGAAACTGAGACACCAAGTTAGTGCCCAAATAACTAAGATGCAGAAACAAAGATACTTAAGTTCAGATTTTTCAAAACCATATAAAGGTAAAACCCCACAGGGTTAGTCGCATTCTATTATTTTTATTTACCCAGTCAGACTGACTGAGTTTACAGATATTTTGCTAGATATTGGTTAAAATGGTGGCCACTAAAATGGACAAAACAAGGTCACAGGATGTTGCAAATGGCAAAAGCGACTGTGACCAAGAGCGGTCAGTGAAATTCACAGAAGACATTGGCTAGAAGGGTTGCTAATGGTTTGCAGGAAGAGAAGGGCAGAAACAAAACATTCAATGCAAAAACATTCAAAAATAATGACACGGCAGAATAATAAGAGTGCATTTTTCTTGACAAATGTGCTCCAGTAAACAATGACACAGAAGCACAATTTCTCCCATGTTTGTATTGTCACACGAAGTCTATGTTGTTGTATTATGTTTTATTATGTGAGCGAGTCTGTTATTTCACAGAGTAGTGTGTTTGCGATGTAATCCTGCAAAAAGGCACTCAATCGCACACTAATCTCTCTCCATTTCCATCCCATTCTTTCTTTTTCCCTCTCTGCTGTTTCAAAATCCACACAGGAGAATGGAAGGACTGGCCAAGAGGGGGTCAGGGTGAAGGGTGAGAGAAGGGTGGCTGTAACAGATTTTAATTGGCTTTTGTTTTGCAATTCTTTAATTTTATTGTGGTATTTTGTTGTTCTTTAACAGTATAAATAACTAAAAAAGGGGGAATGAATGTCCAAGAAAGACAGTGACGGCTATCATATTAGTACTTCACAATGCTTGACTCACTGGTACAACTCCTCCTATCAACTCTGCAGTACATACCCAGGTATAACAGTAAAATCCTTTGAAAACTGCAAAAATAGAGTAGGGGACCTTCTGGAAATCGACATTCGTGGCACTCAGTAAGATCCTCTTTATTCAAACCATTTGCGACTATTCCATGTACCACGTAATATGCTGCTTCCTCAGCGCAGCTGGTGTTAAAAACTACAGTTAACGTGTTTCAGTACAACTAGCTCGGACTATGATGTTTCCATGACAACAGTTGAACGCCACTGAGACTAACTGGTTCTATAATGCGTTACCTTAGTAACCAGTCCCCGTGAAGTCTGACAACTTGTATTCACCATGAACTCGTGTTACTGTTTCAGTTGTATTTTAACCCAAGACGGGCTTTTTCCATTTGACTGAGATTATGGGTCAATGACACAGACATAAAATTTTATACAGTATTCAAGATTTTAGTAAATAAGCCATATTTTGCTACACCTTTTTATTTATCTATCAAAACTTTTAACAAAAGCAGATATGTCCAATTCCTATAAGGTAATTTTGATAGTAGTAGCAGTATTACAAAATGTGTAAGAAATTTTACAAATTGCAAGACCAAAATTTGTAAAGAAATTCTTCAACAACATATTTAAACTTATTTTATTTCTTACTATTTTCACAGCTTTATTGTAATTCATGCAAACCATGCGCTAATTGCATTTGGGTGTTCTTTTGCAGCATTTTGCCATTTTAGTTGCAGTTGTTGCAGCTAAAGGTGCTGCAGCTACTTACTGACTGTGCAGGCGCAGTTACTTTTTCACACCAGCAACTGCACATCCCATCTTCCACAACAAGGGAATGGAAAAAAACAACACTGATATTTGTGTTGGGGTTGCTTTTTTCCCCTCTCTCCATTCATATACAGTAATCCTGGAATGGACAAAAAAGATTTGATGAAATGTAATAACACAAAATCAGGGGAAACTGGGAAAGGGGCATTTCTCCCCATAACAATGCATAATTCAAAAAAAGGGGAGGGGGGCTATGAGCTACAAAACGTTTATGTTAGCATGTTAGCATTAAGCTAATGCACTGAAATACTGTGTTCAGTATGTTACATGCAGCCTCGTACGGCCCAAACAAGAACAATACAGTCATTTTCCAAAATGGGCATCACCGATTTATGGAAAAAAGGGTCGCGCAATGCTCTTATGGGACCTGCAGAATACAGCTACATATTACCATGGTTCACACCTTCTTAAGCCATGGGGACGGTGACAGATTGGTGACCAAAACTGGTCTAGAGCCATTTCAGAATAGGTGTGTTATGTGGGAACAACGAAACGGACAATTCTCTCTCTCACTCACACACACACATACATATTGTTGCAGCCATACACCTCCAAGGGAGTCAAGGCTTTTCCATTTGCTGCCATCACGCACGCAGAGCGGACCCCTGCAGACAGGGCGTCTCGCCGTCGCAAGCTGTCACCGCGCGTCCCCAAACAACGTGATCGAAAATGTCACAGACTGCCACAGTGGCCGTAAGGATCGCACCACGGCGGATGGAGGTTTGTACCACACGACCTACCCGCCTGTCTTCCGCGCAGCGACGTCCCAACGGGGACAGTTTAGGGAGACAGTCGCACCCGCCGGTCCGGGTCGACCCCCAGCATCGCGTTTAAATGGCCCAGTTGTTGCTGTGCTGGAGCACCGCCCCCTGTCAGTCAATCGGCACGCGCGGCGGCCGGCGGGGCGGGGCTGGGGGAAAAAGGTCCTGTTGGCGGGCCTGGCCTCGCATTTCGCCTGATCAAAAGAGGACCGCATAAAATTTCACACGTTTATTAAAAATATACATATATACAGCAGTTTTGAACCTCGTGATTTGTTAAGTAGATTAAATTATGTATAGGTTTATAAACTGTGACGTACAATGCTTGTTGCTTTATCTTTTTTTTTTTTTTTTATTAAGGCGCGCTGTTGTCGCCCTGTGTAGGTCCTAGCTTGTGAGGCGTTAAGTCCGTGAGCTACACTGTTTAGGGCGGTGTGTGCTGGTAAATAAATGGCAGAGGATAACGATTTGGAAAGGTTAGTAGTTTTTATGCAATAACATTTAGCATTTAATTTAAATTGTTTTGCTATGGGAAGTTGTTGACTATGCTCGGTTGTTGGATTTTACACGTGTTGGAATGTTCGTGCCCATCTGTACAGGAGATCTTGCTCGTCTTCAGCTGATTCACCCCCCTTCTGCATTCATAGGAGGGCCGTGGCTGAGCTGTTGCAGGAAGCCAGTCGGGCTCGGGTTCGAGCCCAGACCATGGGGCCTACTGGCTGGTGAGTGTTGGTGCCATCATCTGGTCCAAGCTCATCACCCAGCCTTGGTTTTCACCACCATTTGAGGGCCTTTTTTCTGGCTCAATCTCTATGGAGTTCATCTATTCTTCAATTGAGTTTGGATTGGTTGCCTGTGGCTGCTTTTATATGATCTTCACTTGGTCATGAGATGAATGCTTTAGAGTAGTGTAAAGGTTTTCATATTACCAATGCTGTTAATATAATTTAAATAGTTGTTTTAATTACTACATTTGTGCTTTATGCATGAAAGGTATTAGGGTGGGTTACATGTTAGAATCCCCTCTTGTGTTGTACTACTCTTGAGCAAGGTGTTGATGCTGAATTGCTCCAGGAAGAATGACCCTAATATAGAAACAGGTTGATCTTTGTAAACAGCTTAATATTCTAAGCCGAGTTTAAGAGAACCACGAGCTAAATTAAGTCTTGAATATGAGGTTTTGGTTTTGTAACAGTTTCCAGTTTTGTAGTTATCATAGTCAATGGTTGGAATTAGTTGATACTGCCCATGTGATAAAAAGAAAAGATTATTTTTTTTGAAGAAGAAGATGTGTGATGGAAGGAAAATGGCCTAATTGTCCTTTTTGTTTGAAGGAAGTGTAGTTTCTCCTGGGCCATGTGCACAAAACACTAAACACTGCCCAGCAAAAAGAAAAGTCAGCACCTTGATTTAACTTAGTGTTATGATGTGGGGTTGCTTCAGTTAGTCAGGGCTAGGTTCAGCAACGTTATGTGCCCAAAAAATGAGCTCAGCTGACTACCTGAATATACTGAATTACCAGGTTTTGCCATCAATGGATTTTTTCTTCATATTCCAAGATGACAATTCCAGAGTTCATGGGGCTCAAATTGTGAAAGAGTGCTTCAGGGAGCATGAGAGAGACATCATTTTCACACACGGATCGGCCACCACAGAGTCCAGACCTCAACCCCATTGATAATCTTTGGGATGTGCTGGAGAAGACTTTACACAGCGGTTAGACTCTCCCGTCATCAATACGAGATCTTGGCGAAAAATTAATGCAACTCTGGAGGAAAATGTAGTGACATTGCATAAGCTTTTCGAAACAATGTCATAGCAAATGTGTGCCGTAATCAAAGGTAAAGGTGCTCCAATGAAATATTAGTGTGACCTTTTTTTTTTTTTTTTTTTTGGCTGGGCAGTGTACATCATAATGACACAGGACAACACTGGAGAACATGCACCAGAGTGGAAACATTTAACAAAACAAAAAAAAACCAAACCTCAAATACCACTGCAGAAACAAAATGATTACATAATGAGCAAAATGGGTAATTGGTATGATGATAATAAAATGTAATGTAAAATATTGCATAATTGACCAAATGATTACATAATGGAGCAAAATGTTCTTGCAGGGAGGGAATAATAAGGCTGTTATAGAACTGAGTGTGTTTTATTTGTTTTTAAATGTTTACAATTTTAAGTGGTTGTACTTCTTTTGTTGCCATGTTTCCAAACTTCCTGGTAGAGATCTGAGTTGCAGCATGCAGACTACTGAAAACCGATCAGCCATGACCGCTGTAACAAATTAGAAAAATTATTACCTCTTATTTTGTCACCCCTCACTTAGTTTTTCTGTTTTTATGTGTGTTTTCATTTATCTCCCGGGTGATTCATCCCTGGCAGGATGAAGTGTCCATTGCGGAGACCAAACAAGCGCTTCTTGCTTAACACCCTTCGAACTGCCACCCAGCAGCACCGGCCCAGGACTGACAAGTCTGGATCGAAGGGGCAAGAGGCAGAGCATAAAGTGCAGCCAATCAGGTCCAGGCCAAATGAGAGCCCTGAGCATCGAAGGGATGTTCGTTCCGAGAGACATAGAAAACGATCACGTTCCCCTATTAGGGGTCCTGATGCTGCCCCTAGGCCATCAAAGCAGACTGTAGTTGTCCAAGCTAGTTCCCCACAATCTAAAGGTAAGCAGAGAGACAAATGCTCAATAAAGTGACATCACACTTCTCTGGAGCCTCTGAAAGAGCCAGTTTGCATATATGTGTGGGCAGCGTTTCCACTGGGACTCCTGCTCACATTTTTCTCTGATAAGCTTGATAAACTCTGAAGAAGAGGGAGAAAGGTGGCTGGATGAATCATGTGTTGCCTGGTAAGGATAGATGCACTGGAGGTCTATAGCTGGACAGTTATAAAAAGTAAAGCAATTAGTGTGACTACAAAGGAAGGCAACAACTGAACTGTTACTCAGATAAGGTATAAACTGGTATCTCTGTACTTAACTGCAGATTGTATACATTTTATTTTTTTATTTTTTATTTTTATTTTTTTGGCTATGTATTTTTTAAAAAAAATCAGTCCATTGTACCCTGTGTTAAATCCAAAACATTCTCCCATTTAATAAACAACAGATGTTTGTGATTAAGGGGGAGCATGTTTGTACAGCATCTTTCATGTTTACAGCATCAGTTTTTGGCTTCATCACATGACAGTTCTGCTTGAAAGTTCTTCTTTAGCATCACATTTTATACTGGAGTCTCATCCATCTGGTGACCCATAGAATAAAGTTTGTTTATTTTAAAAATGACTCGCAAGCCTGGCAGGCAAGACATTGGTATTGTGGCATTTATTCTGGGCAGAGACAGTACATTTTTGTTTTAGCTTACTGGCACAACAATAGGCATCTGTTTCCACAGGAACCAAACCTTATCTGGTGATTGTGGGTTATCCACATGGTACTGGCAGGAGGAGCCAGGTGGCTGGGGCCAAGGTACAGGTAGAAGACAGTGACATGAATTTTACTAATGACTAAATGCTGACCCCTGGTGATCCATTGAAGCTGGTAGAAGCAATGTAAGAAGCTTTGTTTCTGTGTGGTTAAAATTGATAATGCAGATGACTGACTTTCCAGCATCTGCAGCCAGAACTGAACTCTTGATTTATGATGCATTCACCCAGCTGGAGAGGGAAACCGTCTGCTAATGCCTGAACCTGCCTGTCTGCTGCAGTCTGAAGCCACAGGCCCATGCAGTGGTGTCTTCAGTGATGTCGTAGGGCCTCCAGCTCCTCCAGGGTGTGGTCAAGGCCGCAGGTTTTCCGCCACTCCTAGAACAGACTTATTTCCATTAAAGTGTCATTAGCATTCCTCAGGGATTAGTCTGCCTCTTGGATGTATTTGCTCAAGCAGTGAGCTGTCGCCACTGGAAATCAGCTTTTTATCGCCTTTCAGTCTTTCTGACACTTACTCCTGTATTATCAGTAACACCTTTGTAAATGTTACAAAAGGGGAAAAAAAACTCCCGTGGACAAGTGGCGATGTGAATACATAATCACCTTTTAGCTGATGCCTTTGTCCAAGGCAACTTGCAGTGTTGGATTTGTAAAAGCACCAGAAACCAACATTTACCTGTATGTACAGTAGGGTGTTCTTTGGAAGTTCCCTGTATGACAGCAGGCGTGGGATTTGAACCCGGAACCTCCTGATATTCCTAACTGCTAGAGTTTTCACTGCTATTACAGTACATATTGCAAGTCAAACATACACAAATGCATAGTCACTTCAAACCACAGTAGTAAAAGATGTTATCAGTTGGACTATGGATGAGACCACATATGTAACAAGAAGACGATTTGACTCCCCATTGTTTAAAAAAGCCTGATGCCTTCAATGTTCACTTATAACTTGACTAAGTGCTGTTGTGACCCCAGTACTTGACACTTTACTGTGGTCGTGTGGCACGGAAGGCTGAGCGTGTTGCGGCCATACATGCCTCGTGCATGGTGTGTGCGCGCCAGGTGGGGGTGGAATATAACCCCTGTAACTGGTTTATTACCATCTAATTGAAAGTCCCTGAATTGGCTAATGGCAGCCAAGGTTTATATTTGACAGCCTTTATTTCTGTGCCATGTTCATGTTCCCTGTTACATTGTATTTCCTGTCACTTAAGACCATTACACAAATTTGTGCTCTTTGGATACATAATTCTAAACGACTTTTATCGTGTTCACGCTTCATAAGCTCCTTTGTCCACCTTGCACCACTGTGGCTGCGGTTTGTGTGGGCAAATCACGGTCGAATATAAAAACCATTAAGCGTAGTTACTTGGGCTGGCTGGGCTAAATGGATTTGCTCAAACTTTATGATATGACGAAAGACCCCACTCCCCCCATTACATTATGACATGCTTGTTGAGGTGTTTAGTACAAAGAGTAAGAGAAGCGAATCAGTCATTCAACCACAAACTGAGCTAAGTTTTCCATGTGCAGGAAGCAATATGCTGTTCTGGTCCCACCTCTCCAATACACTCCAGTGGTGTATGGGGGGGTCCTGTAATGCTGTCACTTTACCTGCCAAACTAGCATATTCAACAGAAAATTTTCCAAAGTCTTACAGAACCTTTAGTACCCAACATGGGTTCAAAAAAACCTTAATCTGTCTCTCCAATATTACTATTGCTATATTTTTTTGCCCTCTTAATAGTTGACAAGTTGTTACACCTCTTCTGCATTAGCATATATTCACAATTTTTAAATTCTTGTTCACTGACCCACAAATGTTATTTTCTTTTTATCCTGACACAACAAACATAGGTGATTTTAACCATTTTCTCATAACCTGGATTCAAACATTTGACTTACTGTTTTTATCTAGAATTAAAATTTAAATTTTGATGTAAAAAAAGCAAGAATTTTTTTTTTTTTTAATTCTGGAGGCATATAAGGATATCCTTTTATAAATCCAAACATGTAAAAGATAAAAAAAAAAAAATAATGTTCTGGCATGTTAAACATATCTTTTAAACTTTATTCCAGGTAAGAAGGTACTCAGTATGACTGACATATTTATAAAATCTTTCTAGAAGACGTTCAGATGTTTGCTAGGTTCTGGAAGCTTCTTTGCTGAGAAACAGCAAGTGTGCCATCGTGTTTGGAGACCATCTTCTAGATCTTTCCTCCACAGCAGAAATGTCCTCATAGTCTTTTCCTCCATGTTCCTCACTTATGTTGAGAAGAAACAAATCCAAAATTTTCCGAAAGTGAAATATTGTCCCCCCCCCCACAGCTTTATATATTTACACCACAAATTCAACAAGTAGCCACAAGAGGAACCGCTTCGGCGTCGCTGTATTTGCATGTAAGACAAAAAAATGTTGGTGACAAAAAAATGTAAGTACGATCCGATTCCGTAAAAAATAGTTTTATGTCGAAATGAAGTTGCTGTGCAGTGTTAAAAGATGACATATTTAAGTTTGCAACGAAAAGGGTGGCGCAGCGTTTCGCGGAGGTGAACAGACGGTAATGCGCCGGGTTCACAGTCCCACCTCCTGGCAACCGGACCGCTGTTTAAGAACCGCAGTCCAACCGTAACCACGGAAAGTTCTGCTACTTAGGACATTTTTTTTCCAGGGGGATGGAGGTCTACTTTTGTAGACTCCCGTCCCGACGTTTGTGTAAAACTTGCAAAAGTTTACGCAGCAGTAGGTGACAGCGCCTCACCTACAGAAGCTAAAGCATCCCTTCTGACGTCATCTTCTGACGCCAGATAAGCCGCAGTCAAAATTTTATTTACGTTTCCTTTTTAAAACACAACGTTTAGAATGATTTAGCTTTACTATTAGTTGTAATGTGGCTATGCTGGTAATGTATTGTCACGTTTTAAAAACGATCAATCTTGTGGGGCTCGGAGGGCCGGGACGTCGCTTAAGCGGATTTGTTAAATGGAGTTAAATGAGCCATTTTAATGGGTGCAAATTGTAAAAAATGTACAATTACAGCACGGGACCTGTGTCAACATGTCAGGCTTGGCGAGGGGTCGAGAACACATGTTATTCGTGGCTTGATCTTTGATCCTGAGTGGATTCTGGTCACCCGGTCCATCTCCAAGACAACCGCCTCCGCGTCGAGGACATTTACCTCGTTGTAGCGGAAGGCCGAGACGATCCCGAGTTTCCCGATGGCCTTCGTGGAATCTCTGTGAGCGACAGCACCCTTTAACGGTGAGTGCAAGAGGCCAATTCCCTGCCGATCGCGTTTTAAAAATGTTCTTCGATCAAGTAAATAAGAATTGGACGCCCGATCTTTGTTTTTTTCCCCCCCCGCAGGTAAAGGTACGCAGATTCCCCTGCTCACCTGCGCGGCCTGTCGCTCCAAATAGGCTTCGCCGCAGGTAGGTGTGTGTGTGTGTGTGTGTGTGTGTGTGTGTGTGTGTGTGTGTGTGTGTGTGTGTGTGTGTGTGTGTGTGTGTGTGTGTGTGTGTGTGTGTGTGTGTGACAGAGAGAGACACCGGAGGGCAAACAGCGCGCGTGTTTACCGAAGCCATTGATCGACACGTGGGTCACTTCGCACTTATTGCCGGAGCGGAAAGGCGCTGGGACCGACAGGTAAGCACGTTTTCCCACGTTGTATCAACAGTGACACCGGGGTCACATGGCGACGGACACACCTATGAGGGCCCGTCGGCGGCGCCAGGCGCAGGTAACCACAGGTAGGGAGGGCAGGAGTGCCGTGCGGGGGCAGCTCGCAAGCACATGAGTACCTGCGCGCCGGGAAGCCGGGCCACCATCAGCCATGAACAGGGAGGAGCAGTTCTACCCCCCGACGCACATCTACAAGGAGTCGTGCGCCTTTCAGAGACCCGCGGGCGATGAGTACCGCCATAGCCCCCCACCGTGCCTCTACATGGGCCGGCAGACGGCCGCTGCGTTCCCCGCGCCCATGGAGCCGCAGTGCCTGCCGGACGGCGGCCCGTACGAAATGACCCTGATGCGGGAGGAGCCGGGAGTGTCGCAGCCGCAGCCACCTCCGCAGGGGGCCAACGCAGTTTATGGGAGTCCGGCGGAGCTGGCCATGCTGCCCGAGCGGAGCCGCTACCAGCTGCCCTTCCCCTGGATGAAGTCCACCAAATCCCATGCGCACGCATGGAAAGGGCAGTGGGCAGGTGAGGATCCCCGGCGGCAGCCCCGCGTTCCGTGCGTGCGTGTCGGTGTCGCCGCGCAGGGCGGACTTGCAAAACGAGCAACCTTGCGGGTTCTGAACCGACACTTTTGCCGTTTTGTTATGAAATGAACGCGTTTAAACCGAGCGGTCGGGCCTAAAATTTAGCAACGCACTTAACATTAATTCAGCTTTTCAGTCGCAGTTGATACCCATGAACAACAATTTACGACGGAGTTATTTGACAATTTTATCTTTTTTTACCGATCGCTTAAGACTCCGAGTTCGACACAGGATTTGATCTCCAATCCCCACGTTAAATATGTTCAAAAATCCCAGTTAAAATAAAAATAAGCATGTTAAACTGCAGGCCGTTACGTTCGTAGAAATGTAGCAGAAAAAAAATAAGTCGTGGGCAAATATGATGACGCTAAAAAGAATAAAACAGAAAAAATCACGGAGCTTTTGAAATATTCCTACAATAATAATAATAATAATATATGAGCTAGAGGCTGAATATAAGATTTATTACAATACTTTTGCTTATGACAAAAGTTGATGTAACTTTGCGTTACATTCACATATATCATTTTCAGCCAGATTCCTCTGTAATCTCGTTTTTCACCGAAATGTTTTAGTTAAATCCTTTTAGAAACAGCTACGGCCCGCTGAAATAATATTAAACAAATTTGACATTTCAAACTGCAATAGAAACGTAACCTGCTACACTGTAGCTTATTATTATTATTGTAGCTATTTTATACGCTTGATACTGTTTTCCTTTTTTTATTTTTCTACATTTTTATTAGTAAGAAAGTCACCGATATAATAAGACTAACGCGCTCAATATTCTCCATAAACGAACGTTATTGATGCTGACGGGCCCAACAAGTCGTTTATCCGAAAGGCATTTTACGCAAAGGCAGCTGGGATTCGCAGAAATAATAATTCCGTTTTCGTTTTTACTGTCCCGTGTTAAAAAGGAAATCTTTTACAGACTGTTAAACATGCTGAGTATAAATTATCTTAAGTATCAAGAAATTTAAGTTTTCATAATAATACGTAGTAAATAATTAATTAATAAATAATAAGTTGAATAATGTTGAATAAATATACAGCTAAAACCGATTTTACAAATGATATTAAAAATGAGACTCTCTTACTGATCAGTGTGTGTTTCTATATATATTTATTTATATATTACATATATAGATATAACAGGAGTGTAAATAAGTGCATATATGTATATATAAGCATTGTAACATTTTTAATAAGATGGTGAGTCATACAAAATAATATAAAAATAAAGGAACTAATCGGTATTCAAATCTTATTGTTTAATTCGAGCCATTTGTTATAGTTGGTAAATAGACTGCAATGTGTGGCTAATTTCACATTCTTAAGAATGCCAATTCTGACAAAAGTTTAAGATAAAGCTGCAAAATAACAAACCACTTGCACAAACTTTTTGCATTATGCTGGTTTCCAGAACTTTCTTTTATTTGATAAAGAAGTACAGGGGTTCTTCCCACTGAGGTTATGTCTGTGTCTGAAAGGACTGCTGTCTCTTACGTCTTATTTAATCATCTTTTTCACCTGCTGGCATATTTGTTTTAAACATTTTTATAACCTGGCACATTTTGTAACATCCTTCCATCAGTTTTCATTAACTGCTTTACTCTGGTCAGCACACCAAGGGTCTGGACCTTATCCTGGAATCACTGGGTGGCTGGATGGGACACTGGTCCACCACAGGGTTATTTTATAATAATAAAAACAACTTTTGACTCCAATTTTCAAAACATTTTGTTTAGACAGAACTGAATTGAGGCTGAAAACCGTTCTCTGCTCATCATCTTTCCACTCTTGCCTCCTAATATGATTAAAATCAGTTATTTTGCCAAAATATTAATCTTATTCATCCTTCATTTTTCTCCAAAGCAGGTTGTATTGTTAAACTCCTTTGCAGTACGTTAGTCCAGCTGGGTAATTTTTACCTGAGAAATTTAGGCTAATAACATGAATCTGATGTACAACAATAGGAGGTGAGAGTGAAACCTGTGACTGCTGTGTCACCTGCTGCCCTAAATCTTAACATTGTTTGTTCATGAGTTGGGGAGAGAGCCAAGCTGATGGTTAGTAGAAAGAAAAGGAGTGACTCTTTTCATACCAAACTGTGTTCCTGAAATTCATAACTGTAATGTAAACGTGCTCATTAGCATATTTACTCATTCCCATGTAGTGCAGTAATAACCTCTGATGGTAACAGTATAGCCAATATGGGAAATTTGCCCAAATTAGCTTATCTCCTTAAACAAAGCATACCAGGTTTCAACAAAAAGAGTTCATAAATACATACCTAGTTGTCTCCTGAAAACCTTAAAAATCTTCGGAATAAAAGCTGAGTTTTAGAGGCGGGTCGCTAGGAAAACCAAAGGGCAGGTGTATGGGTTTATTCGCTGTGATTTAGAGTTACCTTGCACGTGCAACGCCTTTGCGGAGGTTTCACTCTACGGACGAGCGTAAACGTTTGGTGGAATGTGAGTCCCGTAGCCTTTCAGCAAAAATTTTGTTAAGTTCGTACCTTACGAGAGCTGCAGATGTACCTTTGAGCAAGATACTAAGCCTTTAATCCTTTGGCAAATACGTAGCCATAAAAGTTCTCTGCTCAGCTAATAGATAAAGATAATAAACCACAGACCGGTTCACATGGCTGTTGTCCCCACATCTGACGCATCCGGAAGTGTTTATTGATAACTAATAGAAAACAGTGGGCACTTTACGTTTTTAGCTACATTTATTACAAAATATTTGGCCCTGTGTTTTACCTGCGTGGGTCGACTGTAAGCAAAGTACCAGGCCGATTACCATTAACATTAGCATTTTTTGGCTTGGGTGCCTCAGTATTGGTGTTGCTTTGCGGACATTACTGTGAAAAAAAATGGTAATAATTATGTTACAGGTAAATCCCAGTTTACGCAGTCCCAATTTGCACAATTTTGCTGGAGTGCAGCTCGTGTTTTAATTCCAGCTGCTTGTTTGTGCAGAGTCATAACAAATTGCCAGAAATTGGATAGCAAGAAATTCTAAGTTTGTGTGCCAGTACCCCACGACCTTGTGACCTGCTGACTTTCAGTCCCATTCATACATTTACTGCATACATACCACGTTGCACTGTAAAATATAGCAACCATAAAGGAACATACTTTCCTAATATCCTTAAAGTTGTGTATCTCATATTCGTTCTGTTTCCATGCATTTGTACAGGGTCTCCATTTTAGTCTTATAATGTGAACTCCAAAGTTTGTGGAAAAAAGAAAGTAGGAAGGATAGAAAAGCGCATATGGTGGAAGTAAAGATGGCAGTGGTGAAAACAATCAAAAGACCTGAGCCACCAACCACTGCTCCCAGTAAAAATGTTTTTTGTTTGTGAGCATAGTAACAGTTCATTGCAGTACATTTCCTTTTTTATTTTAAATTGTCATCTTCATATTTTAAATTCATTTTATCTTAAATTTCATTATTGAATGAACAACTCTGGAAGATGGTGTGTGTGTGTTTACTTGTGTGTACTGCACAGCGTGTGCACCACGATGTTTTACAATGTTTAGGTGACAGCTGGACAAGTGGTTTGGGGCTTTTGGATGGAGTCGGAACACATTATTAATTTTACCATTTAAAATAATGGAAAATAATATTCTGCAAATTTGCTTTGTGCTGAATTTTCAGGAATGAATTAAGCGCGGAAACCAGGGTTCAATTTTAAATGTCTTTCCCCCTTTTTTATGTGTCACTGTTACAAAAAAAGAGTCGCATTTTCTGGCAGTTTAGTCGCAAATGGATCAGAGCAGTCAGTGAGTTTAACAGGGATGAAAATTTGGGTGGTGAAGCTGTTTGTAGGACTTCACAAACAAATATATAATGTAATATTTTAATGAATATGCAAAAATAATAATTGGTTTGGACACATTGTGCTGCAGGCCCCTACATGGTGGAGGCTGAGGAGAACAAGCGAACCCGCACGGCCTACACCCGAGCTCAGCTGCTGGAGCTGGAGAAGGAGTTCCTCTTCAACAAGTACATCTCACGGCCGCGCCGGGTGGAGCTCGCGGTCATGCTCAACCTCACCGAGCGCCACATCAAGATCTGGTTCCAGAACCGACGCATGAAGTGGAAGAAAGAGGAGGACCGTAAGAGGATGCGGGCTGGTGATCCAGAGCAGGACTCTTCTATCACCTCTGGTGACCTAAGAGAGGAGCCAAGTGTATTGGGCCCAGCCCCTCCCCAGGAACCTACAGCATCCAGCTCTCCGCTGCCCTGCCAGACCCCCCAAGGGCTGTAGAAGACAGCATGGCTGCCAGTTTTTCAATGCTGGGACTCAGGGGGGAGAAGATCTGATTCCATGATGGCGAGTTACCTGTAACTAGTAATACTTTAGTCCAGCACTGGTAACAACTGAGGCTGGTTAACCGGCAGCTGGTGAGTCGGCAGCTCATGCAGGAGGGACGGTGCAGGTGGACGTGTTGCAGATGCTGGCACATCTCCCATAACCAAGGAGGACCCAGTGTGGCAAAGAACTCACTTCCTGTGAGAGAGGGAGGGAAGGAGGGTGACGGAGGGAGAGGGAGGAAGGCTGACAGAGAGCGAGGTGAGAGAGGGAGAGGAAGAGCGAGGTGGAGATGCCACCCGCTGCTACACCTTGATTTCGTGTGTAGCTCCTGTGCAGCTGGAGTTCATTTCTGTTGATTCTATGAGACCAAAATTCTGTATTTTGAGTTAAAATAATTTATAGAACAATACTAGTGTGACCAGGCTTTACAGTGGCTTTTCTTAAACACCGTGAGGATTTTTAGACCTCAACAATCTTGGCCTTGATACATTTATATAATTATAGCAATAAACTGTTTGTATTTAATGACCGAAGCAAAAAATCTGGATCAAATAAAGGTAATGGAGTATTTTAATTTATTTATTTGTTTGCATTTGGTGGAACATTCACTCCATCTCCAGGTCTGGAGCGCATTGTGCGGTTTCGTACTGTTTGTTGGCCCGGCGGTGCAGCTCGGCGGCTGAAGCCCAGCCATTCGGGATCCACGGCTTCCGTATTTACCGCATTTTCAGTTTGTAAAACATGAATGTGTGTGAAGTAGGAAAAGGAATTTTTGGTGCAGCATAAAAAATGTGTAAATGTCATGGAATTGAAAGGCTGTATTGCGAAAATGTACCTCAAGTTTTATGTTGCACACCAGTTTGGTGACACAGTTCCTCTTGTGCTCACCTTACAGTTTCAAATCTCCTCATTGCGGTTAAATATTTGAGGGGGGACAATTTGTCACCATTTGATAAATTTTGGATTTATTTCTGCCCAACGTGGGGGCCATGAGTGAGGAACAGAGGAAGAGACCGTCAACATGTTTCTGCTGTGGAGAAAAGATCTGCAAGAAGATGGTCACCAAACACACCAGCGGGCTGTTGCTGGGCCTCAGTAAAGAAGCTTCCAGAATCGAGTTACACCAGAAAGGCTTTTGGAAAAAGTTTATAAGTATTTGGGTCATACCGAGCACCTTCCCTAGAATCACGTTTAAATGTTTTGCGTATCCAAACATCTGAACAGTTTAACCTTCAGGGTGTTTATATGTCTTCAGCATTGGTAGATAATGTTTTAAATATAGTATTTAAATGTTCTGATAAAAATTAAGTTCATTGCGGAAAAATAACACCAGCCGGTACAATGTTTTAAATTTAATTTTAAAATCGAGGGCATTCGGCGTACTAAAAGTAATCTATTTTTATCCTGCAGCAGTTATAAGTTTTTAAAATACTATTTAAATGAATTAATTTTTTTAGCACACGGGTTAGGGTCGCACAGCGGTGCGACAGCACCTGGTGTGGTTCAGGTGTAGGTTTGAGTTCGGCTCTGCCTTGGACTCGGAACACGGGCTCGAATCCCATCTCCTGCTGTATTGCCCTCCAAAGTGCTTCAGTGAGACAAATGTCCAGCTTAGTGAACGGGTAAATAATGCCGTAGTGAATTGTTGTGGAGAGGAGGGCCCGCTGAACAAATAAAGCCGCATTCTGGTTTATTTTTATTGCTCCAAACTGACTGCTGGGAAAAGTGTTGGAGTTCCCGCTATAACCTGCCGGCGGCCGCCACGAGCTTCTGCAGCCGCAGCCCGCAGATCTTCTTCACTTCGTCCACAGCGGCCTGCAGCTCCCGCGCAGGATCGTTCGCCATGCGCTCCGCCAGGCGGCGCTCTATCACGGCTTTGTCGTTCAGGCGGGCGCAGATGACGAACGGGAAGCCGAAGCTGCGCTTGTACTGCAGGTTGAGGCGAGCCAGGCGCTCCGTTTCCGCGGGCTCCAGAGAGGCGAGGCCGGCCTCACGCTGCTCCTCTAGGGATTCGGGGGTGAGGATGCCGCTGTGGAGCCCCCTGCCGGCCAGGTCAGGGTGGCACCTGAGGATACCTTCCTTACCTGCACAAGGCAACCAAAACAGATTTCCTGCACCCAGAAATATTCTGTGCCTCTTAAGATGTCTGTTTGCGCTAAATAAACACAAAGGCGGATATCATTTGATTCCTTCTTGCAAATTTTACCCCTCAGTTACTCCTGCGGACTTAGCAGCCGTTCTCTGAACGCACCCGCATCTCGAAAGATGGTTCTCCCCACTGCCGTTGCACATAATAAACATGAACACGTTTTCCAGTTCACGCTGATCTGAACCATCTGCTCTCCTGCGTGAAGTTGTCCCCTTTAAATGTGGTATCGGGATCCAAACGCATGACCCGTGGCTCCTTTCTCCACTAACCTGACGTGGGCAGGCTGTCGATGAACTGCGCCGCGGCCGCTTCCATGTGGGCCAAACTGGCGAACGGGCGCTGCGACCACATGGCAGCTGCGACGAGAGGGCATTTTTCTACGATGTTCCCAAAAACGTCCACAAAATCCTCATAGGAGAGCGAGTTCACTGTACCGAGGTCCATCTTTGCAAATGGAGAGCTTATCTTCAGCAAACAGGTGTTGCACAAGGCGACCGCACTGCATTGCTGGTTCAAAATGACGGTCCCTCCCCTCAGCCAGTAGTGAAGAAGATCTCTGATCTTTGTGATTTAGTTTGCAGCGATGGTTAAGAGGAAACTTAACCCCAACAGAGCACAATTTACATCCTTCAGAAACCCAACCGTTCATTCATATCCATCCTATAGAACCCATATTTGTAAATCTTTCTTGCAAACTTATTTTACCACGGTATTTTATACCAAACACCCCTCACCCCCGATATAAACGTCCTAGCAGTAAGCAGCTAATAAAACTGAGATCCTTGCAACAATGATGACTCCACCCCACTAAGGACATTTAATGCATTAATATGATACCAGTGTTTGGGGGTGAGGCTCAGAAAACTTTCTAGAATGTTTTTTTTTCTTGCCAGGTCTGCATATTTAGATTTTCTTTGCTGAGTTTTCATCTTATACTTTGGAACAGGTAAAGGAAGCCAAGCTGGCTGTTTGTCTATGAAATCCACACAAATAAGGAATGTTTGTACACCTCTGGGTTGATGAGTAACCCCTGGCAACCAGGTCTGAGCCCACACACTGCACAGGTGGGGCCTAGCGTGACTGACCCGTGCAAATCACTGTCTACACACACAGATTTAACCGTGCGCTCTTCCGCTTTCTTCCTCTTCTCCTCTTGCCAGAATGGCGTCCCGTCCATCACAAGAAACCCCTGACGGGTGCTACGATCATTACCGCATGGTAACTTGCCAGTGACCTCTATGACCCTTAGGCCATAAAATCTACACTCCATGTGCACAACTTGGCCTCAGCTGTGCTTTTTGTTCACCACCTTGATAAAAAAAGCCATCATTTTACCACTGTGTCATCTGTAGCCAAACTTCTCATCTTTTAAAATTTTTCTTGAAAATTAAACTGAATTAAATAACATGAAGATTTTTTTTTTTTACACCCAACAACTTTATTTCACAGAGTTAATAAATCCCACTTCCTAAACCAAAGTATGGAGTTGTTTCATTTTGTGATCCAGGGGTTTTTTCATAGCCCGGTGGCCTGTGATTCCACAATGGGTTTTGGACCACCGTGACACTCCTCAGGATTCAGTGGTTCGTGGTGATGGATGGATGGGTGGATGGATCTGTTTTTGATACATAAGCCTGAAACTGAAGTTCACACTCTTCTCAGAAGCTTCCAGAACATTAATTGATAGTTTAATTGATATCCAGTGAGAAATGTGGAGATAAATTAAGTTTATAATTCTTACTGTAGGCTGCCTGACCAGGATAATGTGGTTACTGATCATGGATGGATGTACCATCTCAGGAAAGGGAAGAGTTTGTCCAAGCAGCTCGGCCAACATGCACAGGTGGGAAATAGCGAGTCTGATTTTGCGTATTTGATATTTACATTTTCTCCTCATAACTGATCGGTTCAGCACTACTGCAAACTATGAGGCCTTTTATGAATTTCTACAACCACGCTCAGCTTTTGGTCACAGTTACGTTCAGGGCAAACCATTAAAATGTCTTATCGCATTCAGCTGTTGCCTTTTGGTGGCCTCACAAACAGCGAGAAGGATCAGAGATTGATGTTGACCGTTCAGAGCTGAAGGTAGAGCTCATCCAGCCTTGAGCGACAACCATAGTTGATGAACGTGAATGTAGATTTAAGCATGTTTAATTCTTTGTCCGTAAGGTGAGAATCGAATTGTGTATGAGTGTGACCGGAGGAGACCCCTCACACCCATTCCCTGTTGGGACTCACAGCTGCACCTGGTGTGGGTGGGTTAGGCGGAAACAAGCACCAGGTGGAGCCAATTCTGCGGATGAGGATAACAAACGGGCCGGCGAGATAAAGTTGTTTTTGTTGGGGTTGAGAGGAAAGGAAATCCTCTTCTTTGGAGAAAATTTGAGTTTTGGTTGGACTGGGTTAAAGTTTGGAATGTTTATGTGAAAAGTTTAATTTAAGTTGTCTGTTTATGTGCAGTTGTTCAAACTGCCCAGCACACCGACTGTTTCTTCACCTGTTTGGGTTTTGCTGGTAGTTAATTTCTTAAAAAGTTTGGGGAGGAAAACTGAAAGTTGCCTCCTGGTGTTCCCTGCTATGACACAGGTCTTAATTTTATTATTTTGTCAATTGCTAATACCGAGAGGAAAAAATGAAGTTATTGTACAGACTAATTTTTTGTTTGGAAAAAAAACCTGCAAAAAATCCCCATTTTTAAGAATTTTTTTTTAGGCACATAAAATATTTGCCTGAATTGTTTGTGTGCTTAGAATTTGCAATGAGTAAACTTAAATGCCCACTCACACAAGTAAACTCCTTTTAACTGTAGTGCCAAGTTCTAGAAAGTAAATAATGTGAAAATTAAAAGCCAATAAAGGATGCTATTGGCATGCAAGCTTGCATGTTCATCAGTTCAATGTATTAAAATTGTTTATTGACTTGGTGTCTTGTATAGAACTTTGTTTTATTTGTTGTACAAAAGTTTGCCCATTAGGTGAAGATATGATGTGAATTTTTATACCTGCCTAAGGTAGCTCAGAGTTAAGGTCTGGGGACCATCTACCCTCTTTTGCAATGGAGCTGAAAATAAATAAATAAATGAATTTTAACAATTGGATTTTTACTACGTATGTGGTGGTTTTAGCTATTTATTGTTTTAATAGATGCAGATGAGCGGACAAACTATTGCTGTTGAATTGGGCAGTTGGTTTTTCTTGACATGCTGTGTTGAGGTTTGTCTATTCTGATCTGTTGGGGGGATGAATTAAAGGTTTGTTGGTTTCAACAAACTTGTCAAGAGACTACAGCTGGGGAACAGATTTTCCTAGAAAGTGTAGGAAAGTACAGAAAATTCCCATCTGATTATGTGATATTTCTGAATATCTCAAGGATGGATTTTTTTCGTGGGCGCTTCAGAAGAGACTCATCAGGTCTAGCATTTTCCCAGGGGACTTTGCCGCAGCCTGAAGTCCCCGCAGAACTCCTTATTATTATAGAACTCCTTATATTACCTGCCAGGTGTTGCTGTTGTGACAACAGCTGAAGCCTGAATGGGATTCCAGGGGAGTCCCAGAGGCCTGGAAGTAGGAGCTGACTTTTGTTCTGTTTTTGTTACGCTTTTTGTTTTTATTTTAATATCCTGAAAAGAGTTGCATCCCAATTTCATTTGGTTTTACAATGACAGCCTTCAAGTCCTGCCCAGGTGGCCACTGACACCCTCCTCAAGACCACAGTCGGTCAAATAAGATGGTTTTATGCATGGGTAGACCAAACTTTGAAAAGGCTGCACCTAGGGTAGTTGTATAACAAAGATTAACCTTAAAATAAATGAATATTAAGTTGAGAGAATTTACTCTTTAATGTATGGAACTCTTGAAGACATTTTTTTACTTTTATACTAAAGCTGGACAATGCGTGGTGTAAAAGTTAAATCGACTACATGGCCACCTGCACTGCGCGCGCGCTGTCGTTCCTGCTTGCCAACAGATGTCAGTGTTGGTGAACGTCAACTCCATAGCTGCTCTAGTTGGCTGTTGCTGTAGTTAGCTAGCTAATTTTTAACTAACTAGTTAATCAGTACTTTGCTTTCTAACTAGAATTTCAGCATTAGGGTTAGCATTAAATATAATTTAATAACTTTATATATATATATATATATATATATATATATATATATATATATATATATATAAAGAGATTATCAGTGAGCTGGACATCTACAGCAAGTGGTGAGGAGACAGCTAGAAAGGTACTTGGTGTGACATCTGGACAAAGAAGGAGGACAAAAACCTGGTGGTGGAGTGAGGCAGTACAGGAGAGTATACAGAGAGGAAGAAGGCTGGCGAAAAAAGTGGGATGAACCCAGAGATGAGAATGTAGACAGGAGTACAGGAGATGAGGCATAAGAGGCGAGGTGACAAAGGCTAAAAGAAAAGGCATATGGTGAATTGGCATGAACTGTATAAGAGGTTGAACACTAAGGAGGAGAAAGGACCTGTACTGATTAGCTAGGCAGAGGGACCCGGAGGCTGGGAAAGATGTGCAGCAGATTGGGTGATAAGGATAGCGATGGAAACATACTCACAAGCGAGGAGAGTGTGTTGAACAGATGGAAAGAGTACTTTGAGGGCTGATGAATGAAAGAGAATAAGAGAGAAGGTTGGATGATGTGGGGATTATATGAATGAGGAGTGCAATGGATTAGCAAGGAGGAAGTTAGGACAGCTATGAAGAGGATGAAGAATGGAAAGGCTGTTGGCCCAGATGACATACCTGTGGAAGCATGGAAGTGTTTAGGAGAAATGGCAGTGGAGATTTTAACCAGATTGTTTAATGGAATGTGGAAAGAAGTGAGACAATACCTGAGGAGTGGAGAAAAAGTGTACTGGTACCAATTTTTAAGAATAAGGGTGATGTGCAGAGCTGTAGTAACTACAGAGGGATAAAACTGATCAGCCACAGCATGAAGTTATGGGAAAGAGTGGTGGAAGCTAGGTTAAGAAGGGAGGTGACGATTAGTGAGCAGCAGTATGGCTTCATGCCGAAGAAGAATTGCTGCAGATCACGATGTTGCTCTGAAAGGTGTTGATGGAAGTACCGAGAAGGTAGATGGAGTTGCATTATGATATTAGTGTGGACTTAGAAAGCATGTGACAGGGTACCTAGAGAGGAGCTGTGGTATTGTATGAAAGTCGAGTGCCAGAAAGTATGTAAAGTGGTACAGGATATGTACAAGGACAGTGTGACAGTGGTGAGGTCTGCGGTAGGAGTGATGGATGCTCAAGGTGGGGGTAGGATTAGATCAAGATCAGCTTTGAGTCCTTTCTTGTTTGCAATGGTAATGGACAGGTTGACAGATGAGATCAGACAGGAGTCACCGTGGACCATGATGTTTGAAGATGACATTGTGATCTGTAGTGAGAGTAGGAAGCAGGTTGAGGAGACCCTGGAGAGGTGGAGATATGCTCTAGAGAGAAAAGGAATAAAGGTCAGTAGGACTAAGACAGAATCCATGTGCATAAATGAGAGGGAGGACAGAGGAATGGGTGAGGATGCAGGGAATAGAGAGTTGGCCGAAGGTGGTGAATTTAAATACTTAGGATCAACAGTCCAAGTAATGGGGAATGTGGAAGAGGGAGGTGAAAGAAGAGTGCAGGCAGGAATTGGAATGGGTGGACAAAATTAATGGGGAGTGATTTGACAGAAGGGGGTACCAGCAAGAGTGAAAGGAAGGTCTATAAGATGGTAGGTGAGACCAGCTATGCTTTTACGGGTTGGAAGGCAGTGGCACTGACCAAACAGGAGGCAGAGCTGGAGAGGTGCTTGAAACTAAAAGATGTTAAGGTTTGCATTGGGTGTGACGAGGATGGACAGGATTAGAAATGAGTATATTAGAGGTCAGCACAGGTTGGGCCGGTTTGGAGACAAAGTCAGGCGGTGCGCTGGTTTGGACATGTGCAGGAGATTCTGGATATGTCGGGAGAAGGATGCTAGGGATGGAGCTGCCAGGCAAGAGGAAAAGAGGAAGGCCTAAGAGGAGATTTATGGATGTGGTGAAGGAGGACATGCAAGTGGTGGGGGTGTGAGGAGAGATGCAGAGAGGAAGCATTTGATCCGCTGTGAGCCACTAATGGGAGCAGCGAAAAGAAGAAAGAAGAATATATATATATATATATATATATATATATTATATATATATATATATATATATATATATATATATATATATATTTACACATACAGTATATTTGACAGTCCGCATGACACCAAATGCCCAAGGTTCCTTAAAATTGAAGAAATGCACCAATCATTCGTGCACAGACACACATTAGAACCAAACAAGGCACAGATCTTCAACCTTCACCGCGATCTCAGTTCACTTCCGTGTGCATTAACAGACCCAACACGCAAGGGTGTGTCAACTTTTGAGCAAGACCATCTGAGTAAATTCAGCTACTATTGCGATTTAAGTAATAAAATTTTAAGTTTAAATTATTAAAGGATTAATTAAAGCACTTAATAAATAAAAGCAATGATTCTTGTATGACCATTCATAATTTTTTTTAAATGTTAGAAATATTACAAATACTGCCAGGGGTATGTCAACTTAAGAGCACCCCACACACACACACTGCCCAGCCAGAAAAAAGTCGCGACCTGTATTTAACTTAGTGTTATGATGTGGAGTTGCTTTAGTTGGTCAGGTCTAGGTTCAGCAATGCTATGTGCCCAGAAAATGAGCTCAGCTGACTACCTGAATATACTGAATGACCAAGTTTTTCCATCAATGCATTTTTTCTTCCAAGATGACAATGGCAGGATTCACGTTTTGTGCCCTTTTTGCTTTTTGGGTTTGAAGTTATCTAATAGTGAGGTTGGTTGAGCTTTTTTTTTCTCACTCTTGGGTCGTGTACTTGTATTAAACCATCAGTGTAAAAAGAACGCGCTTGTTTGTTTACCCTTAGACAGTCTTGGTGTCCCAAAAGTGGCCAAACGTGTTTAAATCAGCAAGCGCCAAATTATAGTATCAGAATAAACCATAGAGGTGTTTACATTTATTTCAAGAACAAAAGCAACATGATAAAAAGCATTTTCAGATAATGAGTTTAACATAAATCAGTAATTCGCTTTAGTCCTAAAACGAATTCAGTTACATTTGTGTTACATAGATGGTAGGAGTATAAAATGAACTCTTAACAGAAGCATCTTTACCTGCACTGTAATCGATACAAAAAAAGCATTAAACTGTTAAAATATTAGTATTAGATGGCAGTGTTACATGTCAACTGCAGTGAAGAGATGACACGTCCAGGTCTCAGCTGCCGAGTGGTGCTGTAGCCAGGTGTGCTCCTACTGTGAAAATTAATGCTTTGATAAAAGTACAGAGAGGAACGCTGCAAATGCAGAACTTAAGGCCGATTGAGGCTCTGGTGGCCCAGTGATGCCTCTAGCTGAACGCTGGTAGTTCCTCAACCTTATTTCTGAATGACAATGCTGGAATTAACTTGGTATGTGGCCTTTTACCTCTGTTATACACTGATATACGTTATTTCCTGAATCTCAGTTATGTCAGCAGTGCCACCGGCAGGCTGTAGAGTGTTCAACTGCGCAGGCTTACACGGGTACTTGCGTACTTATTAATCCATACCTGGCTGCAGCACTGCAGGGAAGCAAACTAAAATCGCTGCAATGGTGAAGGTAAGTTGGCTCTGCGTAAAGGCGGTTACTCTTGCTCTTTCAGAGGGGTCAGCTCTGTAATACTGCAGGCGGGACTTGGGGGTGATTCCACCTCTTCGGAGGGGCTGTTCTCGGCATCCACTTTGCTTCTGGAAAGTAGCTCATGTCCACCATCTGGTACTTGGTCAAACATCAAACCGCCATTCTGGTAAATGTTCTGTTTCGAGGCTTCTTCAACATATGCATACAGCTGTGGACATGAATACACACACTGCTGTTATTCGACACACACACACACACACACACACACACACACACACACAAGCGCAGGTGGCACAAGACTGAGCCTCACTGGTTAAATGCACTAGAAATATGTTAATATCCTCATTTTATCATTCATCTGGGTATTAATCATTTTTGCACTTTGTCCTGCTAAACTGCATGCTAACTGTATTATGGATAACGTTCAGTTGTCTTATATATTCATGGACTCATGGACTTGCTAGTAGTTTATTTCTAACAGTCTGGGAATGGGAATAACTGCTGCTTCGTATCACTAGGACACCTTTTACGGGAGATGATGACCACTTGAAGGTCTGGAACATGTCTGTAGTACTGCAATCCATCCAAAAGTAATACTTTTCCACTGACTCTCTTTCAGAAAACCAGACTAAAGAAACCTACCAATGTTTCTCCATCATCCCACTATTTCAGTGCTACATAATTATATTTTGATCAAGTTGCCCAGTTTCTAGATATCGGCCCACCAAAAACTTCTGATGCCTCTGAAGTGAACAGGAAAAATGCTTCTAGAGTTTTTCTGCAACACATGCTAATGTACACTAGGCACTGCTCTCACCCTATCCTCAGAGATCTTGAGTTGAGTCTCCATTATGGCCCTCAGGTCAGAAAACTGGGGTCTATCCTGAGGCTTGAGTGCCCAGCAAAGGCACATGATTTTGTAGCTGGTGGAACACAAAAACAGAACACTGGTCATTTTCCAGACTGTTTCCATACTTACTTACATGTTTACATACATATTACATTTTAAAACCCATAACACTTGTTAGTACAGCACTCTTGCTTCTTGGTTGTCAGCTTTAACTGTGTTTACACCACCTGTTTTTATTAGCACTGCAGTATAATCGAGCCAATTCTAAATAATTTACATTTATATTCTAGTTTTCATTTCTGTTCACAGGACAATAGGCAGCTGTATAGGAACTGGAATCTGTGAGCCACAAGGGTGACATATTGAGACATAGATTAAGTCCACTCGAGGTGTCAAACATACACAGAATCGCTGGCGTGGTATGGCTTATCCATCTGAAACCCATTTTCAATCTGAGCATAGAAGCGCTGATCCACCTTAATACCTGGATACGGAGTAACACCTAAGAAAAGCAGAGAGAAATAAAGCCTATACACATGTCCATAGAAACAGAAATGATCAGCTATTAAAATACATTAAAGAAATGACAATGTATCTACATGTTTGTGAATTAAAGCTTGTATCGTGTTGATCATGCATGCATATTATTGTGTATTTGAGTTGGTCTGTAATTGTGTACCACAATGTGCATTAGGTTGTGTCATTACCCAGAGAGAAGATTTCCCATAACAGAATGCCGTATGACCAGATGTCACTCTGCATGGTGTACACTCCTTTGAACAAGCTTTCCGGAGCCATCCATTTAACAGGCAGCCACACCTGTAACAGAGCATGCTCAGTACAGACTCTTATCTATACATACATGGAGCACGATTAGAGGAGAATCATATCGGCAGATTAAAGTACAAAATTTATACACAGAGGGTCCCCGACTTACGATGGGGTTACATGCCGATAAACCCACTGTAATTTGAAAATATCTTAAGTCGAAAATGCATTTAATACACCTAACGTACTGTCATGCCTGTGGGCTCTTTGTCGCTGGAACCAATCGTGGACGGGATTTACTTCCTACCCGGACTTCCTGTCAGTCCATAGTTTCCACTGCCCCTTGTTTTTTGCCGCTTGTGAACTCTCCTGCAACCACTGTTTTGCTAAGACCTTGCATTTTGTTTATTTTGAATGCTGGCAATTGTGTTCTGTTTTAGTTTACTGCGAATCGCTAATGTTTAGCGCTGTAACTCGGGGACCACTTCTACACTGATCAGCCATAACATTAAAACCAGCTGCCTAATATCATTTGAGTCCCCCTCGTTCCACCAGAACAGCTCCGACCTGTCAAGGCATGGACTCCACAAGACCTCTGAAGGTGTCCTGTGGTGTCCGGCACCAAGACGTTAGCAGCAGATCCTTTAAGTCCCGTAAGTTGCAAGGTGGGGCCTCCATGGATTGCACTTATTTTTCCAGCACATCCCACAGATGCTCGATCGGATTGAGATCTGAGGAATTTGGAGGCCAAGACAACACCTTGAACTCCTGGTCGTGTTCCTCAAAGCATTCCAAGACAATTTCTGCAGTATGTCAGGGTCTCTGCCATCAGGGAGTACCGTTGCCATGAAGGGGTGTATGTGGTCTGCAACAATGTTTAGGTAGATGGTACGAGTCAAAGTAACATCCACATGAACGCCAGGACCCAAGGCTTCCCAGCAGAACATCGCCCAGAGCATCACACTGCCTTCTTCCTATAGTGCATCCTGCTGCTCTATGGTACAATTCTGTGGGATTGGACCAGACGGGCTAGCCTTCACTCCCCACATGCATCAATGAGCCTTGGGCATCCATGACCCTGTAGCTGGTTCACCGGTTGTCCTTCTTTGGACCACTTATGGTACCATAAGTACTAACCACTACATATCAGGAACACCCCACAAGACAGGCTGCCGTTTTGGAGATGCTCTGACCCGGTCATCTATCCATCACCATTTGGCCCTTGTCAAAGTCACTTAGATCCTTACGGTTGCCCATTTTTCCTGCTTCTAACACATCAACTTCAACAACCAACTGTTCATTTGCTGCCTAAAACATCCCCCAACCCCTTGACAGGTGCCATTGTAACGAGAGAATCAATGTTATTCACTTCACCTGTCAATGGTTTTAATGGTGTTGCTGATCGGTGTAAACTGAATGCTTGCCTACTGAATTCTGTTAAGTCTAAAGTGCTCACTAAAATGATTTCTCATGATGACAAATGAGTTTTTCATTTTTGTACACAGATATACAAAGACCTCTCTTTTGTTCAATATTCAGACAAAATAGCTTCCTGACATTTTACTGGAAAACAAGAAACAAGATAGATTTGGAACCGTGCTTAAGAAAGCTGCGATTGGTGGAGATGCATGTGGTAGAAAACAGCATACATCATACAGTTAGTGTCTCATCATGGGTGAGGCACTAAAGGAGGAGGGATCCTGGCTGACCTGTCTGTGGTCCACATAATGTCTAGTGCACGGAGCAGATAAGCAGTCAGTGATAGGGTGTCTGATGAGCGGACAATCATTAACTGCAGGTGGTGGCTTAACGGAAAAACTGCATAGGTAACTTCATGGTCGGCAATACATTCATGAATGGTGAGATTGGCAAGTGGTCGGACAAACAACACGGAAACTTGTTCTGCTACAGGATGTGGTAAGATGAGGGGTTGACGAGATAATGGGTTGTGAAAAACCTGCGAAAAAATACTTACGTTTCCTCTCACCACATAGTTGCTATCATTTTCAATGTCTCGGGCAAGTCCAAAATCTCCAATCTTTGCAATCTTGTCATGAGTCACTAGCACATTTCTTGCAGCCAGATCCCGATGAATACACTACAAATAGGAATAAAAGTGACAGTAGGTCAGACAAGACTGGTAACAGAAAGGAGGAGCATTCTGCTGGAGGGTAGGTGACAAAAGTCAAAGAATGGCATGCACAACAGAAGAAGCTGAAGTATCTAGAGAAGGAAGAGAGAGTGACGTATGTGAAGAGACAGATATGTATGAAAGGAAAACATAACAGAGGATGTACATGAGTACACATGAAAGAAAAAAGAGAGTGAGAAAGAGTAAAAACTGCTCACATTTTTAGATGACAGAAATTCCATGCCTTTGGCCACTTCATAGGCAAAAATCAGCAGATCGTTGTAGGTGAGAATCTGGAGTTCTTCTTTCAGTGAGACTGATTCTTCATGAATCCCTAAAAGACCCCCGCCCAAAAAAAAAAAAAAAAAAAATCAGGTCTTGTGAAATGTACCAGTAAAACATATGACATACACAACACTGCAGCTGTCACTGAGACCCCAGAGTGGCCACTACAGTGGCACAAAAAGAACAAAACCCAGACTTTATCTATTACACCAAATCACTGTCATACTATCCCTCCCAAACAGCCTCTACTAACTATCTCCTTTTTTTGTCCTGGCAATGTCCACTTGTAAAAGTTTCTCGTAGCTCTTGGGTAACACCGGAGACATTGGGACATAAATGCTGCTGGACCTGTTTGTATTTTCCCTGTAAAGACATACAGGCATGAAGCTTTAGCATTTTCTCAGTACCATCTGCAGAAAGTCACAATATAAAACATTTTGAGCAGACTGTTAGTTACCAAAAAGAATTTTCTGAGTTAAGAGACAAAGAGGCTAACCCTCCAATAAGTATGGACACCAACCTGAATGGATTATCCAACTGCAAATTATGGTACAGGTTGTTAAGACAGTTGTCGTTTAAGTTGTCAGTCAGTGACTTTTGAAAATTCTCTCTGTTGTTTTTCAGGTAGTTCAGCAGGTCTCCATTATAACAGTATTGAAAAATTAGGTAGACTGGGCCTGTAGATAAATTACACAGAATTAGCTGCTCAGCAAGTGTCATGCACAATGACTGAAGCACAGCTGTAGGTTAAACACTACGCTCAGCTTTACAGCAGTCCCTTGATGGCATTTACTTTTTTGTGATGAGTTCACATCCTTCAAAAATCCCTACTCCACTGCTGGGCTTTTTTATTTGTAATAAACTTTATAGCCTTCACACCTTACACAGCTGGCTGTCATGTGTTATGGGCTTATTCGTCTCTTTTGGGAGCTTGTTTAGGATGTACTAGTTAGGCAGTCATACCTGAACTTGTGCAAGCCCCCAGCAGGTTTAAGATGTTGTCGTGATTGCCAATATGAATGAGCATCTTCAGCTCTGACATGAGAGCCTCCCTCTCTTCTTGTTGGTGCTTTTCTGCACAGTAATTGCATATCGGCATTACGCAGGATAAGTATCACACCAGATCAGTTTACTGGCATATTAATGGCAACCTAGACAACATAAGAAAATCCTGAACACAGGCAACACACCTTTGAGCATTTTCACTGCCACCTGTACAGGCATGTCCTCCATGCTGAGTCCATATGCTGTGGCCTGAACCACCTTCCCAAAGGCTCCCGAGCCTAGTTCCTTTCCTGTCAGCCAGAAAGAAGGATGAACATGCCTAATCCCTGGCCAGGCTCACAGAAGACACCACTGTTCTTACTCACCTAGCATGAGTTTATCTCTAGGAAATTCCCATTTTGAATCATAATTAAAATCCTTGAAGTTGATGTAGATGTAGTCATTGTTTGACTGTCCTACCATCTGAAGAATCTGGAGCTGACATTCATACAGGGGTTTCTACAAAAGAGAGATTTTCTACATGGGTTTTCCGAAAAACTGCGTAAAAGTGTTTTTTTTTCATGTAATATATGATGGATGTATGTATTTATATAAGCATTTATGTGTGTTACGCACCTTCTTCCGCAGGATGTAAAGAAAACCTGCGCAGCAGACTATTAACAGCCCCACGAATGGGATGCTTACACTTAGCAGCAAGTGTAAAATGTTTTCTGGAAGACAAATTATCATTATCTTCACATGGCTGCACAATCCTGGCAAATATTCAGCACACAGTTTTCAAACAAACGCGCATCACTGTCTCTGATTCTAGGGAAAAGCTACTCACCTGGAACCTGTATAGCAATTCCATCACTGCACTTGTAGTTCAAAGAATTTTTGATGCAGCACATAATGATGACGTTATTTTTTAGGTCACTTAACTGCAAAGAGGTATAAATGCTCTTATGGCAAAACTCCGGAAGGTCTGACATGTTAAGTGTATGAGCAGTCTCCTCTGTCCACATTTCACACCTGCAGACAAAGCACACACTCACACCTATGCCTTTGGTTCAAGTGATTCCTTGCAACTTTCTTTGTGCATCAGGTACACACTCAGACCTGTATTCATGTTACAGACTCATATTTGTGTGCTGTTTTGTTTGTTAACACAGGTAAACACTTTTGTGACACAATTATGTTATTATGTGTAGGCATGCACGAGTATAGCGCAGACCTGAGCGGACACATACTTGCTAGACAGGGGACAGTATCTCCAGGTGAGGTTCATAGGAACGGTACTGTTGGCTGAACAACTGATTCTGTCTGCATCTCGTTGCATAGTCACAGAGATCACGTCTGCAGGATGGAGATAGCTACTGTAGTTGAACCATTCTTACAAGTAAGTCCACAGAATCTGCCATTGTCCGACACTTGCTAGTGTGATTGATACAATCTTAGATTACAGTCAAATAACCTGACCCTTTTATAAGGTATGACCTACAAAAGTTGCCAGTGTCTGTTCAACATTCTGTCACATTTACAGATAGATCTATACCTTGACAAAATCATAAAAAGGAAATGAGCTCTTACTCACCTACCACACAATAGGATATGTTTCTAGTTGTGGCCATCTCATTATTTTCTACAATAAACTGATACTCTCCTGGAATAGGGTTGCAATATTTAAATGTCCTGTGGAAGAAAACATACATAGTACATAGTACTTTCATATTACACAGTATCCCATGGAGTACATAGACCTCTAGCACTTTACTGCACCAGGTCTTTACCAAGACCTTAAGTTGTACTCAGATATCCTCTAAAGCAGCGGTCCCCAACCACCGGGTCGTGGACTGGTACCGGGCCACACAGAAAGAATAAAGAACTTTTTATTTACTATTTTATTTCCATTTTACTGAATATTGGAGTCTGCAGGGTGTTTTATTTTGTAAAATGACCAGATCATCTCCCCATCACTTCCGTCTGTGCCTCTTTCTCACACTTGTCTCTGTCACAGTTTTGATGCCTGATAAATGACGGCGTAGACTGGACATAAGGAACACACTTCGGGTGTCATTGTCTCCATCACCCCTAGATGGGACTGTCTCATTGCAGGGAAACAATCTCAGGGCTCCCATTGATTCTGCATTATTGTGAGTTGTATTTATTATGGACTTTATTATGCTTTATTATGCACCCGCGATAGCCGGTCCGTGAAAAATTGTCTTACATGAAACCGGTCCGTGGTGCAAAAAAGGTTGGAGCCTGCTGCTCTAAAGGAATCATCACATCTCCAGTGGGACAAAAGCACTGTATTCAAACTTCCAGACGGAAGAAACACTGTACAGAACTCAACTAATGAAATGCAGTGCATTCATCCCTGAGATACAAGCATTTGGTTTACCAGAATTTGAAGTTATGAATGAGATTATTAGATACTCCTACCTTAACCTGCAAAACGTTTCTTTGTAATTATGAAGAACAAATTCAGGTTTTGCATGCCTTCTGAAAGCTGAACAGCATGAGACCAGAGCTGAGATGCGGCCTTTTTCAGTTATGCTTGGGTTAAAGCCGCATTAAGTTCTCATCCTCCATTACACGTTGCTTGCTGGTTCCGCATGTTATGATCTGAGCAAAACAATGTCAGCTTGTTCATTTGCATCGTTTTCAATGATTTCCTTAATCTTTACAGTTTTGTTTGTTTTCTGCATTAAATGTTGAATTAATATATTATCATACGTACAGTATGTATGTTTTGTTTGCAAGGAACTGGAGTACAGTATATAATAGCTGTTAAAGGCTGTTAACTATAAGCACAGGTGGACATACAGTATTACAGAGTAAAAAATAAAGGGAAATTGTACTGTTGTACTGTGTTATGATATTGAATGTTAACTTCTGAAATAAGTGTCCATTTTAATAGGATTTGGTGACATTTCGCCATAAATGAGTGTCAGTTTTGGGGCTCAGGAACGAGTGCAAATGATACACAGCATATTAATTCAACATTTAATGCAGAAAAACAAAATAGTAAAAATTAAGGAAATCGCTGAAAAAGATGCTAATGAATTAGCATGCACTGAACAAGTTGACATTGTTCTCACGCAACATCGGTGCCCGACATCACTGATGCTTTTGTTGGCTGAATGAGCGCAAATTCCCACAGCTGCGCTCCAAAATCTGGTGAAAAGCCTTCCCAGAAGAGTGGAGGCTATCATAGCAGCAAAGGGGGGAACAACTCCATGTTAATGCCCATGGGTTTGGGAGGTTCAGTCAGCCCATATGGGGGTGATGCTCAGGTCTCCACGCTTTTAGCTACATGGTTAGCGTATATATAGCACTGTAAGTGTCCTTGGATAAAGATGTCAGTATAATACTGGATAATAGTCATTATGTGTTGCATTTGAAGTAAATTTAAAAAAAGGCAAATATAAATGTCCCATGCTGCTCAGCTGTTGAAAGGCATGTAAAATCCAAATTTGGTTCTCATAAATGCAAAGAAATGCCTTATAAGTATAAGTTGGAGTATTAATTGAAACTGCTCATAAAGCTGAATTTTCCTAACTCGAAAGGGCATTTCCCAGTGGGTTCACTTTCCTCGGATCTTAATTATAAAGAAGCATGGTAATCAGACATTGAATGGGAGAAAACTAATGGAAATTTGTAGTGAAATCATGGAAACCACATAGAGATACAGACAAAGAAGTGTGGATGTATATGACAAAAGATCTAAGAAACAACCAGAACCAACAGTTATTGTAACGGTTAAGGCTGTTACATTGCACCCTGATGGTTCCACTGTAGTAATCTTGAGCAATGACTTTTGCTGAATTTCTCCGGTTGTCATATCCTGATAATGACTATAAACTGTTTATCCAACGCTGTTAGTAAACTTAGACAAACGTTAATAGTAAATTAATGGTAAGAAATACATTTCAGTATCAATACATACCTGTTGCCCCAGTACCAACTGGGCTCTGTACAAGGCACAGTCTCATATGGAGTGATCCAGTGGCAGTGGGCCTCAGGATAAGAAAATACCTCTGCTTGCAGGCAGTAGAACTTTGATTCAGAGGTGGAGATGTAGATTGCTTCATCAAGCTTCAAAATCTTCAAAAATCCATGTTCTATAAAGAAACATCAATGTATTATACAGTATATCTATATTATAAACTTTTACCCAAATATACATCATCTTCACTAAATCCCATACATTTGTCACTGTCAAAAAAGATGTTGGTGATTTGAAACAGAAGAGGAAGATGGGAACCAACAGCCAGTCATGGTATATCTAATTTCATTGTATCACGGGGTACGTTATTGCAGGTTTTACTGTACGTAGCATATTTACATGCGTGTTATTTTTTTACAATACATTTCCACTTAGTACAGTAGAAGAAGCACCTATTTGGATTTGTCCCTCTAATCATATTGAATTTGCAGCCACTGCTCTATTCATCTGTCAACACCAGAAAAGGTTACAAGCTTTTTGTACCTACCAAGGACCTGGACATGAGTAGACTTTTTTTTGCCATCACTTGGCGACACGCAGGTGTATGTTGCACTGTGGTTCTTTGTCACAGAGTCAACAAACAGGTAGCTGTAGTAGATTTTGTAAATTTTATCTGAGTAAAGTATCCCCTGCAAGGCCAATCACAAGAAAATGAGAGAAATGCACAAATAAGAACCACAAAGAAGGACACAGTGTTATATGTCTGTTACCTTGGCTATTGCAGTGTCATTCTGCCAAAGTGAAGTCAGACTGTGTTTACATTGCAGCAGCAGTGACTCGCCTACGATAAGTGACACCAGGGAGGCTTCCTGCTCATTTGCACTTTTCTGCAGGGCTGTAAGACAGAGGTAAGTATGGGTAACAATCACAGCCATAAATAACCAGTGACAGTCAAGAAGAGCAGGCCACCTAGTTATACTCCCAAGTTCTCAGCTATGGAAAACTATCAAATGTTTACTTAAATTACAAGTATTTGTTGTAAATATACAGTACATGTACATGGTGTTACTGAAACATTAACCTTTAGGGCCAGAGAACAAAATTTTTAAGGACAACAGGCAAGTTGTGCAGTGTAGCAGTAAGTGTTCTGCAGTTTCAGTACCATAAGCTTTCAGTTTAGAGCACTCCTCTCCCAGATGGTTCTTAGCACAGCAAAAGACATCACGATCATTGTAGTCAAACACATATACTGAGCTGCTTGTCCAGGTGGACCCAGAGTCCTTGGTTTCTTCCCCAGTTTCACCATTCCTGAAGGAGTCATCAACATATCAGTTAGCTGGACAGACCCAAGAACCCATGGTAAAAATGGATGTAAGTTTCAAACACAGCTTGGAGGAGCTAAGAAATTTAAGTGTTCCCTTTGTTATGTCAGGTAACAGCAGTGGCTTTGATATATACTCAGTATACTTCAGTGTACTGAGGCTAAGTGGTTGGTTTGAACAAAGACCAACTTGCACCTGAGGCTGCCTAGCAAGAACTAAACACCTGCAGGCTTTAGAAATAGCAGAACAGGTATGATCACTGAAACACATTATGTTAACTATATCAGAAGGTTACATAACACAAAAACATTCCGTTTACCTGCGATCAGTCAAAGAGTAGAACCATGTGACCTTTGGTTTTGGTAAACCACTTGAACTGCATATGAATTTATAGCCATAGCCTTTTCCCACATAAAAAATTTTCAGTTGAGGAGTGGATGGTCTTCCTAATTAGAAAAAAGGATGGATTATTTGTAAGCATGCACACCCTGTAACATACTGTATATTTACAAAAATACAGCAAAAAGAGAGGGTGAGAGGGTGGAGAAGAGATTAAAGAAGCTACTATAATGAAAAAAAGGGGGACAAAAGAATAAAACAGGCAGAGAATGATTGCAGAGCTATTTGTGAGGGAAACAAGAACAACAGGAGTAGTCATGAATGTGGACAGGTGACTTAGTTGTACAGTGGCTAGTGTTGCTACCTTATAGTGCTTGAAATGTTGAGGCATGGGTTTGAATCTTTCAGTTTCTGGAATGTTTGCATGTTCTCCCCTTGTTTGAGTGGGTTTTCTCCCACAGTCCAAAGACAGGTTTTCAAGATGGAATGGCTATTCTAAATTGCCCATACTGTATGACCGTGCATGCTGCTAGCCTGTGATGGACTGGGACTACTCTGTTTATCCTTGCACCCTTTGGCTCTAGGATTGTTTTTGGACCCTGACTTGGATAATGATAGCGAGTTGAAAATTAAGTTGGTTGAGTAAAAAAAGTCACGGACTGAAGAAGGAAGCCTGATGGAGTAAAAACAGAGAGCTGCATACATTTGGTGCAGTCACTTTTGGATGGGGGCAATTGCAAGGCTAGGAGCCACTGTGTATAGGAGAAAGTAAGTAACAATAAGGGATGGATTGTCATTGGGGAGATGGAACATGCAGGAAGAGTCACTATTTTGGAACAAAATAAACTGAATGCGGTGTTGGGTGTCATAATGGAAGATGTGGATTGTGTTACTCACGTTCACGTGGCGGGTGGATGTTGAATACTACAGAACAGTTCTCACTTTTCCATGCACAGTACAGCTTGTAGATTCCCGATTCATTAATGTAAACAGAGTAGACACCCCTGTGGACAAAAGAAAAGTGTGTTTGGCTGCTTAAGGACAGTGATGTATGCTGAAGCGAGCACTTAATGTCACCGAAAGGACCTGTGCGTTTGGAGACCACCTTAACTGACCATCCCACTCCGGTGCCTCCCAAAGGGACTGGTCTATGCTATTCTCAGTTTGAGAAATGAGCCCGTGCATATAGGACCTCTGAACTGTACCCACACTGTCATCCTTTTATAGGTGATACAGACCAGTGACACACAGTGCAGTGACATTCTATACAACAAAATGTTGCAGTGGTTGTGTCCATCAGCTCATACTCTATGAAAAAAAAACAGTAGATGACTAAAATGATAGCAGCTGATACATCCCATTACAAGTGCAACATTAAATCAAACACATACATTTATCCAGTATGTTTAAAATGTTATATAGAAATTAACAGAACCCCAAATTTGGGTAAAATATATCTCTTCAATTTGGATGATTTTGTACCTTAATTCACCCGTTTCTTGCTATAAAGAGATTATAAAAAAAAATTGCTGATAGCTGCTTGAACACTTGATTTTAGCTTGTGCTATGCCTGAAAACTTGCAGGGGTGTTTCCCTTTGGGGGGAAAAAGTCAGGGCTACATAATTTAATAATTCATTTGGAGTCACCAAGAAAAAAATTATTCAAATTCAGAATGAACGGTGCTTTCCAAGAGATTATAGATCACTTTATAGATTTATTGTTTGAACATCCTTCAGATCAGGTTGGCCAGGTGACCCCCCCTCCCTCCGACAAGTCTAATGGTATCTGTGGGAAATGTCACCCTGAGGTTCGGAAACCATGTCCTAGACCTTCTAACACAACGTTTAACTATGACTTGTATTTAGTTCAATGGTAACAGACCACTGTAGCAGACATATAGACATAAATGCTCACCTTTCCGTACTAGTATTGACTATTCTTCCTTCATTCTGGGTCCAGTAGCAGTGGGGGTCCCCACTCAGGTTCTGAACCTTCAGCTTGGCAGTCTCTTGGGCTGAAAATTCAATCTGGCTGGGTTTTGGTTGCAGATTCTGGGTCCATATGCTGCATAGAACTGACTCTGTAACTGGTTCATGGAGTCCAGTCCCAACCTCCTAAGAGCAGGAACAGTGAAATCAACTTAGCTTTGAGTGCTTTGCACCTCGCTGTCATATTATTACTCATTTACTGGTTAAACTGGGGTGCCCTCTGGTTTGCTACACTGTCCAAAAATAAGTGTTTCAGGTAGGTAAGCTGCAATTAACCGGTTCCATGACTAACCTCAATATAAAAATGTCATGGTTTGTAAGCCATGAGAATTTTAGAAACCAGTTTAAACTTGTTTTTGAATCTGCGCATTCCACAGTGCCCTGAAAACATGAGTTTTCACAAATAAATCATGGATGTGTGGTGTTGTGTGCCAGGCTAGGCTCAGGTGGCCCTATAGCAGTTTATTCAGCCTACAGAGATAGTAGAGGTGCTGCGGAAACAACGGAGCAATACATCTCAGCTTTATAACGTTCAACAATTATTGTTACTGTATTATAAATTTATTTATTTATTTAGCTCTAACTTTTGTTATATCATTATAGATATGCATCTTATGCTATTAGTATTATGTGTCCAGCTGCTATACAGGCAAATTTCTCAGCGGGATCAATAAACTTCTATCCTACCCTAAATTGGCAGAGTGGAATGTCTTGGATATTTAAAAGACAGTCGGATGTAGAAAATGGCAGATATCCAACTTGCAAAATGTGCCAAATTACAGTTGCATCCAAATTCTTAAATACGCCTGCTTCTAAATCTCCATGAGTACAATCCATCCCTCTATAGTGGGGATACTTCTATCGCTTGTAAACATTTTCCTATGATTTGTGCTCCCCAATACTACATCCACTGGCCCTGGAAAGTAAGCATACTTTTTTACTGTTAGTGTGTGAGGAACAGGGCCAGCTGAGACTGACCTCTGAACATTTCCATTTGCCTGCTATAAATAACATATTTCTAAGTAACTAAATGGTAGCCAAAAGGCACACAAAAAATGACTGAATACTTAATGATGACAAGATTTTGCTTCATATTCTGTAAATATTCTATAATCTTTAAATTACACTTTCTGACATTTATTAAGCTTAGCGAAAATGAGCAGATGCAGGAACAATTTCTTTCCGCGGGTTATGTTCATGATCAACCGATTTATTTGTTAGTCTGTGCAATGTTCCCCTTATAATATCAATTCTTATTTTTCTGTACTGTCATGCATCTTGCCACTTATATGTATGTGTGCGTATTTATGTAGTGTTCTTTTGTATAATGACAGACATTGAAAACTGAAGCCAAATTCCCTGTATGTGTGAGGATACTTGGTCAATAAATCTGATTCTGATTAATCCACAGCCTAAAACAACCTCTGATCCTTCTGCAAATGCAAGGCAGTCAACTGTCTGCTATTGTATTCACCAGGTTGGTACAGTTTTTATTTATTTTGTATATTTTAAGCATTTTACTTGTAAAACTTAAATGTATTTTATATATTCAAAAAGTAGGTATGGTATTTTGGCAGTTAGGCAGTAAAAGACAGCTATGGTGAATTCTTAAATGCGCCTAATTTTCCTGGTAATAATAGAAAGTAGACCAAAAGAATGTTATGGAAAGAAACAATTACATTCTCATTACATGGAAAAAAATTAAAAGGGGGAAAGAAAATCATAAAAATACCTCAACAAGATATTTTACGACACAGCAATTATACTGTCTCACAGCATAACATCCCTGGTTTCAGGTGATATGGTAACTGGACTGCCTGTACTGTGAAAATACATGCGCGGCTGCCCTGTGATGCTCTGGAATACCATCTACAGCATATTAGGTACATTAGGCTTATTTGAGCATTAGACGCAACGACACCCCAGTTGTTGTGCCAACGCAGGATGTTCACCATGTTTTGCAACTCTTGATATGTTCAGGATTTTCCTTTAAAATGAAGGAATCTGGCTGACAGAGGCACAGCAGGTAGCACTGGCGCCTGTGGCTTGCCTTTTGATTCAGTCTGAGCAGAGTGTTTGTTCTCCCTGCAGGCTTTCTCACCAGATATTTACATTAATCCAAAACAAGTAACAATATAAAACTACCTACTGTAATTTACCAATTAACAGGGTAAGTACCTCGGTTAAGTGAACTACAGCACTTGGTGGGATTCAAACCTGCGTCCTTCTTATCAAAGGGAGGAGCTTTAACCGCTACACTCCATGCAGCTATAGAAACCATTTCACTAACCACAGTACTTATTTTTACTGTAGTTAACAGCAGTTAACAGGACCTTTTTAGTTAACAATTCCTATATTTTATGTGAGCTGGCAACTCTGAACTGCCTGTAGTGGGTGAACAATGTGTATTTACACCATGATGGCCTGGCACCCCATGCAGCGTGGTTCTGCATCCAGAACAGGCTCCAGACCACTGCAAACCTGAACTGGGTTTGGAGAAAATGTAATTCATTTACATTTATTATAAAAAATATAGCATCTCCATTGTTTAGTTGTTGAGCAGAAGACATTCCGATAACAGAACAGAACAGAAGCAATGTGTTGCTTTAGTATTTTATCATCCGCAGCAGGGTCAGGATTGGAACGGAGGCTGGTACCTCAATTTATAATGGTACATGATAAATACATTTTAGAATAAAGACTGAGCAATATTAAAAATACAGCCATAACCCGGGATTTATCCTTCACAATCCTTGCTAGGGTTTAGGACAGCCGTGCACGGTGGGAAACTATAACCAGCAGCGTTCATGTCCATCTTCTTTTACGAATAATGAAAACGGAACCGAAGGACGGCTCGGGGTGAGAGTCGTACGAAAACGCACTGCTAGCGTTAGTGTGTTGCATGTTTGGCACGGTTCAGAGCTCAGACTGCATAGATAGGAAGTCTTCTTGCTTCGAAGACGCAATAGGAGCGGACTCACCTTCTCCAAGAAGCAGAGGACTCCCATGAGATCACACTCCTGAGGCTGCGCCGCAAGCGCGCTCCCGAAGAAGCGCGGGCACAGCAGCGCGAGGACACCTGGAAGCGCGGCAGCGATTAGACGAAAGGGCGACAGCGTGAAATTGTGCTCACTCACGTTTTGCTCTCTTCTTACGAGTCCTATACACATAACTATTGTAAAGTAGCGGGGAAATCCTTTTTTCTTCAGTAAAGTAATGTATACGGAGTTACAGGAATTAACTTAACGTCACTTAACGACGGGATACGTTCCGGGAAATGCTTTGTTAGGCGATTTCGTCGTTGCGCCAACATCATAGCGTGTACATGCGCCGCAGTCACGTCCGTTTTGACTTACGATAAACTGTTTTACAGTAAACTTTTTTATAAGTAGAAAGAGTACACTCTAACATAACGACAAAAATGCAGTATAATAAATACATAAAGCAGTAACAGTTTATAATAAGAAGAACAAAAACAACAATAATAATAAAAATAATAAACACGTGTATGAAGCTGCACAACGCGGCATGCTGTTTTACAGTAAACTTTTTAAATAAGTAGAAAGAGTACACTCTAACATAACGATAAAAGTACAGTATAATAAATACATAAACTACTAACAAACTTTATTATTAAGTATTATGTACTGTATATAATCTTATGGGATCCCCGTTGTATATGCGGTTCGTCGTTGCCCAACGCGTCGTTACGCTGCGCATACTGTATATTCAAAGAGATTTATTTGTCACATACATGGTAGGTATGCCATACAGTGAAATGCGCACTGAATCGACAGGAGACTGTGCGCGGTGACACTCAAAGGAAATCTAAGACACACAGCAAATAGATAAGCAAGCAAACGAAACTGTATGCAAAACTGTATAAAAACCGTTCTCGAAAGCAAAGCAAATTTATGAAGCCGATATGAAAAGGTAACGGTGCTATGTAAAAAAAATCATAGCGCGAATAATACAATAATCATAAACGTGTAGTGACGATTTTTAATTGAATTAAAAGAGCAAGCGGAAATAAGTGTGAAAAAACTGGCGAATATTTTAAAAGTCGCCACTTTCTCACCAAGAAGTGCGCGGGCCAAGGTCATTTTCATTGCTGCTGCAGCGTCCAAAGGAGAATAAATGTCACTTTGGTTTAAGAGCAGAAGCGCTCCTAAAGTGTCTTTATGTTGTCACGTATGAGTGACGTATGATAGGGACTGAACTTATGTTTAGATGAGGGCTATATGGTGAACCCATGTTTGTGTTACAGCAATCTGAGCATCCACCGATCGGCAGGAACCACGTACGATCCCGAGTAAAAGACGAGATAATAAAAGGTAAAAAAAATACTTAAATTGTTACAAACTTATGTCACGCAGGCTGACTATATAATACGCTTATATATTTCGTAAGGAATTGTATTTTGTTATAATCTACATCGCCATAAACACAGTACACTATATGAATGAATTTTCAAACCAGAAAAATTAGCTGCATTATAATTCAGAAGAATTACGGAATGTCTGGACTCTTTTTTTTGGGACTGTCAACCTCTTAGTGATACCGGCAATATTGGTTATTTTGTGAATCCTGGCAACTTAGCAGATGTTATAAAAGAAGCAACATGTGTCAGTAAAGCATGATACTGTGAGTAAGAGTCACAATGAGTTTTTCCCTTTGTGTGTGTGTGTGAAGGGGACTTCTTCAAAGCATTTTTTTCTCAGAAGAAGTGTGGACTGAAAAACAAAACAAAGGCAAAAGATGCTGGCTGTTGAGACAGCAAAGAGGAACCGAATCTCGTTGCTCTTTTAACGTGTAAAACTAAATGCTTATCACTCAATACATTTCAGAGTAAGCTGTGAAACGCAAGTCACCCTCACATCAAATGAACAACTTAACCAGTTTTGTGCCTTGAAATAGCTCAAAAACTTGAAATGGCTCAAAAACGAAGTGTTTGCTACCTAATAAGTGGCTTATATTTTGTAAAAAAAAATATTGAGAATAAATTACATTCGGAGAACGAATGAGGAAAATATAAAGTGGAAATCCAGTATAGTTAGAAGAAGTTATAAGGTTTTCATATCAATGGAACTGGGAGCGGGAGCAACTACGTCACAGGGAAGAAACGGCTTCAAAAACATTGAGATAGGATATGCCTTGATTACGTCATTGGGAAGCCTCGCCGATAGATTCCGATAAAAAGCGCGCTGGACGTGACGCCAGAGGTAAACATCAGTACTCACTTTTCGGCGTCACCGTTCCCGTGCACGGCTCGCACACACGGACGCCATTTTCATGCGATCTGTGAAGAATGAGTCGCTTGGAAGCGCCGTGCAGCTTGGCGGTGTCGCGTATGTACCCACAATGCACAGCAGCCGGGTGGAAGAGAAGGGAAAACACAGCAGCGTGACTGAAGCGGACCCAGCGAGCGGGCTGCAGGGGCATTCGCGTGTTCATACGCGCGGTTCCAGGGACACCACGACCAGATAAACGACCGGAGCGAACGCCGCCGAACTTCCTGTTCTAGTTTGCGCAGAAAAAAGAAGAAAGAAATAAAGTCTGTGGGGCTTCTCCGTGGGCGATCCGGAGCATCCGCCTGGCGTGTAGCTAGCTGATGCCTGGCTGCTCTGCATGCTGGAGCGCCTTCCGGCGGCCAAAGTGCCATGAATAGCGGGCTCCCGGCTCCAGGCGCTCCGCCTGGGGGGGCCAAGGTGAAGTTCTGCCGCTATTACGCCAAAGACAAGACGTGCTTCTATGGGGAAGAGTGCCAGTTCCTGCACGAAGATCCATCCGTTGCAAGCCTGGCTATGCACGGCGGCGGCAGCCCGGGCCCCCTGTCACTGCCTGCTGGAGCCGTGACGGCGCCGGGATTCCCGCTCGGAGGGACTGGTAGTGGGGGATCCGGAGTACCGAAGAAGAGCGACTCGGTGGGACCTGCGGGGCTCGATGGGCAGCTTCTGACCAGTGAGTGGGCTTCACGGAGTTGCTGGGGCGCAGAGGCCTACCGCGATTGCTATTGTTGTTGTGGCCACTGCGCAGCTTTCCGGTCCGAACCTGCGACAGTAGCGCGATCGGCGCCTCCGGAGCGGTCTGTACCCCAGGGTTCTGTTTTGGGGGGCGGGGAGCTCGGCTCGGAGCTCCACTCCAGCTAACACGGAGCTTCGGGGGCGCCGCGACCCCCGTACTTCCGTTTATATCCATACTGTAAGGACAGTGCTTTGTCTAGCATTTCTGCAGAATTTGAACGTGTTTTAACATGTTGGCATTCCCCAGTGCACGGTATTTATTGACCAATTTTTTTAAATGATTTATTTTTAAACCAGCTTTAGCTTTATCTTCGTCTTGCTGGTCCAGTTAGCTGGTTAGCAGTTTATTTTACAAAATGAAAGCTTGGGGACGTAAATACTGGACTTGTTAATGTTTATTACCGTGTTATTATGGTTAATTTGGAAACGTTCAACTGATATGCAGTGCCCGTAGTTCTGTTGTGCACTAAAGAATTGTTTGGACGCTCCGCTGTCGCTTTTTATTAACAATAAAGCGATTTTTGACCAACTTACTAGGAAGCTCGCCTACGTCATTTTAGGTTAGTTTCCGATTGGCTGGTTTCTGTAGTGCGCTTCAAATTATGTTTGGTTACGTCATTTTGGAGTCGTCCTCCGACTGGCCGCCTACAGCTTCATATTGTGCACTGGAATTCGTTCTTCTGTACTATAAGATTTATGAAATTTTGTTTTAATTACATACATATATATATATATATATATATATATATATGATATATAAAATAACTCTTTACAGGAAGATGTGTTGTAGCGCAATATATGGACCAAGTGAGAAAAGTGTGGAAAGATATGCAACAAGTAGGACTAAGTTTTGGGCAAAATGCAAAGAAAAGATTATTCCAGTTGGAAATTGTAAAAATAGTGGATAGAGTGAGGAACATTATGTTTTTAACAGTTGCGTATTTGTATGTGTATCTTACCCGACTTATTAAGTTTTCTAATGAGTTTCATGTCTGAGAAGTAATTTTCTTGAACAGATCGATTTTGTTAAAATAATATTAAACAAAGTTAAATAAACAAGCTTTATTTTAGTCGCATCTTACCGGTTGAATAATTTTTTTTAACCTGCATGCAAATAAACTCTTTTGACTTTTGACTTTGAAATTAGCATGTATATGTAGGGGTGTTTAAGCCTCCATGATCTATGACATTTGTTTATATTAATGTGTTGTGAATGATTTTACTTGAGATTATATTTTTTCCTCTTTGATTATTTGATCATTGTTTTCTTGTTTAAACTTTCAGTAGTGTTCTCCGTACTTGGAAAGGCCTCAGACCCTAATGTAGGCTGAGCTTGTAATACACGAAATTGATCGCTTTTGGACATTGTGAAGTGCCAAAGAGGAAAAAGTATAATCTCAAGTAAACTCATGCTGGCAACTTTCTGTCAATAACTTGTAGGGAATCCTGGCATTCAAGATGAAAAAAAGTTAGTCTTTTGTTTTAGTGCATTTTTTTCTTAACTATGAGAATCAACTCCAAAGTCCTTACAGATGTCAATGGTGACTCTCAACTGTCCCAGTTAATATTGTTGTTTTGCTACAAAGGATTAAATTGTGCAACCTTGTTAGGGTGGTGTGAATTATGCCTTTGAGTGTTGGAACAGACTGGAGACAGGTTTTGTATTTTGTGGAAATTGTGTTTTTAAAAAAAAAAAAAACAAAAACAAAAAAAACTTGAATGTCAAACATATTTTGTGTGTGTGTGTGTGTAACAGCTCAGCAAGTAATGATTATCTTATTTTCCAGTTCCTGGCTTGGATGGAGGGCCCTTGACTGATAGTAGCTTGGCCAACTCCTACTTCAGCAGCAGTTTCATTGGGGTCAATGGGTTTGGGAGCCCTGCAGAGCCCAAATTCTCCATGATACAGGTACTTACATTTACTTGTAACCAATTAGAGCATGTAAGCAGGTTTTTATTGGTATAGATAACCAAGTACCTGATGTATCCTTACTTTTATATCAGTTGGTGCAGATATATTAGTTGATATGTACAGACTGGGTACTTGTTTACTGGTCCAAGCTCTGAGCTGGTAAAACACCTAGTTGCTGTAGATGTGTGCATGCAAGTCATTTTAACTTTGATTTATTGCATCTTACAAGAAATAAAATAAGAAATCTGTCCTAGCACTATGAGATGTAGGTACATTCTCATACTCTTGCATACTGAACCAGGTACTCTATTTATATTTGCACTCATGAAAATGCAGATATATGCCTCTACCTTGTCTGGAGAGATTTAAAATTTAGAAAGACAATAACCAATTTATATTTCTTCTGCAGTGTTTTGTAATTTGTAGCCTGATCTGTTGCCATGTGTGGTGTTACTTGTCATCATATGTCACTGTCATTTTGATTATGTAGAGAATGACCAGCAGCAGCAGCTCACCCAGCCTCTTGAATGATAGTGCCAAGAACTTCACACAGGGTAAGGTCTGCACGCACGCATGCATGCACACGCATGCATGATTGCTTACACACAGACACTGTCAACTTGTTCTTGACTTTCTCACAGACCCTGTGAATTCAGCTTCGTCTTCTCTTTTCGGTGACTTCTCTGCTTTGAGTGTGTCTCAAAGGAGGAAGGTGAGTGTGTGGCTCATAAGCATTGAAATAGATTGTATTGTGTGTTTGTATGTGTACTTGTGTTTGTGTCCTGTGATTGCTGTCTTATAGCATAACGAATGTGCAGTGGTTGCGTGACATGGACTGTTTGTTATAGGCTCCAAATCCTGCAGCGAGTGAGTTCATACCAAAGGGGGCAACAGGACTTCGTGTGGCTTCCATGTCTCAATCCAGCATGCCAGGCTTCTCTTCTCCATTATTTTCCCAACAGGCCTTGGGCAACACAGCGGCTGTTACGCTTTCTTCAGGTTAGTCTAGAGTTCTTGATGCACACAGTATCTGTATAGTTGGTAAATTTATGTCAAGTTTATTGTGTGTCCATTTTTAATCTGCTTGTCTCTTTGTTGTAGGCATGTCCCTGTCTGCTGGGTCGTCACCTCTACACTCACCCAAAATCACACCCCACACCTCCCCGACCCCTCGTCGTCGTAGCCACACTCCCAGCCCTTACCAAGGCCCTGCTAGCTACACCCAGCTGGGCAACCCGGCAGCCTCAGGTCACATCATCCAGAAGGAGACAGTGGGTGGGACCACATACTTCTACACAGACAATACCCCTTCTCCTATGACAGGACTGGTATGTCTTGCATGCACTGGATCATCAGATATTCACAACTTTAAATATTTAAAAGCATGCCATTTTTTGCTTCTGTTTAAATGAGCAGATGCTTTTTGTATTCATGTGTTTTACATATTAAGTACATTCATCCCTTGCAACAACAAGCATACAAGCAACCATGAATAGCAAAGTTATTTTGTTGATGATGAGCAAATTCTTGATATGAGGGGAGCAGTTTACCATTATTTTTTATGGATCAAAAAGTATGATCTGTTCTCAAAAAGTTGCCTAAAATTAATTTAAAAAACAAAATAAAAGGATTTTTATGCATGGCAGCGACAGTACCAGTGTAATTTAGAATATTTGCAACAAAAGCTTTATTTTTATTTTATCCTCCCTCATTTATTGTCAAAATTTGCATGCCTAGGGCAAGGTTGTAGTGGTCCAGAGTTTACCTTGCAAGCACAGGGGGTAGTAAACAGTTTACTGGATGAAGAGATTTTGACAATTTTGCACAAAGATGTTTATAATATTGAAAAATATTCAAGATATTTCCCAAGAGCACAGTCTATGGTACTGTGAAAAATATGTGCACTCTATGCTGTTTACAATGGAGGTCTGCACAGGCATAAAACTGAAGGCTGGGTCCAAGATCTTGAAACCTGACCCAGAAGGCACTGTCAACTGAAATCTAAACTGGAAAACAGGCTTTTAGAATGAAGAAATGCCTCCATACTTAGACCTGCATTCTCACAGATGCAGTTTCTGTGCAATTGGTTTGATGGCCAGAAAGTGCTGTGCGTTAAGAAAAACAACTTTATTAATCTGTAGTACTTTTGAATGGCTGATAACTATGGAGGACCAGGAGTTCCACATAAAACACTCAACCATAAACCGTTAAAATAAATTGGGGCAAACATCAAATAATAAAGTGCATAGGAAAACAAAACAATTGGGAAAATAATGTATTGTTAAACTATAAATCAGTGTGTAAATGGATACATTTATGTGCAACTCTACACTTTGAATCAGCACTTTCCTGTGCCTGCAACTGATTTGCATTGTTTTTCCTATTGCTTTTCCACTGGAAGACCAGGAGTGCCATGGGAAAAAAGTGCAAGTTATTGCGTGCTTTTGTGAGTGTAAGCAATGCTTTCATTGGTCACTAACTGAACATGCACAGCAGCAAGAAGGGTGAAGAAGTGACTGTACATGACTGGCACATACAGAAAATGACCACATCAGTTTTTAAGTCTGGACAATAAGAGGATATGTGACCTCACTCAAGCGTTTCCATCTGCTTCCCGTTAAAAAACTGCACTGTTATCTCCCACCAGACACCATTTCTGTAAATTCCAGCAATAAAAGCACAAGTTTCTCAAGTCCTCAGCAGTGCTCTAAAGAATGCACATTATTGCATTGATTTAAATAATTGTGAGCTAATTGTTACAGCTTAACAGTGTAAATCTCTTTGTTTCAGATTCATATCAAGCACACAGTGCTAACAAACGGGACTAGCGCTTCAAAGGGAATCCCACTCCCTAACCTCCATCCTAAGCCCTCGTCTTACCTTATCCTAATCTCCACACACCATGGTAACCCCACAGTCAGCTTATTTACCCACTATGCAATGGCTTGTATCTCCTTAATACCGATGCTAGCGAACTACAAATCCACACATGGCAGAGCAAAGTGATGGTGCAGTATCTCGGGGTTGTCAAGTGGGCACTTCCCTTCATAGGTGTTTCGTCGAGTTAGGCCCACGACACCTCCGGAAGGCTCAACTACAGCTCAGGCGCCCCAGAACTGCTTCCCTCCACCACCATGCTACCCAGCAACACAATACGACACAGCGCAACACTTTATCACCCCATCTTCACGCGCACACTGCCCTTTCTGCTAGTTGTGAGGAAGAAACTCCTATATTGTTTATCACTCCATTAAATCTACGCTACATTATGCTTAACCACATTAACACTGCAGCCTGCTAACCACTAACCCCTAACGCTATTAGACTGATATTTACTGATGGTTTGAATTGTTTGTGGCAGTTACTATTGTTATCTTGCATGGCCTTATATTATGTATACTTCCTGTGCACATGAGACTTTTTTCAATGTGTTCTTTGTTACTGTTTAGACTAACTGCTCTAAACCTTAACCAGGGATGAGAGTTGTGTTATGAGGAAACACCTGTGTGAGGTTTGCTGCACAGTTATGTGGTTGACTTGTATGTTACGCAAATTTTGAGAATCGATTTGGAGGGGCAGTTTCACGACGGGTATAAATCGCACAGGACTGCAGCTTTTAACCTGTAACAACATGAGTATATGTTATTACAAGTTGTTGTAGCTGGTTTTCATGAAACAGGACTCTAGGTAAACGAGGGATGAATGAGTGCAGTTTTGATTTAGTTTAGATTAAATGTCTCAGTATATGCAGTATAAATACAAGAAACAATGGACTTGTTTGGAATTGGAGTACAGTGCTGCTCTGTAAGAACTTTTGGGATCTTAACAGTAACCTTTTGCTGTTTTCCCATAGGTGTTCCCCACCTTCCACATCTACCCCCATACTGCACCCCATGTGGCATATATGCAGCCAAAAGCCAATGCCCCATCTTTCTTCATGGCTGATGAGCTACGTCAGGTATGTTCTTTTTATATGAAACTTTTGCATTTTTCTTTCCAGATATCAGCTGACAAGCTTATTGAAAATGAAGATTGAAAGTGATACCGTAGTTCAGTTAACTATTCAAAGGGACCCCATGTCAGAAAATGTTTTCAAAACAAAAGTGCATTTGACCTTGCGTAGAATTTCTTAATGTTTTAACTTGATGCATTGTACCCTGTCAGTTAGACAGGTATTCTAACTGTTAGAACCTGAACATTTGGACTTGTACTAATGTCAGCCCTGATTAAATAGCATGTACACATGTGCAATCCTACATGTGAATATTTATGCTGTAGACATCCTATAGTTGTCCATGCAAAATATAGCTGCAGGTTATGTCTGGATGCTTTAGCATATTGGCTACTAATTGCTCTGTTGATGCTCTTCTGGTTCTACAGGAGCTGATCAACAGACACCTGATAACAATGGCACAAATTGATCAGTCAGAAAACCCAGGTGAAGCTCTAGGCATTCGATTGCCATGGTGTTCGGGGGAGGAAAATCCAGGATGGATCTGTTTGCATGTTACAGTATGTTTGTCTGTAGCTGAAAGCTTATGGGTCATAGTTTGTAAGTTTTCCGTGAAGACAGAGCTCTATATTTTCCATTAAGATGAGAAATTCTCATGTTTCAGTTAGTCCTAGACCAACAAGAACCATGGTCTGGTTACAGCTGTGTGATTGTTTTTAGACAGTTTTGGTAGCCCTCCAAGCCAGAAGACAGTCTGCCTCCTGCTTGTGGCTGTGTGCCACAGGTGTACTGGGGATTTCATATCAGTTGCCCCATTGGCAGTGTTTTATTTAATAACTTTCAGGCATTAACTTGCAGTTCTCTTGTCATCATGATTAGAGTTCAAAGTGTGTATTATATAAGAGGGCCATTATATACACAGTTCCGCATAGGCATAAGGAAATTTCACCACTGTGTGAGGACATGTGGGAAACGTACTCATACACATACCCATGCATGCAGACGATAAATTGTGGAAGTGCTACGGTGGGCTGTAGGTTTTGACTTTTTCTGGAAGTCCATGGTCCTCAGACAGGAAATGTGATGCATAATCTCTGTCCTGCAGGTGTCCCCACTGAGGTAGATAATTACCACAGCCTCTTTCCTCTGGAGCCTCTCCCTCCACCAAACCGACTACAGAAAAACAGCAACTTCAGTTATATCACTTCTTGTTACAAATCTGTAAACAGCAAAGATGATCTGCCCTACTGCCTAAGAAGAATACATGGTGGGTGTCATGCACACATCTAGAATTATACATACATACTACATATGCATGCACACACAAAAATCATGTACCTGCTGTCACATATGCTGTAACAATATATATTTTTTCCATTTCAAATTCCCTGTTTTTGAAATTACTCAAACAGTCCCTTTTTATGCATAGTCTCATATTAATGGAGACTTTTTTTTTTTTTTTTTTTTTTTTTTAAATGTCATTTCCATGTGAGTTTATTGCATCTAGGGAAAACTGAATATGGTCTTTTGGAGTAAGAATTTCTTTCAGGCCATCAGTTGGATATTTTGAAAATGAAGCATAGCTGGTTTGTGCTGAAAGACAATGATCCCAATCAGTTTCTGACCAGTTCAGTTTTGACTTGAAAATCCCGATCATGCTTTATGAATTACACTTACATTATCTTTTGCTACAAGGAAATAACTTGTGAAAACAGGAAACTGGAACTTTTTCACAGCACTGCGCACATACTTGCATGTAATTTCTATTTTGAGTTTTGTTGCATATGATCAGCATATGATTTGAATTCTTTGAATTCTCAATATGTTTGGTGCTACTGCATATATAGAGTTGTTCAGTATAATAGGTTTTGCTTGCTTAATTCAGTTTATACAGCAGTTACTGTATGCAGTTTATTAGGAAATGGTTAACTCAGAATGCTTAAGCCAAGTTAAAAATAGTTGTGAAACAAGTATTGTTAATATTGAATTGAATGGCATTGCAAATAAGTTAAAGAATGGATACAAGAATAGTGGTATATTATTAAAAGTGTGAGAGGCAAAAAAGAGGAAATGAATCTCCTAAGGGTCGTGGAGAAAAAATATATCTCAGGCTGTCCCAGGCCAACTGGCTCGCTGTTACTCCCTGTTATACTTTTCCAAATGATAAAATTCAACAATTGGTCATTAGCAGACCAATTACTATCCTTCCAGACCTTCTAGTGCACGGTGCCAAGGAATGTGTTGAAGATTTGTGTGTTTAGTGCATTCCTCCTGTGAGATGTATGTAAACTTGTGTTCCTCTATGTCTGAGTTCTTTTTGTGAGACTAGAGCATTCAGTCAACTCCAGAATTATTGGCACCCTATATGAAAATTAATATATTAAAAAAAGAACCACATATTCAATGAGTGATATTTTGGGCTTAAACCAGTAAGCCTCATTCTTTTATTGTCAAACAGATTTTTGGAACAAAATAAACTTTTACTTTAGTAACACAAATGTTCATAAAAATGCAGATTTCAAAAATATTGGTACCCCAAATTTCAGTATTTGGTGTAGCCTCTCCTTGCAAAAATGACAGCACTCAGCTTCTTTCTGTAGTGTTTAACAAGGTTGGAGAACACTTGTGGAGGGATTTTGGACCACTCTTCCATGCAGAACATTTCCAACTCAATGAGTTTCTTAGGTTTTCTCTTGTGAACGCCACTCTTCAGTTGACACCACAGATTTTCAATTTGGTTCAAGTCTGAGAGGGTCATTGCAAAACCTTGATTTTTGTGTTGCTGTAATCATTTCTTTGTCAATTTTTATGTCTGCTTCGGGTCATTGTCTTGTTGGACAACCCAGTCACAGCCCAGTTTCAGCCTTCTGGCAGAGGTAACCAGATGTTCGACTAAAATGTTTTGGTATTGAATGGAATTCATTATGCCATTGACCTTAACAAGATCCCCCTGGACCGCTGGCAGCAAGACAGCCCCAAAGCATCAAAGAGTCACCACTCTATTTTACCGTGGGTATGAGGTTCCGTTCTTTGTATGCAGTCCTCTTTTTTTTTTTTTTTTCTTTTTTTTTTTTTCCCCGCCAAACATGACAATGGTGTGTGTGTGGCCAAAAAGCTCAGTTTTTGTCTTGTGACCACAGTACACAGTTCTAGATGTTAGCCCCAATATTGCTTTGCAAAGTTCAGATACTGGGATTTGTGTCTTGGTCTCAGGAAGGGCTTCTTTTGTGGAACTTGTCCAGAAAGCTTCTGGTTATAAAGGTTACATCTCATTGTATTTTGAAACTGTGGAACCCCAAGATTGAACTAAACTTTGCAGTTGTGAAACTGTGATCTTTGGGCTCCACTTTGCGTCTTTTAGCATCTGCGTCACTATGCATGAAGGCAAAATGCAGATGTGTCCTCTTCCTGACAAATTTTCAACAATTCTATGCTTTTCAAAAGTTTTATTTTACTATGGTTGGTTATTTATTTATTTATGCATGTGTGGTTGCTTACTGGTAATTTCAACTTTTTTTTTTTTTTTTTTTTTTTTTTGGTAGCCATTCCTTAATCTATGCAGCTCAACAGATCCCCCCCCCCCCCTTATTTGGGTTGAGAGCTCTTTGGTTTTACCCATGTTGATGAATGACAAAAGGATTTTACCCATGTGTTACCTCATTTGTACTCCAGTGAAATAGGAAATGGTCATAGACAACGATAAAGTTCCTAGACACTAAAAGCAGTATCAGGAAACATTTTTCCCCTTAAGGTGCAAATTCCTTTGGTTTTATTTATAGTATTCTTCAAGGGTGCCAATAATTTTGCCATATATGTTTTTAACAGAATAAATTATTCTAAAGATAAAACAACACTTTTGCAGGAATTATTTTTATTGAATGAATAGTTAGCAATTTCTCCAAAGGTTTGAGGAAAATTAGAATCATTATATGTATTATCTATTATATTAACATTTTTGTTCACTTTCTTGAGGGGTGCCAATATTTCTGGAGTTGACTATTTAAATTCTTTATTTGTATTTCTTTTGTGGTCGAGTGCTTTTCAGGTCTTGTTGGTTGGGTTCCTCCTTGTATGATTGGAATGTGTTTAATGGCTTCATTCTGTGATTCTAGAATGGGCTTGAATTCCTCTATGTTTGGGTTTCTTCAGCGCACTTGAGTTATTCTGCTTGTCGTTTTGTTCCTGCAAAATTGTATGTGTTGAGCTTCCGCTCTTTGTGTTTAGGTTTCAGGCTGGTGAACACCAAGTGCATGATGCTGGTGGATATGTGGAAGAAGATCCAACACTCCAATTGTGTCACACTCAGAGAGGTCTTTACCACCAAGGCTTTTGGGGACCATTGTGAGTATTCAGTCATATACATGAGCAATTGGTAGTTTAACATTTAAGGATATAGACTTGTAACCTGAAAGTTGTTTATTCAAATTCTAGAAAGGCTTCTGCAGCTCTTGAGAAAGTTATTTAACTTAATTTGCTCTATGTCCAGGAATATAAATTGGTGACAATGTAAGTTTATTTAAATAAATGCATCAATTAAACATTGAAATTATAATTATGGTGGTAGTAGTTGTGTTACAATGGTAGAAAAAGTATGGATAATTTTTGCAAATGAGTTCAGTAAACTTGCCCTCCCCTTTTCCTCCATTTGCAGTCTGTTATTTTCTCCTCTTCTTTGAATGTGTCCTTTATGCACCTGAGCTTCTGTTAGTATTTACATCTCTGTACACCTGAAGAGGTTAAATGCCTGATGGGAACTTTGATTGGTGGTATGACCCTTTCCCAGTATGGTGGCAGTACAGGGTGATGCCCTTTTCCAGTGTGAGAGCAGTGCAGTGTCACACCTTTCCTCATTAAGACGGCAGTGCTTTGTAGACTCTTGGATGGCGGAGGTGCAGTGTGACCCTCCATGATATTGGGTGGGAGTGCAGTGTATACCGCTGAAATAAGGGTGACTACATTTACTTATTTTACATAAAATTGTCAGCATATTAATTTCACATTGTTCTCTCTTCCTCTTGTCGTCATGTACTTTTTCCCACTACTAGCATTGGTTTTTTCGTATGACTTCCATGCCGGAGCTGAAACCATGTTTAGCCGACACTTCAATGACCCCACAGCAGACTCCTACTTCACTAAGAGAAAGTGGGGTAAGTGCTCTAAGGTCCTTTATAGAAACGGACTCTGTAAAAATGTTTTTTTCACTTGTTAGTAGTCATATTTGTGTTAGTGGCCTCATGGTGACCACTATCTGTGCCCGCTGACCATAATCCTTATTGGTCACAAACAGACATGTATCTGCAGGTTGCTGGCAGCCATTCCTGTGTGGCTTGGTAGTTCAGTGCTAAAGTACAGGGAACTGTTTTTAAACCTTTTTTTGCCATCACAGTGCAGTTAGGATTTGTCAGATGTTTACAAAATCTAGAGGTGTCAAAATTTCTGTGCATGAGCTCCAAACATGTTATATAGGTTGTCAGTATCCCATGGCCCATATTTCAGAATTGCTAAAATTACCTTCCCCACAACGGTGGACACCAGTTGTCTGTGTAGCTCTTGCACTTGGAAAACAAAAGCAGTGGTGGCATCTTAGTGGTTTAGGTGTGCCTTCAGCAGGAGGAAACAGATAAGAGGAAGTAAAGCTGTGGGTTCATGTCTTCTGGCCTGAAAGGTCTCAAACTTGCCTGGGGTCACTTGTAGCTATTTTGCTTTTAGACAGAAGTTTCAGTCATGGAAGACTGTTGCTTTTTATGAAATGTAATTTTGTTTACTCTTGCTTTTATGTTGCTTTGCTGAAAGAATGCATTAATTGTCACAAAGCTATAAGTAACAAACAAAAAACAAAAAGACTTGCACTTCTGTTATCAAAAACTACTTGTTAGCTGGTGTGGTGTTCTGCTGTGCCAGGAATAGCGTGAGGAAGGCACACCCTAGATGTTACAGACCCCACAATGTTGCAGTGTAACATTTTCTAACTTTGCAGTTTTTAAATTAAAATTAGTTTAAAATGACTGAAATTAAAAAAGTACAGCAAAAAATAAAATGTCTATCATTTTTACATTTATTTTGAGCACATTATACGGCCAGCTGACATCTAAATGCAGATCCATTTTTGCTACACAAATAAGAAATATGATAATAGAATGGTGAAAAAAAATTAAATTAAAAAATTAACAAACTGAAAAATGTCTTTTAAAATTTATACCTTTAATATCAGTAACACGAGCAACCAATGTACCACATTCATGTCACAGTGGTAATGAGTCTGGTACATTGGTTCCCCATGTGACTAATATTCAAGTTATAAATTTAATATTGAATATTCAATATTAGTAACATGACAAACCAGTGTACCGTAAAACACATTGGTAATAAAAGTCAGCTCCACAGGTGTCTTGGAAAGAAATCATTACTTTTTTTGTGGAAAGCATTAAGTTCTCCTCAATGTAGCCACCTCATGTTGGAGACATCTTTGTTTTGAATTCTTTTAAAACTCAAACATTTCCAAGTTTGTTTAAACTGCATTTCCTTCACCTTGCTATTTTCAGAAATTTGTCTACAGGGTAGAATTGCCCTGTGCTTGTATTGCAGCCATTAATTTGCAACATATTTTTTTATTTTTTAACAGGACATTGCACAGGTTAGTGCTGCCACTGGACTTTAAATCAATTTTTATTTTAAGAAATTAAATGAAGTTAAATTGCAGATTTATTGAATAGACAAACTTAACTTTTCTTGGGTTCTCATGGCATGAAGTGAAGAAACAAGAAGTCTGTGCAAATTGTCCAGCTTAAATCACAGTGACTCTGCATAAATGCATTCAAACGTGAGAAAAGGGGGGGGGAACAGAAACATCAACATATATAGTTTATTACAATACATGCCTTTTTTTAAGAAAAAAAACATTTGGATAAAAATTCCATGGTGTTCATACAAATGCCAATATTTAGGTATTAATTTTGAAGTGCCATTATAGCAAAAATTTGAACATGGAGAGTTTCGATACTGAGGGATTACTGTGCTGTAGATGTATCTAACACTTTTACAGAAACTACCCAGGAAATAAATAGAGGTGCATGTCTATTATTGTACTATTTCATTGCAAACTGAATATGACCGGACGTGTTTATATGATCGAGTTGGGTTCCTTTCTTATGGCTAGTTTTGCAGTTCACAGCCACAAATGAGACATGTTATTGAAATACATTCTTCAGTTCACATTTAAACACATTCTCTACTCTAGTCTTTCAAACTCTGCTCTTTCATATATATAGCAGAGCACAACTCAATAAATACAAAGCAGTGAACATCCATTTTTGTCATATTAAGTAGACTTAATGTTGTTTTAAGTTATTAAAAGAACATTCCTGTGACAGGTTAGTGTCCACAGTTTCCTGTTTCACACCAGATGTTTCTAAGACAGACTCCTGCCTAGCATTAACAGTTGGCATAGCCCAGTCAAGGAATTGGAAAGATAAAAATGAATAAAATGTATATAATCAGACTTTATTGTCCATAGGCCATTAATATGTGTACAATCAGCTGTCCCTCTGTTCAACTCTTTGTTAGTATCTGAGTTGTTAACATGTGATCGTAAAGATCATCTTGATGTCCTTTCCCATCTTCATCACTGGGTCATGTTTGAACACTAAGGGTTATGGGGGGTAGGTGGGTCATTGGTGGAACAAACAAACCTTGAACTACTTTGGGTGTGCCTGTCTGTGTTTAATACAGTGCAAGTAATGCTTTCTGTGTGTGTATGTGTGTGTGTGTGTGTGTGTGTGTGTTCGTTCGTTCGTTCGTTCCAGTGGGTCAACATGAGCCCCCACCTCCACGGCAGCATGCTGGCTTGCTTCCTGAGTCTCTGATCTGGGCTTACATTGTTCAGCTGAGTTCTGCCCTACGGACCATCCACACTGCCGGTCTGGCCTGCCGGGTTATGGACCCCACAAAGATCCTCATTACAGGCAAGACCAGGTACTGACCAGCAATGAGTATATGTTCTCACACACACAGGTCTTCTTCACAGGCAAGACCAGGTACTGTCAGGTCTATACCACATTAGAGAGGTAGTGGTATATAGAGTTAATGAGAAGCCCCTGATGCACTCTGCAAACAGAAAACATAGAAAGATCCTCATCTCAGGTGAGATGAGGTAGTCCAGCTGCAAAAACACACAGCCACAAAGGCATGCATCACCAGGGAGACCAGGTTTTACCCATGTACACATCACCCAAGATCCTCATTGACTGCAGATCTGCTCATCCATGTGTCTGCATACACACACAGCCTGCTGGCAGTTTCTATTTGTTTCTGTGCATCACTGTTGCTGTAACAAATTCCTCCGTCATGGAGGAAATGAAAGGAGAAGTTTGTATTTTGGGCCTGGGTTTCTCTTCTCAAGAGAAACGGAGGTGCAGGTTGAGAGAAATTGAAATTGATGTTCGTTCAGAAGCCGCAATTCTTGCACCATGCCACAGATTGACGTGCGCACATACACACTATATTTTTAAATATGTTCATGCAAAACGTCTAGGCCTGCACCTGTGCACATCCATGTAGCAGTGTGTGCATTCTCAGAGGACACACAAAAACAAATGGATATTCGTTCATTTCTCTCTGTCCACCCCTGCAGTGTGTGTGTTCAGTGTGGGCTCTCATTTCCAGGTTGCGAGTGAACTGTGTTGGGGTGTTCGATGTCCTAACGTTTGACAGCAGCCAGACTAATCCCCTGGCTTTGATGCCACAGTTCCAGGTGAGACTCATGTCTGCCTGGTTTGGTTTGTGTGGTGTGCATCTCTTGGTTTCAGTGTTTCTTGTGCTAGTAACATAGTTTTTTTTTTTTTTTTTTTTTTTTTTTTTTTTTTTTTTTAATGTTTTACATGTTGTTTATTTAAGCATATGTTAACATATAATAAATTAAACATAAACACAACTCCTGTCCTTTCATCTTGAGACCACGCCTGCTGCTTGCAGGCAGCACTGCAAGTTCTAAGTGCTCCAAATAGCTTTATTAATATAGTTATATTTCTTTAATTTTTTGAATTGCTTTTCTGAGTTACATTTTTAAAAAATATATATTTTGCAGAATTAAAAAAGGCAAATTTGAAGGCTTTATTTGATGTAAATATTTGGATAGGACAGATTAGGTACTTAAAATAAATAAATCAATAACCTGGTTCACACATCTTGACATGTAACACCATGGTACAGATAACACAAGTGAGTTTCTGTATAGGGGCAAGGGTAAGTGTCTGTGTGTAGATCTGTGGAAGTAAATGAAAAGGAGGTGCTGAACAGTTGCGTTTCACTCGCAAAGTGTTTTATTTATAAACTAGACCAACAAAACTGGGGGATGAGACCCATCTACAGGAGATCCAAAACCAAGCAGAAGAAGATCCAGTATAACAAATGACCAGTAGCATACAACAGTTAAGACTTTGTGACTAGTTGTGTCCTAAAGTATAAAGCCTTGGAGTGTGTAGTTTGAGTCTCATATCTACATCAGTTTGTGTGGTGTCCACGTAAGTCTGTCTCCGTGGGTGAAGGATAGGATTCACTCAGACTGCCTGCATGTAAGATCTCGTCTCTCAAAACATCTGTGAATCTCTTCTACAGCAAGCAGACCTCATTTCTCTGGGAAAGGTGGTGCTGGCTCTGGCTTGTAACTCTCTGGCGGGTGTGCAGCGGGAGAACCTTCAGAAGGCCATGGAGCTGGTGTCAATCAACTATTCTTCAGATCTCAAGAACCTCATCCTGTAAGACTGTTGGTTCTGCACAGAGCAATTGAGAGTCTCTGTTCCTTTCTGAACTTTGTCCAAGTCATGGGCTTTCAGATCAAATGTACGACTTTCACAGGGTTCTAGGAGTTTATGCTAATCCACCCCTGCACAAAGGAGACCCACGAATGTATGCAAACATGCGTACATGTTCTGCACACACAAGTGTATTTACTACACAAATGGACAAGGCCATTTATTCCTTAGGTCTAATCTTTGCCATTTTTTTCTCCAGGTACCTGTTGACAGAGCAATCTCGGTTGCGAAGTGTCAATGACATCATGCCCATGATTGGTGCTCGCTTCTACACCCAGCTAGATGCTTCGCAAATGAGGAATGATGTCATTGAAGAGGACCTCGCCAAGGTACAGGCACAAACCCATATTTGCACATATGGAAAACAGTGCTGGTTTATAAAGACAAACTGAGGTGCATGTGAGCTAGTAGATGCAGCTGAACATGCAAACATGTATGCACGCAAAAATAAACACTGCTGTATGTTAGGTGGGCAATAGAGCTACAGGATGAAATGCAGGTCCTTTCTTTGGTCTGCTGGATGTAGCATACATTTTGTTGGCCTTTGGTTTAAATGGTTTAGTTTCTCTTCTCCCCTGGATGTAGAGGTGTGAAACCACAGACTCAAAAAAGGCAGACATTTGTTCATCCGGGGCCATCTTAAACCATCTAAAATGAAGCGCTGTGATGAATCTCAAGCACACTATGAGCTGGTCATTTCCTGAGGAGGTGGACAAATTTATCTAAAACATCACTTGCGCTTCAGTTGTATTGTGGGTGACATTATCAAATTTTCTTATTAAAATAGTCGAACATATCATCCCCACTAATGGTCTAAGCTGAAGGATGTTTTCTCAGTAGCTAAGTGACATCAGTTTCATGTTTATTTTAATGTGAGCTGTGTAAATGCTAATGTGATTGTGCAAATGATAAAGTTTTGCATTTTTATTTTGAGAATGTTGTTTTGAGGTAATTTTGCAGGGCTCAGATGCTAGATTTTCCCACTTAAAATGCATCCATATACTTCATATGTGTCATGAAACACATGCTTTTTTATTTTTTTGTGAGCTTTTAATGTGCAAAACTCTGCAAATGAATTACTTGCTTTGAGTTGTTTCATTTTGGAGAAATGCTTCTATCAAACAAGTAAATGTATGACAGCAGGTCCTCAGGTGAACTAGTTAAATGTGACAGTAGTTCAAGTTTTAATTTTAATATCTATATCCATTTGCATGAAGGGCATCTGGGTCTGATAGAAATGAATAGCTATAACAAGTTCTCAGCATCATGCTTAAATCATGCTTTATATTAAAGCAATATCATTGCCAAAACTGGTCATATAGTATAAACAGGATGCCCTCCAAATCCTCAATTCATTGATAAATGCATTTTATGATCTTTGAATGAAGCTGGAAAGATTAGTTGTAGCTTTAGTTTGGTGTGGTTTCATCTGTTGATAATGGAAATTTTATTTGGGTTGTCTTGATCACTGTGTTTGTAGATGCGTGGTCCCCAATGCAGTGTGGTGCATTGGCTTTTGCTCGGGTTCAGACTAAATGCCATAAGGTGTTGGACATAGTAAACCTGAACCATGACAGGGGTCCCATTCATCTACCCTGATTCTATAGGTTGTCTTACCTATAGCTGATGGCTGATATAACTCAAAGTTCATATGTGGAGGTGACATTTGATGTATGACCAATGTGATGGGCACAGTCTAAATCACGCAGCATCATTCAAGGTGCCATCATCAGTGCAGTGAAACTGAAAGTAGGGGTTTAGGATAAACAGTTTAAATACATGCCCTATCAAGTGACCACAATAGCTGTGTGGTTGGGATCAACTTTTTTTGGTTTCGTGGATGCTTTGATTTTTTTCTACCACAACCTTGCTGTGAAAAATCTTTTGCAAATGCTTCACCCCGCTCAACATGCACATACTGTAACTAATCCTCCTGGGCTTTTCTCTCATGTTTTGTATTCAATTCTAGTGGACAAATTGCATGAAATGTTCTGTTTTTCTTTGTGGTGTGATGCTGTGGACAGGAAGATCTTGGATCTTCTGAAGTCTTCCTTTGGGTGCTAAGTGGCTAACTTTCTTTTCTTGAAGGAGGTGCAAAATGGACGGCTCTTCCGGCTTCTCGCCAAGCTGGGGACCATCAATGAGAGACCAGAGTGAGTCATAAGAGAGCTTTTCCCTTTCTGCAGGCTGCAGTTTTTTGCTTTTATTATAGTATAATGCACTGGAAAATGAATATTTTGCTACTGGGAGTAAAACATGAGTTATATAATAAATTGAGTATTCTGATTCCAAACCTAGCACGTCCAGATCTTAAGTTATGCACACATGTATAATAATTACATTAGGACTCATTTGGCTATTGACTAATAGTTTGCTATACAGTCTTTTGCACGGTGCCATGATCACCACTACTAACATCTGTAGATGCTATCCCCTAGCATCGATATATTCCTGGAGGCGTGCCTGCAGCAGCATCTGGACACGTTTGGGCGTCAGCAGTAACTATGTAAGACGAGAGAGACTGAGGTCAGCGCAAGAACAGGACAAAGAGAGTGACAATTGCTAACAAGTATTATTTTAGATGTTAAGTCAGAGATCAGGATAAAAGTTGGGCATCTCGTGTCTGCTGTACATTTTATTATTCTAGGCTTACGCAGTGGTTGAATGACAAAAGGCATGCAAGGCCTTTTTCTGTGCCTATGATGTGGTGTGAACAAAAAAAAAAAATCACTGAGACTTATTTCTGTATGACTAAAATACCTGGATTTTTAAAGAAGAAAAAGTCAAAAATGGTTTATCCTGACTGTGAGTCTGCACTTAAACCAGTAACCGTTCTGAGAAAGATCTGGAAGATGATATCGCTGCTAAAGAGTTGTATTATCCAAAATTTGAACCGGGTGAACCACACTTGCTAAGCCAGTCTGATGTAGATGATCTGGTGAGAGATCTATTTCTGTCAAAAGAGAAATCTGAACTGTTAGCCTTCTCAGAACAGGAATGGACTTTGCAGAAAAGTACCACAACTTCACACTTTTGTTTTTATTGGATCCAAAATCTGCAAACTGATATGTGATATGACATTCAGAACAAACTTGCTGCTTGGGATGCACTTGTGCTGGAGTGCAAAAATTTCCTGGGAACCAGCGAGCTGAAAAGAATTCTGCACTTGTGAACAACACACTGACAGCATACCAGAAACTTGGCTGCTGGGTGTCACTAAAATGCATTTTTTTACATTTGCATCTGGATTTTTCCCCACCAAATTTGGGTGATGTAAGTGATGAACATGGAGAGAAATTCCATCAAGATATTTCTGTTATGGAAATAAGATATCAAGGCCACTTCAACCCCAACATGATAGGTGACTACTGCTGGGTTTCTACAACAGGGAACTACAACCACTTGCAAGTGCTTAAAGCAATTTTGAACACCTATTATGTTGAGCTTAATGGGAATCTTTTGAAACAAATATTTTCATTTCAGTATATTTTCTTCTGTTTTGTTGTTATGAATACATCAGCGTATCGTGACGCTGTTGTGGGTTCAGAAACTAGTTCTGCATTATGCACAATTTCAGTTTTGCAGATATATGCTTAACTTAAGATCTTGATGTGATAGACAAAATCTGACTTGGAATCAGCACACTTGATTTAGTAAAGGACACATGGACTCTATCCAGTAGTAGAATTTTTTTTTTCTTTCTTTTTTTTTTTCTTTCCTGTGGCTCAGTGAAATTATTGCTGGATAATTTGTAGCACAATTTTAAAAAAACTTACTGTCATTTGTGGACAGTAAAGTAGGAGATGTTTGAGTGTTGGGGGGCACAAGGAGCACATAGCAGACCACAGAACCATGTCTCTTCCTTAAATAATATCTCACGTATCTATTACAGGTTCCAGAAGGACCCCACCTGGTCAGAAACTGGAGACCGCTACCTTCTGAAGCTCTTTAGAGACCACCTGTTTCACCAGGTTTCTGAGACAGGGTCTCCCTGGATAGACCTGAGCCACATTGTTTCATGTCTGAACAAGGTGAGTTGTCCTATCTGATGCACAAACATGGTTTCCTGTTTTATTTCCCACTCTTACCATGCGCTGTGTTTAGTACAGCTGTTAGGTTTAGGTAACCAAAAGGTTTAGCCCCACAGCAGGAATTCTGAATGAGCCAAAATTTGAGTAAAGCTGTGCAATGTTGTTATGGTGCATCTTTGGAAGGTTCTGTGGAATAGCTGGTAACACCTTTGCCCATTTACTGCTCAGACTTGTTAAGCAAATATGTTGTGGGTGGCAGGACTAGTTAGACAAATGTACTCAGATTTTAGGCTGTTATTATGCACAATAAAGTTGAGTCCTGTTACAAAAGCGTTTGTTGAATATGGCTTCTGTTTGCAGTTGGATGCCGGAGTGCCAGAGAAGGTCAGCCTGGTGTCACGGGATGAGAAAAGTGTGTTGGTGGTGACCTACTCTGACCTGAAACGCTGTTTTGACAGCACTTTCCAGGAGCTACTTGCTGCCGCAAATGGTCAGCTGTAGCCTTGGGCGTGGCCTTGGCTCACTGCAGCTTTTGCAGCAGTTGGTCCAGGGCTCCCCCATGACTGAACCTGAGCACATTGCACTACAACAGAGGCATGACCTCATTTCAGCAGGCATCTAGAGGAACATAGCTTCACCTCAGTCTGGTACACTGGTCCCTCTGGAAGGAATTTCTACAGCTCATCTTTTTGGTTTTCATAATTGTAACACAGCTGCAATGATGGACACAAGATGCTGTGAGGAGCTTTTTAGATTTGGGGAACAAAAGAAGATGGCGGTGTTTGCTGTTTTTTATTTTGTTTTTATTTTCCTGTGGTGGATGCACTAAAAAAAATTTTAAGTTTTTTTTTTTTTTTTTAAATGTTCAAGGCCTCCAGGGGGTGGTGAGTGCTGGTTGTGCTCACAGGAGATGGGAAATAAAACCTGTTTTTTTTTTTTTTTTTTTTTTTTTTAAATTTAATTTTTTTTTTTTTTTTAAATTGACACCTCTCTTGCTGTCAGAGAACTAATCTGCTGTGGACTGGGGGGGCACACCACAGGTGACTTATGAATGTTGTCTCTGTGGGAAAACAGGGAAAACTGTGGAATAGTTGTGAACTTGAAGGGTGGCCTGTGGTTGCAGCATTATTGTTGTCGTTTTTCTTTGCCCTTTAAGGATCACCACATCCCAGTCGGGGAGGCCTGACCTTGGAACTGTTTAGGTTGGGTGTAGCTTGTGTAGGAAGCGTCTGCTGGAACAGGAACGAATTACTGCTGCCTGTAGTATTTACTGCACTAGTGAAGGACTGAGCATCGTGTGTTAATGCACACGGTTGCACTACCGTTCTGTGTGTCCTCTCTCCTGTCTTCCTTCCACATGTACGTCCTTGCCATGTCCCCGAGACGGCTGGGTATTATGTTAAGGCCCTAGAGTGACATTCAAGTCTGTTGGATTTCAAGTGTAATAAGAGTTAAGCCTACAGCATGGAAACTGCACACTTATAATTGTGACAATAATGGAGAGAGGGACAACTGGAGCCTGTGGCTTTCTCTTTGAGTCCACACCCCTTTTTTAAAGACAGACAAACACAAACACACTGGCTCCTGTCTTGGTGTACTTGCAAAAACCTGTAGCACCAGTGGTTTAGAGGAGTGGAGATACTTGGCCAGTTGAAGTTGAGGGTGAGAATGGGAGCTGCTGGAGTGTCACTGCCTCATGCTGTTGTCACTGGGCACGAGGCCCCGTGTCAAATTTGTGGCTTTAAATGTGAAGCTCCCAGGAGTCGCAGACAACGATGAGAATGTTGGGAGAGTCTTGAAATCATGGATCCTCTCTTAGTGGCTTTGTAGAAGAAATGTCTATGTAGGAAGTGTTGTGAAAGTTGTGCCATGTGGCTCCCACTCACCCCACAGCGTGAACAGGAAAGGTAGGTGTGTGTATGTGTAAGTCATTCCACTACATCCACCCTCACAAGCCATGTGGATCTGTGCCCTTTACACACATATTGTGCTGTCTACATTTCCATGTTGGCAATATATGTGTGTACAGCAGTATTTTATTAAAAGCAAAAACTTTTACTCATGCCTGATTATTTTTCATTGTGCTGCAGGCCCTGGGACAAAAGAATAACATACAAAACATTTGCATTGGAAAAAGTCACTTGGTTCTCACCACAATATTAGTGTACTTTTACGCAAAGAAAACAAGGTGGTGTAAAATGCAGTATCATACATAGTGGCAAAAATACAACAATCCAGTTTGAACACTGGCTCTTGGAGTCTGCATAAATGACCCATAAAATATTGTTTGAAAATGAATCACAATGTTTGTAACCTCCGTTCCTTGTGAGAGTTTTCAGTTTAGTTGACTTGTTGGTCCTTTGTTAAAACTCTTTTAACGGCCTGGGAATGTGTCAGGTAAGCTCAGATTATTAATATTAACGGTAAACTAACTGAATGACCAGCATATGTGTGTAAGAATATATTATTAATTATCTTAGTTGTTACAATAATATACAGGCATCCCTTGATATCTGAATGTAACTCATTTCTGAAAATGTGGAACATTTTGGATACTTGGAGCTCATAATCCTTCATTTTGAATTGGGGGGGATAATTCATTCAAAGACCATCCCAACTGAAGCCTTCAACCAATTTTTCCGAATATAGCCAAAATGCTGTTTAAAGGTACATAATTAACATGTTTTCTATTTAATAATGTGGGAGAAATTATGGTGATAATGCACAAGACATTTAAACAATTCTAACAGGAGAACAGCAGAGGTATGACTGCAGTGCACTACTGGCTGCTTCTGACTGTGGTCAGAAGTCACAGGAGTTTAGTGCTGAAAACTCACAACTCTCATAACTCAGCACTTTCTGCTAAATGCATATTCAATATTAGTTAACGCACGAAAATGAACCCATAAACACTTCTCTGAAGCTGTGTTCAATTCCCTTAATGCAGTGCTCTTAAAACAATGCTTTCATGGCCGTAAGTTTGGCTGTGGTCCCTATTCATTCATTCATGCATTCAGATGCAGATTCATTCCAGTGGATTTTTGCTTCGCTTTGTGAATTCAGGGTACAATTTATGTTACAGCAAATATTCAGATAGCAAGGGATACCTGTACTGTTAAAATGTTTATTACTTGGTACCAGATAAAATAATGCTAGAATAAGCAAATATGTATACATTAATATAAAAATATGATACAGCATTTATGTAGTCAACTGCTTTCTGGTGCCTACAGAAAGTATGGCCACTTTTCACAGCTGTTGCTGTGGCAGGACGTGTTTTTAGCTGCACTGTCACCTGCCTCCAGAACATGTGGGTAGTTTTGAGGTCATAGTGGGTTTTGCAGAAGGGCAGGACTGTAGTCTGGTGGATGGTAGCATGTTTCAGACATGCAGTCACAGGACAGCATTGGTGGGGTGTCACTGTCATCACCAGGGTTGTGGTACACAGTGGGGTGGACCACTGCAGAAGGCAGACTCTCCCGGCTCTTACAAGCTGAGAGGAACCTGAGGAACACATGATACTTGCACTTCCCCAAAGTGAAACACATTGAGCTACAGCAACAATGAGCATAGCTCTTGAATTGGATATGGCAGGTTTGGTTTAGGTAATGTAATAAAACAGGATGGGTGGGTTTGGGTGGTGTAAAATGTGAGGTGGACTGAACTGAGAAGTAGTGTGAAACAGGTTGGTCTTGATTTGGGTTGGATTAAGATGGTACAGTGGGTTTAGATAGTAACATGGTGGTATGGTAGACTGGGTCTTACCGACTAAAAGGTTGAATCCTGACTCTTTTAGTCCATTTCACCTGTTGAAGCTCTTCTGATGGAAGGACCATGCCACTGTCTGTCTGGTAATCCTGTGAGAGACAAAAATGATGAGATATTGCTCCAAATGAGGAGCATACCCATGATGTGGAGCATCAATACTCCTATGTACACTAATACTTCGAGTACTGCTACATCACTACCAGTCTTAGTGCTCGCAAACATCATCTTTCGGCTGCTCCCGTTAGGAGTCGCCACAGCGGATCAATTGTTTCCACTTCTTCCTGTCCTCTGCATCTTCCTCCGTCACACCCACCACCTGCATGTCCTCCTTCACCACATCCATAAATCTCCTCTTAGGCCTTCCTCTTTTCCTGTTGCCTGGCAGCTTCATCCCTAGCATCCTTCTCCCGATATATCCCGAATCTCTCCTCTGCACATGTCTAAACCAACGCAATCTCGCCTCTCTGACTTTGTCTCCAAACCGTCTAACCTGGGCTGACCCTCTAATGTACTCATTTCTAATCCTGTCCATCCTCGTCACACCCAATGCAAATCTTAACATCAGTGCTCACAAACATCTAGGACTTAATAAATAATCTTGTGGCCACAACTTACATCTGAGCCAGCTGGGTCCTTGTTGGAAAGCTCCTCAAAGATCTTCAGGTCTGTTGTAGTTGTAGTGTAGGGGTAGCTAAAATTCAGAAAAGAATAAAACAACCTGTGCCCAACCAAGTAGAATACAGTTGTACGTTTAAATACATTTATTAAACAAAATACGCATAAGCCTTTACACCAGGTTGTAACTATACTCTTACTGTTGTTTTTTGCACTGAAAATCTTACTTACGTCTTTGAGGAGCAGCAAAGTTTGGAGGCCTGCAGCGAGTACAGTTCAGCAGATGTACTGGTTTGTGTCTGGGCCATTGGGCTCAAAGGAATGTAATCTTTCCCATCCTGGTATCAGGGCAAAATAGAATGCAGAGGAAAAAATGAATCAGAAAGAGTTGAAAAGTGGAAACAAACTCAGTCTTTGAAGATGAATGTAGTAAAGGTGAACATGAAATAAATGAGTGCAGCTGTGTTAGAACCTGTATCTGGATGGGATTTCCTGTGTGAGGACAATGCATCAGGAATCCAAAACTGTGCAAGTTTCAGCTCATACGTCCTACCTGTTGGACTCGAGCCTGCAGCAGGTCTCCAAGGGTCCCAACCAGCTCAGTGAAGGTTGGGCGCTCTGAAGGGTTAGTCTCCCAGCAGAACAGCATGATGCGGTAGCTACGACAGGGAAAATGTTATCATACTTGTCCACCTCAACACTGAAGCCTTCCAGCTGTCACCCCAACAGGATAACTTCAAACATTCACTGCAAACCATCCAATGAGATACCCTGATCTTTCAACAAATGCTTCAAGGATTATCTCTCTACTTGTAAGTTCAACATTGACTGCTAGTAATAACTTGTTTTATGCTCTGATTTTTAATCATCCATAAAGTGGGTCTAGTTTTCTTTCCCACTGTGATATAGACTGGTATACCTGATGAGATGTTGGAGAGTGTTTGCAGATGCAGATCTGGGAATACAGGATTATTTTAGCAAACAAAAGTTTAAAGCTAACAGGTTACTCACATCTCTGGGGTGCTGTACTCTGGGGCTCTCATGCGCGTTCCCTCCTTAAGCCTGTGACAAAAGTCCTCATCAATATGAATACCAGGGTATGGAGATGCCCCTGTATACAAGAGAGAAAACTTCCTGAAACATCAGCTCTGAAAACCATCTCCAGACCATTTCACATAGCATGATCAGCCCTTGTAACCTCACATGTTACATCATTATTTGATGGGTATCATTAACCACCAAGATCATGCAGGTTTGCATGAATGGTGCCCACCCAGCGAGAAGATCTCCCACAGAAGAACTCCAAAAGACCACACATCACTCTGTGTGGTGAAAATCTTGTCAAAAATAGACTCCGGGGACATCCACTTCAGGGGTAGCCTTGCCTTAACATACACATACAAACAAGTCATTAATTTTCTTTTACCATTAATTTAATTATAATATGAAGGACAAAAAGTATGAGTGTCACATCATGAGGAGGTTCATCTCACATCTCCCTTCCTGACATAGTCAGGATCTTTGTAGACATCTCGAGCCAGGCCAAAGTCACAGATCTTCACAACGTTGTTCTCGGAAAGCAGGATGTTCCTTGCTGCTAAGTCCCGATGGATGCACTGCCATTCACACAAAAGACATTGGTCATGCGGGCAACCGCATAACCTAACACACACTCTGAAGTTGAGCAGCAAGCCATTCTTTCGGCCTGGGCACACACCCGTCACTTGGAATACAACACGATGACAAAATCAGTGACAGCCCCCTCAAATCAGACACTATCCTCTCACAAAGAAAAAGAAGAAAACCTTGCGAGATGCCAGAAACTCCATTCCTCGTGCCACCTGGAAGCTGTAGGAAATTAGGTCCTCCAGAAATAGCTGAGACCCGGTGATGGGTTCGGAGCCTGAAAAGCATTCACAAAATAAGGAGGTATGAGAAGCGGAAGAAAGGTGAAAGACTGTTGGGTGCACATCATTGTATACGTGAGAAAAAGCTGAAACCCCGCTTAGGTCCCCCAATGCTCTTGCTTTTTCACACTGTTAACCCTCCCAGCCTCTCTCACTCTTACCTTCATTGTCCTTAGGGTTGGGGTCTTTTTCCTCTTCAAATCCAGAGCTGGCTGTGGTCTGGCTGCTGGAAATGCTAGTTAGACATTTCTTCCCTGTGCTTTCTTCCCCAAAATCCTGTAGAATCCCAGGTAAAATGGATTAAGATTGTGCAGCAGCGGACATCATGGAATCATGGGGAGAAAAAGTAGAGAAGTGATCTTGATAGGGCAGTGTAGAACATGGGGCCCAAGTTCAAATCCTACCTTCTGCCTTAGGACCCATGATCAAGGTACTTACCCTCAACTGCTCCTGTGAAAATGACCTTGGTGTATGAATGGGTAAAACAGTGTAAATGGATTTAGAGAAAAGTGTCGGCTAGATAAATAAATTTAAATGCAGCGTATTACTACTAGAGGTCTACCACAGCTTTCAGAGTGATGTGGACTTAGGTACGGCCAAGATGATCGTACAGAGAGCAAGCCAATGGAGTCACACACTCACCCGACTTAAGAGGAACACTTCCCGTTTACCCTTCAGGTAAGCCGAAAGGTTCCCGTACTTGCAGTACTCAACGATGACCAGCAGAGGGCCTGGAGGAACCCGAGAACTCAAGTGCTACAGCAGCAGTGACTTCATACACAAACAAGCACATGAAAACCACACAAACAGACCCATTATGGTTGGGTGCAGACTTCAAAAAGGCTAAAAAAAGGTCAAGTGATACACGTACTCCCCATGTTTACTCAATGGTGTTTAAGCAGTTCTTAAAGCACAAACACCCAGAGACACGCACCTCCCAGTTTGGTGCAAGCTCCGAGCAGGTTAACCACATTTAAGTGATGACCGATGTGAATCAGGATTTTCAGCTCCGTCATCAGGGCTTTGTGTTCGCTGGGGGTGGCCCCTTCTAAAATGCACAAATGCACAGAATTTAGGGTTTGATGTTTGTCACAACTATCTTTACATCGCCATGTGTCCAGCACTTCCGTTACTCACACACGGCATTCTGTTATCTAACATTTGTGTTTAACTTTCCCTGTTAAATCACTAAAAAGCCGTGACCACAAATAGGCCCCTATCATCAAATTGCACAGCAGTAAATCTGTTCTCACATACTTGTATTGATGCCAAATGGCCTTTAACTATTACTTCCTTGACGGAGCTAAGTGACACCTTTATGATGACATTTAATCATTTCCATTCATTGCCAAATCCCACCCTTGTTTTGTCATTTTATCTCAGTTTCAAACTTTAGCTCATATTGGCCAAATGTAACAGCTCAGCACATAAAGAAATTACAGCAACGGGCAATGCATTTTGGAGTAAATTATCGGTACCTTTTAACATCTTCACGGCAACAGTCTTACAGCTGCTGGAGTTGCCGATGCCAAATGCTGATGCCTGCATAACCTTCCCAAAAGCTCCTTGACCCAGAAGTTTTTCTGCAACATAGATAACTTGCACATCACATAAAGGAAGAGCCAGTCAGGCCATAGATTAAAAAGTTCAGCGAGAGGAATGGCTGTTGTCCGATAGAAATGTGCGGTACCCAATCTGAGGCCAAGAAGAAGGTACTGTACCCAGTTTGAGGCGGTGTCTAGGGAACTCCCATTGACCAGGGTCGTATGGCAGCCTTTCACACTGCTCATCCAGTAGCCCTTCCTCTGGGTCCAAGATGATGGACAGATAATCTGTCTTGACCCTTGTGGAACTGGGCTGAACAATAGACAAATTCAAAATTACTTCCCTTCATAGTTCTGCACCCATGTTTGTCAAACAGTCATATTCACAAAAAACTTTAATCTCTTTCGCTCTACGACTGACCCAACAGGCAAACAAAGTTCTCACCTGCTTGAGCTTTCGTATGAAGAGAGTGAGGAGCAGCCAAAAGATCGTAGCAAACACACAGGTACAGGTAATGGTGGCGACCTCCAGAGAAGACTCCTCGGCTGAATGTGAAGATATACACAGGGTTGTCGCATCAGTAGCTGACCTCTACACATCCTGTGCACCGACCTGCCATGGATGTAGATCTAAATACAGCAGAGTGTTACTGCGGTTCAAAACAGAGCGTGACACACACTTACTCTACAGGGTTACGGATGCACTTCTGTTTCCAGTCCAAAGAGGGGTGCTACACACTCACTGTAAGCCTCAGTGGAAGTGCGGTGGAACAAAACAAGCATTCAGAAACAAAAACTCATTCATTTTTTCCTTTTTTTTTGAAGATATAGAAATAGCCAAAGCGTTTACTAGTTGAAAAGCAGAGGCCTTCTAAAGGAAATCTAAAAGGGAGACGTTTCCTTCCTAATGGAGTATAACAGTAACATTGAGTCAGCCCGCTATGACTGTACAGCCGGGCATTCAGCTCCATCCTCCATGCTTCAGCAGCTACAGCTTGTCTGCTTAAACTTTAACTCTGATCAACATCTCCCAACACCCCCTGCCTTGCTGACATGGCAGAAAGGCAGCCGATGGCTCTGGTTTAAACTTTACAAACATTTAGCTCTTGAGCATTGTGGCCTAAATAAATGCAACTTAAGGAACATGTCTGGCGACTTATTTCTTGTTCTGCAGTTAAACTGATGTGGCATGTGTCACTCTTGACTTTTTTGCTTTGGTTAATTTCCCACAATCCCTGTAAAAAAGGATTCCCAACGTCACCTGCAGGCACCTGTACTGCAGTGCCCCTTGAGCTGCCATTCCAGGTGACCATAAATCAGCTGGAGTTATTACCTGGCTGAACCTGTTCAGGCATTTTTAAAATGTTGTTGCTGTGTGTGCGTGCATGCGTGCATGTGTGTGACATGAACTGTGAGCAAAGTGCAACCAATTACGCTGGCTCTGCATTTTTCTTTCATATTGTTTTCTGTTTTGCTTCATTCCTATTTTGTTTTGATTTGAATTTCTTTTTTACATTTGTTTTAGCTACATTTGGGTTCCACCTTGCACAGGTATGTGGATCTGGTTTGGTTTTGCAGACGTGGGTTTTGCTATGTTTCATGTTGTTTTGTCCTGTTTGTGTGTGGAGCTCCTACCTGGAGCAGGTGGACTGTTTGTGACCCAAGCCCACAGAGTGGTAAACCCAAGAAATTTAACTTTTGGCTCAAATATAAGAGGATGCTGATTATAAGATGACCCCAACTTTTTCAGCGCTCATTTTTGGAAAAATGTTTGTGGAACATTATGTCTTATCTTTAGAAAGAAAACCAATGTTTATTCATATTTCCTGTATTTGTGTTTTTAAGATGGTCTTTCTGCGCTTGCTATCGTCAAACACGACATTCTGCAGCTACTGTACCCTAGCCTCATTGATCACCGTTATCTTAAAACTGGCATCGTAACTCCTCCTCAGTCCTTAGTTAAATTGTCCAAACTTTTAGCTACTTTTTTCCCCGAACATCTCAAGGTTTTGCCATCTTTCACACTCGCCAGTTGATCATTTCTGTGGATAATTGATGGCAGTGGATAAGTGCCCCCTACTGGTTTTATATGGTATGACCTTTATAGGTCTATTCAAATATAAGCTGACTCCCCTCTTTTTTAGATGCAATTCCCATTAAAAATACTGCCTTATATTTGGGCCAATATGGTATTGTTATTTCAATGGCTCACCTTTATACAAGACTTTGCTGCTGGTACTAACTTAGTTTAAGAGGGACAGGGTGTTGCTCTGGCTGGGGTGTTTAGCAGGTGCTCCCCCAATGTGCACTTTCTTTGTATATTGAAGCCACGGTCATGACTTTTGCACTTTATGTTGTAAAATCTGTTACATTCACTGGTGCCCATTTTGTTTGTTCCTTCCTTTTCCCTTTTCTCGCCCCCAACAAGAAATGGACGGGACACCTGGGAAAATGAATGAATGGCTGGAGAACCGGAGAGTTGGTTGCTGGACTGAAGGGCGAAGTTAGTTGCGTTTCTTTTTGCTTTTATAAGTTGCTGCTATCAAACCAGAACTTTAAATTCAAGCCCAGTACTTGAGGTTGGTTTTGATCACAACAAATAACTTTCTGCAAAGTTATGTTACACGCCAGCACAACCCTGGGCAGCCTTGCCGTAGTGAGGACTTGCAGCTGGAGAGACCCCCCCCCCCGACTGGCAGCATCTTTCAACATCTTCCCTTTTACTTTGGAGTGTACATGGTCAGAAATGCAATTTTAAGCAGCAACTGGAAGTCAGCTCATAAGAACATGGCAGCCAGAGAAAGAAGTAGAGCGGAAATCCGGAGAAAAATCGGCCTCTAAAGGCAGCAAAGTCTTTACCATCAACCCAGATGTAGGCAGAGCTTTCCACAGATCCTCTCTCATTCGTAGCCTTGCAGGTGTAGAGTCCTTCATCTTCAGGTGTAATCCGCTCTATATGCAAGGTGCCTCCTTCTGGGTTCAGCAGGATACCTGTAGAAAATACCCACGATACACCAGCGTCAGCTTTTTGATTTTTTTTTTTTTGTGTTTGTGCATGTAGGTATGTACAGCTTTCTCACCCGATCCCTGCTGCAGCCTTATATGGTCCTTGTACCACATGACCTCTGGACGCGGGATGCCACGGGCGGTGCATGCCAGGGTGATAAAGCTGCTGACGTTAACGCTGCAATCGCTGAGGTTCTGCAGCAGCATCGGTGGCTCCAGGGCTGGGGTGGGGGTGGTGGTGGTGGTGGAAGGAGGAGGGGGTTATTTCTCATTTTCATTCACATCAATTGCGCTGCCTTTTCTGGCAAACACACATATGCCAGTGAAGCCTGCAGCTAATTTTAATCCAATGGCCAAAGAAAAGAGGAACCTCTGGACACCTCATTTCCTTGGCTTGTACCGCGGTGGTCGGAGGCTGCTGTGTAAGTGCAACGCAGTGTTTCGCGACAAAGCAGGAAGGAAGTGCACAGCATAGGATAAATCTATACCCTCTTTCTCGGCATTGTTCTGGGCAGCTCTACAGAGGTATGAGGAAGTACACATATTGAACCCGATTGAAAGAAAGAGCAATGAACTGAACGAACACAAGCTGCTTGTTCCAGGATGATGACCGTCTCAAATAACTTCCTCTCCGACACCATTGATTATTGTCTTTCCTCAGGGGTGACAGCGTGTCATTGGCGGATTGTTCTGGAGCCCCCGATGCTGCCGTACATGTAAGTGCGGGAAGCCCCATTGTTTACGCTTTCTCCTGGTGGGCCCTCATTCCCATGTGAACGAGACGCTTTGCTCTTTGAACGGCAAGGGAGGGGTCGCAGGAAGCGGCAGGACTCCGTTCCCAAGAACCCCCGTGTGCGCATCCATGCGCATGCATGTTTTTGCGTGTGCTTGTGTGGAAGTCGTGTAAACGGGACTGTGGGCTAAAGCGAGGGCGAAATGTGGCGACGCCAGGTTGGGTAGAGAGTTACCACCAGAGAGCTGCATCAGCATAGGTGCAGATGGACCAGTGTTCAGTCAGATCTTGCTCAGTAAAGCTGTACTGGGTTGTTTGTGATGGATGTGATGGAGGCAGTAAGTTTACCTGTGACGTTTACACCGATGTCCAGGTTAACCTCCTTCCCTGTAAGCAAGTGTAGGGCAGAACAGCTGTAGTTGCCAGAGTCGTGCGTGGTCAGGTTCCTCAGGGTCAGGCGGAGGGTGTTAGAGAACATCCCAGACACCAGCAGACTTTCATGGTTCGGGACCCTGGGCGTGGGCATCGCTGAGTGTGCCAGTGTGGCCCCATAGTCGGGCACGGTCGTGGGTGTGGCCCGGTGCCACGATAGCGCTGTGTACAGGTGCTTGCTGGCCCGACAGAGCAGGTGGAGATCCGCTCCTTCTCTGGGCTCCTCCTCCAGCTCAACAGTGAAGCCCCCAGGAACGTCTGAGAAAGAGGCAAGGTAGGAGGAGTGAAGTAAGACCGAGATGCAAACAAAGCGTCTAAAACGCATACGTCCTTGTGTGCGTCCTCCATCGGGCCGAACCACCGCGCTCTACACCGATCCGCATTCTCTTAATCTTTGATGACAATGTTGAATAGCCATTGTCGGTTAAAGTAACAAGAAGAATACGGTAAAAACAGTTTTTATTTACTTTAGCCATTTGAAACTTCCCGTGGAAACAGCCCTCTGGTTTCCTGATGGAAGATAATGTTTATCTTTCCCGAACACCACCAGGACTCTCAAAATAAAGTGCATTAGGCGGCACGGGGAAGTGGGCCGATAAGAGGCGCAAGTTCCTGTTAACTCACAAGCTACACCCCCACCCCGTGCCCATGGCAACTGGCAGTCTCATACACACCTAATTTCTTAGGCAGGCATTAATATCCTTCACAGATTTACTGGATACGTTTATTTACTGCAAAGGTTCAGGTGCCAAAAAGCAGGGCCTGCAATAATCAAAACATTTAGATTTTGTAAACCGCTAGACAGAAATGACTACTAACCCGCATTTATGGTAATATTTTAGTTTTTATAAAAGTTAAATCAAATAACAGAATGAAAATATTGAAAACATAATAAATACGTAACAAAACGCTAGCTATCTGTGTAACATAAAAGTTAAGAATATTATGGTTGCTTTTAATATTTCATTATACTTTAATATTTATTATACTTATCATTCTTAATCCTATTCTTCTTGTTTAAAATTTCCTAAAAAGGCAATGCTGCAGGTTTACTAGGATTTAAATGTCTGTTACAAAAAAATAATAAATTGAATGGCACAAAAACCATTTGTAATGATGCTGGCTTTCTGGGGAATCCTTCACATTTTACTCTGTTAGGCTTTAATACTTTTTCCACCTTTCAGTGCTTTCCTTCAGCCCTTTTTTTTCCTTAGGACTTGAACCAAGAGTTGCTTGCAAGCCGGCCCATGTCTGGGAGACAACTGGGATGTGCAAATGGAGCCCTGCCCCACACCAGGGGAGCCTTTGTTCGCATTTGTGTGGAGCTCAGAGCCACCAAGGCTCCTACTGAAGCTGAGAGCGGAAATTTCAGCTTTTCTTAGGTGTTTCTTCGATATGTGAGTTTTTAAAGTAAAACTTTACTTACATTTGCTTGTAAGTGTGACTTGTCATTTGTGCGAGGGAAGCCCATTCAGGATTTTCCCCGAGTAAAATGTTTAAATCCTTCCAGCTTTGCCTCATTTAAAATGGTGGAATAAATTAACATTTTACTTTCTTTGTCCTGGCTGTATAAAATTTCTCACCGATGAACTACCGCACGAATGAAGTCATGTGAAGTTGTTGACATGACAGTGTTTCGCTGCAGTAGTCCTGGTATAGCGATAATGTCAAAGCGGGGGTAAACTGTGGCTGTATTAAGGGGTAAAAAGCATAGTAAAGCCCATATTCATTGTACCTGCAACGTAAAAGCCGATGTCCATCCAGTCTTGACCCACATGGTTGGTGGCAACACAACGATACATCCCAGACACAAATGCTTCTGCGACTGTCAGCAACCCCACTGCCTGTTATTTCAAAAGATGTAAAAAGACCTTGAAGAACATTTAAGGAAAACTCAAGAGAATCCACAGACAACAACACACTGGTTGGATTTCCCTCTTGTTTGCTGAACGCCGGCGACCTCATCGACAGCTGCGCTTGGCGCACAGGTAGATCTGAGGCTTTCGGGTAGCGGCGGCCCTCCGTTCAAAGTTGCGCTCACCTTGTTCTTCCCCTCGATGACTTCCTGCCGCTGACTTATGCTCAGGATGCGGTTCTCTGCAGATGTGGGGTTTGCGCCGACCTCCACGGGGGTCCCCTTTGTGGAGGAAGTCTGCCCACACCTGGGAAGACAAAACGTGGACGAGAACAGCGTCTCCATTCAGCTGTCTGGACGAGATGATGTCATAAGAACATGGGCTGCACAGCAGGTGCAGTAGCATCCTGTATTGCAGTTCTCTCTCTCCCTCCCTTTCTCTCTCGCACGCACGCACGCGCGCGCGCGCGAGCGAGCGCGCACACAATTTTGTCACTTGACGTGACTCAAACATATTAATAAGTTGCGCGAACCCTCACGGAAGTGCTTGCCTTTGAAATGAATATGCAGACACGCCTGGCAGCTTATGCCTTATCATGCTCATCAAATGCCATTTTGACATGACATATAGATGGCCTGGCATTTCCAGCTCTGGAGATACGTGCCTGCAATCATGAACGTGTGTTGCTGACTGCAGTCACGCAGCCATGTGCCCGGTCCTGCTGGGTTACTGGGAAATATCGGTGTGACTGAGTTGCCCTCCCTGCTGATAACTAATATCCTCTCACATCCCAGCAACCCTCCCAGGTTTGGATGGACACAGAGCCTGATTGCTCTTCCTCTTGGCAGGGACAGCCGAATGCCAGTGTCCTGTTGAGGAGACGGCACGTCCCACAGCGAGACTCATGCCAGCAGCCCCCCAGCTCTCGACAGTGCGGCCGGATTCTCCCACGCCTCCCAGGAAGCCCTGTGCTGTTGTGGTTACACCTTGCAGGGCCAAGCCCATCCAGCCAAGGCATGCAAGGGGCTCCTATCTGACATGGGAGGGCATCTATGGACAATTAAGAACAGCTTAACCAGATATGGTTAAAATTTCTGACTGATCTGAAGACTTCCTTCAGTTGTAACTGCCGCAACAAAAAAATGCACACGTAATATGGGAACGTATTTTTTCTGGCTTTATTTCTCACTTTTCCCAAGGGCTGCCACACGCACCTATGAGGTATAATAGCATAAAGTTGCCCCGCTTCTTTTCTGCTTGTATTTTTTTTTTTATGTGTGCTGAAAGGAATTGCATTTAATACCGGGCCAATGTGCAAATATTTAATAGCAGCACCGTGTGTCTTGGTGAATATTTGACCATTTCGTGCAACTACGATGTGTGGAACACGTGCCAGGCTGAGTGGATCACAGGAGAGACTCGACTTCCATGTCACAAAAAACAAACCTTGGAAAAATTAAGCAAATCGTTTCATAACATTTAATGTAAAAAAAAAAAAAAAAAACAAACAAAAAAAACCAAAAAAAAAAACATACATTTGGTAAGACATTTTAAAGAAAAGAAATAAACCATTTGCCAGCCATCTTACAAATGTGGCCGTTATAAGTCAGTTAGTGGTATAAAACTATTAAATATTAGATTCATATATTACTCAGAAATATCTTTACAAAGTGAATGAATCACATTGGGACTGAGACCCGTAGAGTGAGACTCCTCAGCACGGAGGGGTCACATATCAGCAGCGCAAACACTCGCAGACACGCACGCACATCTCTTGACGCACAAAAATAGTTCTCATATTCAGATACATACACACAAAATTGGTACAGAAAAAAATATCCAACATGTTACATTGCAATTACAAAATACAACTTGAGTGTCAAATAGAAGGGTGGCACTGGACAGTCATCGGACCCCTGGACTTTGAGGCAGGCATTACAGATCTGCCCCGGGCCTTGAAGAACTGAAACTGAAATGCGACGTGTCAATATTCTTGACAGGTCCATCCATTCTGGCTCTATGTCGGTCTGATTTGGTAGTCGTGTGTGTGTGTGTATGTGTGTGTATTTACATATGGATAGACATACAGACATTTTTTGTAAGTAATCACAGCTTCCATGGATGATAGAACTACTGGAGCTGGGCTGGGGTGCACACAAGGTTCGCACATCCATTATAGTACCAAGTTATCACACTGGGAACGGCAGAGCATCTTGTGTCTGGTGGACAGATGGAGAGTCAAAAAGGCACTCCTGAAGGCTCGAAAATGGGAAGAAGGTCTCTCTGTCCATGTTGGGGCAGAAGGTGCTTCATTCCAAGGAGAAATAAATAAATAAAGAGAAGATAGCGGTCTGAGGGAAGCTGCTGCCCCCGGGTGCAGGCCATTCTGTCCTGACTTGCTTCTCCTCCACAAGCATTCCCAGCATGCCCTGCAGCGTGTCCCTCAGGTGAGCGAAGAAGACCTGCACTGTCGCTGATGGTGATGCCGTGGAAACAGTCTCGATGGGATGGGATGTGGCGGTGGCGGTGGGGGGTGCGGGTGGGAGGGGGCAGGAGCCGAGAGGAGAGGGCCGAGCCGGGGCCAGGGTCTCAAGAATAGATCAAGCTCGCAAGGAAGTAGAGCGTGCCACGTTTGAAGACGGGGGACAATCATGCAGCAGGGAAGTGTCTCGCACCGGGGAGGAAGCCAAACAACCAGAGGAAAGCGCTCTGATTTTCGCACAGGAAGCTGGCCGCGCTCCTGCCGGAGCAAGATAAGAGCGCTCCCAGGGCCAGTCCCTAGCAGCCGGGGCCCTGCACTGTCCCCTGGCCTCTCCGGCTCAGCGTCAGGCTAGCGGTGCAGAGGTGCTGGAAGGAACAAGGGCCTCATAAGGGTTCCATCCACTTAATCACAGCACTGGTACAAGCAGCAGCTGAGGGCTCGTGCCGTGACAAAACCTTTCGTGTCATATGGTCACCCCTCTTGTACAAACTCATATTTCAGGAGGCGCTCGCGAAAACAGTGAGCGGCAACAAACGTGCCACTGAACGACGCTCGGAAAGACGAAAAATCGCACCGGTTGTTCAAAACCAAAGCAGGCGAATGGCCGAACGGCTCGGAGGCCGAGCGTCCACAGCGTTTTGCTGCGGCCGCCGAGGGGAAGCGGCGCCGCGCCAACGCCGGGGACCGGAGTGAGGGATATTTTTACAGATGTATAAAAGTTCAGGAAGCATTAAAATGACATGCAAGGTTTTGTCACAGCACCACAGGTGAATCTCTCCCAAGGACAAACAAGAACCAGTTCTGGCAAATAAAAGTGATGATGAAGTTACAAGCAACATCGGGCATGTCAGTGTTTGGCTGCATAGCAGGACTAAGTCACATAAAACAGACATTACAGCATGGAAGATCAGGGCATGGCTTTGTCTGAGTGTGGAGAAGCCATCATGCGGACGCGGACGAACCGTGCGTGTAAACGCGGCGCAAGGTTTGCGCGCCTACTGTGCGGCTGTAGCGCCGAAGCCACCCTAAAAGCGCAATGCAAAGCTACAGCGGGGCGTCCAGAATTCAGTGCCCGAGGGTGGTAAAAGGGTGTCAATCCCTTCTGTTAGCTGCCAACAGTTAAAATAAGGTTACTGCAGCCATCAGAAGAATCCCACACCAACCATGCAAGCACCATTTCCCCTGCTCTCAAGCACACACAGAAACACACATGCTCACACACTACTGCCTAGCGATCCGGTTTTTAGATCCTTGAGCCGAACCGAACCGAAAAGACGTACGTGTCGGCGTGCATGTTTTCCCGGCTGCGTGTAGGTGGGTACGAATGCGTGAAAGAGAACGGGTGTCAGGCAGAAGGCGCACGTTGAGGGCAGTGTGTGTGCACGATGTGCGCTGCCGTGACGGAACTGCGCTTCTTTGGCTATTTGCAGTTCCGCGTTCCATCGAAGCGGAGTTGCTGGAGGGCTGCATTCGGCTAGAGATGGTGGACGAGCCCCACAATGACAGGAAAACAGGAGTGTGTGCCTGTGTGTCCCAGTGTGCGATTTCTTGTAGATGCTCTCAGATACTGGAAAGGTGATGGCCTTTGCAATGCGCTTCTTTAATTGCAGGCCGGATCTAAGGGTTGGGGGCCCTCGGTTCTCATGAGGGCTTTAAATACTGGATGTGTCATACTGAAGAAAAGGCATTGCAGGACGCTTCCGAGAAACAGAAATAATAAACAATCATTTCACCCTGGATTCTAAAAAGGAAATTCATTAAATCACAGCTTTTGATTTAGAAATGAACACACCGTGCCTGGGAACACGGAACTGGGGTCCATTGAAGTCTTTTTCTGCCACACGCGAACACACATAGACACACGCAAGCTCACAGATACGCGCACATACAAACACGCACGCATACATGCGCAATCAATACGTTCATAAACATTGAAACACGCAGACGTACACAAAGGCACATTAAAGGCATTCACGACCGTCCCTTCTCAATATGAGGCGGAAATGCGGTCCGAACACATACTGAGGTAGACAAAACAAAGTCTCCACATGCACACACACACACACACACACACACACACACTTGGGGAGGATAATATCCAGAACTAAAAGGCAAAGGCAGACCAGGACTATGCACCCTCACGGACTTGAAAATTTAAATTCTAGGAGGGAAACTGCTCTTTTACCATCGATTAAGGATCATTCATATCTTTCGCAAAATTATGTGACTGGAAGCCGAGTCAAGTTTTTTGCCGCACGTAAACCTCAAAAGGCAGAAAACTCGAATATTTCTGCTTCTGAGAGCAACAGATATGTTCCGAAGCTGAACCCAAGCGTCAAGTGATATAAAAGTCTGTACCAACAGATCTAAAGTGGTCAGTGGTGTTGAATAAGAATGAGGACCAGGAGCAGCGGTCATGGTGCAGTGAGAAGCAGTGGTCGCTGTGGAGCAGCAGTGGTCAGGGCAGCAAAGTGCAACTCAGTAGGAACTCGGTGAAGGTGACCAGCGTGGATGTAAATGTTCAACTCAGTAAAGAGGACACTTACGGGCCTTTCTGTGGACACGGGTACCAAAGCCAGTGGAATCTTGGGGGTGGATTTCCCAAGGAGGTGCACAGCAGAGTCCTTGTGGAGCCCAGACGGACGAGCCCTGAATCCTGCAGTGACACGGCCTTCTCCTCTATCTGGGGCTTCACTGGAGAGGCAAGACAAGCTACTTCAGTGCATTTAAACGCTAAAATAATGGTTCAGCATACATTGTGGACCAAGAAGTGGATCGCAGCGGGGCGAGTTGATGCGGGCGGGACTGGCAAGACACTCACTGTTCACCACCAAGGAGATGGTCAAATTCTTGAACAGTCTGAACTGCTGGATTCCCGCCAGGACCGTGTAGACTCCCGCATCCTCCGCCGCCACGTCACGGATGACTAAAGAATTTCCTTCCACATGGTAGCGTGAGCACCTCTCGGCAGCCACTGCCCCGTCCTTCAGCCTGCCAAGGCAGGGGTTAACTCAGGATCATTAATTGTATCCAGTTATCTACAAGCTAATACATTTGTGACTGATCCAGAAGATCTATTTCAACGGTAAATATTCTTTTACGGCACCATCTACAACGGCCCCAAATAAACTTCTGAGCAGGTGGGGAATGGGCAAACTTCTAGCGATGCACCTAAGAATTGGCAAATGTATTAAATCGCCCGCCCCAGATATCTAACCCCCAACCACTAGCGACAAATGCAGTACTGCGAAATAAATTTTGTTTACTCTCACTTGTACAGTGTTGTTTGAGAAATGCCTCTGCCTTGCAAATACCTGTACAGGTGTCCCTCTGTATCCGAATCTAACCAGGTCCTGAAAATATTTCCAACTGCAAATTTTTCAGATAGCAGGAGCCTATATCCAGTTATTTTCAATGAGAAAAATAATAATGCGTTCTCAGTCCATCCCAAGCCCCCCACCCAACAAATTTCCCCAAATACCAATACAGCACGCCTAAAGACCTATGTATTAGGATTCCTGGGTAATAAAAAGCGTTCAAAACATTGGAAACCTAATTATTAAACATTTAATAAACTTAGTGTTCGTGTGGGGTGCAGAATGATACCGCACAGCACTGGATGAGAATTACATGTAGTGTAATGGGGATAAACAATGAAATAATACACTGGAGGTACAAAATTAATGTTTTTCAATCGATGTGGAGGGCATGATGGCGATAGCACGTTTAAACAGTGCAAGCAAGACACGCTAACCTATCAGGAGAACAGCTAGGGAACGACTGCAGCACACTTTTTTTTGTCTTTTCTGACTGCTTCCGACATTGGTCGGAAACCCCACGGGAGTTTTATGCTGGAAATTCCAGAGCTGGACTTGCAGCTTCGGGTTAATTCCCACTTTTAATCTGATCAGTTCTTCCATGGGTGAGGGAACCCCTGAGCATGCGGTGTCTATTGTGAACAACTTTATAACTCTCCACTTTCTGTCAAACTCAAAAATCAATTAAGTTATGCAGCCAAACTACCTGGCACGCACTTCTCCAGAGTTGTGTTCACTTCCCACAATGCTCCACTTTCACAGTCCTAACACTCTACATCCTCTCACTGGGGCATACGTGTGGCATGTTTACTAGCAATTTTTTGGATGTAGATGTGTTATAAAGGTTTCTATTCAAAAATATAATTTATTTAATTCAATTTATTGAAATTAGGGAATACATTTTTACAGTTTGTTTTAGTAAATGTTCAGATAGAAAGGCATTTCTGTAGATGTAATTGGACTCTTTTATGCCTCCATAACAGCTTAATATCAAGAACTCCAGGGTGGAAAGTAAGTCTGTATGTGGGTGGGATCTACTGTTAGTTTTGCAGTAGTTGTAGTGAGGACACTTACCATATGACCTGAGGGCTGGGGAAAGCACGCAGCTTGACAGACAGTTTGTAGGCTTTCTGTCCAGCCTTGGCCTCCACTAAGGGTCCATGCCTGTGCTTCAGCCGAAGGAAGGGTTGGTCTGAGGGCAACATAGATGTGTCAGGATCCAAGGATGGCAAGGCTTACCTTACGCTCTAGGTCACCTTTAAGCAACTGAGGGTTCGGACTAGTCAGCATGAACGACCATAAGGGAAGTGAGCAGTGGTGACATGGAAGTAGGAGTGGGTACATCAGAGTTCTTACGATAAACGGTGAGCGAGACATTGGTCTCTCGAGAGGATGGCCCGCTGGTAACGCGGCAGACGTACAGCCCACGGTCTGAGCGACTCAGCTTGGGGATGGACAGGATGCTGTAGAAGACTCGGCTGGATCCGCCCTGGAGGATGCGGCGACTGATGGAAGCTGAGCTGTTGGCCTTTCAGGAGCAAAATACAAAATTGAGAATTTCACAAGACTACTGCATTTAATATCCACAATTTGAACGGCAATAGGACACAAGCATAGAATACAGGCCTCACCCACCCCGTCCCCCTGACCTCACCTGTCCAGGATACCTCCAGGTAATGGAAACTCGGGAGTTCCATTCAGCTGTAACTGTACAGTTGAGAGCAAAGCTGTCGCCCTTGAGGGCCAGCAGTGGATCTGTGCTGTTCAGATAGACATTCAGGATCTTATTCACTGTAAACAGAAACAAAAGGGATCGATTTACCACAGTGCACTGGGTGTTTTATGACATTTCCAACAGCACTCTCTGGAGGGCGCATTAAGGTACTATCAGGGTAACCAGAGGTGATATCAGATTGACCAGCACCTACTATGATAGCAGATCTCTGTTGGGCTACAGTAAGGTAGAAAAATTATGGCACACTCTGATGTGCAAACTGTGGCCTTACGACTGGCAAATCCCTGCAGTAGGGTCTCGGGTAACCTCCCTTTCGGGCCCAATTCTCTTCTCCAAACATCTGCATAAACTCAGGCATCACCAAATTGCTCTTTGACACCTGTGTCTGCGTCTAACACGTCAACTGCTCCAAAATGCCTTTTGAAACTCTCAAATGAATAAACGTGAACGTAAGGCCGTACTTGCAGATACGTTAAGGGGAAATAAAGATCCCAAAAGAGGCAAGAACACCCAGATGTGGCGGAATGAGGGAGCTCACCTTGTCTGTGAGTCAGGTATTTGTTGCTGTAGAGAAGACCATTGACTGTGGTCTCACAGAAGAAAAGTCCGACGTGCTGAAATGTCGGGTTGGGGACGATAAATCCACGCATGCTGTCCCAGATGATATTCTTCTTGTCTGCAATGAGCCTCTGTCCAGGAAACTGCAAGGGATGCAGAGAAAAGCATGGTGTGGACAGCGGCGTGAGTGAGGGTATTTTGTGAAGGATGTCCACAGCATCATGAGAAGGACACAGCCAGGACACAGCCATGGGGTTTAAAAAGACACCCCCAATGACATGACACACGCTAGGAACAGGAATGCCTTCCACCATGACAACTACACATTTGGCTTGGCACTGTAGTTTACTGTAGTTTACTATGGTAGCTATGCCCGGTGCAAATGTCTGCCGTGACCCCAAACCCCTCTGATGGGAACTGGATGAACGCTCCCTGTGCAACTGCCCCCCCTCGCCAACTCTCCCTGGGTGGGAGCCTCAGGATGAGGGAAACGTGACTCAAGCCCATCTCCTCACATCCTGTTACTACAGGAAATAGACCCTCAGCTCACCCGTAGGTCAGCGAGCAGGACACAGCGCTGGCTGTGTTCACAGCACAGGCGTGAGTCTGGCCTCCTGAGAACCGTCCCCTGGTGAGAGCGGCTACCTTGGAGACGTACATGAAGCATAAAGTCCGTCCAGGAAAAAAACACTTGAGTGTGTGACAGCCGGAGCGAGGTGGAGTCGCATGTGTATTTTTAGATTAAGCATCTTCGAGGCTCCAAAACTTCAAAAATTATACCTGGATGTAAACAGTGATACTAGACAGCGCCCCCCTCTTTTTCAGGTCCCACTTGCACGTCGACCCCTCGCGTCCTTCAGTCCAAGTTCCGTTAAACTACTTTTCCGACCCGTCGGTAGACTCCTCTGACAGAGCGCAGCCGTGTCAAAGTGCAGCCGTGCCCGGTTGGTGTGTGGGGTCAGCACCTCAAGTGCACCATCCGCATTCCCCTGCTGTCACCCACGCCACCCCTTAGCGTACATTTACTTAAGCCCCTGATATTGGACCATTAAGGTGGCTGAGCTGGATCACAAAGTGGGCCTCGGCAGCGAGCAGGAGGAATTCCGAATGTCAGTTTTGGTTTCGAAAAAACGAAATTAGAATAAAAAACAATATTTGGTATTTATACGGTACTTTGTTGCAGGGCACTTCCCTCATCTGTGCTGCGCTGCGCTTATTTGATGTAGCTGCAGAGGTTCTCCCCAGGTCTGACCACAGCTGCAGAAGGCATCAGAGGGAGTGTCTCGCCGAGTTTCCAGGCGGCAACTCGGGGGCAACGCCAGACATCCTGTCTCCAGGGGGGACAGAGTACCAGGGGGCAGAGGAAGCCAGGGGGCCCCATTCACTGTGAGTGCCAGACTACCTAATGTCGCCACAAACTCACGGATGTGTATCAGCTTGTTCTCAGCGTCTTCAGCCACCTCCGGTCAAAGTCTACCGGCGTAATTATAACCCCCCCGCACACACACACACACACTACTAACTGTAGATATGCATGTACGCAGCCAAGATGGGCGTAGCCCTGACCGCAGCATCACACGCGTGTCCCACCCAGGCCAGAGGTGCTCACCTTGACCAGAGTCACGTTCGTGTCGGGTGCTGTGACTCTGCAGGGGAAGATCAGGGCTTGGCCCTCTTTCAGGAACACGACGTCAGGAACCTCTGTGTGCATTTCCACAAATGGCTGATATCTGCCTGGAGCACACACACCAGAGTCAGTCAACACACTCCACCTTTACTCAGTCCCACACACACACACAGAGTGTAGTCAGCAACCGTACAGTAGCGTGCACACACATGCACACATTCACACACCGCGAAAATTAATTTTAGACTTCATGTTGAGTTCTCTCTATTGTTTCTTACTTTGCTTCACGACAGTTTTTATAGCATTCTGGAGCCATTTAAAGAGTTGGGTGTTGTTCCTCTATTGTTTGTCACCGTGGCGTTCTTAAAAGGAAAGAAATCTCTGAACGCTTAACAAAAGTACCCCAAGGACTGCTTAAGGCAGCTTCCTTGATGTGCTTTGATTTCGTACAGAGGGCTGGGGGGTAGGGGCCGTGAACGCAACATGGGACTGCTGCTGGACGGAGCAGACACAAGGCTCCCCTGGATCTCACCCCACCTGGCAACCACTTCCCCGCCCAGCAACGGCAACCGCTGCCTCACGCCCTTGAATCACACCGACTTCTCCAGGCTGCCGGAGAGGTGGCGAGGGATGCACGAAGCCCTGCCCCGCTGCTTTCCCCGCCTTGGGCCACTCTCCGTGCTCCCCCTTTGCCCTACCTCCCAAGGGCAGGATATGGCACAAAGGCCTGACAGGGAGATAAAATCACTGCCATGGGAAAGCCTGAGGCTTCCAGTGCTAAGCTATTTCAGTCTCAGGTATCAGCAAACAATTTATATATAGAGAAGAATGTAGGGAGAATGATGAAGATGACAAAAAAATCCCTTCACTGACCGATATAAAAAAAAGTTTACAGTCAAAAAATGTCTTTTTTTTCTCACCACTGAAACCTCATAGCCTGTTTCACGCATAGAATCAGAAGCACAGAGATGAAAACTGAATTATGTGCCAATGACTGTGATTGAGGAGTAGGTTTTGGAAAAGAATGAAGACGAAGATGGCGGGTACTATTTATTTAGCTGTCGCACTATAATGTTAAGCTACTAAGACTGATTTACCCATTTGTATGGATGGGTTAAGGATTCCTGGAGCAACTCAGGGTCAGCATCTTGGCTGCACCTCTAACTGTTATGCCGCCCGCTGCTCCAAGTTAGCAGGTGAAATCTGCAGACACACACTCGTATCTTCAATTCAAATTGGACCGATGCCAGCATGCAGCCAGGCTCTGGTGAAGCTAACCTGTGTACACGCCTGGGCAATTGTACATTTCTGTGGCTATGCACCTTATTGGTTGCATACTTTTGAACCTGCACGGGTGCATTCCCTTACCTGTCATGTACACATAAATAGCAGCTTGCTTCTTGTGGTCGTGTCGGTATCTGCAGCGAAAGGAGCCGGTGTGCTTGGCCAAGGCCGGGCTGAGCCGCAGACTGCTGCAGTGCTGCTTGTCCTGCTTTCCGCACCGACTGTCCACCACGCTCACGCTGCGCTGATCCTTTGCCACGGACTTCGGGAACGTCCAGGAGAGCTCTGACCAGCCGCTTGGAATCAGAACCTCGTGTTAATATCACCGTGGACATGACCGGTGATATTAGAAGGACCACTTTTAGTCCTTCTCACCCCATTTCTACACTGACCTCAGAAAATGAGTTCAACAAAAGGATCACAAAAGGATAACACAGCTGAGTCAAGAAGCACACTCTGTGGAAGAGTAGGTGTCACTCCAGAAAGGAAGCACATACAGTACTGGGGGGGGGGGTCACTGAAAATATGTGCCCGACTGGGAATGAAATGTAGCAGAACTGGGTGTCACTCATGCTGTTTACTCACTTGCAGTTGAGCTGCAGAGTCTGGTTGGCTTCTATCACGAGCTGCTGGCTCTGGACATCAAGCACCGGGGAGCTCAGCCTCACCTTGGATTTTTGGCCTTGGGGGACAGAAGGTGGGACCTTGAATATGAAACCAGCAGCATCCTTCCTGCTGTTATCAGTCCTCAACTATGCAGTGCCACCTACTGGTCCATCCCTCCTGACTTTTTTGGACACCTGTCGTGTCTATGCAGGTGCTTCTATTTGACCTTTTGGAAAAATGCTCCATGTATATGCAGGTAATTTACCTGAAGCAGGTGACCCACCATATACACGGGCATGCCCTGCCAGTACAGTGCAGGGAATCTGTCTCCACTTCTTAAACGCTGACTATACAACAACCCCAACATACAGTCACATCACAAAATTACATCATATTTCACTGACAGGTGGACAAGGAAACAACTGCAAGAGAGAACAACATTCTTGGTGCGAGTTCAAATCTACAAAGACTGCAAAATATGTTCTTGAAAAACAAACAAAAAAAAACAACCTGCCTGAATTGACTGGGAGCAGTATTCAAATTTTCTAGACATCTAAAAGTTTCCCCTAAGAATGCCGCTTCCGTTTCTACGACTAAACTAACTTTTTTATATTATTCAGTTGGATTAGTTGGAAAAAATAGGCCCTTAACCAAATGTCTCGCACTGATCTCATATGCAGAAAAGTCATCGGCAACCAATTTAGGAAATCGGAAGGTAAATTCCGATGAGGGGAATTTGATTTCTTTGCTATTTGTGGAAAACCCGTGCTGGTTCTAAAGGAACCTGCTGGTGGCTTGAGCTACATTTGGCACCAAGGTGGATAGCGAACATCACTTGTCTCCCAGTGGCCTCTGCAGAGGTGTTCCAGACCCCCCCATGTTGTCATCTTACTGTCCTTTTCTTTGTTGGCTACACTGAGAAGGAAGAGTAAACTCGCTGCATTTGAGGACTTTCAACTGCTTAAAAAATATATATTTAACATGTGCTAAAAATTAAAAAGCCTACAGATCAGAGTAGCTTAGAAACATACCCACTATCTCTGCCATGAATGTGGTCTGCTGGTCATCATCTCCCAAAATCACGCCTCTCACCCTTCTACTAAACACGGGAAATCTTCCAAAAATACACCTTCATCCCTGCCATCATTATGGTTTACTGCTCAAGATCTCCCACAAACACCCCCTTCACCCCTACCATCAGTGTGGTCCACTGCTTAACATCTCCCCAAAACAAACCCTTCATCCCTAGCATCAACATGGCCTACTGCTCAACATCTCCTAGGCACACATCCTTCATTGTTGTCATGAACATGGCCTACTGATTAACATCTCAGAGGAGCACTCCTTTCATTCTTGGCACGAACATGACCTTCTAGTCATTATGAATGAATCATTCACCCCAGTATGACCTTCTGCTCACCATCAAGCTGCCAAGCAGGTTTAAATGAGCTTATTATCAACATGCATATTCAGCGCTTTTATTTTAGAGGATTTGCTGCAAACATTTTTCTTTCCTGCAAAAAGCAGTAAACCTGCGCTGGTGAGGAACTCACCAGCCCTTTGCTTTAGTTAAATCACCTGTGCTACAATAATTATTGTTTCTATTATAATTTGCATCCACAAGACTGGTGACAAGTGTCAAATTACTCAGGTGAGAAATATATTTATGGGTATTATATGATCTGGAAGCATTTTTATTTTATCTTGTATAAATTAACAATATCTACTGCTGAAATTCAGTGCAAAAGTGGAACTTTGTGCAAATGTTAGCACAGTGCAGCCTAGATGTTCCCAGAGGTGGGATGGTGCAGGTTTTAATGCCGGGGTGCTCAACCCTGCGAGATCTTGCAGATTTTAATGCCGAGGTGCTCAACCCTGTGAGATCTTGCAGATTTTAATGCCGACGTGCTCAACCCTGTGAGATGTTGCAGATTTTAATGCCGAGGTGCTCAACCCTGCGAGATGTTGCAGGTTTTAATGCCGAGGTGCTCAACCCTGCGAGATGTTGCATCAACCCCGCGAGATGTTGCAGGTTTTGATGCCGAGGTGCTCGACCCTGAGAGATGTTGCAGGTTTTAATGCCGAGGTGCTCAACCCTGCGAGATGTTGCATCAACCCCACGAGATGTTGCGGGTTTTAATGCCGAGGTGCTCGACCCTGCGAGAAGTTGCAGGTCATAGTACTGCAGTGACCAGCAGTTACCTTGTGGGGTTTGGCAAACTTGATAGCAAACCTGCAGTTATTAATAAGAAATTATGCTTTATGCTGTGATGCTTTTTGAGCGCTTCAGACAATTCAGGTTATGCCAAACCGAGTAATTTATGGAGCACTTCGTCGTTATTAGAAAGAATTTCCTTACATGAATGATATTCTCTAAGCACCTGCAAAATAATTTATTAATTCCTTAAAACGAAACATAAGTGGTCGGCATTTCTATTAAACTCTTACGGGGATTTAATACTTGGTCCCTAGTCGTGTTCTTAAAAACGGGCTTAAAACAGAAGAAATTCGTTTTCACGTGACAATATGGCGCTGTTTATTATTATTGCCCGAGCAAATCTTGTAATAATAATAATAATAATAATAATAATAATAATTTGGGGTTTGCAAGTGGATTTCATATTTGTTCCCCTGCGGAATAAAACTATAACGGTTCTGTGCCGGATTCCGCGGCGCGTCTGTTTTTGCGATCCGCGCTCATTAGCGCCAGTTCCTGCGCACTGGAGGTTCCGCGACGCGGTCACGACCCCGAGTCATTTATATTGGAACCCCCCCACCCACCCCTGCCCCAGAGCAAAGTTGTCAGAGTAAGGAAACAACGCCCTGGCGAACTGTGCCAAAAAGGAGATGGAGACCGACGCCAAGGAGGAAGAAGGTCCTCTTGGACAGCGCGACTGGTGATGACGACGGAGGCATCGACCCCTCACCTGTCCCCACCTCGGGCCACCGACCGCGCCCCAGGTGACTTACATCACTTGCTCGTGAACTCTACAGCGCTCCTACTGCAGAAGCTCAGCGGTTAGGACCGTCTCAGCGGCGGGGGAGATTCGACCCAACAACCTTCCGACTACGAAAAACCAAGGCGCTTCTTCGCGTCGTCGTCCCCAATGTTAGCGAGGATGACAGCAGCAAATGAAGCAGCGGCGGCGAGTTTCCTTCGTAAAAGAGTGAGAAGCGCAAAAGGAGGGCGGTGGATAAAACGGACTCACCCTTCGCCAGCGCGCCGCCGGGAAATCCACAAAGAACGAACATGGCTAAATAAATCATGTTTCGACAGACAAACGGGTCCTCCTCTGCCACTGTAAGAAAAAAAAAATAAAACGCGCCTCCTTGCCCCCGACACCTGGCGTGACGTCCAAAACTTGCCGAAAAGTCGCTTAAAACTGCGCCCCGACCGCAAGGGAGCGGAATTCCATAGAAGCGCCGCCGCGATCGGACCGCGCAACCGCCGGCACCGCGCCTTCACTTTTGCAGGTTCACTTTGCGCTCCGAGGCCACGATGCGACCATTTATACTTTTCCCACCAGACCAGGGACCTCCTCACGCCGGCGGCGACACGCCCATCCCCCGCGGCCGCAGGAGGAAAGGGGCTCGGATCCCATTCATGCGCTGCGCGGAACAGCGCTTTATTCGCAGTTCCACGCGTCGAAAGCGCAGGGCTGCGGGAAACGTTTCACGACCCCAAAACTATTATAAATCACGTCGCCGTTTTATAGCACACAAGCGTGAAGTTGTCATACACATTGCGCGTTTATGAGAAATCGTTGAATTTCAGAGCGACTCTGAAAAAGTGAAGTATTTAAGTGTTTCATAAACGAATAATCGTCCCATCCATCATCACCCAGGTATTGGGATTTCCTCCAAGCCTTTGGCTGGGGGGCAGGTAACAGTGGTGTCCTTCAAGAGTCCGGAGTGGGCAGATTTTTTTTTGCAGTCGCCTAAGGAGCTCTAAGCAACTTTTGGAAAACCCTGTAGTTTTCCATCCGTTTTAAGTCCTTACAGAAATTTAGGTTCCACCCACCCGTGAATCCCGAGCAGATCGCGGGGGTCCCGGGTCGTTTTGTCGTAAATAACTGCGTACGAATAACTTATTTAAATATTCACATTTTATTGCCTTTCAACATTTGTATGAGATAATAATTTTAAAAAATGTTCTTTCACCCATGTGAATTTAGTTGTAGAAATGTTGGCGGTGGTGGTGGTGGTAGAGGTAGTTGGGAGGCAGACTGATTCTTGCCTGGGGGTTGGGGGCACAAATCCCAGGAGAACATAGGTGTACTAAACAGTAAACAGTGGGAGGTACTTTGGGGCATTGAGTTTTACCTGTGGTGGACACAATGGGAGAACTGGGTCTCCACTAGGAGTGAAGGACTCCTCTTGTACTTCTCACCAAAACATGAGTTTTTGCTCTTTAAAAGAGAAAAAAAAAAACATATAGCTTACGGTATCATGTGGCATGGTGGTGCAGTGCCCCGCACACCTCCTTAGCTCTGTGTTTGGATGTAGGTTTGATTCTCATTTTGCCTGTGTGGCATTTCCATGTTCTCCTTGTGTTTAGAAGACTATGGGACCCAGAGGACAGCCACCCATAGCCCAAAGTCAAGTGTTTCAGGTGAACTGGTGACTCTGAACCAGCTGTGTGCGTTTGTGGTGACTCCTCGATGGACTCGTGTCCCGCCGCCAATGTACCCTTTCTCTCCTCCTGTGCTTCTGGCGTAGGCTCTGGACCACCATCCGCACCATCACCATAGTGAGTTAGCGAGACCAGAATAGCCTGACAAAGACAATAGCAGCAAGACCCCTGCTGGGGTATGAATTGTTGACCTTTGGGTTACAAGTTGGTGTTGCGAGCCATCACCAACATGAGTGTTGAAGTGACAAAGTGACATTCACTGCCCTCTGCTGCTGAGTTTCACGGTCCAACAGCAACCAGGACCACTTTCCCCGGTCGCCACCTGAGCTGAACTCACGTCGCTGGCATTTTCCAAGACTGGCTCCATTACGGCGGTTACATTCTTCTTATTGTCTTACATTTTTGTTAAATTATTGATTCTGTGGGCCCTTGGTGAAGTCTATTGGGGAAGCGGAGTGCCATGTAAAAAGCAAAAAAGTAATCCGTTAACCATTAAAACAAACCTATACATCAGATAAGGTAAATATATAAAATATATATGCTAGTTAAAAACCTGTTTCCTATAAACACTTTTTCATTTTCACAGTTTTGCTTTTAATCAGTTTTCTGTTTAAAGTACCACTTGTTTGTATTATTTTAATACTCATATTATTTCATCACTATTATTACTTTGCTTTCAAATGAGCATTTTTCCTTCCAAATTACTGCTTTGCTTTTCCGCTCATTGCTTTGCCTTTTTCTTTACTAAGATGATTTTCTTTACTTCTTGTTTTACTGCTTGCTTTCAAAGTGGAAGCCGCACTGTCATTGGCTGCTAAGTGAACGTTTTCTGAATCTCATTGGCTGCTAAGTGAACGTTTTCTGAATCTCATTGGCTGGAAACAACTTGGAAACAAGGCCACAGGAAGATCAGGACACATGGATTTTGGGGAAGTCAGTAAGGCAGCAGACAGACGTCTTGTTGAATAAATTAGATTTTATCTGCGTTTGTCATCTCTCCGTCTGTTGGTGAAATGCAGTTTTGTTTTTTTATTGCTTTGGAAAAATTAATAAATATAAGCAGGTGGCTGGACAGCACTGACCGCAACCCAGACTAAACCCGTGATTTGTCCAGTTTTGAACTGGGAGTCACTAGTTAACTACACTGTATGTATAGTATGTTTGGGAAAGTCATGTGTCAAAATGTACTTTGAACCCTGCAAACTAGTACGTTACTACTATTTTGAGTTTAATAAGCATAAACTAATTATCATTACTTTATATAATTTCTGAGTTTATTATTAACAACAATGCAAATGATCATTATTATTTAATGACACATTTTATTTTCATCGGTTTATTATAATTAGTTTTAATAACAGTATGAATATTATTTTTACTAATAAGAGTAGTGATGTACTAGTACTAATACTGCATATTACTATTATTATTAGTTTGTTAGTTTATCATTAGCAACAACATTTATTTGTATAGAACCTTTCATACAGTGGTCTGTAGCCCAAAGTGCTTTACAAGGTTATTGAGACAACAAAGAGAACGGTATACAGGAATAAAAAGACAATGGTAAATAGGAATAATGAAGATGTGATAAGATAAGGTTGTACATATGAATAAATAAGGTCTAAAGGCCGGGTGGACAGAAAAAACAAAAAAAAAACTTCAGGTAGACTGGAGAAAAAACTAAATCTGCAGGCGTTCCAAGGCCAAAAGACCACCCAGCCCCCACTGGGCATTCTGTCTAACAGTGGAATTTCTATAACAGTCTTTATTCGGTCATTCTGCCGCACACATTGATGAGGGCGCCATGGAAATCTGGGACATCCGCCGTCCTACCGGCAATTGAGGGGGCCTCTTGTTGCTTAGTTTTGGTTGGTGGTGGCGTAGTGCGGCACCGCAGATGAACCGAAAAAGAGAGACAGCAGAGATTAGCGAAGATTGGCATGGACCCTTCGAACAAGAGTAACAGGAACAAGTCCATGGAATGTATTAAGGCAAAGCATTATAATAAGGAAAGCATTTATGACGGAGGTAGAGCAAAGGCCTTATTAAAGAATTGGGTTTTTAAGAGCTTCTTAAAGTGGGCCACCGTACTAGCCTGTCGTATCTCAATCGGTAGATCATTCCATAGTTTCGGCGCATAACAGCAAAAAGCTGCCTCCCCACTTCTTTTGAGGCTAACAATAAATATTATTTGTTTATTATTATTAGTTTTAGTAAGAGTATTCATATTAATGCTATTCATAATTATTATTACTACTAATAATGCTAGTTATGTACCAGTAATCTCAGATGAAAGGTTTCCCTCTGTATGTTGGATTTTTGCTTTCCCCCAAACTCTAGCATCCTTAATTTGTCCAGCCAAAAGTAGGGTAACACTTTAAATGTGTTAGAAGAATAAAATGTGCAAGAAAAGGGATTGCTGGCCTTTAGTTCCCAGCACCAAAAGTCTCACTCCACTACTTTGTTCTCCCCCGATGAGCCCCCTTAAATGTTCTGGCAGTTATGGAATTTGTTGCAGTTCACCGGTAAGGTGACGGCCGCTGGTGCTGCTGTTCCTGGCGGTGGAGAGCTGTTCCTAGTGCTGAAATGCCACAATTACCATAATGGCCCGAAAATAGGACTGGATTTTTTCTGGGAATTACATCTAAAAAAGAGGGGGGTGAGCTTATATTTGAATAGACCTATAAAGGTCATACAACACTTATCCACTGGTGTCAAAAATCCACAGAAATGATCAACCGGAGCTGGCGAGTGTGAAAGATGGCGACACCTCGAGATCTCAAAATTAGGCTAAATGAACCAAGGACCGAGGAGGAGTTATGCTTCCAATTTTAAGACGGTGATCAATGAGGTGGAGGTGTTAAAAAACTCTCAAGCAGCTAAGGAACATAAAGTTACGGAATGTTTTGTTTGCAGATGGAGAGCCCAAAAAGTCCATCTTAAAAACACAAATACAGGAAATATGAATAAATATGATTATCAAGATCCTCTTGCATTCGGGCCAATATGGTATCTTCATTTAACATTAAAAACACTCTGCAAAGAGGTTGGGGGATCCAACTTGGAATTCAGCTACAGTTCGGGATAAAAATATGGTTAATACTGCAGCTTCACGAGTGCTTTCATACAGTATTGATGCTAGACTGAAGAATGAAGAATAAAACAGATGTAGTTATTGAAACTATTGTCAGACATTTGAGTTCTCCTCTGCTTGCTTGAGCTGGGTTATGGTTATGTTAACTGTCATGCTTCTGAAACTGATTTATTTATTATATTTGTTTAGGCATTGTGGTAAATGTGGGACTGGAGGAGGCGCAGCCGCTGCTCTCTGGTGTTTCAATATTTTAGTTGGAGTTCATAGGTCAGGTAAACAGGGGTCAAGATAGATCTTTCTTGCATCAGTGGAAAAGTTCTGTTATGGACAGCAAGACCTCAAATAGGAATGTGAAGGCAACGTGTTTGTTGACCATAAGTGGGTGTTGGAGTTACCATGGCGTCCAGTTGTCAGCCCCATCCAGAGTGTAATTTCACAGCCTAACGCCTCTGGGATGCTCTCCAGACAACCGCGCTGCAGGCCAGGAGAAGCAGCTATGGATGGATGCTTGGATTTATGATCATTTATTTAAATTTGAATTACACCAACGTAAAGGTGTTTGTATTATTAAAACGGTTTATAAGAGTTCGGTGCGCATCACCAAGTCAGCATGAAGGGAGGAGGGACATCACTATTTGTGTGACACAAGAGTGGAAGCGGCTCAGCAAAACTGATCTATGGTATTATGATAAAAAAGGTAGCTAAATTAAATATATAAGTATATAAATTATTATAAATATATAAGCTGTGATATTAAATTAATATTAATGGTTTATTGTGATTGGTTGAGATTGTCAGCGTGACCCCATGATGTTCTTCATTGTTGCATTACGGGGAGGACAATTGGGTTTAGTGCACGGTGGACGAGTGTGTGTTTTTTATTATGGTTTTCAGTGCACCCATGCGTGTTAAACGACCCGTGGAGCGGCGCTGTTAGAAAGCGAACAGCGCCACCGTGCGGTGGAGAAGCTGCGCTGCACCCGGGACCTTTCAGCGCCCTACGCAACGGTCGGGTTTACCTTCATTGCGGGCCTTAACGGAGCGGCTTTCGAACCTGCGTTCTTTCACATCCACCGCGCCACCTTGTGGCCTCTCAGCGAGGAGCAACGTGCGGCAGCGTCCGAACCTGAATTTGGTTCCGATGGATCGACTGCGTGCACAGAGCCAGGAAGGACACAATGGAGAATTTTTCTACAGTTGTTTTTTTTTTTTCAAATATTTGCCTCCAGTATTTCATTATATTAAATGTGATATATAAATCAAATAAAATTTCCAAAAATTCAGCAATGGGTCGATGCATTCAAAATACAACCCTTGTCAGGGCAAAGTCCAATATCTCATACAGAGCTGACAGTTTCGAGTTTCATAAATTACTAAATTTATAAGATCTCTTGTTTAAAGTTGGGCTTTCATACAGATCAGAGATAATTTTAAATAAAAATACTTATTATAGAGAAAATTTCACACTTATCTAGAATCTATTCTCCTTTTGTGGTAAACAGATTATGTTCTCCACCAGGAGACTCAGAAGTCCCACAAGGCCTTCCTTGGTGAAGGAGACCCTGTGTAGGGATCCATCGACGTCCTCCGTGTTCTTCCTGGAGAAGCGGACAGTGTTTTTTAGGTTTGGAGCCGAACTCTGGTCCCAAACTGGTGCTCCTGAAGGATGGTCCTCCTGGGGTCACTGTCTTCTTGACAACCGGGCTTAAATATGAACAAAAACACGAGAAATAGAAACTTATTCAGCCTGTGAGGATGGTGGTCATCATCTGAAACCACACACACATTAGGCTCCACAGGCCACTCAAGCAAAATAAAATGCTAGATGCTACACTTTGATCTTAGCCAAAGGGCCAAGAAACAGTTGGCCAGAAAAGGCACCTGGAAGAGTTGTTCTTCTGGCCTCTGCCTTAGGTCGGTTAAACACCCCAGCCCACCTGCACATACACTCCAACTGTGCGAACCCCATAACACACACACACACACACACACACACACACACACACACACACACACACGTCAACCACTGGACCCAGCTGACTATTTAGATGCGATACTGACAGCCACCGCTAGGGGCGCACAAGTAACACGTACTGTACATATATTCTATGTTTTCTGTAGTTGTCACAGTAATAAATGAATCACTAAATGAAAATATATTTACCAACTATATTTGCTAGCACCTGCAGAGGTGGTTACACAAACAGGGTTTAGGAAAGCCAGGCTAATTCCACTTAAACTAATACCAGTTAAAAAAACACTTTTGAGCCATCACCGAACTTGAGATGAAGTAACTGTAGAGGAGGGGATTCCAGCCTAAGGTAACTGAGAATAAAATGTATTTTTTGCATTTGGAAAAATGTTTGCTATTGTATTTCAGTTAGTGACAATTCATGTCATTTTCAGCTCAGTCCGGCCTGTCAAATAGTTACGTGCATATTTACAATTTCTTGTCACATGGGCTGCACATGGTGTTATGAGTATAAACACGTAAGGTGTAAAGTAGTTTAACATTTTTTTGGTTAAAATTTACTAAGTCGTTTCAAGGATGCTCTGCAGTAAAAAGCAGCCAGACAGAAAAACCACCCCAAGAAGAACAAAAGTTAAAAAGGTTTTTAAACATCACAAAAAAAAAAATCAACTGACAGCCAAATGTTATGGTAATATCAGTTGATTTCTTTTTATTTTAACACCACACTTAACATCATGGTTACAAATATATTTTGAGACTAACAGTTGGCTGAAACACTTAATATTCTTTGAAATACAGTTCAAAGCTTGGCTAGAGTTAAAGTAGCTGAGCTGTTACAGAACTTCATTCAATTTTTTTTTTTTTTTTTTAACGTAGAACTGAAGCATTTTTGCTAGAGGGAATGCATTTATAAAAAAAATTGCCAAATGAATCATGAACCAGAGCAGTACAACTTAAATCTTTACATCAGACAAAAATATTCAGTTAAATTCAACACCATACTTATCCTTTTCAACCACCTTTCCATGTTATGTTTAAATAATTCAGTCTAAAAAAAACAGAATTAACTGCCGTGTATACATTAGCAAGGAGCCACATTTTCCATCTGGGTCCATGTTCTTGAGTGGTTTCAGCAGCTGGTGGAGAGGTTCTTTACAAACAGACAGCAGTGGTTAGACTTTTAATGTCATATAACTCCAAATTGGCTGCACCTGGTGCTTGTTTCCTCCCAAGGAGCCCATAGCTGGGTGCAGCTGTGCATCCTGGCAGCAAGTGGCTGTGCTCCTATCTGCCAGCATGATCTGAAAATGAAGCAAATGTTTAAAACCATTTCAAAAATGAAGGATGCAGAATTAACTGGAAAATCATCACTTTACAGACAGTAACACTGTATAATAAATAACTTATTCTACCAAAACAGTACATTTCATTTCAGAAATGACATTTCAGCTATATTCATGCTAATTCTGCGCTTACGATTTCTCCCAGATTTTAATATCCTGTATAACTTTACTGTCTGAGGTCCAGGATTATGAGAGAAATTTTATTTTAAATGAATCCATTTTCTTTCGGAACAGTTTGAGTATTGCTGTTGACAGAGTGTGTGAGCACCGAGCTACATTTAAGGTTGCTGGTGTTGTGCAAAGCTAATGCTGTCAGTGTGGAGGAAGCGGTGGGTAGCGCTGCTGCCACTGCTGCTCACAGCCCCTGCTTAGGTCTAGGCTGAAACTCAACTCAGTTTGTGCTGCACGCTTTCCTTCCACCAGTGTGGGTTTCCTTTCACAGTCCAAAGTCATGTGTCTCGGGTTGGTTGGTCACTCTGATTTGCCCATTTGATTGTTTCTCATGTGCATGGATATTTGTGGCCACCCTGGTGGTAGAGCCCAGAGTCCCATCCAAGGTGTAGCTTCCCACCCCGACACCCACTGCTTCTGGCATCGGCTCAGCGCTTTCGTGACCCTGACCAGAGCGGTTAATGATAACAGATGGACGAATGATACAAAGGGTAAGAAAATCCACGTTTTTTTGCCGAATATGAAGTATGAAGGCCATTTTGACCGCTTCTGTTCCGATGAGCAGCCCGCATGGATTAGCGAAGAAACGCCTTACACTGCAAACTGAATGTCAACACAGTGGTTGCCATAATGCAGTTCCCAAAAGCTCCAGTTGCCATTTCTCCAGCATGGCCTAAAGACAAACTCAGCAATCTGATTCTTGCCACCGTTCAGCCTCGGCCGTGATCTTATCGCTCCGTTAATTAGGTTTTTTCCCCACCTTTTGTTCTGCCCGATGAGATCGAATCTCCTAATGTCGTCCCTGATATGAAATAGCTTTTTATTATTGCTTTTCTTTTCCACTTTAGTGCGTAGATGTTTCTGCGATAAGGAGACAATTACACTAACATAATTGCTTAAGTTTCCCTTCCTTGCGAAAGCTGGGCTCATCCCGCTTTCCAGTGCTGCCGTAATGTGCTGACTGTTAATTCTGCAGCATTGCGGTAATTCAATTTGTGTGTTAGATTCACTGTACTTGGCCGCAAAAGTAGAACTCATTTTTTAAAACTATTTTTTTTTTACCTTTCCGAAGCAGTATTTGTTCCTTTCACCGTGTTATACCGGTGTAGACTGTTGGACACATCAGCAATATCCATTTTTTTCAGCATCATAAATAAAGTGATATCAGATGCTGTAGCTGCTTCCATTCCTTGCACGTAAGCTCACACAAATCTTTGTTTACGGAAACTTGAAATGGTTCGAAGGGCAAATCAGCACCCGTTTCTTCACTTTATAGATAGTTGTCACCTTATAATAATAATAATAATAATAATAATTTTTGAAATGGCCAATAATAAAATAATAAGAAATGGCCAAACATAATGGTCAATATAGAATAGTTTGTTCTATGTAAAGACCTTGTTTTCTTTTACACGTGACAACAAATATTTGGAGAATAAAGTTGAATAAAACAGAGGAGGCAAAAAAGTGAAATTGGTAAGCAAAGGTCTCAGTATGGGTGTCAAATTGGAAGTGAAGAATTAAAAAATTTGAAAAGGAAAACATAGTTGTGCTAGAATGTGCATATTATATTTTCCTGCATAAGATGTATTCAAAAGTTTCTTTGAATGGTCGATTTTCACATAGCAGCTGGTTTTTAGGAAAAAGATTACATGAGTTAAATGGATGGATGTATTAAGGTGTTGCCTGGAGCATTCATTGTTGCTTTGCTTAACATATATTTTGATTTAATATATTTTTAGATAATATATACAGTATATTTTAGAGCTTCAGTGTTATCGTTGTAGTCAGCAAAACCTAATTTTGTTCATGAACTGTGACTTTTTTTGTTTTTATTTGTGCCGCTGTCGTGCAGTTTCACAGTCGGTCATTCTCCATGGGTCAGAATAATTAAAGCCAAACTTTACAGCACCGCTGCAACACATCTCCGGCACAACTTCGGGAGCCGACAATGGCGCAGTCTAGCAAACCAAATCTTTGGAAATCGCTCAGTAGGTTATATTTAATTTTCATAATACATTTACACTGTTGTAAAGGTGAAATACTGTTTTATAATGGGTGAGAATTCATTTACTTCCTTGCTGGTATGTCAGTGTATATAATATTTCCCTCTTTGTTCTCTCAAGATGCTGCTAGCCTAAGGGAAACAAACATGAAGAAAGAAACATGCTGGAAAATAGACGTTTGAAAAATTCTAATGTACGAAAAAAAAAAAAAATCAAAGCATATTTTCTTGCCACAGTCATTTCAATATTGATTCTACGAAGCAGAAGGTAAATCCTTGTGCCACAGTCATTCCTTTGGAGCATTTGAAACTGGGGAAAAACCAGCAGTTTTCCCAAATCAAAACCAATTTTGGCTTTGAGATGTTAAAGTGGGAGGGGGACTCTTGTTTAATGCAGTTGATGTTAGACAGAATATCGCTCAAATGTATTGTTGTATTTTCTGGAACTTGGAGAGCTATTGTTTCAATGAGACCCCCCCAAAATACAGTTTGTCCATTTGTATTTCCTATTGTTTTTCCAACAATGAATCATGTATTTCAACTATATAACAGAATGAAATGCAAGGTTTTGTACACTGTATTTCTATCTTGCTTCTTTGTGAATAGAAAGAAAAATACTCTTGCCAGTTAAAAGAGCCAGGATCAATATGTGATTATCATGTTATTTACTGCCACCTTGTTTACCTGAGGCTGCAATGCAACTACAGAAGTTAAAGTTAAAGTTTTGATAAATTTTTTTCAGTGAATACCCGTGGAATGCCTGCAAGGACCTCGCCAGAATAGATGGTCCGGCGAGCTCGCGGCAGCCAAAGGCCTTCAAAGTCAAGGAACACGGCCCGACCGGCTGCGCTCAAAGAACGGAAGTGAGCACTCAGCCGAGACTGCTCACTGGACCACCGGATGACACCGCACCAGGACGAAATCAGAGAGTGGGTGCTGAAACGGTGCGTCTCCATGGCAACTTATGATGTCTGCGATTAAGGGGGGTGAAAGGTCTATAAAAGTGCTGGTATTTTTGGAGATGGGGTACTCCAGCTTCATCTGCTTTGAAGTTTGACAGCGGCTTTACACTTTGGGGAGAGGAGGCCCCATTAGCTTGGAGGTGCTTGCTCGCTATTGATTCTTGCACTTTTGGAGACTTGGCTAAAGCATCCTGCCTCCCTTAAGTAACATTAATATATATTCATCCTTATTATTGGGTCAATATGTAATTTTTTGGATATTATTGTCATACTTTTCTTTGTGGTGTAGAATAACTCATAAGCTAGAACTGTGTAGGTATACTGTCTGGCCAAAAAAAAAATCACACACTCTAATATTTCATTGAACCGCCTTTAGCTTTGATTTCGGCACACAGTCACCGTGGAGTCATTTTGATAAGCTTATGCAATGAAACAACATTTATTTCTGTCCAGAGTTCCATTAATTTTTTACCAAGATCTTGTCTCGATGATGGGAGAGTTGGACTGCTGCGTAAAGTCTTCTCCAGCACAAAATCCCAAAGATTCTCAATGAGGTTAAGGTCTGGACTCGTGTGAAAATGATGTCTCTCTCATGCTCCCCGAAGCACTCTTTCACAATTTGAGTCTGATGAAACTTGGCATTGTCATCTTGGAATATGCCCATGCCTTCAGGGAAGAAAAAATCCACCGATGGAAAAACTTGCTCATTCAGTACATTCAGGTAGTCAGCTGAGCTCATTTTTTGGGCACATAACATTGCTGAACCTAGACCTGACCAACTGAAGCAACCCCAGATCATAACACTATGTTAAATTCAGGTGGTGACTTTTTTTTTGGCCTATTTATATTTATACTATTTATACTAAGTGTAAAGCCGCTGTCAAACTTCAAAGCAGATGAAGCTGGAGTACCCCATCTCTATTTATACTAAAAAAGGTTCCATGCAACTAACATTAGGCCTTAGTGTCTTTTTTTAAAGAGTGTCAAAGGCACATTTTTCAATATGGGATAAAAAGTGTAAAAAATAAAATTATCCTTCAAGATTAATTTACCTTTGGACAGGAAAGTAATGAAGTGAACTAATCTTGAGAAAGCATTTTTTTAATGTATTGAGTGCAAACCTTAGTCAGCACCATGACTTCATGGTGTCCCATCAGCAGATCTCCCTACCCATCCCCTAAGGTATGGTCCTTTGGCAAGGAGGATGCCGCACCATTGTAAGAAGACCAGCAGCTTCAGGGTGCAGCTCCTTCTCTTGATTCGAGTGCTGGCTCTACTGGTCCTTGTTGGTGGGCTCTTTTGAGTGAGAACCAGAACTTTCTAGCTGTATAAACAAGAACCTGTCCTCAAGTCACTTGTGTGAAAAGCAGAAGAGGAGAACCTGGCACCATGCAGCGCTCTGGGATTTCTGGGCTTTCACAAATAAAAGCTCAGCGATGTTTTGTCTGTGAAATCATAAAAAAAGCCTGGAAAAATGTAGACTGAAGCAAAAACAAAAAAATGCAATTTTTATTTGAATTTTTTTTGTTGGTTGTAAAATACTTCTTCTGAGGGTCTATAATTGTTTTTGGTGAACAAATTTGATTATTAGCGCACATATGTACATAAAACAAAAAAAATTCCTGCAAACATTGAAATGTGCGGATTGTCAGCTTATTTTATACGAGGGAGAATATACAACAAAAAAACTTCCTTCATAAAACAAAGCCGAAATTGCTAAATTTAATTTTTTTTAACAAAATGATGAAAATTTGGGCTTGCACGCATGTATAATTTTCACTTTTTTAAAGTTTTTTGCAAATGAAGAACTCAAAGGAAACACCTGGTAAGAAATTCAACAGCTCCACCCAACACGTCATGGTCCCTCTCCTGAGCATCTCAGTTGTCTCAGCAATGCCGCAATTTTGCCACTTTTGTCATCTAAAATAAAAACGGCAAGCAAAAGGGAGGGTGCTAAAAGCCTAAAAGGGAAAGCACGAAACTTGGAGCGATAGATCCATCATTTGCAGCTTTTAAACAATACTGCTGTCTGCCACCAAGTAAATAAAACTCCCAAAAATAAAAAATCTATTGAAAAAATTGGCCATTTTACCTCATTTTTTTGTTTAAAGCTACAACAATAATTCTGCATGTCTTGTGCAAAGATGGCTGATGCTTTTGTGGCTCAGGAATTATCTTTCTGATTTACATGAATTGATGCTTTACAGGATATTCACTTCATGAAAGAGTTTTTCTCGCTTCATTTGTTCCAGAGGAACAAAGGAGGGAATAAAAGGAGCAAAACACATAATACTGCTTATATGAGGGCAACCTATACATGCGAAAAGGCACAAATCCTCCCACATCTGCTGGAATTTATAATCCTTCCATTCCTCTTCCCTCTGCTCTGCTGTATTAAGTTCCTTCCCATCCACTGTAATATTTTCCCACTTATCCACAGACGACACCATCCATTTTCTCCTTTCACCCTCTCCACCTCCCTCGCCTCTCTGTCCTCTAACCCCCAGCCCATGGTAATCGGATACATCCTGTGTCAGCAGATTAAAACAATGTTCCACCGCACAAAAATGACAGAACTGTGAAAGTCTCCCAGTTTATAAGGAGCTTCTCACATCCTTTCCCTTAGCAGTTTTCTCAACAAAAATATTTTCTGGAAAAAAAAACTAAATCGCAGCTAATAATCCCCATAAAAGTTTCACCATATTTTTCTTCCCCTCTTCTTTTTCCTCTTCTGTCCCCTTTCCTGACTATGGATGATACACTATATGGTCAAAAGTATGTAGACACCTGGGCATCACCTCCATATGTGCATGTTGAACCTTCCATTCTAAACCCATGGACATTAATATGGAGTTAACCCCCCTTTGCTGCTATAACAGCCCCCACTCTTCTGGGAAGGTTCTCCACCAGATTTTGGGAATATGTGCCTATTCAGCCACAAGAGCATCAGCATGGTCGGGCGAGAAGGCCTGGTTCATAGTCACCGTTCCAGTTCATCCCAAAGGTGTTTGGAAAAACTATGCAGATGGGATGTATGAATCTGTCATCTTCTATTGCCCTGATCATCTTAGATTAGATTCAATATCCAAAATGCAGGGAAATTATACATGTTAAAGATGAAGATACAGGACAGAATCAGAATCTGAATTATTTGGCCAAGTATGCACACGCATACAAGGAATTTGGCTTTGGTTCCCAGTGGCTCACAGTGTTTATTAGACAAACACAACATGTATACACAGATACATCCATACAAGTGCAAGATACATGACAGTGCCGGAGAATAAGAATAAATAATGATGGAGGGAATAAGTAAGAGGGAGAAAATATTGCACAGACTAATGAAGAATCAGCTGCTCATGGATGTAACAGCATGTGGAAAGAAACTGTTTTGGTTTTGCCTGCACAGCGGTCTGTAGTGCCTACCAGATGGGAGAAGTTCAAAAAAAGCCGTGGCTTGGGTGAGAGGGATCTGGCAAGATTTTCCCTGCCCGTCTCCTAATCTGGGAGGAGTGCAGGTTCTGGAGGCAGGGCAGTCTGGCACCAGTGAGCTTCTCCGCAGGCCTGACTTATACGGTGCAGTCTGCCCTTTTCTTGTTTGGTGGCTGATCCAAAGCAGACTGTGATGGAGGAACTGAGAACAGACTGAGTGACTGCTGTGTAGAGCTGGATCAGCAGTTCCTGTGGCTGGTTGAGCTTCCAAAAGTTCACTTAACAAACAAACAAACAAACAAACAAACAGACAGACAGACAGACAGACAGACATACATACATACAAACAGATAGATAGATAGACAGACAGAGAGACAGATAGCAAAAAAAATTAAAAAGTGCTTATAAATATCAGTAATAAAGTAATAAATACAGTCTACTTGTTGATGGGTCCTTGTCTGTCATTGTGGAGGCCAGAAGAAATCAGAAGCACTTCTTGCTGCAAACAAGCTAAAAAAGCTCATGATGAGACTTCACTTAGGGGATGCAAGCCAACATCCACTGTAGCCTCCTCCTCATCCCAGCTGGCCACAGCCTCCTCCAAATCAGGATTCTGTCACAAGGCAGAACCTGCTTTCTTCATGAGTTTATGTTATCTGCACCTCTGACCAGAAGTGATATTTCTTACGGTAAACCATAGCATCAAAGGTGGCCCTGGTGACAACGGTCTGGTAGAATGGATGGATGATGTTGCTGCAGATGTTGAAGGATGAAGCTGGTGGGATTCGAGTGCTGGTTATGTTCATGCTTATATAAGGAAGGCAAAAGAGGCATCTTGAGAGCCAGCTCAGGTCTTGAAGAAGTCTGGTCCATGGTGCACTAAGTTAACCCAACTTCTAAGTTTGTTGTTTGAAAATTTAATATCACAATGAGGTTTGGAGGCTTCACAGTGTAAAACTTATATTTTTTATACACTGCCTGGTCAAAAAATAAGTCACCACCTGGATTTAACATAGTGTTATGATGTGGGGTTGCTTCAGTTGGTCAGGTCTAGGTTCAACAATGCTATGTGCCCAAAAAACAAGGTGAGCTGACAACCTGAATATACTGAATGAGCAGGTTTTTCCATCAATGGATTTTTTCTTCATATTCCAAGATGACAATTCCAGGATTCATGGGGCTCAAATTGTGAAAGAGTGCTTCAGGGAGCATGAGAGAGACATCATTTTCCCACATGGATCGGCCACCACAGAGTCCAGACCTCAACCCCATTGAGAATCCTTGGGATGTGCTGGAGAAAACTGGAGAAGACTTCGGTCCGACTCTCCCATCATCGATACGAGATCTTGGCGAAAAATGAATGCAACTCTGGACAGAAATAAATGTTGTGACATTGCATAAGCTTATCAAAATGATGCCCCGGCAAATGTGTGCCGAAATCAAAGCTAAAGGCACTCCAATGAAATATTTGTGTGTGTGCGTGTGCGCAAATGGAAATGTGCAATGAAAAAACAGCACACATTTGTCACAAAAAAAAATTGTATTAGCCAATCGGCTCACCAGTTGTTACCGAGTTGTGTATGAGTGGCTGGCTAGTTTATTTATTGCTTTTATTTCTTTACTTTTATGCTTTTATCCTTGTACTTTATTTTAATCTTTCGCTGTGAATTGCGTAGTCTGAGCCAATCCGCTGTAGTAGATCTGCTAACTTGTGGGACGGAGCTTTTCGTTTTTATTTTTATGCGTGACACTCGTGTTTGGTGGAGCTCCACGGTATTTTAATCTTGAAGTTCATCGCAGGTTTGAGCTCCAAAAACTCTTCTTCTGCACTCAAACTGTTGTGGATGGACAGGATACATTGGGGTCAGTGCAACGATTGACCGACCCTCTGCACTTTTGCTGATGCTGAACTAGAGGTGGTTTAGATACTCATACATCTCATCACTTTCCTCTGTACACCCACTACTGTAGATACATCAGAGAACTTCTGTGGGTGACACCAACCACACTTGTATCTGAAGTCAGAGATGGAGATGGTGAACAAGCATGGGAACAGCATCCTTCTGTGCAGTAACCTCTGTTGCTCACCACCTTGTCAGAAACACTAAAGCCTGGCAAAATGGTCTGTCTGAGATGTTCAGCAATCCAGATCACCACTGGTACCTCCATTGTCATTTTGGTGAACTTGTCGTTCAAGAGTTTTCCTCTCCTCCAGCACTCTGCGTGCAGCTACTCTGTGGGATGTGAGTCAGCGAACCAGGTAGTCTTGTCTGTTGCGTTATGATTGGACCACCACATGCCCAACACGTGCGATGCCAATTTTTGTTCACCTGCCGTTGTTCTCTTTGCTTTTAGGGACCTTGTAAGAACGTAGGTCAGGAGCATTTTGCTGTTCCTTGACCAACTTGAGTAGGGTTCAAAGAGTTTGCTCTCTCTTCAATCGGAGCTTCAGTCATCTTAAATTCTCAGAGGGACCCGCAGTGATTTAATATCCACACACTTAGCGGCCTGCTGTGCAGTGTGCACTGCTTTCGCCGCAGCGAGGATTATCTGTGCGGCTCTGCAACAAGCTGGAGCAGATAAATGGGTGCCAGAGGGGACAAAGCAAAGAAATTAGATCAACATGCGTTACGGCCAACAAATAAGCTGTTTTATGATATTATGTAAATGCTGTTTTCGAAATGCAAGAATCTGCCACATCTAAACAATTTGCTATTAGGTTTGTTCTACTCTCGGCAAAAAAGCAGAACTTGTACTAAGAGCGTATTTTTATCCTTCTTGCTGCTTAACAACACTAAGCCTCTCCTTTGCCTTTCAGGGTTTTGTCCAATGACAGCTCTCTAGCATTTTCTGGAACTACCACAGATCCATTATCCCAGATTTAATGTACAAAATGTAAATAAAATATGGGAATTAATAGTGTTCGAAGCGCTGACATCCCAACCGGGGTGTTGCTTCGTAGTCTTGTGATTCCTGCTTAGGCTGTGGACCACCGTGACTGCTTGGGTTTGCAGGTTGGTGGTAATGGATGGATGGTTGAATGATGGGTTCATCAAAGATTATGTGTTTATAATTTATAATAACTTCTAAAATAGCTGTATAATAGTTAATGTGGCATGGGGCAGTCGGAACGGGAAATGTGAATCAATTTTCAGTGCAGTTTTGTTGCTGGTTTTTCTGGTTCTTCAGCAACTTCAATACCACATTGCCACTTAAGATAAATTTTTTGCCCCTTCGCCTTTTTGTTTAGCTGCTCCGTAAGGTTTGACAATAAAAACAAAGTAGCAAGGGGCTCACTTCTGAACGCCGGGTAATGCCAGCGGATGGCATCTTACCCTACTGTACTGCCGACACACATGGCAACTTGACAGCGCTGTTATCCTCTCCATACCATTAGAGGGGGGTAGTGCCCCGCTGTCGGAGACAATGGAGTCTTCCTAGTTCCAGAATTCAGTATTGTTGTACAGTATTAATTCAGTATTTTTGTATTGTTGTACAGTTAATAACTGGCTAAAGCTACTGAAATGCAATTTTGACCTTTCCTTCATTGTAACATTGAAAACACGTACAAAAAACGTGATCATATCTTTTTAATAGCCGCTGCATGCTTAGCATTTATAAACATCTCATCTAGATCTAGAACAGTTTGCATTATTAATACTAATAATATAACTTATACTTTGCTTATTTCAAGTGTATAATGTATGTTATTGGCAAAGTCGCTGAAACAGAGTCGCGGAACTGCAAGTTTTCTATTGACGTTGCTTTTTTTTCTTCCTTAAAACCAAAATTTTTTCAGCCCAGGTTCCTCAGAGTGGTAATGGGTAAATAAAAAAAGACTGAAGTTTGGACAGAAACTTTAAAATTTGGTTTTAGAACTTGGTGAAATGAACCAGTAAGATTAGGCCTTGAGGTGCACGTGTGTGTGTAGCTAGAGGCCCAACCTGGCCCGACTCTACCTCTGTGTATCACTGGCTTAGCAAATCTTTGGATGTGGTGTTACACTGTTTTACTCTCTCATCGCTAGCAGCTGAAGGCCATGAATCTTAGACAGACGTAGCCCAGAGCAGATATTTATAAAATTTCCAGAAATGCATTTCGTTGGAGTTGCCTGATATTGCTGCACCCTGAAATCCGTAGCCTAAAAGGCGTAACTGTGTAAGAGTTCAGCTAAAGTGTGAATCCATAAACAGACCCATGTTGGATCGGCATTTCTTTTGCGTTTTATTTTATCCTCCTGCAGGGCGTAGCTAAGGGAGGATAAAATAGGGAAGGTTTACAGGAGGAGATGCTTCCACAGCAAAAATTCACCTATTTACACAACGCAGCAGTGTAAAACACACACACTTACTTGTATTTACACACTGACGACACTTTACAATGACCCATCCAACATGAAGCACATGTTTTATAACTGGGGGAAGAAACCTGAGTACGGGGGGCAGCCTTGGGAGCGCAGAGTGTGGGGGAAGCCTTGAGAGTGCAAGGAAAATATGAACCCTCCAAACAGGCTGAGCAGGGACCACTGCACAGGCATGGAGACCCCAGAATTTTCTTCTGTGCCATTTGTTATGCTTTAAAACTTCTTGAACAAACTCATTTGCATCAGTTAAGGAGAACACAGTTCCAGCACAAAGTAATTTTTGCTTTCACTATAGAATTCAGATGTGTATGAAGTGTTTGGCCAGGGCAGTGCAGGGTCTCTGCTTTGAAATAATCTAAAAATCCAGCTGTCCAATGAGGGTAATGATGTGTATCTGAAATTTGGGTGGGTGGAAAATTTGCTCCTTTGTGAATTTGTTATTTTGCCCTTGGGCTTCCTTTGCAGACTGACTCACTGTTGGAACTGCTTGGAGAAAAAAAAAAAAACAAACAATGTTTTTAATGTTTTAGGGTTCTGTAGAATAAAAAAAGTTAAAATATGGGAAAATGTACATTTTCGCAGCCACATTTCTTCTGACACTTAACCAGCGCTGAAGTTTTTGTCTGCTTCCCTCAAAGTGAATTCACATAGACAGCACAAATACGGTCGGTTAAATTTTCAATCCCGTCCAAATTTATCGCTGATGCTCAGATTCACGCGACATCTAAGGCCCGCTTACCAGCCGCAGACTGACTGCAGCGCTCGGTGTCTGCCACGGTTAAAAGCTTTCAAGAATATTTCTATTAAACTATTTCTCTATTCAGCAGGTGACTATAAGAGTTGGTAAATTCGAACCAGCCAGCCAGACAACTATTTATAGTGACAGCGGTGTCAGTTTAACAAAAGGGAGCTGATTCACAGATACGCCAATGAAGTGTGATGTCATAGCTACAAGAAAATCAGAACACATAAGCTCTTAGACCTGTGTTTTAGACATTGCTTTCAGAATTTATCTTAACCTGCACTGGTTTTTTGTGATAATAATTGGTTTGATGTAAAATAAAAATATTAAGCTGCGCCTCCAAGTGGAGAAATATAGCTTGTATGGAGTCACACTGATACACACACTTCAGTGGTGAATCAGTACGGCTCAAATGGAGAAGGAACATCTGTATAACATCTACATGGCTTGCGCGGAATAACCAGTGATGATGGAGCGGGGAGCACACAAGGCTGCTGAACACCCCGTCCACGCCAGTTCGACGCGCCAACACTACAGGCTGCGCTTGGCTGTCATTTCAAACTCCCTATGCGGCTCACGTGGCTCATACGTTTCATACTTTGCTCCGAAACTAATCTGAGCCATTAAAATTTTGCTGGTCGAGTATAATAGAATCATGGACCGACACATATAAAGATCTGCGTAACCTAATGGGGGGGTAACGTCTTTTAACTCGATTGTTTCTTTTTTTAAATGACCCTTAAACTGCATAAATTAATTTTTATTCAATAGAAAGGATTAACTTCACTACAGGCATAACCGCTAAAGATGTGATTTATTATTAAGTCACTGCTAATCCAGTTAGGATTGTTACGATTCAGTCATTTTCGTGGGGGAACGGGCCGGCCGCACCGCGGGCAGACAAACAGAACCTGGGCCGCAATCCGCGCCGCAAAACCACCCCGGTTCTACATCTCCGACGATTTGGGTAACGGCACCTAGAGCGAATAAAACCCTTTGATATTTGCGAAGGGCACTGGGCGGGCGGAGGAGCGTAGACTATGGTGAGACGTAGCTCGGGGCCATGGGACTTGCAGAGAGGCAGCAGGGTAGATGAGACGGGCGCGGTTGTGCCACAAAGCGTGATTCACGCGCAGGGTTAATGGGGGTTGGACATCTCGCTTGTTTCACCGACTCCTCGCGCATGGCGCCGTGAGTCAGCATTTACACGAGTAATTGAATTAAAATTCTTTGTAGACACCAGCCCTGTGAGGAGGGGTTGACATTGTACGCTTTCGTGCTCTTTGCTCACGCCGGGTGAACATACATCCTCCTGTCATGGTTCATTAAGTGTCGCATGTCGAGATATTTTTTTTTTCCTCCACATTCTACAAATAGGGCAAGCATTATTTTTCGTGCTCTCTCTTTCTCTCTCTTTCTCACTCACACACACACGACCTAAAGATCCAGAACTGATAAACTGTGAGTTGAAAGTGGTGTCTTGCCTCTTGCATGTACTATATGTGTGTGTACATGTATACATGTCCGTGTGTGTGTGTGTGAATGGAAATGTGCGATAAAAAAACAGCACACATTTGTCACAAAAAAATTCACCCCCCCCCCTTTTTTTAGCGCAAGCAGAGGGATCCTCCAGCTTGTTTGATTCTCATTTTCTTTTTTGCAGCATATAAATAAAAAAGCTTTAAAAAAGCACAAACTCCCCTGGATTGTCATTCCTATGGTTACTGGTTTAAAATATTTATTTTGTCTGCTGTTTTTGATTTTGCCAGTGATGATGCTTGAAGCCCTGATGTAGGAATGCTTGGGTTTCGTGATGGAGGAGTCCAGCTTATTTGCCAGCTTACTGTTAAATGGTCGTTTTTATATTTCGTAGTCTAAGTGCTTTTGAAGGTTACAGGTTGTTCAGATCTTTCCAGCATTTTGAACCTTTGGAAATACAGTGCCAACCTATCAATACATTTGAGACATACAGCTGTTCTTAAACACTGCATTATAAACATTTGTACATTTGTCTCCTATTCAGCAGCTCTTTGCTATTCCTGCACTTCTGTTTTTTCAGGGGTCTTCACATTTTATTGGCCTTCTCACATTTTTCCTTTTCGAATAAAGGAACTCCTGTCTTTTCAAGAGCACAAATTTTTGTCTGACAGACAAATTGTTGATACTGAACTCATGTATGCCTGCGCGTTTTTAATACTTAAACTACAAATGAATAATGGTTTTGAATTCCAGATCCTCTTTCATGCAGAAGTCAGAGGACAAATGATAAACTTGTGTGTTGTTTTAGATATTTACCTCTCTGCTGGGTTTTCTCCCTTTATTCTTCACCTCAGGTCCTTCATGAGCTTTCAGGATGTTAGAACCAAACGTTGAGGCTCAAAAATAATACGAAGCTGAGATACATGAGGCAATAATAAGTTTACAACCTGTGTATGCTGAAAGATGAAGACTTCCTGTGTATCATTGCTTTTATTGCTATTTAAATTGCTCTCATTTTCTGCAGAGTTAGGCTTATGTTTGTCCCTTTTCGAAAGCAGAATGCTTGTCCGACCTCCAACCTCCATTTCCCCTGTGTGCACTGGGTCACTAATGGAAAGTGTGGAACATAGAGTAGTCGCACTTCTTCTGCGAGGATATCTGGTTGTCCTCTAGGCATTCATCATACAGTTGGGTTTAACAAAGAAAGCATTTTCACAGATGGGATCTGGCCCACGTCTCCCTTCGCCAGAGGTTCTGTATCATTAATGAACTGATTGACATATCTTCATTCATCGCTGACTTCTTTTTTTGCTCAGCTTCTAAAAATTGTCATGTACGTCTCACTCCTCGTGCAGCATCACCCTAAAGGGACCCCGAAGCTCTTATTTTTTCCTGTGGATCGGAAACTCGGCTGGGAAATTCTGTGCTTTTATATACGGATTAAATGCTATTAGCTGTACAAGACCACCATAGTGGTTAAGAATACGACCACAAATCTGTAGGACAGCAGAGCCTCTGCTGTGCTGTCAGTAAACAATTTGCCTAACCAGGATGTCAGATAAAAACGGGATGAGTGAGGACAATGCCAAACATGTTGAACATTAATAGCTTTTCAAAATATTTTTTTGTAGCTAAAACAATTTTTTTGTTAATCTGTGGACTCAATCCATTGCTTTCAATATATAAAATCCTTTGACCCAATCTTAAAATGTCTTTTGACCATCTGTGCATTTTATTGTGCTGACTGCATGTTTTTTTAAGCTTTAATTGCTTTCCTTACATTTCGTTCCGATTTTTCTGCTTTATATGCAATGCAAAATTACAATATTGCGACATTAATTCCACATTGTAGTGTTTAACTTGTATAAAATATGAAAAATATGTGTGGGGAAACATTACACTCTGCAAAGTACAGCAGTACATCTCAGTACATTCTGCAAAAATTTCTCTTTAATTTACTTTTGCTTTAGATGAGGTTTCATACTGAATGCAAATCTAGGATTTGCAGGACAGCAGATTGAAAATATAACGTAATACAACATAATGTAAGCTTTTCAGAAACATTTTAGACATTGCACAGTAAAAATGCACGAAATTAAAACATTGTCTGTCATAAAGTCAATGATTTTCTTGTGATGACGTTGAAACAAATGTATCGTTGCAAAATAAGTTTAGAGATAAATTTTATTGTGATGCTCCCAAAATTTAAAACTTATAAAAAGTTTTCACAGAGGCAAATTCACCAAACAGCATTGAAAATGAATTTGTCTGATATAAATTTGTCTTAATTATTTTTAAATTTTTTAATGTTTTATGTGAACATTAACCGCTTATCCCTTACAGCGAAGGATCGACAGCCGCAGGCCTCCAGAAAGTGTGTCATTAACAATGTGATGAATTAAACAAGTTAATTAAAAATAGATTATTAATACTGAAGTTGCTTAGCTAGCACATTTTTCCAAAGAATCCTATAATGGCCCATTTGTGCAGCTGGGTATTTTCAATTTATTGTAAGCATCATGAATATATATGGCAATCGGAGTGAACGGATTACAAAACCTTTAAATTTCAAACTAAAGAAAACACAGGGGTGCTTGGAAGCACCACGTGACTTCTACAGATTAATTGGGTCTGGCAGGAAAGTCCTGCCTGTTAAATAGTCTAAAGTGTACAACAGGTTCAGGCCTGACAGACCAGATCAATTCTCCAGAGGGGAAGCTCTCCAAAGTGCCTTCACACAAAGTAAATGAAGAAAGAGGTTTAAAGTTCCATTCAGGTTCCACCCAAGATGAAACAATAAAAATGGGAAGCAAGTTTGTAAGCAAAACCGAGGGCCTTTTCCGAGAATCTATGCCACTGCATGAAAATAGTCACCATCGAACCGACCTGAGCAAGCTGCTGCGGACCTGCTAAGATTAAACGGAAAAACCGTAACTACCAAACTTGGTACGTATTTACCCCAACAGTCTTAAAGCTGTTATTCCAGAAGAAGGTGGCTCTACTAAATATTAATGTGTGTATTCTTCATACTTATGCAAACATCATAATTTTTTTTACAACATATGAGGTCACAATAAAAACTCTGATTGGAAAAATATGTCCATGTCTACTATGTAATCCAGGCGATATTGATAAAGGTTTGTGTATAAAAGCTCCTCAACATCTAGTAGGTGTCACTATAATTTAGTTAAACCTCAATTTCAGACACCTTTTTTGGGGCTTTTTTGTATCTGATGGAAGATGTCAATTTGTCACAATCCAGGGCAAAATATTTGACAGAAACCCAGAAATGAATGTCACTATGATGGAGCCAAGTGTACCAGAGCTATGGAGATGGTTGGTTAGACCTGTATGTGACCTGAACAAAAGTGGTTTAGGTTGCATCTATTTAGGTGTAGGTATCTATTTGCTGGTTGAAACTGTCACCTGTCACTGTCAAAACTTTACACTTTTGTTGATGTGGTTGCAGTTTGACCAGAAAATCTGAATCCTTTGCATAAGACCAAATGGATGCCTTTCATTAAAACAGGATTGCTCAGGGTTAATCTCTGTTTATTCACTTGGCCTAATAAAGCAAGGAACAGGAAAGTCTATATTCCTGTTTATGTAAACAGGAGCTGTAATTTTTCATTACAAAAAATATTTCTCCCTTAATGTTACGATGTTGGTGAATCCAGGACAGTTATGACCATTATACATCACGATTCAACTCTTCTGAGAAATATTTCATTTTGAGATGGGCGTTAAATTGGTGTGCAGCTGTGTACTAAACACTTGTTAATACTCAGATTTATGGCTTTATTGTGGTTGGGCAAACTTTTATGTTCCTTCCTCCTTGGCTGGGAAGCGGTAAACAGAGTACTTGGTTTTGTAGAGCCTAGCCAGATAAAGGAAAACCCCGGCTCTCATTAAAATAATGAAGGATATTCAATATGTAATTGGTTTACATTCCCTGCTTTCCATGTCTGAAACTTTTTAAAATGCTGTAGAACAATTTCAACAACGGAGCTGTAAAATGTGCTAAATCAGACATTGCAGTTTTCACGGTGGGGAGAGAAGAATACCCAACATTGTGTAAATACAAGGTGAATTCCTGTTGACCCATGGTGCCGTCTTTCATTCAATGCATGCTCATCACTTGAGAAATTTAATAAAAGGCCGGTGGCTTCCGTGGGCTGTGGAATTATTCAGCCCGAGGAGCTTCCCCCTGCATGTTTGTTTTGTCCGGCACCCATCAAATGCCCGAGCTACACAACCAAGAACCAGGGCGCCCATCATGTGATCTTTCTGAACAAACCTCTCAAAAACCCACATGGTGTTGTGTCATGCCAGATTTTTCACTGTAAAACAGGTCTGTGCCCTTTTCATATTTTTCACAGTTAGGAACAACATGCATCGCATGTTTTTCATTCTAACTTTGGAAAATAAATGGGCAGGCAATCATTTGCATTACACGGTTTGGCTGTTTTAACCGCACGAAATGGATGATTCCAGAATTAGCACCGACTATGATGTAACCAAAAGAACAACTGCCTTGCAGTCTAATAGACTTCTGTTCAGTCAATTGCTTTAGTAACTGCTGGATTTTGTTCAGCGATCCTTAACGTTACAGGTAATTACCGTATTGGCATGAATATAAGAGAATTCTGATTATAAGATGACACCATCTTTTTCAACACTCATTTTTGGAAAAAGGTTTTTGAAGCTTTATATTTTTAGAAATAAAAGTCATTTTCATATTTCACTGTATTTTTTAAGACAGACATTTTGGTCTCTCCATCTTCAACACGACAGTCTGTAACTTTATATTTCCTGGCTGCTTGAGAGTTGTTTGACACTTCTGCCTCATTGATCACTGCTATCTTAAAACCGGCAGCCCATCTCCTCCTCAGTCCTTGGTTAATCTGGTTTAACTTTGAGCTACTTTGTTCAAGACCATCTTGAGGTTTTGCCATCTTTCACACTCGCTCGCTCCAGTTGATCATTTCTGTGGATAACCAACACCAGTGGATAAGTGACACCTTTACAGCTCCAGTCCTTGAATTTAAGACCCCATCTGTTTTTAGATGCAATTCCCAGAAAAAAAAAAACCACCTGATATATGGGCCAATACAGTACGTATCATATCAAACTGGAGCAGCATAGAAAAAGTTTGGCAAGATCTTAGAGGAAAAATTGTCGAGAGTTGCACATCTACCCTGCTCATTTACAAAATCTCACAGAAATTTATGAATGGCCAGTTCTCCTTGAACTTACCAAACCATCAGAATAAGGTCAAGGCCACTCAAATCACTACGTCCTGAACTTGGATTCAGGTTCTACATGAAGTTGTAGTTAAACGTTCTATTGACCATAGATGTAGCTAAGAGTGTTAACAAACATAAAGTTATTAGTACTTTGATATATGTTGCAGTCATTCATTCTGTATAGTAATGGCTCCCTTACCCATTGTTTCCTCATAGCAGACACCATCTTCCATCATTATTCACTATTAATTCTTTTAAGCTGTGTTTAATTGTTTTGCTGTTTAGCAAATGTTCATTGTGATCAGATAAATTTATCAGGAAGTGAATCAATTTACCTGCAAAGGGTTGTGGCAAATCTTGTGGTCCTGATCTGTGTTAAGGATACAGATAACAAAGGAAAATTTAAGTGACATCTCACATGTGCTGTAAAAGAAAGGGTTGGCATTTCCGTTTGTACAACATGTAGTGTAAAATCTCTTTCTTGAAACTCTTGAGTAACAAAATTGAGGCCTTCTAGCCAGCATTACGAGAAGATAAGCATTTCTAAGAAAATAATATAAACAAATAATAAAGACATTCTCCTTACATTCAATGTGTTTCTCTTTTTCGGTCACATAAATATATACAGGCAGACACTGCAGCTCTATTAGTGAAGGTCAGGTGATTGCAGTGCATTGCTATGATCATATTGTATATTTGGACACCTGTGTAACTGTACAATATTATCTAATAAGGTGTCCAAAGAGTCCAGAATTGGTCAAATAGGGATGTTTAAAATAGCAAGAAGTTAACCGCTTATTGCAAATCCAGGAAAGGCACACCAAAGTGTTGTGAGTAACCGTTACTGTAGAAAATGTAAACATCTTAGGGTTAGGGTTGCGGTTAGGGTTATGATAAGAAGACCCTGGCAATGCTAGACGGAGGTCTTTAAATTATAAATCATAGTTTCTAGTACAGTCTACTGACTTTGCCCAAAGCAGTGGCCTTGACCTTCTTGTGTGCTAAGCTGGAAACAAATACAGTAAATTAAAAATTCTGTGAGATCAACAAACATCTGCTTGTACTTTTCAAATAGCTGTCTGACTATGACTACTGTGATGTACAGAACTTATTTTATCATCATTATTTATTTATTTGTTGCCTTTTATAACTCAAAAAGTGAGTCATCCCTTTTAATGATCCAGACTCAAAATTTTCTATGCCAATTTGTTCGCATACCTAGTAAACTATCTGCAGAAAAATATTTATTTTCCTAATGATGTGATAGCTTAGCAATTTCTTATTTTTTTTTTACTCAATTTTACCTGTGTTTTAGTACCTCTTCGTTCCATTTACATCTTTTTTCTTCATAGTCATTTTAATGCCATTGATATTAAAGCACTGTACAATTTGCTGTAGAAGTATCCAGACTGGTTGGACTGCTTGGACTTATAAACTGTGAGAAATTTAAAATCAATACAGCAAATCTTTTAACATATTCTCCTTTTGGGAGCTCCCACTGCAGGATTTCCATGTTGATTTACTGCTTTTTTATGCAGGTCACAGGAGGGAGAACATTACTGACAGCAGACGTTTCCTTCTATACGGACAATTCCGAAATTTCACTGAATGGTTGTGTAAGAGCTTTTAATCCTAATGGCATCACCGTTCGATAGTTTTCAGTGTCAAAGTTTCAGATTTTGGAGGGTGAGACTACTTGGTCTACATAGGGATGTGCTTAACATTGGTCAAACCGAAATGTGACATCTTCTGGTTCTACCAGGATGGAATCTCAAGTGGTTCTCAAAGCCTTACTCATAATCACCTAGGATGATATTACATTATTTACAGCATTTTTTACCAGTTTTCTAACATGGGTCTGAAAAGTAATTCATGAAAATTCTTTCTAAATGTTTTTAATCTGAAATTTGCTGCTAAATTTGCTTTTTCCACAGTGATGCTATTGCACCAACAGAGTATGGACTCAGCGGTCTGAGCAGTCACTCTGCAATGTGTTTGAAAAACAGATGTTGCATGTATGAGCAGGAAAAAAGCCTGACCATTCCAGTAGAACCAGACTTCGGGCTTTTCACGCTGTGTAAGAAGTCAGGCACCGAATGCTGCCTCTGGTGAGCTTCCACCACTTAGATGATGCAGCAGTCGCCGCTGATCATCAATGTCAAAATGAAGACTCAATTCTAAGATCAACAAGCGTCTCCATCTGTCCCGTCAGGTGTGCATTGCCGGGAAGTGGAATACTGTTTGGTCACAGATGTAAGAGCTAAGTGAGGCCTGCCCCTGCCAAAGAAGAGAAACACCTGCCACATAGGGAATTAGGGAATAATGGGGAACTAATGGAATGCATGTGCATGGGAGAACACTAAGATTTGTGCGGTGTCTGATCTTATTCTGATGGTTCAGCAAATACAAGGAGAATCCCCCCCACTCACAAGTTGAGGATGGAGATAAAAACATTCATATTAATTTAAATGAATCAGTGCCCTGCAAACAAGCAAATACTGCATGGCTTAAATAACAAACAAACAAACAAATGAAACCCCATTTTAAAACAGTGCTTCAATCTTACCATCGACAGCTTTAAGCATTCAATTGATTTATGCTCCATAAAAAAATGAACATAATAAAAAAAACATTTGTGTATCTTTTTAATCATTCAGTCAATGTTAGGTATTTTACATTCATGTCATTGGTGGAAATTCTGCCGCTGTAGCTTCCAATTCTCACTATTATTCAGCTTTTAGGATAATCTTAATTGCATGCTTGAATTATATAAGCAGCAAAGTATTAAAGCAACTGTGGCAGACAGGATCAGAGGCCACACTCGCATCTCCCAAACCTGAAGCCTCATTATGGAGAAGCCAGGTGCCGCCAGGTTGAAGCACGCCAAAGAAGCTCCGTTAAAGGGGATGAATGACAGCTATGTTTGAAATGCTTTGGGGGGATAAGTGCTGGGATTTCTGATTCTCAGATAGTTGACACTTTTATTTTTCCTCTTTATATAGTTTCGGAGCCAAAACATCATTTTGAGTAGTTGTTCAGCTAGGAAACTGTTCAAGTTTTGTTAATGCGCATAGAAAACATTTTTTTATTTTTGTGCTATATCCCTAGTATATGGGAACAGAAGATTTTTGCTATTTCTGTAGAATGAAATATCACCAGAATAAAAGCTAGATTTCAGCATTCAGTCATGCAGTAGGTTGACAGCAGCGGTTGGTTAACACATCTAGATTCAAAACTATCGAATATATATTTTTATTGTTTATATTTGCATCATATTCTGAACAAAAAAATCTTAATTTTACTGCTCATACAGTTCTAAAAGTGAAAAGTATTGCAGTTTATTCATAATATTCTTCATGCTTGATTATTTTCAGTGTTTTAGAAGTGAAGGGCTTGACATCCTCTCAGTATTTTCCTTCTTCCAGTTCAGCTGTTCCACCTCTAAATTTGCTATTTTGCTGAACTGGTGTCTGTCAATTTCTATGGTATAAAATATTGCTGGGCTGCCCTTTTTGATGGGCTGAGCAGCTCAGTGATCCGGTAGAGTTGAGGTATGCGGTGTGTGTTGTTGAATGCCCTCCGGTTCACTCCTATTGGAGTTATACCAGGCACATCCTATTGGGAGGAGACCTGGGGCAGACCTGGGGCATTTTGGAGAGATTATATCTCTCCCTGACCTGCCTCCTCAGCCTGGTACCTCTAAGACCATCCCCAGGAGGAGCAGAATGAAACTGGTGATATAGAAATTTGGAAAGTGACTCTTCTTATTTTGCTGAGTGAAGGTGGTCATGGAACAGTTTCCTTGTATGAGTGGAACAAACACTCAACCAAGGGTGGGGCCACTCTACCAGGATCCCATCTCTGGGGCTTCCTTGGAGACTGTTCTGCATGGGGCTCTTGGAAATCACATACACCGTGGCCTCTTCTCTCACAGCAGCAGCAGGTAAGCCCTATCCTGCCCTGTCTGTATGCTGCTTGAACCTCGTGCCATGCGGCCCTTTTGTCTGCTCACCACCCTCAAAACCCAGCACCGACACTGATGTCACCCAGGAGTGCCTCTGCGCACTCCACCTCCTCCAAGGTTCATTCCAGGATCACAATAGCAATGAGACTTATATGCCGCTGTAGTTGTTCTAGACCCAGGGGTCTGAAGAACATGTGCAGGGCCAAGTCTTCCTGTAATTCCCACAGATACAACATGTAGACATGATGCACCAAAGCTGAACTTCAGCCGTCAGTGCTCTCCTCTTTCACAGCATTTCTGTAGCAGCCAGTTGCAAAAACAGGGTGACATTACATACCAAAACAGTGTCATTGTGGACAGCTCACAGTGATGCTCAAGGGGAAACGTCTAACATGAAGGTCAGTGCTTGCCCCTCCAAGTTCTAATCGTGTTACTGTGGTGGACGCACTCCGTCAGTTGTGCAGTGCCACTAGATGGAGCTGCTCCTCGAACAGTTCCCAAAATTCGGCACATGAATATGGCAGCAAGCAGACCTGCAGGCGCAGCTGGAGCTCCTTTGTGCACATTTAATGCTCCGCTTCACTGCCACTCGAAGCCGGAAAATCTGCCACACCACTCAGCCAGTCCTGCAGGGACGTGCCACTTCCTGCTACCATCGCTATCTTCTCTTCCTGGTTGCTCTTCTTTCCCTGATAACTCTTCCTGTAGCTGCTCAATACCATCAGACTTCTGCTACTCACTTTCAGAAGGAATGTAATTCGCTCATCCAATGCACTGCTGCCATTTGTCTCGCTGCTCATCCCACTTCTACCACCAATGTGCTAACCCGCATGAGCAGTGTTGCTGACTGAGTGTTCAAGAGAAAAAGTTGTGGGAAAACCAGCTTTATTCTTGAATGGCAGTGCTTAATAAACACTACGGCATGTCCATCCCAACATTCCAGAAGCCAGAACATAAGCAGGCTTGTTGTTGGCCCTTACATATACATGAATGACAAAGCATGATGGGAAAGCTGCAGCTCCCATCGCTGTCCCTGCATTAAGTTTTTTGGTATTTATGATTTTTTTTTTTGGAATACATTTTTTCCCCATAGAATTCAAAATCCATAAAACTGAGGTCCGCTAAATTGAGGACAGACTGCACTGCAGTATGTGGAACCGTTTCTCGGGGTGCTGAGTTCTGCTGAAGCACATATTTTAATTGGCCTGCTGCTTTTAGCGGCACCGAGGCACAGCTTGGCAGAGGAGGCAAAGAAGAGTGAATTCACTGCATATCTCAGGTTTTTCCATCTTCTGGCTGCCATTGTTTTTCCCCCTCTGTTGTGTTTCTCCTTAGTTGCCCTTTTTTGATCTATTTCAGGGTTCCATTTGGCTTTCTAACCTGTCCTTTTCTAGCATGTATTGCAGTCACTCTTTTACTTGGATTAGACAGCATGTCATAGGGAAAATTCAATTAAAAAACTGTAGCTGACACAAAGCAGTGTGTGGAACGGGGGGGCATCTGTGTCCATCGGTTCGAGACAAATGAACATGAGTTGAGATTGCTGAGGCATGTGGTTGGAGTTGTGGGTTAGAAGTGCAGGCTGTCCTCTGGGACGTGCCGGTCACTCTAAATTTTCGAATGTGCTCTATCCTAGTCGAGTTGTGAGGATTTTGAACAGTGGTCGATCCTGGTTAACGTTGGCCATTAGATCTTTTCCATCAGTTTGTGTAACATCACCAGCGCCCAGTGCAAACCAAATGGAAGAAAGCAGTGTAAAGCCAAAAGGAGATGACAAGAGTGAGACTTTCTTGAAGACTGGCAGCGAGGAAATCTGACAGAAATCCTTGCTGAATTCCTCGGCTAGAAGCTGTAATTTTAGAACAGTGGTGATGCCACGCAACCCTTCACATGAAATCCTGTATCTCCAGCCGACATTCACTGATCTCATCCCACTTGAAGGTGAACTCCACAGTCAATGTGAATAATTGGAGATTTTATTAGGCTGTGAACAAACAGGAGGCCAGGCCACATTCAGTGAAAGAACCAAGGTAGTGGGTGAAAATATAAAAGATAGCAGCATAATTGTTGAACTTAAATGTATAAAAAAAACCTCGAGCGGTGAAGTAATTTTATTTTTTCATCAATTTCTTTTCTGTTATATCGCTAGTGTTCAAAATATTTTGCAAAACCCTTTAAAATGTATTCCCATGTTGCATATTTTTGTAACATTTCATTTCCAAACATAAAACAATGCTCTTACAGACTGCTTCTGCTCTTTTATTACGGTTTCACAAACCTTTATTTTTTGAAGCTGCAGTTACAGCAGGCAGGAGATTCCTTTATGCTGAACCTTGAAAGAAAGCAGATTTTTAGGAGCATAGTAAACACAGAAACATCAGCGGCGACAAACCATGTCCACTTGTTCGCACAGCTCTGATTTTTGGATACATCACTTTGCGCGTATGAGAAAAATTCGCAGGGGATTGTCACACACACACACACACACACACACACACACACACACACACACACACACACACACAGTGTGCACCCATCTCACCATGGGTACAATACCAGAATCCCAAAACTGCATTTGGGATGAAAATGAACAATGGGTTTTTGCTTCAAACATCAACATCTGAATGGCACACATGCTCTACCATCTTGGGTTCATACTGGAACCGAAGCAGTGAAACAGATTCATATCAAACACAAAGTGCTAATAAAAGGACTGGTGCTTCAAAGGGGATCTCACTCCCTAACCTTCATCCTAAGCCCCATTTTACCTTATACTTTCCTGCAAATACCACAGCAACTCCAAAGTCAAACCCATAGCAAACCTATCTAGCCACTACGCAATGACTGTATCTCCTTAATATCAATGCTAGTGAACTACAAATCTATACATGGCATAGCAAAGTGATGGCACAGTATCTTATTGGGGTTGTCAAGTGGGCACCTCCCTTCATAGGTGTTTTGTTGAGTTAGGGCCACGACACCTCAGGAAGGCTCAACTACAGCTCAGGTGTCCCAGAACTGCTCCCCTCCACCACTGCACGCACCACTGTGCTACCCAGCAACACAACACAACACATGCTATCCACCTACAGGTTACAGGCTAACTGTCCATTCTGCTACTCGCTACCTTCTTTATAACTCCATTAAACCCACCCACAACTTTCTTACAGTTTATTTTGTGCGTGTGTAACATTTTACAAGGACTCAAGTCAGTCTTTGCTCGCTGACTCCATTGTGACATGAGTGTGTGAGTATGAAGGGTGTTGGAATTACAAGCTCATGATGGCCTTTCATTTTTCTGACAGCATAATTACAAAATATATAGATTTAGAAGTGCCAGCTTCCAAAAGTGAAGTAGGTAGTAAGTTGTAGCTGTGGAAAAAAGATTGACTGAGGAGGACAAAGACAGGGTTGTCTTAGCGTATAGTTACTCACTTGTAGGCTATAATCCCATATGCAGAGGGAGGGACTGCTGGTCAACTGTTACCCATACTGCTTTTTCCAATGAACCAAAGCAGAATCCAGAGCTTTCTGGTGGTGTGAGTTAGCAGAAGAGCAATAAGAAGGAAGAGGTATGTCAGATGGCCCAGGATTCTGTTGAAAATCTATCAGCATTATCGCTAAACAATGTTCACCAAAAGCAGAACAGCTGATGGTAAAGGATTAGGGACAGAAGCTCAAGAGGGAAAAATCTGCATCAAAAGCACCTCAAAAGAGTTGGAAAAAGTAGGAGATTGCAACCAAAGGGTCATTATGAACAGATCATTTCTCAGCCATAATGGTTGCGAATGGTCTCAATTCTGTCTTCCTTTTCAGGTCCTTCCGGAAAGAAGATTAATTGAGCGCTCCGGCCTTTCAATTACGCAGCGCTAACAGTCAATCCTTCCATGTCACAGCTTCACACACAAATGACAGAGAAGAAAAGAGACCCTCGCAGGAGAAAAAATATTATTTCAAAGAAATATTGTTTCATCTCATCAACATTCAGTGCCGCTTCCACCCCAGTGACAGGCCTGGCAGCCAAGCTGCTTACCACAACCATTTGAAGTACATTATGAGAATTTAGGCGTGCACATCAACAGGATCTAAGTCACACACGGACTAAGAAAGTCTCATAAAATTGTGAGCTGTAAAATATTAAATGATAAAAAGTGGGGCCATAGGAAGCACAGAATCTTTACATTAGAAAAAAAAACATATTTTGTTGCTTCGAACACATTTGCATCTGCAAAAGTGACTTACGCTGCATATAACTTAAAAATGCTGGTGACAGCCAGGCGCAGAGATGCAAAAAGTATATCGAAGGTCAGAAAGAAACTCCTTTCGGCCCGGTTCCTCCCCTCAACTAGTCTTGAGCTTCTGCAACGTCATTTTTAAATAGGTGTAAAATAAAAAAAAAAAAAAAGGAAAAAAACAAAAAAAACCTGAAAAATATAACAACACACTTTGATTTATTAGTTTTTTATCATTAATTGAACCTTGGGGTGGGATGTTTAAGTTCTAATAAGCAGAGGCCATTTAAACTGACAGAAAATATATATCATTAGAATAAATTATGTATAAATATATATTACATAAATAATAAATATATTGATAGTCCAAGGTACTGTATACTTCAATAGCACCAAAACTCTTTGTTTCAAGGTTTTAGCCTACATTTCTTGGAGAAAGCTAATTATTAATTATTATTAATTATTATTTATAGTTAAAGTTTCCTATAAATACACATGAATACATTATGAATTATTTGTGACACATTGCATGTGTAGACTTTGAGCTGCACAAGAGGGATTGTTGCACAGCTATTGCAATGGCTCAGTTGCTTTGTAGTTTGTATTTATGCTGCAGACAATGTGCCCAGTTGCTTAAAAACAGCATCGCATCCCTATTGCGCATTCGGCGTGGCAGCTGGCCAGCAAAATAATCTGAATTCAGATCATAATCCAAATTCATTTCAACAGGATTTGCTACGCTATACCCACTGCGCCTCATTCACTGGAAAACAGACGGGTAAAACTGTATTAGTGCAGCCAAAATTTTAATCTAATATTGTTTTACAATTAATTCATAAACAAGAGTGACACACCAGGGACAGGGAAGGGTCAAGAATTCAAACCTTTTTGGACTGTAGGAGGACAATGGAGCATCTTGAGGAAATCCATGGCAACAGCAGAAAAGCATGCAATCCGCCCAGATGTTTTTGAGCTGTGAGACAGCGCTATTACCTACTGTGCCGTCATGCTGCTGATGAAATACATCAAAATTTGTCAAATTTGCCTGCACGATGAGGCGGAAGGCTCTCTCCATTCAGCTAAGGATACACGCACGTGCATTGCTTCGGCCAGGACCTCAGCTTTGGCGTTACTGCATTTCAGAAAAATTGCACCACAACCTGCTGAAGGGCCCTTGATAATTTGTAAATCTGTTTAAGAGAAGTTTGTCAAATAGGCTATGCAGGCTGTGACATTTACATATTTAATATATTTCTTTTTCTAATATATTTGAACACGTAGATTGAATCGTCTATGAATGGTCTGCAAGCACTGTGAGGGGTGAGCAAACAAGGGCCGACCCTGAAAGCAGCTTGATCCGTGAGCAAACTATTGAAGCGGTAGGTTGTGAAATATGAGGGTCAAATTCTTTAATCCACGGTGTTTAAGTTGGACCACATTTTTTTTTTTTTTTTTTTGCCAAAATGTAGCTATAATAACGCAGGACACAAACAATAAAGGACAAAAATGCGAGGGTTTCCGTTTACCGTCTTCTCTTAATCGCTCACAAAAGCCCCTTTGTTTTAAGGTGAGCAGTCACAAACCAAAAATGTGTTTACCACTAGTGTCCATGGTAAAAATACACATATGGTGTAAATACAGAGCATTGACAAAGGTCTCTACATGCTGCAAGGAGGTGGCACTAAATGATATGGAATGTTTATCTGGTGATATTATTATTATTATTATTATTATTATTATTATTATTATGTCAACATACAGAAAAGGACATCTTCATCAAAAGCCAATTTGGATTGTGGTTCAACAAAAAAGAACAGGTACAGGTGTATCTTGTATGCATGAGCTTTTGTTCCCGAATGCTGAGGAATGTGCAGGCAAGGTAAGCTCTTAACCATTATTAAAAGACAAATCACTGCAAAGCCAACAAAACTATAATGAAATTATATGTATTTTTAATTTTTATAATAATTATAACTATAATGGCATTTTACCACTTTCAGCAAAAAATGCATGAATCTGGCTCAAAGACTGCAGTTGAAAGCTTCTCTTTAGGACTCAAAAAAGTGCTTCTCATGTTCAGTTTGAAGTATGAAGGTGACACTGAATGTCCAAAAATGAATGCTCCCTTTCTCAGCTTATGGTATCAACTATAATAATTTGAGCAAACAAATAATAACAGCTGAACAACTAGCAAAAAACCGTTTATTTTGGTGTCTTACCTATAAATCGGTAACTTTTTAATATTTTGGAACCTAGTACCTCACTAACAAAGTGATTTCATAGAACAAGGAAACCCTGCTGGGTGGGGGAAATGTTCTATACCTTGGTCATCATTTTTTCTGGCTGGTGGTCGTCCCTGCAAACAGTCTCTGGGCGCAGAAATGCTTTCTAAGCAAATACTGATTGATGTCAACTCAACAGAAGCTCTCATTTTCAGAACAGACCTTCTATTCACACATTGCAGGGTACTTTTACCGTATCGGCAGCAGTTAGGACCATGTTATTAACAAAAGTCGTAAAAATGGTGATAAACCTAACCCGTACTGTCCACGCTATGAGACTCCCAGCACTAAGTATGGAAAACATAATGCATACAAACGTCACTGAGCACAAATTCAGCACAGTTACCATGTTTACCTCCAGGGCAGAAAATGGTTGTACAGTATTGCCTCAGAACATATCTTTCTATAGAGCTATTTCTTTAAGCAATTTATCATTGCCCATAATATAAAATAATATTTTTTTTGTTATCCATAAAATATTTTTCTGTTTAATAAATGCTGATCTTTTCTTTATTATGCTGTGCATATGCTATTTTCATGCTCCAGTTATGCAACATGCTGCATTAAAGACCATTAAGTGCATTGCTCCACTTCTCAAGAACACATCTGGAAAGATGACTGAAATGATACTGCGCTGACTTTTGGATAAACTTCTGCTGTTCCTCATACGGGCATGAGCTACAACTTTCATCCCATCTTGTGGGATGTATGGTTGTGATGCTCTTGCAGTTGATCAAACTCTGAAAAACAGCAAAATGATTTATTATTTCTTTCATGCGTAGCATCGAGTGCAGCATTTACGGATGAATAGCGAATGGTGATCACGTTGTTTCTGCAGGTCAAAGGGGCTGTGTTTAGGCGTGGTGCTCAGGGTCACTAGTGTCCGCAACAGTCTACTTCTGGCCCTCAGGGCACCACCGGGAGCCGCTTTGGGCTTCATTTGTGTGCCTCGTGTCAGCTTGCGGTCTTCCATAATTAGATGCACTGAGCTTGGCGGTGGCAGCAGGGACCACCTGGCATCCACTGCCGTTGTCCAAAGCTGGGATAAGTGACAATCTGCGGCACGACACGAACCAGCACTACACGTTCTGTGCTCAACATATTTTAATTGGTGTGTTTTACATGAGCCACAGGGCCACCATCTTTTCTGTGGGGGACATGGGGACCATCTTCACACTTCATATTTGGAGCCCGAGCCAAGGATATCACATAGGTATTGTTCTCTTACTGGCTCAGTATTCCATTGATGCAGGCCTCCCATCATCATTTTACATGGAGATGACAGTGCAGGCTTTTAATCACCTATCCTCTGGTTTACTGCTTCTCTTGCCTCTCTGGGGTCGTGTCAGGATGGCGAGCAGAGTCCAGCTTAGCAAAAACCTGGCACGATGGCTCTGAGCACAAGCAGTCCCGCATTTGCATATCAGGCTTGCGACTGTCTGGCTCCTCCGGCTGCCCAGCAAGCACGGAATCGATTATCAAAGGCCTCCGTGTGAATATCAGAAAATCCTATGGCTAACAAATCATGGACACCCACCCTAAGCATCACTTAAAGGATTGTTAGGATGCTTTTTGACCCTGAAGCCTTCTCTTCTACAAATAAAGCATTCCTGCCGCCTGTGCATGCACAATGTGGAGTTCAGGTTCAAGCTTGAATTCAGATGGAATTTGTAAAAGCTGCGGACCTTATTTAACTTTTCCCCCAACTATGTAGCATATTCATAAATGAATGTTGTATAAAGCACAAGAAAATCTAAGTGAAATGCTGAACATTATCTGGTTGCCTTATGTGAAATAAACAATACACAGCCTACAGATCTCTGTCAGAATTTCAGTATTCATATTTATTGCATTTTAGATGATTTGAAAGTATATTTAGTCTTAGCATGTGGCCAAGTACTCAAAAATTTAAGTGTTAGCATATAAATGTATTTGTCCACATGCATGGTGCTCCTTTATTTTAAACTGTTTTTCGTTAATAACTTTTCAAAATGTGGTAAATGTGTGTTAGCATGGGGAATTTGGAATATGCTGTACTGTAAATATGAGTGGATTTCAACTGATAAGAATAAAATTGTTTTATTCCCATCATAGTTTGCTGAACAACTGTGCACACGGAGTTGTTCAAATGTTGTGGGAAGCTATGATGGGATGGACCCTGTGATGATGCAGGCTGGAGATCTGGGGGATGGCGTGTCATGGGACCCACTGGGGGTTGCAGATTAGACACGGAAATAAACTTTGTGTCTCACCTTCTTACCTCCCACCACCTCCATCTGTCAAAACAGTTCCTTTCTTGCGTTTAATAGATACAAAACTTCCATGTCCCATGGGCATTAAGCATATGTGTGTGCATGCATGTGTGAGTATGTGTGTGTGTGTATACAGTATATGTGTATTTATATAAATTTTTTAAAAAATGTTATTTTGCACATTGTTTGGTCAACAATTTAATTACAAATTCACAGCCCACTTATCCTTTCCACAAATTCTCCATAATGACATTTTAAATAGCACATCAAGTGAAAAACATAATAATATAACAAAATGAACCAACTAGTCCTCATCTTACAAGCGGTCAAGTTACAAAATTTCAGTGATGCAAAAGTTTTTCAGTTCATGCTTAATTGTATATTGACCTGTTTACAAAAAGATTAAATAAGAATTCTGGGGCTCATGTATGTTTGGTTTCAGCATATTAAAATGTATGAAAAATGTTTAAAAATCTTACAATGTATTTTTTATTTATCATTGCTATATCCAAGATTTTTACAGCATGTACCCAACCCTATTATTATGCGTTTATTGACTGCAAGTACAATAACCATACAGAAAGTGGCCAGGCAGTAGATGCTAAGAACTATTGCAAGTTAATGCAAATAAGAGTCTTGTCATGGACTGGAATCCTACACCTTTTTCCATCCTTCATGTCCTACAGTTCCTGGAAAGCTGGAAAAAAATTGTATAAAGACTTAAAAAAAAATGCTTCAAATACTTAAAAATGTATTATAGTTTTATTTGATGCTTTGCAGAACCTAGATATGAAATCAAGATTTGTACTACCAAAGTGGTTGGATTTATAAATAAATCAAGAGTTAAACAGACTTCTGACCAAACTGTGTTTGCAAAATTTCAGCCACGGTTTGTAGTATTAAATCTGACGAGTCTTCATTACGTAAGAACATAAGTTTGGTTGAAATGCAACCTGGCAAGACGTAGACACTAAGAAGTGAAGGGTTTTTGAAGAACGAAAACAGCACAAGCACGTTTGCTTTTTTATGTAATGTTTCTATTCTGTTAAATATGACTGGCTGAAGAGAAATGTATACAGTTTGTAGGAGTGAGTGTGTGGGATGCTGAATTTTGGGTATCTCACACCAGCAGACACCGAAAGGTTGGTTTTTACTGGCATTCTTATTCTCTGCTGCGTGTGCTGTAGCCTCTAAAATAGATATGTGTAGAAATAGTTAGTGACCATATGTAAATTTAAATGAAAACTTTCATTTAATTGGATTTGTATTAAACATCACACTAAAGTGTAGTCTTATCTAACTGGAGTCGGCGTATGTGATGCCTGGTGGTTGGCATTTTTCCTGCCCCTGCCTGCTGGGTGAGATAACTCCGTATCCATGTCCTGGCACTGTTTATATGTCATGGGGCTTTAAAGTTATTCTCCTGCTGTTATTTGTGTACCCACAGCTCGAGTCGCTGTGAGGAACAGTGAGGGACAGTCCACAAACCATCCTGACAGCAGCTGCCGCGCTGGCCCACAAACCCGCTATAGGTTCTATAAGTGCAGTACACAGATTTAACGTGTAGCTTTTGAACACAAAGGATTAATACAAGCCCATAGCGCAGAGGCTCCTGTGTTTTTAATCTGCGCAAGTGTGTGTTTTGGACTCTGACCAAAGTCTCATGCGATTGTTTCGTTCGGCCAAAGGGATCCTGCAGTATTTTTACAATTCTGTCACATCACCATCAGGAAATTGAATCACTGTAATGCAGTCTTTGCGGACATGGGAGGGGGGTCCATAATATCCCATTTATGTAGTCTTTAACCTGCGATATGAAAATATGAAATGTACATATTCAAAGACACACATATATGTAGCATCTACATATATACGCACAGTATACACGCACACATATTTAGAGAATTTTATATATTTAGAATTTTAGCATGGTTATAGACCCGCATCTTTGAAAGAAAACTGTGAATTTTGGATGTTTATGGCAAACCTTTAATTTAAATTCCCTCTGCGCAACAAAATTTTTCTTCCTCCATTGAGCGTTGCCTTCCGTGAGGCCTGTAAAAGTCTCTTCAGCAACAGGGGGTTGGGAATCCACCAAGGAAGTGGTTATCCTCTCGCAGTTAAACTCCTTGCTGTACTGTTTAAATAAGGCATAAGAATTCCTTTGGCTGTTGTTTCTTGTTCAGTCATAAAAATTCTTCGACAGAGGACGTGACAATGAAGTCATTCATGGTTGGCTACAAAAATATGCAAATGAACCCACAGAATTAACTTGGGTTAATACAACATCCTGTTAACGCAAGATGCGCGACTGAAAGCTTTAATCCTTGCTGGCACAAGCTCCTTACCTCCGGAGTTGCTCAATTTTTCAATAACAAGAGCAAAGAAACGAGAATTTCACAATTTTACAGACCCGCCGAGTCACCGTTCTGGAAATGATGTGTGCTCGTACCGCCACCACAGTCTGTACCATTGTTACCAGGCAGGGTGGATGCGTGGATTTGTTCTATTTTTGCCCGTTTCTGACATTCCTGTCATTATCTTGCGGCACAAACTGGAATTTGACAGGCAAGGCAACGCTTTTCTACTCTTCAGCCATTGCGCTTCTGAGACTGCATGTGTGCTAGGACCTCGGTCTTATTTTGGTCTCGGTAGTTCACAAACAGCATGGTTTTCTGCCACTGTTTGCGATTTGCTTCCAGGTTTGATGCGATTAGCATTCTGGAATGCCCTTCTGCATATTGCTGTTGCCTTCGGACGTTTTTCGCTTTTTTGTGCCATGTTAGCTTACGCGACTTGCCATTCTTCTCTGACCTCTCTCCTCGGCGAGACCTTCCCACTCAGAAGACTGCCAATGACTTTTTGTTGCATCAAGCTTGACACAACAGGGTGCAAGAATCCCTAGAGGGCAGCCGTTCCCGAAATGCTAGAACAGTGAAGCTGGGTCACGCATCTTGTCCCTAATTCAAGCAGCAACTGGACCTCTTGACTTGGTTTTGAACACTGTAGGTGGCAAGCGGTGTTTAAAAAAAAATCTCTTGGCAATGAAAAGGTGACAAAATGATTTCTGTTGGGACAAAAAATGACTTCTGAGTTTGATACAGAATACAGATTAGAAAAAGCTGCCATCCGACTATTACGGCAGCCTGAAAGAAGGTGGATCAGAAATTTACAGTTTATACATAATTTACAGCAAAATTCATGAATGGTTTTTTTGATGGAGAAATGCTGTTTGGCAGTATTTGCTATTCATAAAAAAAAAAAAAAAAAAAAAAAAAAAACATGCGCTGGTGTTTTTTGCTGCTTCTCTACTCAAGGAGTGGACAAGTGGAGACAAATGGCAATGTGGACTAATGTGGATTAATTTTCACTCCTCAAAAGAGAAATATCTTCATATTTTAGCTGCTTGGGGTTTGTGGGAGTGGACTGCTGGTTATGCTCATGCCTGTATAAGGAGGCCACAACAGGCAGATCCAGGTACAGCTCAGGGGCTGAAATGCATATGACACACAGGGATCATTGGTCAATGGACCATTTAGATCAATGGGGTCACGTGTTAGCCGATCACTTTTAACCTTGAGTGTTTCAGGTGTGAGCTCCAGCAACCTCTCTTCTGTACTCTAACTATTGTGGATGGACAGGGTAGTGCTTCTCCAACTAAGCAGTGTTTCTGTATATTAATTTTATTATCTTAAAATTTGCATTTAGCTATTATCCTAACTTGGGTATTTGTGTATTTGCTAGAGCTCCCCTCAGTTCAAGGTCTCAATTGAGGGGTAGCATAGCCATGACCTTCGAGGCGCTGTATGGCTGCAGCTGGACGATTTTATCAGTAAAAGATTTAGCAGATCTAATGTGCATGTCGTGGCTTCAGAAATAAAATACTTGCTTTTTGTTCGAAAGAATACAATGATTATCACTCATTTTAGAAAATGTCTTTATTAAGTACCCTACAGTATATCTTTGATCATAAACAGTTAACATTTGGCAAAAAAATAAAATACAACTTTCAGTTTTCAGTAAATGAAATGGTCTCAATTTGGGCATTGAGATGCACTGGATCTTTCTAGAATGCAGGGGTGCTGCAGTTGTCTCCTTTTGCATAGTGTTTAATGTGCCATATGAGCTCAGAAATACAGAACTACTGAACCAAGAAGAACTTCTAAGAAGGACTGTATTTATGTTGCTATGACACCACTCCTTTTGCAGTATTTTCTCTTCATTTTCAGCACAGCAAGGTGGCCACATGGGAAAGAGTGCTTCACAATAACAGAGGTCGCAACAGAAATCCCACCAAAATTGTTTTTGGGTGGTAGCTCATATAATCCACTGTAAAAATTGATAGCTGTCACTATCTGCACACAACGTTTTCTTTGAGAGCAGCAAAAACGAACCCAGGGAAAAGAAAATCAAGGTTGGAAAAGAAAGTGACAGGAGAAGGATAGAATGCAGAACTTTTGGCTAAGACGGAATTAAGTTTTGTCAATGGCGCTACATTTTAGATTTCGCAACTGCTTGCAATGCATAACTAAAAGTTATTTTACTCCCTGTATACAAACATGCTTAAATCTCAATAAAGGGATGGCATACCATTTTAAATTCAAATATACTGTGGTCTATACAGAATGATTTATTGTATAAAACTGTATCTTAAACTTTTTCAATTACTATTGTACATAATTGTTAAAAACGTAGGCATTTTAAGTTGGTCCACACTATGTTAACAAATATTATTTACAATGATATAAAGCCATAAATTTTCTATATATATATATATATATATATTTATATGCTGTAAGAAATCATAATAAATAAACATGGAAAGTGAGGAACTCACGTTTCTGGCTACCAAAACTGAATTTAGCAGTACGTGATTTTGATTCTTTAACAAAAGTGTCAGACACGCCAGGCCTCTTGCTTGTGGCTTGCACGCAGTTTGCGATTGATTCGTGCTCTAAATGTGTTGTTTCTAAGCAGGTGAGCGTTACCCCTGAAGCCTCCAGCCATATCGATGACACAGCAACCTTGCTTATGAAAAACGGCAATTTAAAACAAATGACTAAGTGTAAAGCCAGGTACTGTTTGTAAAAAATATTTATAGGGTTTTTATGCTGGTCGAAGTTACAATATTCCTATTTTCTGTTCACAGGAGGGTATTGGCGAATTTAAAAGCTTTCTCTTGGTTACCTATAACACTACCCCTGGGTTTTCCAAGTCACATAAAAGTTGAAATATTCACCAATAAAAACGTATAGATCACTTTCAAAATAGTGTATGAGGGTTTTTGCAATATCTACACCTAATAGAGTGTGTATTTCATATGCAAATCAGTATGAGACACATTATTTCTTTTGCATGACTGCATGTAAAAAAAAATTAGAAAGAGGATGGGTTGAAATCTCAGGTACACAATTCCAGATGTTCTAATTCTAATAAGAATATTCTAATTCTCAGCAACTAAAAATCTAATTAAATGAAAAAAACAATACAATAAAAATAGATTTCAAACTGTGTTTGAAGCATGGTTTGAGATTTTACCTTAGATGCATTTCCATTTGTGTTTGGTAAACTGAGAAAAGAATGTACAGTGAACTAAGAATAAAAACCATATTGACCTGAATATGAGATGGAATTTTTTGGGAATTACATCTAAAAAAAGAGGGGGTTGTCATATTCAAGGACTGGACCTGTAAAGGTTGCACCGTATAACACCAGTAGGAGGCGTCCCTTATCTCCTGGAGTCGATTATCCACAGAAATGATCAACTGCAGCTTACGAGTGTGAAAGATGGCGAAAGCTCAAGATGTTCTGGAAAAAAAGCAGCTCAAAGTTAGGTCAGATTAACCAAGGACAGAGCAGGAGTTATGATGCCAATTTTAAGATAGGGGTGATCAATGAGGCAGAGGTGTCAAACCACTGATTTTTCTTTCTAAAGATAAGATATAATGTTCCAGAAACTTTTTTCCAAAAATAACTGCTGAAAAAGAAGGGGGTCGTTTTATCATCACAGTCCCCTTACATTCGGTCCAGTATCGTAGTTAGAGGGAGCTTAAGAGTAAACACAGAAAGCCAGATGTATGAAGAATGTAATGTTTCCCTTTTCCACTGCTGCCCTGGCCATTCATTCAGATACCCAACTGTGTGAGTGGGTTTGTTCCTGCTGCTGCTGTTTTGTATCTGTTGCCATGAGCATTTGTGCTGTTATTAGGCCCAGTGCCACAACAACATGAAATGTTAATGCAGGAAAGATGACTCTGACTTTTTGGTTGGACAAATAAATCATCTGAATGAATGAATGCATATGAAACTGCTTTTTGTCTGAGTTAGCTATCCAATCAACATACAACTTCTAGATAGTACCTTGCATGGAGTGTTTACACAAGAAATGTCTGGACCTTAAATTCTGACGGAACTCTTTCAGCAAATAAGAAAATTTACTTTAGCATGACTAGCTAGTCATAAATTCTGTAGTGATTTCCTAAAAAAAAATTTTATATATAGAAAAATTGAAGCAGATATATTTGACTCACTGATGTTTAAGTGGTTTATTAAATAAATATTTAGATATAAATAATAAATATATAAATGTATTATGTTTATCTTATGAATCTATAATATATAAATTCATAACAATATATAGATTCAAACAAGTGCTCATAAATGTTTATCAATCCATATAATACAATTTTATCATAAATATATATTTATAAAAGCATATTTATATAATAAATATACATTTTTAAATATAAATAATAAAATTATAATTATAACAAGTAAGTGTGCATGCGTGTGTGTGTGTGTGTGTATCTCAAAACAAAACCACTTAAATTTTAGTAAGTGAAATATACCCATTTCAATTTTCAGGGTCAAATATATTTTTCTGTATAAATATATTTTATATTTACTTTTACTATACATTACTATATGTTTAATATATATTTATAATATATCACTATAGAAAATGTATTTTGTGTATGCATTTTTCTATATATATATATATATATATATATATATATATATATATATATATATATATATATATATAAACTGTGTAAATGACAATGGGGGTCAAATGCACCTGCTTCAGTGATGTAGGTTAAATCTTTTTAAAACTGTGTATTAGTCCCACTTCCCCAGACATTTACATTGTCAGTGGGTAAAAGTTATTTCTTATGTTGATTCTTTCGTGCAAGGCAACCTACATTGTGAGGTTGTACATCGCTTTCTGTTTATATAACATGGTCCTTTAAACTGGAGCCTTTCAGGGTAAGGATTTTGCTTAACATCAGCTGGGGGTTTGGAACCCAGCACCTTTACATCACAACTCTAGACACCTTGTTTTTTTCCTGCTGTTTGGTGTTTCTGACCAAAGAAACATGACTGTATATGCTGAAAACTTCCTTTCTTAAATGAAGTCAAATAAAGAAAAAAGTAGTGACATTTCCATAGTGACCTGACCATTTTGGATCTGCTGCTGTTTCCCTGTTCTTTTCGGGGCAGTGATTATGAGGATGAGGATTAGGAAGATATAAGCTAGGGGCTGCCAGGACAGCAATGGCAGAGGCTGTTAGGTGGAATATTTTAACTTTCCAGGTGTAGCAATACAGGAGACCTGGGGGGCGCTGGGCACAGAAGCCACTGCAGGTGTGGCCGCACCCTGGCTGCCCACAAACAAGGGGTCCAAGCAGGCCACTTTTGCAGCGAAGAACGAGTGAATACAGTGAAGCACAGCAAAGAGATTGGAAAACTCCAGCTCCTGTGGGGGAAACACACAGCGATATGTAATTTCTGCCAAATACGTTAACCAAAATATGTTCAAATTGTTCAAAGTATTTGATTTATCTATAATATATTATCTTAAAAGCATTAAAACATTGCAGCAAGCTTTTTAGTACTGAAATACATTACACTACTACCTCTGTAGGGTTAGGATTAGAGCTCTAGATTTTTTTTTTTTGATAAATAAATAAATAAATAAATAAATAAATAAATAAATAAATAAATAAAATTCCATTGAATAATGAAACAGTGCCATGAGAACACATTAATCTCTAAATGTATACATCTTTTTACTGTTTATGCACAGATTTGTTTTTTAAAATCTAGCATACGGCTACTTCCTACCTTAGGTAAGATTTTTGTACAGCCAAACACACACCAGACAGTAGATGGGGAAGGGTGTTTAGTGAAACTGGCACGACATACGCATGTGCTACCAGACACGTTACTAACATAAAGTTACTAAAATAGTTAATAAAGCTTTGTGACACATTTTTTTTGCTATTTCCCTTCTTTCCACCTTGTGACCTGGGTCACACCAGGTAACCTAGGTGGTCCAGTGTAGCTCCTTTTACATATGGATTAGCTGTATCTTCAAAAAACGCACAATGTTACCTTGGCTTCAATAAGTTTAGTGTCCTGGTTTTGAAAAAGAAACTTGATCTTGCTCTTCCCATCGTCAGAAGACCCCTTTAACTGGGAGAACTTGTAACGCCAGAGAACAGCCTGAATGGATAAGAATCGTGTGTATTCCACAGTTAATGTTTATTATTAAATATTACACAAGAATACAGCACTGTGATGATAATGAAAAGGAATTATAAAAAAGAAAACAGCAAGACTTGGAATGGAATTGCTAAAAACAAATAATTTTTACTAATTTTAAAAATTAGGGCCATTTATTTTATCCAAAGAAAGAAAAAGGAGAAAAAACAAGATAAATGAATACCAGTTTACAGACATAAAGGTTATGTTATTTATATAATTATTCCCTCTTTTTTCCTATTTATTGTTGAGGCAAATGAAAACATTGACAGGAATAAAAGGTGTTAATATTAATACTACTGTGGAAATGTTCAATGTACAGTGTTTTTAACAGAAATAAGCAATACCGAACAACTGTGGCCTTTGTGTTAATTGTACATATTTTTGCAGAAATCTGGAAACTGCTGGCAAATATTAAGGTTAGATATTCTGGAACTATTCAAATATTCTTAATATTATCATTATTATCCCAAGTTAGATATTCTGCAATACTAGACACTTCTTTCACTGAAAATTTCCAGCATTATTGAATTTACTGATTAGCTACAGCATAAAATGTCATTTTATTTGAATAAAGTCAGCACATTGTTACTGTTAATAAGGATCAAGTAGGTTTTGTTTATGTTACAGTTCTGTTGCTAAATTTATCTGTAAGGCGGACGTGACAATAATGCTAATATTACTGGCAATGAAGCTATTGAGTACTTTAATTAGAAGTCTTATTGTATTAGATGTCAGAGACATTTATCCAACTTTCCAAGATCTCAGGAAGTTTTGGATCATTGTACTTTAGCCTTGATCACTATAGTTCAGAACCAGGCACTGGAAGCTGTGATATTTGAAATATATACTATCTGCCAAATAATTATATCCATATTTCAAATCCTCCTGTGATTAAAAAAATTGCTATAGTCTGCTCTATGGTGTCAAGTCCTTGGCTGAAGGTACCAAAATTACTTGCCAATAATCCCTGATCACCAACCTATGTTAAACCATTTTCCTGTGAGAAATTCTACAAACTAAACCCTCCAAAGTGGACAGTTATAAAGTAGTCATAAAATATAGCATCGGGTGGCTCCTTTTCCTGGTAAATATATAACATATGTAAACATATAAAATATATACACACATTTTGTCTGTATTTTATATATACTATATATACATATACAGATGGTCCCAAGTCAAAAATGCATTGAACACACCTAACCTACTGTCACACCTGTGGCTGCTTCAGCAATGGAACATAGGTGGTCTCTCCACCCCAGTCTTCAAACTGAGCACTGATTGGGTGACTGATTGACATAGGAACCAATCATGGATGGGATTTAGTTCCTACCTGGACTTCCCGCCAGTGCTTAGTTTCCGCTGCCCTGAGTTATGATGGGGTGTGTGTGTATATGTATATATAAACAATGCTATATATATATATATATATATATATATATATATATATATATATATATAAAAACATTGTTTATTTCATCTTAACTACTTTAAATAAAAACTTATTTAAATACCACATGCAAGCATAATGCTTATCAAATAAACTGCTGCAAAGCCAGCGGAACATCTATTAAATGTGTAGAATTAAATCATTGATAATGAGTCATTTCTGAATTGGATTTGCTGTATTTAAATCTTTATTTTTATGTATCGGATTAATCATGCAGAAAACGAAACAATTCTATGAATGCTATGAAAATTATATCATTGCTTAGAATTTCTTTTGAGTGCTTTAATGAACTGAATTTCTTACGCAAATATTCATTGCCAGCCCATTGCAGGATGATCACATATTAACACAATGAGGGCAGTTTACTCAAAAATTGACCTGTAAAGCTACAAATATATGGAAAAATACATATAAACTTGCCAACCGGGTGCATAGGCGAGATCCTTCCATTTCAAAATTAAAAAAAACGAACTGCAATATGAAATCACGACACATGAAATTGTTATGTAGCAAAGTCTGAATGACACAAAATATCGACTAAGATGCCATTAAACTCAAAGAAAATGATGGTTTTCAGCACCTAAGAGTAGTTCAATGATAATAGTGGGTTATTATAAAAAAATATTTATAGCATCTACTGTTTCAATTAATTTTGCCATGCTTATAACATCTGGTTTTTAACAACAAACATTTGTAAATCAAAGTAATTTTATATTGAAAGCAAATACTGTTTGCATATTCCGAAGACACTGTTTTTACTTTTGGATTTGTTATTAAGTAGAATCATTTACGAAAAAAAACTTTCATTTGAATTATTGTTACAAAGAAAACCGTTTTATATGAATGAACTATTGCCGTACCGTGTTTTGTGATACCAAGCGCTAATTCCCGACAGACAAGTTTGTGCTTCATTTATGAACTGGTAACCTTTCAGCTATTATTAATATTCATATTAAACAATGCTATTGGTTTTACCTCATTAACGTACCTTTGATGCTGCATCAAAGCACACAAAGCCCATGCTGAAGTCTATCGTGAGTCCCATAAGGTGGCTTTCCACAATGCAAGCGTACGTTTTGCACTAAGAAAAAAAAAAGAGCAGACACCAGTTTTAACCTATCGTGCTGCTGCATGTAGCGAACACAGACGAAATAACCGTATCAATGGAAACGGGAATCAAAATGCAGACAGACATTTTGTTAAAACAAAGGAAAATTCAAATCGTAACAATTTGCTGCCTTTACCAACTGCTGTAATAGCTGTATTTTTGGACAATGACAGTCCCAGTCAATAATTTTAAAAAGAAAGTTTAAAAACCATGGGGTTCATTTTACCTCATCAGACATCATCCTTTTATGATTTAGGAGTACCAAACAGTATCTACAACTCAGATTATCCTGCAAGTTAAATTAATGATCATATATTCTTCAGAATCAGAAAACTTTATTATCCTGAAGGAAATTCATGTTGCTGTACCTTCAATGATGTGAAGCATTTTAATGAACTGGCTCTTCAACAGCAACACCTTGTGCAATTGTTGTGTTTGGTCGGACCTTCTTAAGACTCCTTGTTCACAAATAATATTCCTTGAGTTACTTGTGCGTAATATTTTTTCTGCTGGGGGCAGCAATTATGTGCACCCTGGCCTTGCACTGTGATTTGGTGACGTACCTGCATCCTCTCCACCTCCAGGAAAGTGGCCATTTGGAAGGCCTTCTCCCACACCAAGAGCTCGCAGTCCAATTCCACGCTGAAGAACATGTCCTCCCCACATTCGGTCTGCAGGCTGAAGCAGTGCTTCCGCTGGTCCAGAAGGTCACTGTCCTGTGAAATCTTACATTTGAACAACTTCTCTCTCCTTTTGACACAGGCAGCAAAAAACCCCAAATAAATAAAAACTCAAATGCCAGTGTGTCAGGGGTCAGGGTGTTGCTCCACGGGCTGAGTTCACTCCACGGATTTTTTTAACCACAGCTATATTTACATTTGAGAAATAAATGTCACCTCCCCTTGAACCAGTTTAGGTGTTTTACCAGACACGTGGCCAACATTTAGGTCCAACAGTTTATAAATTGTTCTTTTGCTGTTATTTTCCACTAAACTGCAACTGAGTCACCTTTCTGTACTGGACTGCTACTGACCATGAGGTACCACTGTCTCACACTTAAAAAAAAACATACACAGCGCTTTGTGGACCGACTTTAAGGTGAATTTTAAATACAGCATTGTCCATGTTTTAATGCAGCAAAGCTTAAATAAATTAAGAGCTTAAAGTGTACTAGTAAAAATGTAACCGATTGTTAGCGTTTTTATACTTACAAACTATTCTATACGAACAAATACCGAAAGTCCAAGATGCGGTAACCGTAAGCTGACATACAAGGACCAATTTTGCTATTGTACACAGCGAAGAAGTCAAAAATGCAAACATCGCAGCTGAACAGCATCTGTATTTACAAAGGATGAGGCACTTATTTAAACGTTCTTTGCTGGCTAAAAAGCAATGAGATTCTGCTGGATTTAAGACAATCTAAATATTTTGTCTAAAACATACTAGGCTGCAGTGTTTGGGTTAGTAAAGCAAATAGGTCTGCTGCCTAAAGAAGTCTTGATTTGGGTTTTTAATGAAACCTTTCTTTTTTTATTAAATCCCCAACGTGGCATGGATGGCAATCTCCGGGTTTATACATTTTTACAAGAAGTTTCAATCAGGAAAGAGAGATGAAGAAATGCTTCTGGACATTTTTTCCTACTGAATTTTTGTGGTGTGGATATTGTTTCCTGTTGCATAAGCCTTTAACAATACCCCATTCCTCTTCTTCTAGTTCTCTCTCTCTCTCTCTCTCTCACACACACACACACACACACACACACACACACACACACACACACACAAAATATTGTACACATGGAAAGTGCAGCCTTACCTTCAAAATCTTGCACATGATTTCATACACTGTGAAACTCCTCTCTGCCCTTGTCCAGTCCCATGTTGTTACCTAAACCATTCATGCACAAAATGAATTATTGTGTGTACAATCCTGCATCCCTCATTCAAAACTACTTTCCTTTCCTGGGAGATATCAAATCATAAACAAAATGCAATTTAATTCCGTAAGCAGGGGACAAAAGTTTTTGAATTAGCACAGCACAAAAAGATAAAATAATAAGTTGCAAGGCATGCTTAGAAACTATAAATTATATAACATATATAAATACAGTATATACATATATACTGTTATGGCCATTTGACTAAGTACACCTGTCCCTCTATTACACACAACAATTTGTGATACTGTCACTCCTATAAAGATTTACAGGTTCAGTTACTGTCCCTTTGTTATAAAGCTAAACCTAAATTAAATTAATAATAACAGCAGTATTCAATAGGCTGTTTATCGAAACAACAATAATATTTGTGATATTTGTTTATATAATGTTTGATTGTATAATAACAAATGGGTACGAACAATCGAAACTGCAAACTTGTCAGGATGTTGTGTCTTTCTCAAACAGTTACACAAACTGAAATAACTGTAATTCCAATACATTTCTTAAAAGTTCCACTCTGTTGTTGCTCTTAAACTCTTCCAGTTCAGAATAACAGCACGTACAGTGGACTGGGGCAGGAATTTGGCAAACTGACTTGCCGCAAAGGCGGCATCGTATGGCAGTGCCACGCTGAGAGTCACCGAGCTCTTCGGTACGACCCATTCTGCTGCCAAAGTTTGACTATCGAGACTGTATGGCTGTAAGCTTGATTTTTTTTTTTGTTGCATATGTTCGCAATGGGAGTGCCTTGAAATAGCTGAACTCAGTAAATATGGGGGGTGTCCACATACTTTCGAGCACAGGATGAATAAATGCCGCAATAACGTTTTTATACATTCCGATCTGAAAAGAACACTTCTGAAAATAAGATTTTTGTTTATTTCTAATTTAAAATAAATTAAATAATTTCTGATTTTCTAAATCAATAAGATTTTATGTAGCAGCCTATGTTGTGAATACCATGTGTAATAGTTTGGCCAGGAAGTTAGAAACTCACAGGTGGTGCAGAGAACTTGAAGAGCGAGGAACCCCGCAAGGAAAGGAATTTGGGGGTGTACATTCGGTCCTGCAGACAGTCCTGTTCCCTCTCCTCTACCCAACCCATGTAGATGATCTGTGACAAAAGTGTATTAAGCATTGTTGTGTTTTATTATTGTTTTTAAACTTGACATCCAAGACCCATCCAAGGTCCATCAGATGAAAACATTTTAAACCTGCTCTCTTGTGTCGGATTTTAAAGCATTAACCCAAGTACAGCAAAATCTGGATTAGTATTCCAGATGTTTCTTAAGAAATTACATGCTTAATAAAACAGCAATAAAAGCTTATTAATATATTATATTGGATAAATGCACCTTGCAAGCTATTCATGCAGTAGATAAATACAAAGTACAATAATTATATCTGTAATAATGCTGAAGAATTACAGAGAAGCCTCTTTTACTGTGAACTATATTATATTCCAAAAACATCGTTTTTAACCTTTTAAACTGTTTTTAAATGTAATTATCATGACTGCAAACTCAATGTACAGTACTAACAAAGAAGGGCAGTGGAATAAACAGAGAAAATTAAAGAAAATACGGACCACAGCAAAGTCATTTCACTGTATGGAGAAATTTACTTTATGCTCAGCAGATGGCAAAATAGTAAAAAAAGTTATTTTATATTGACAGTCTTAATAAATATCATCCTTACGCTAATGTAATCTAGTAAGTCAACTGGAATATCAAATTCAACTATTATTATTAATAACAATTATTATTAATTCATTAGGCAGATACTTTGCTCCAGAGTGACTTATTTATACAGTAGAGTTATTTTTACTGTGTCAGAACCTTACTTAAGGGTACTACAGGAGGTAAAAAACAAACCTGGTAACTTCAGCCATAGAAATAAATTACAGACTTGTAATTGTATTAACTGGTGATTTACTTATAGTACTGTGATGCACTGGTTTGTTCCACGTGTGTAGCAGTTTGGTTTTTACGTATGGTATTGGACAAAGGCAAAATCTTTCTGGTTTGCTCCACAAAACCGTGTGCTTGGGAATACCGGGGAAAGTTTAAATTCAGACCTCCCACCCTGCTGGCGTGGTCATGCAGCTGGAATGTAATAAATAGCTTTAATAACATGAATACCTTTGCAGTTTTATATACAGAGCCTTAATCTCCTTATAGACTAAAATGCCATGGATAGAAATGATTGTTTATTTATTTTTTAAAATTAAAATGTGTGCAAAATGTTTTTTAGGCTGGGAATTCATTTTGATAGAATGTGTTTATAAATTGAATTAGCCAGTTAGTTTCTATCCATATGCGAAAGGGGGTTAGCTTTTAACCTACATAACCAGCCTTTGGCTTAATATTATGCAATTTTAGTTCATTGTTGTTGCTAGAACTAAAAAAATCTGCTGCACAGCGGCTGCACTGTTTTGAAACACAAATGAAGGTGCAGTAATTCTTGTCATAAATGCTACCGGTGTAGGAGAACATTGCTCATCCAGCAGCCAAACAAAAGCATCTCCCCCGCATATCAGGAAAGGCAAGTTCACAGCTGTCTTTGTTTTTTTTTTTGGTTATTTTTAAGTACTTCTATTTCTTCCTATGATAAATTGACAACTGAATAACAGTCTCCCATTTATCGAATCAAAAGCATCCATAGGGAAAACCTTTACTCAACATTTCCCCTTGCAAAACCAAATCTGGACCCAACCATCCTACATACATTTCCTTAGTGTCTTAGTGCCTTAAACAACAGTAAAAAATTCTTTTAACTGAATAATCACTATAGTCTTCGGAGTTTGTTATACTGAGACAATTAAACAGTTCCAGTTCATTTAGCACAATAGACAAAGTGAATTGAATCCATTTTTCATCATCAAAATTCGACTTCTCACCTGCTGATTTACAGGGAAATTTCTGTTGATTTTCTTCACCTGTTGTAAAGATAGAGTTAATGATTGAATTCCATACAAATTTTAAAAAGGATGAGATTTGGTTTTTTTGAGTTCGCACCACAGGCATGTGAATATTAAAAGTAGCATAGTGGTGTGAGAAAATAATAATGGAAGTAAATGGAAGATTTATAAAATAAACAAGACCAAACAATGGCATTTCATGAGTTATTGCACAAGTCAGAAATACTATGGCAGAATTAAGCTTGAGAAGTAAACAAAAAATATTCTTAATTAAACTTATTTAGATTCAATTATTCAAGATCAATTTAACTCTGAATAAGGAAACTTTTTTCCGAAAGGTGCTTCTACATGAGTGCGTAACTGTAAATATATAATACTTAACAGTAATAAAGTATGTAAATGTATTCAGACACAAAAAGGGCTTAGTGTTACCACGTCAATCTACGAGCACATTTTTATTTTATAATATACAGGTATTTCTACAAGCATATCACATTTTTCAACTATATTTAGTTAAACCTTTATTATTCAGTAATAACAATAATAATGCCAATAGAAGATTCACAAATGAGGCATTCCACAAAGCGAGCGACAAAGAACGATAAATCACACTTACATTGTGCTTTGTGAGAGCAGATATGTTGGCTGCTATTGCTTGGAGCCAGTCCAGGCAGTCTTCGGCAGCAGAAAACTGGATGACTCCACTGCATACGCCGTCCACTGCGATGACCTGAAATGCATTTTTCCTAAAGGAAGTTGAGAAAACCAGAGTTGTAAACAAGGATTTCAACTGTGCACCATAAAATTACTATCATTCTGCTGCAACCTTTTCACGTACAATATATGCACCAAATTGTACATTAGTCATGACAAATTTTATATCTACTTAATAGATAATATTTTCCCAATGCTCAAATGCAATTTCTTAGAATGCTTCATGTTGCTTTAATTTACTACTGCACAAAAGATGCATTCAGAAATATTTACATGCAATAACTTTTGCAGGCATCTCTAATAACATATACAGGTATCTATAATAACATTTCTGGGTGTGTATAATATATCTAGGTATCTATTGTAACATTTCTGGGTATCTATAATAACATTTCTGGGTGTGTATAATATATCTGGGTATCTATTGTAACATTTCTTGGTGTGTATAATATATCTGGTACTTATTGTAACATTTCTGGGTATCTATAATAACATTTCTGGGTGTTTATAATTATATATCTGGATATCTATTATAAGACTTTTGGGTATCTATAATAACATTTCTGGGTATCTATAATAACATTTCTGGGTATTTATAATCACATATCTGGATATCTATTATAAGACTTTTGGGTATCTATAATAACATTTCTGGGCTCTCAGTGACCAGTAGATATCTTCAAACAGATTTAAATAATTTTGGCAGGCAAAGCAAATAAATTGCTTTTGACACTTTTCCACATGAAGAACTTGTACTATTTTTGAAATCTCAAAGATTATCCCAGTGGGGACACATCTCCATGTAAACAATGTAAGCTTTGCCAGGAGGGCCTCGAGAGCAATCTCGTCCCCTCCGGCTCACCTGCAGACATCTGTGCCAGGGACGTACTGTGACAGGCGTGAGTGGAGCAGGGGGATGAGCCGCAGGTCCACCCATCTCTTTTCCCACCTCAACCCCGGAGATGTGGGCCAAGATGAGCACGACAGTGTGTCCTGAAGGAGGCCGCACAGAAACACCAAAGGTTGCGTCATGACATAGGAACTTCTTTTCAAATGACAATTGCTTACTTTAAACACATGTACGCCACACACAATGTGTTCAAACAATCTGTTTCCATCTTCCACATTAAATCAGTTTTTTTTATTTGAAATTTTGTATTGCTGTGTTTGAAGCAACAGCTCTAAAACTGCTTGGCCTGATCATGAGTGGTGTTTCCAACGATCCTTTTCATTGTGTAGAATACACAAGTATGCAAAAAAAAAAAAAAAAAGCAAAAGGTGCATTTTTGGAGTATCTGGCACCTGACAGTTGAACCTGTAGTTTGAGAAGATGTGACAACATGTTGCTCACAGTCTGCACAGAGGAGCCGCACGCTTCTGTTTGCACCCTTTTGCACGATGTGTTGTTGTACTTCAAATGGGAGACTCAAGACATGGATAACTGGCCGCAGAAATAGGTACAAATGCAAAAAATCACATCCCCTTGTACAATTGTTAAGGTATTTGAAGTTTATAAGCCCTTCCATCTGCTCACTGTGAGAACCCACTCATCTGCTGGATCTACTTGTAAATTTTACCATTACAGTTGTTCTCCCTAACATGCAGTATAAAGCACTTTTGCATCTTTAAAGCAGCCAACAGAAACCAAAAAAAAAATCTTCAATCCTTAGTTCTGGAACTTGGTTATTGCTGTGGCATTATGTAGGCTAGCAGCTTTTTACCATGATTTCAGTATATTTTACAAGCATGGGGTTTGCTGTTCATATCAGTATCAACACTAGGATCTGAAATAGCAGCAATAAAATAAAATAAAATAATTTGAAAAGCTCAACATGTACAGCAGATAGATCAGATTTATTTCCAATATTTATTTATTAATTTGCCTTGTTATAGAATTTGCTGCTCTTTTATTGTTCTATGTTGTCAGTTACTTGTGGCAAGCACATATTTTATTACAATAAATGTGCGCCAACCTTTCCCAGTCCTACCAGTATCATCCTAGTCAAGTGAAACCCAGTTGCTAATGGGCAACCCTTAACAAGTACATAAAAATGTCAGTTTATCGCTACCTCTGCCACAGTGGTGGAAACAACAAACGCATAAAATTTTCTCATTTGCTGAAAACAAACAGCCATAATTTAATACAGTGAATTGCATTTGTTCATTTTAAAATGTAGTCTGTACTTTTTTTTTACAAATATTGCTAAATGCTGCTGTTGAAATGAATGATGAAGTATTGTTAGCTACAGTATAGTGGATTTTACTGCATTTTAGTTATATTTCATTAAACAGGGTCTTTTTTTTGTTTTTTGGGGTGGATTAAAACAGATTACAATTTTTCCAATTTAAAATAATTGGAAATAGGCCTCCCATTTCCGTTTTTCTACTCTGTAGGAATGGATTAAGAATCATAAGTTGTGGAAGAGCTGTTTTAATACAAATGTAATCTTTATATAAAGGCATCTACTTCCGAAGAAAAGAACAATAGAGCTGTGCGCTTCCATGAAGTACCGTGTTGTTGGGGTGATAGTTCAAGTGCAAGCCGCTGTCACATAAAGGTGATGACGTCCCACTGCTTTGGTCACTGGGTGCACCTGCGTAATTGGGGAAATAAATACAATAACACAGCAGTCTTATTCATAAACAGAACCCTCAGTCAAAGGCAAAGAATGACCCAAAGCACTCAAAATCTCACCCTTATCTGAATTACCTAAAAGGTTATAAATAAAAGCATATAAAGGTTCTAAAACAAAACACTGATAATACATTTTTGTCTATTACATTTAAATAAAATTTCAAAGTTGAAATACCGAGTGTTTACATTTAACATTAGCGTTTACTGACTTGAAAGTAAATGACTTGATACAGTATATAAATAAAATTTTGTGTTTTATATAGTATATACAAGTATAATATAAATTTAGTTATAAAAAGAGCATATCCTTCCCTTTTTTGACTAACTAGGCGGATGTCTAATATTGCTGAGTTTCCACTAACTAGGAATATCTGAAACATATCTGTTCTACAGAATAAAAAATGGTACATTTGGTTGTCAGTTTGGTTGTAAATTTTCAGGGTATCAGTAATGTTCCAACATATAAACCAAACAACATAAAAGGGAACTTTCGTAGAATTTTGCCCATTAAATCATAAATCCGTCAAATTGAGGATTTATTGTGAATTAGCAGGGAAACGTGAAAGCCAATAATTTGATTGTTGTGCTGATTCTGCTGAGAAAATAAGAGCAGAAATGAGGTTTGTGTAACATTAAAAACACCAGTGAGGCTGTGCAGGATAACTCCCATGTTTTCCCTTTAGCTACTCAGCCTAGGACACAGCTTGCCTCACTCTCTCTTTTTACCTCTTGATAAGTGCTGGTTATTTAATTTGTTTGAAGGACGTTTTTCCTTTTCTGAACCGCGCAACAATAAGACGTACATGTGCAGTCCTCACAGAGAGGCAGCTTTAGAAAGGCTGGCGTCTTTTTCAAGAAAGAAACGGTCAGCGTTACTTCTTCTCCAGCATTCCTCAATACCTGGACCTGCAAAAGAGCAAAATGCGTTACCTGCCGTTCCGATACAGCGTCCCTGAGTATCATTAGGCTGTAAATGCAAATATTATCCGGTAGCAATCGCTATGGAAACCATCCAGCAGCTGTAACAGCACTACTGAGATTTATAGATAAAAATACCTGAGGATGTTGCTGTCACTCAAGTTTGACAGGCACTCACCAGATTTCAGGTGCGATGCCGCGCTAATAATACGGTGGACAGCATATAAGTCGCTAACACGGTAAATAAAAACAACATCATTTGACATAATACACGGTCATGTCTTAACTTTAATCCCCGAATCTTTATAAAATGCATGGAGGAAATACCGAGTTGATATATTAGCGGTACCGTGCTAAAGTCTACATCATCCGTCACTGCTTGTCAGATTCCTAATTTAATCATAGAAGTTCCTCACTGAAGTTATTTCCCAGTTCATAGATCCGGCCTCTTGCAGAGGTTGTGATAATGGATGAAGACCACATTACCGTGTAGGTGTTCCCTACTTGAGCTGGTTTCCAGCTCATTAAGATGCATCTGCAGTTCAGTCTTTGGGGAGAAGCTTAATGCGTTTTGGAGCTACAAAATTGGAGCGGTGCTTCATGTTGGTGAATGCGAGAACATTTCATCTTTAAAGCATACTGAGTCATGGCGCTCTGTACAATTATAGAAACGTCTGGCAACGTGGCAAGATCGTGGCTTTAATAAGCACCCCTTTCGGGAATTAAGCGGAACCGAAGGGTCAGGAAGGTTGCGAGTCACTTGCGGTCCTACACGTCGTAGGACCATTCGAACAGAAGATGAACGCAACATCTGGACCAAACATCATCAATTCAGTCTGATGTTGAAAATATTGATAAAAGTTTGTCATTATGTAATGACAAAATGGTAATGTTTTTACTTGGAGTCAACTGGAATTTAATTTTAAAAATGCTGTGCTTTGGAGGACATCACCCTAAACCAAGACCTGGCGCGAAATCTGTATCTGAGAGACAAGCGCATTCCAGTTTAATTTGTCTAAATTTCTGCTGCTGCAGAATCGTGTTCTGAAAAGTCCGTTGGACCCGGTAAGAACTTCTCAATAAATAAAAAAAAAACAACATTTCCTCAACTATGTTGGTTTTAGCTCCAAACCCACTTTTACCACCAAAACTGCATTCAAAATAATAATTCAATCAATTAAATGTAATTATTTAATTGAATAATTCTGTGAAATTCTAAAATTTAAAAAAAAAAAAAAAAAAAAAAAAAAAAACTATTTTTGGAGTTAGACTGATTATACACTTGGATGTGTTACATTGGGGCTGGTACCTGCCATCCAGCATGGATGTTGACCCCCTCAAGCAACTTTAAATGCAATTTATAAATTTTCAATAATGAATAATAAAAGCCACACTGAAATGAAATAAATAAGAACAAATACACACATCTCTTCTGTCCAGGTTCCTAAAAACTCCATCTCATAATCATAATAATACTCATCGAGCACAGGTCACCAGAGCCTGTAAAAAAAGTTGATGACTGTTGAATTAAGATGGTACGACATCTTCATTCTGTTCAAGGGCCCTTTGCTGACCAGCTGGGCATGTAAACAGATTGTATGCCCCATTTTAGGGGAAAAAAGGATTTTAAAAATATGTAAATGAACTGGAAAAATTGCCCTTGCTGTTGAAAATTCATTGCTCCTCTGTTCAAAATAGAAGCACGTTTATACCCTTTTGTCTCCTGTCAAAAATGACATGTAGACATTGTAAGTTATTTTGAGGTTATACTGAAAAAAAATTACAAACTAAAATAAAAAGCTTGCACTATAGAAAACCTAAAACTGAATAAAAATGTATGTCAATCCCATTACTTCTAATTAAATGAGCTGACATGAGACAAATCGGCATTTTACTGTTATTTCAGATGTGTTGGGTCCTGCTTAACAGCCGCGTCTTAAACAGTTTCTCAGCCATCACTAAACAGAAATTAGTTTTTGCTATGAGGTGCAATAGAAGGACACAGGTATAGCCAACCTTCAGCACACCACCTTGTTAAAATGCTCAAACCTAACGGCTACATCGATCAATATTTCTAAAATACCTAAAAATCTATTCTGTATGGCCTCATGGGAAGAACAAGCAGAGTTGTGCCATACCCAGCAGAACAAGCCACTAAAAAAGACAACGTTCCATACTGAAGTGGAACAGTATGACTATATGGCTAAATGTATGTGGACACCTGAACATCACCCCCATATGTGCATGTTGAACCTCGCATTCCAAACCCATGGGCATTAATATGGAGTTGTTCCTTCCTTTGCTGCTACAACAGCCCCCACTCTTCTAGGAAGGCTTTCCACCAGATTTTAGGAATTTGTCTCCATTCAGTCACAAGTGCATCAGTGAGGTTGGGTGAGAAGCCCTGGCTCACAGTCAGTGTTCCAGTTCATCCCAAAGATGTTCAGTGGGGTTGAGGTCAGGGCTCTGTGCAGCCACTCAAGTTCTTCCACACCAATCTGGGGACTGCATGAGTTCATGGTTTATGGTACACAGTCATGGTGGACCCGGAAAGAAGCTTCTTCCCCAAACTGTGGCCACAAGGCTGGAAGCACACAATTGTCAAGAATGTGTTTGTATGCTGTGTGGGTGTGGCTTAACAGGTCAACTCATCATTAGAAGGGGGGTCCACATGCACACATGCACAGATGCATTATGGTTTATCCACACATTTCTTCTCTGATAAATTATATAAATTATTTTAAAAGTACAATTAGCACACATCAACAAAGCCTAGTAAATACAATACATTTCACAGCGTTTCTCATACAAATTCAGCTACAATTCAGAAAGCCACATTCAGCAGGAATTCAGAATGCAGAACAACACAGGTACATTCTTACAATCTGCAAGGTCTCACCAAAACCAATTAATTCCCTGCCAGCTGCTTTTTATAAAGCTCCTGCACATTGAGTTTCGCCAGCAGCCGGTTAAGTAAAAGCAGGCAGTGGGGAGCTGTCCATCATGGCCCTCCCTGCCCCCTGCTTAGGAGTCAACCCGTTCGCTCATAGTACGATGAAATTTGCAGATTCAACAAACTTCAGATTCAGGTGAATCAGAATCGCAATGCTTAATCACAAGCGTGACAAAGGCTGTGAAACGTTTGGAAGCTTCAAGCACTACTGCCAAATGTGGGCTACTTTGACTTGAGAAAAGAAGCTCTAAAGTATATATGTACCTGAAACTTGATTTGATGTACCGTATCTCCAGGGTTTTGGTGTGACTTTCTGCCAGCCTGTGTGTTCTCCCCATGCTTGCATGTTTTCCTCCAGCTTTCCTCCATAATTCAAAGTCTGGGAGGAGATCTAGTTACCTTAAACCAATTGTGGTGGCCCTAAGGGTAGACTATACTGACATAGATGCCAGACCACCACAATCCTGACTGGATAAGCAGTTAGCGAGAAAAGTTAAAAGCATGAAGTGGTTGGGTTGGGTCAAGATTATGAACCACTGATCATCTGGAAAAGGTTATGCGTTTCAATTTTTGATGATAAATATATATCAGTCCATACTTATTGAAGGGAAACAAATGTTTCCTATCCAAGAGGTGTGCAGCGGGGAAAGCTGGTGCCTGCCAGGTCCTAGGCTGCTTGCCTGAGGTGGGGTTTATTGACCTTTCACACCACAAAGGCTTTGCTGGATGCATTATGAGATTTTAGGTGGACATAGGGCAGTGTTTGAAAGGCCCAGGGTTCACCTAAGCAAGGCACTGATTCTAAGATCTAAATGGTAAAAGCAGTGTCCTTCACCCATATAAAGCAAAACAGTCAACTCCCATCTGCCCTACTCACTTTCTAATTCCTATCCATTTATCTGCCTTCCCTCCACTTAGGCACAACAGCATTAGCAGTCCATTGGGCACAGTCGTACGGAGGTCCTGCTATTCTGAGACAGACATCAGCGTAAAAAGGCAATAACTGCTCCATGCTACGAAAAAGCCTTCCAGCTTTATTCCCGAAAACATAAACTGAAGTTGCACTCAACTTTCTCGAATCAGTGAGACACCACTGCAGTGAGCCAAGCAGTATTTATTCAAGAGACATGCAAACATTACCAAAAAATCAAACAATTGTTCAATTTTTTAAAGCTACAAACCCCAAACATTATTATATGTTCATGAGAAACTGGAGCATTACTTTAAGTTAAATTAAGATTGACAATCATTATTTACTTCCATTCTTTGACTTTTGTATTATTTTGCTAATGGAAGAATTTTTTGTTTACTGCATTTGCACTGCATGAGACTTAGGCTGCAGTTTTAAAAGTAAAGCATTGTTTTAGAAGTGTGGGAAAACAAAACTTTGCTAGCATTATAATATATAGCAAATATGCAAGCCGAAGCACAGAAACTCTTATTACGGAAAAAGCATTATTTATTTATTTTTTTTAAAACAAAGTGACACACTGTTACTATAAATGCATACATATATATTTGCACAAAATATATCCCACTTGTCCCTGGGTCAGGATAATTTATGACTTACCACTTCTTCATGGCGGTAGCTTCTTACGTTTATCCCATTTATCTAAAAAGAACAGAAAGAAGAAAATCAAAGCAAGAGCAAAGGAGACAACACAGGATTTTGTCTTTTTTGTGTTCTTCACCTTCCAGATACAATGTGTACAAGAATATCTATCTATCTATCTATCTATCTATCTATCTATCTATGCTTAGTTGTACTGTTTATATAGCTGAAGTTATAGTGTCAGTGTCATCTTTTGGATTCTGCTTAAATTCATCACTACTGTAGTATTTAAAGCAGAACACACCCATGATACCCACCTGCAGGATTCCATCTCCTATGAAGAGCAACCCAGACAGCTCAGCTGCAGAGATGACATAGAAAAGTGAGACAGGTGGATCTTTTAAGAAGACTGAGAACGGAGGCCAGGAAAGAACTTACCTTTCTGCTCTTTGGAAATTTTGGATATCACCACGGGTATATTGTGCTCAGCGCCACCCTGGAGGATTAAAAAGATTAAAAAGTATGTGACTTCCACCAGCTCTGCCTCTGTCTGTTGCTCCCGTGAAGCATGATGATGTAGTGAATTTGTGTTCAGCTGATGTTGATTCAAGTCAATTGTTCAATGAAGAGGCAACATTATAGAGTAGTGGATGTTGCAGAGTTTGCCCTTGGCTGTGACAGTACTTTACAGCTGGTCACCCTCAGATGTATTTGTGAAGATAATGGAAACAAACTCCCTGTGGCTCAGCTAACATAAGAACATAACCTACAGATACATTCACTTGAATAAGCACAAGATGTGCATCAACTATCAATCACCCTTGAGAAAGATGCATAAATCAGATAGTGCCCGTAACAATTTCAGTTATGAAAATTCGAGATTCAGATCTTCTGTGACGTATATCAGCACACATTGTAAAACATAAATGGTAAGAAGGTGATATGTGCTTACAGTGTGTGTGTATGTGTGTGTGTGTGTGTGTGTGTGTGTGTCTGTCAATGGGCTGTTGCTTCATAATTGGAAAGTGTTGGATTCATATCCTTCATATCCTGCTGTTGTGACCTTATCAGGTGTTCCTCCAGTTAAAAAGCTGTCCATTTTATAGAATAGCAAAGAATTTTAAATAGCTTAGAGCGCACAAACACCAAAAAATTTTAATTTTTAAATAAATAAATGTATGCAGATGAAATGAAATTTTGAAAAGAAAAAAAAATAGGTGCTATGTGACATAAGTTGTAAATTCTTGGATGTTGTACCATACAAACTGTAAAAATATATAAACAATTAAAATACATGGTATGTTATAAAATAGGACTTTGCAATATATTTTCTCATTTCTGACATTATTCAGATAAAAATAACACCAACTTAGACTGATAATACCGAGTACAGTTTTATACTTGCATTTTCATGCCATACTATTATTTTCTCTTTTATTTCTACATTTTTTGGCTTTACTTTTCATTTCAGTAATCTTTTTGCTTAATAGCCATTAGCAATAAAAATAACTTGAATAAAATCAGAAGCAAAAAATTCTTTACAAATTAAAAATAAATAAATGAATAAAACACAGTTGACACCAGACACCCACAAACTGACTTAAATTAACTTTACAGCCAAGTGTTGGGACTCAAAAATGCTCTAAATAGAACAATCATAATTGCTGATAAATACCCAAACCCTGACTGGGACCAAAACACTGACAAAAACATATTGAAAAAGGTTGACATCCTTAAAATATAAGTTGCATGGGTCATAATGGATTTTTTCCATACATGAGTGATTATCTCATCCAGTTACTGCAAACCTTCTACAAAGATCTTCAGTGAAAATGGTTCATATTAATCAAATAGTGGCCCTGAATACATTCAAAATCCAGTTCACTGGCTGAAATAGATTAGCAAACCACATTTCTGTTGTCTTATATTTGATCTTGGCAGTTGACTCCATGCTTATTCATCTGTTCGACCGCCAGCCTGTCAGGTTCACACCCCTGTAAGTGTTTCTGGCTCCACTATCCTGCGGTGTATGTTTGAAAGTGGGTGTTTTCTTCTGCTTTTATGCACACCCAGTCATCTTTTATAATGTTTTTGTGAGTGAGCCTTGCCAAGTCAATCTGTCAGTGTCAGAGATGCGCTTCAGATCAGAAGATGCCAGCTGCCAGCGGAGTACGAACGTGCTTGTGAGAACCCTGCGTTGGGCTCCATAGTTCACTTTGCCTTGAGCCCCATGCATTAGGGTATTATGGTAAGGAGAGTTTTTAATGCACAAAATGTACACATTTCCTGCCCTTTAAAAATACTAAAACAGATTCATATCAAACACAAAGTGCTAATAAAAGGACTAGCGCTTCAAAGGGGATCCAACATGCTAGGCTTCAATCTTAGATCCCCTTAGAATAAAGAGTTGATATTCCTTAGGCTATAAGTTCACAATACCTGTAAGTCCGTTATGACAAAAAGCAAAAAGGGAGGCACAAAATAGGGAAAACATTAATGGCGCAGTGAAGACCTACTGAAAATACTAACTAACCTTAATACTCAAGCCAAATCCTCCAATTGTCTGTCTTCTGATTGTCACTGTTCTTTCCTGTAAGAGAAGAATAAAATGTGCTGCATTAGCATCTCGGTGGAGAAACACAGCTGGATTAGAAGTTCAGCAGCAGCACATAGGCACATGCTCGTACCTCTGGGCGGAGTAAAATAGTTGGCTGCTCAGAAGTGAGCAGCACAGGTCATTAAAACTGGGAGTGCAAGAGGTAGCTGTGAGCCTGTGGCTTTTCTGCTGTGTCAAGTAAATCCCAGTGGAAAGTTCCTCCTCTCCGCAGATACGCATGCTCTTGCGAAGGAGTGCGCGAGTGTGACAGCTCCCCTCCAACTACCATGAAACATTCATAACTGGCTGTCGTGTGCCTGGACGCGCGTGTCAAACGGTAATATGTACTTTCCCCTACATTAGGCGGGTGCTATAAATTATTAAAACTCGCCATAAATTGTCCACACACAAATAAACATGTGTCATATGAATATTGCATTTCCAGAAACAATCCCAATAATTTTGTTGTGTTTTGAGGTGCAGATTCTATTGAAATAGCTAAATAAATAGCTAAATAAATAAAACAAATGTTTCCGTTGATGCGTTAACAGTCATGAAGAAATTGCTGTTGCGATTTTCTTGCTTTCAACATTTTTCAACACCTTAGGCACACAGAGCCCCGGCCATTGTTGCCTTCGCCAAACAGAGGAGCAACAAATAACATAATAGCGTCATTTTAAAATAAGGATGCCAGAACATTTAGCTGCAATCGAAAACACAGACAGAACTCTGTTTTGTAACTGCTCTACATTTCGTATATCTATAATTCATTAGACGCTCTGAATATAACAGCTCTGCATTCATTCAGCAACTAATTTGACTTTCATATGAAGTAGCGTACTTTAGCACGGTGATAAAATAAGTACTGTGTGGGAAGCGCACGAGGGTTCAACTTTAAAGCAACAGCCTTTCTTCACGCGTTAGCGACAATTTCCAAAGCATAAAGGTATTTATACATATAATTTTCTTCATTCAAATTAGTCCATATTTATATCCAGAAACACTGCACCCAGATGATGAAAAAAAATCAAAAAAAAAAATCATACACATCCAGTTGTACCACAAAGTAGTTTGACTATGTTGCCACCTTGTGAGATTTTAGTTTTGTTGTTCTACTGAAATCCAGTGAACTACAGTGTCAGCAATGTGTTTCGGAATGTGAAACTAAGTGATTGTGAAAATGAAACAAAAAAATGTAAAACAATGTTATGAAAAAAATAGACTTGGAAAACTGAAAGGGCCATGGGTCCTAATTCTGTATTCTGTTCCTGTTTTAGGCAAACCCCTGTTAAGAAAAAGATCGCCATCTGAATAATCGGTCTGTGATATAACAGCTTCTTCTGAGCTCCATTAAATAGAAAAAGCCCAAGGTTGTATAAGTAATTCATCATTTTGCATCTGACCACCACAGCCTAGGTGCTGGGCAAAACACTGATTATTCTTCTTATTGCTTTGGAAGCACTAACACACTCAGGGTCACCAGAGGTCATTGTGAATTCTTGTGTTTCAGAGAGGACACAAAACTACTGATGGAGAATTTTGACAGGTTTATAGCCGGACTGCCCGTTTGTTTTTGCTGAGGCAGAAAGCATTGGTAACTCAGCACGCACTTGAGGGATAACATAGAGCTTTTCTACTGTTCCCGAGCAACAGACTGCAGGAGGTGACAGTAATTTTGCTCCAAGAAGCTGCTCTGAAGAAAAAGCAATGAGGTAAAACGACTCTTAAGAACCAAGAACCATTCAGTCTCAACACCAGGAGGTAAATGGTGAAATTTCATCCATTTCTAATTATAATAGCAAAAGTAATAAATAAACAGTAAATAGCTTTACTTATGTCGTTCGTGACCTAACAAAAAAATTTGCTTGATTTATTCAACTTAATTTCGTGAATCCTGATCAGGATTTATAGTTTACGTCAAACTCTTCTCATTTACGTGTTGCTATAAACGCTAAAAATGCTAATATGTGCTAGAACATGATTAGAAGATGAAACTCAATGAAGGTGAAATTACAACACAAGGGTCATTATAAATATTTATGTCTTACAGTAATTCTGACAAAAAAGCCAGAATTTGCCTTTTTTTCATCTTTTTCCTCTGATATGTTCATCTTTTATTTCTACCTTTTATGTTACAAGCGCTCTGCATCACTTTGCTGAGAAGAGCACTTCTATAAAACAAACTCATCTAAATATGTAACAGACGCTTATATAAGCAGCGGTACGAGCTTCAAGTGTATGTTTGTTTCCTATATTTTTTAATAAACCAGGTACAGCAGTAAACGTTACAATTATTCATCTATTCAGTTGTTCTTAACTTATCCTGGTAAGAGCTGTAGAGATACTAAACAATTGTTTTTTGGGCACAAGTTTCATTAACACTTTAAATCTAATGCATTTTTTTCATTCTTACGTTATATTTTTTAATGTTATATACAACCCCATTTCCAACAAAGTTGAGACAGTATGTAAAATGCAAATAAAAACAAAAAGCACTCATTTGTAGATGCTGTTTCACTCATATTTAATTTAAAACATTAAGAAGACAAGATATTTAATGTTTTATCTCATAAACTTTAAATAAATTTGTAAATATAAACTAACTCCGAATTTGATGCCTGTAACTCGTTCTGCAAAAGTTGGGACAGGCACCTATGTACCTGGAACGTGTCAAAATACCTTTCCATTGGTAAGTAGGTGAATATCTAACAGGTGATGCTATCATGATTGGGTATAAAAGGAGCATCCACGGAAGGCTCAGCCATTTACCAGCAAGGATGGGTCGAGGCCTGCTGCTTTGGGCTAAACTGTGTGAGTGAAACAGCAGTTCTCAGCGTAAAATTGCAAGGAATTTACGGATTAACCATTTAAAGTTTATATTGTCATTATAAAGATTCAGGGAGTCCAGAGGAACCGGTGTGCATAAAGGGTAAGGGAGTAAATCAATACCGAATGAATACAGAAAACCTGCGATCTTCGAGCCCTCAGACAGCATTGCGTAAATACAACCGAGATTCAGTCGCCACATTCGGAATGAGTGTATATTTACTAAAATAAATAAAGTCGATCAGTTTAACCTTTACATATGTTGCTTTTGTGCTGTTTGCAATTAAATATGAGCATTTACAAATCACTGCTTTGGTTTTTATTTGTGTTTTAAATTCTGTCCCATTTGGAAATGGGGTTGTAGTTGGTGATCCATTTTAGATAGGAGTTAGCTTGTCTATAAAATAAACTCCATTTATCTCCCCACAGTCAGTCCTGACAGCTGAACACAGACACACAACTCATTTCATGTGTACCCGTGTGGATTCACCTTGCCCTATGGGGAAATAATGAGCAATAATACATGTGTACTGCAATATAGGCCTGCCATCCCCACTGCAGCACATACTGAAATTTTGCTAGTCTTAAATATTGATTAAATGCAATAGGAAACAAATAAGGCTTTTTTCCTTGGGGATGACATTATTTTCACCGTGGATGCCTCATTTCTTAGATGTTTTTTAGGTTATGAATTCATTTTTATTCCATGATATATGTTTAATCCAAGTATTGCCTCCTCCAACTTGGTTAGAGCTGTGATCACTGCAGTTTTAGGAAAAGTTGTACCCGTGATTATGTATTCCTATCCACATGCAAAAGTCTTAATATTTCGCTTAAACTGCTCCTCTGGATAACAGAAAGTTCACAACAACACTTTCAAATGCTAAGCGAAATAATTTTAAGAGAAGATCATTAAATCATGCTACCTTTTCAAATTTTTCTGTTGACTGTTTACTCTGCCGCCTTCACCAAACTGGAGAGCTGTTTATTTTAATTTTGATAGCATAACACTAAATTCCATGTTACAGAGTAAATAGACAGCTACAGGTTTTCAGTGAATGTGAACTCTTGGTAAAATAGCAGGAATCAAGTTAATTTAAAAACATTAAAAAATGTTCATACTGCCAGTCGAGCCAGGACTATTAAAGGCCCTTTAATTTTACAGCAAGTATTGGCATTGCAGAGAAAATATTTCAAGTACTAGTTCAAGTTTTATCGGAACTATTTTCATTTTTAAATTAAAAAATCAATGCAACACCTCATTTATGCAGGTGGAAGCCTTCAGAGGTAGATGTAAAATAAAGGCTTACCTCTAGGAAAGGCTTACAATGCTCTCCTTGAAGCCACAGCCCTTTGAAAAATTTATCTGTAAGCATGCTGTGTCTTAGATTTGGGCTGAATTTAGGTAAAGACTATAGGATTTACCACCCACTGATTAACCTTGCAAGATATATCCTGAGGACAAACATTCTCAAGGAGCAGAAAGCCATCCATGCACACCTAAAGAAGAACGCAGGGCAAAGGAACTACATGTTTGTAGTTTCCTGGAAGCCAGAATTAAATGACCAATAAGTATGTAAATGTACTGCTCACCCCCTGAGCACCACACTGGCTTTGGGCCGAGCATCACGGTTATGCCCCTGCTAACTAAACACAGTCAGAGCTGCACAGAGCTGAGGAGATGTGGACAGGCCCCTCCAAAGCTGCCTTTGACCTTCCCAACCTTCTTTGGCCTAAAAGATCCAATCGCCGACTTGGTCCCATACGTATCTTCATGCATACTTCATGCATACATACAGTAATACCTCAACCAGGGATCTAGATATATTCTCGACAAATGGAGCTTAATGACAAAGTGCTAAAAAAGGTCATTAATACAGAATATTCCTCCAGGTAGAGCAGACCTGATGGGCCTAAGGTTCTTTGTGCATCCCATATATTTAGAGTCCTACATTTTTAAGTCTTAAGTTATGGTCAAGGATATGCTGTATTCTGAATACATTCCTTTTCAACAACAACAACAACAACAACAACAACAACAACAACAATAATAATAATAATAATAATAATAATAATAATAATAATAATAATAATAAAAGTAGTAGTAGATTGGTTGTATGAGAGCGTATAGAGCCTGATTTGGCTCAAGAAGATGTTCACTGGTGGCTACGAACATCAGCTAGATGCAAAAAAAAAAATTATTATTATTTTCTGCTCAGTTTTAGACCCCCCCCCCACCCCAACCAGGTTCTAACTCTGTGACGACCGAGTGTTTTGATGGAGCGCTGCTGTGGGTTTTTCACAGATGTCTCCTCAAGTTATCGAAAACTTTACATCACCTTGCTTTAAAGGTGAAAAAGCCCTCTTTGTGCTAAACAACGGAAATGTCAAGTGCTCGGTGTCCCGTTTAAATTAAAATCAATGCAGTTATTAATTTTGCAATTCAGATGTCACATAGGAGTTCAAGAATTAATCATATAATAAAGCGAAACTTAGATTAAATGTGCATATTCCCACAAGCCCAACGGAAGCTGCGGAAAATACACGATGTACCTATTTTAAGTGTTGTATGGCGTTTATTTAATACGTTGCTGGCTGAGACCGAATTTTCAGGAAGCATTTTAACATTTTAATAAGACGTCTTGATGGTTGTGGTCAGAAGGCAATTGCCCTGGATGCATTATCTATTTTGTTTGCACCGAACGCCACAAACGATTAATATCTGCCCCTGTTTTACACCTCCCTCGGATGCTGTTCTTTTGTCTGTTCATTTATCAAAATCCCTTTCATCCCCAGAACCCCAGAGCTTCTCGCCGCACCTGCTCTCGCACAGCCTCACAACACCGATGTGTCGAGCGCCGCTCCAAGCCCAACCCCGAACAAGCGTGACGGAGAGGGCGGCTGCCAAACACCGAAAACCCAATTGGCTTGCGCACCCACACGGCGAAACGTGCACATGAGGAAGACGTGCTCATTCCTCCATTGCCCTCAAGGTTAATACAACCTGCGAGATTTAAGTAGGTGTACGCTGACTGTATAACCGGTTCTGACATAGCAGGGTTAACTGCATTTGCCAAACTCAACGACAGACATGAAAACATCTCAAGGGTTGCACTCCCGCATGTTTTCGTACGTTTTGCCACGCATACGGCGTGAATGTTATCTACCGCTGAGCACAGCAGAAAAGTAACTGCAATAACACACGATTGTATCTTTTCCCTCCTGTTACTTTTCAAGAAGCAACTATTTGTCAGGCACTGGGTAGGACAAAAAATATTACGAAAATAACGAAAAAATATATGAAAATTATTACAGTGGAGTTACACGAATATTAGGAGTCCCTTCATTTCCCTCCCTTGTTATGTGTTGTATGTATACAAAAGTTTGATGATGCTGAATAGGGCGTTGAATAGCAGACAGGCTGATGTTGCAATATTAAATTATAAGAGGTTAAATACAGCAAGTATTAGTATTAGCTAGCAAAGGGTTACGTTTTTCCTTGATTTTCCAGTACATGCTACATATCTCATCTTACCGTAATTAAAAAATATAATGTAATTCTATTCTTATATCCCTATGCATGAACCAAATACATCCCTGTACATTTAAACAATTTTTTTCATAAACTACAGTCTAAATTACATGGTGTAGCAGGAAGTAGCACCGGGCTGTTTCAACCAAGCTTAGTCGGTGTCTGAGGTTGGGTTTCCTCTGGGTGCTCTTGTTTCCTTCCACAGTCCAAAGAGATGTGTTTCAGGTTATTCAATCACTCTGTGTGTGTACCAGCCCTGTAACGGACTGGCATGCAAACCAGGCTGCAGGTTCCTAGCATGACGTGTTTCTGGACCACCTTAACTCCGACCAGGATAAAACAATCGAGGATGATGGACGGACGGAACCTAAATTATCATTGAATTAAGTGACATAATTTCAGTCAGATTAGCTAGGAAAATGGTAGCGGATGCCATGCTGTTAAACAGGTTATCTTCCTCTTGTGCGATCTCAGGCGGGCTGGGAACGAGAAACCGGAGCAGATCGCCTGATTTCTCAAAAATCCTCCAATCTCAGAAATCTTTGCTTCTCTGCATAATTTCAACTGGCAGATTAGGTTAGAACCTAGGAAGGGAATATTTCTTAACAGAGCCACAGAAATGAAACCAGAATCCTCTCTGAAGGTGTATTTAGGTCTAGACTACAGCCGTGGAATCAGCAGGCAAAATTAATGTCAATAGGAGGCTATGCATCGTACTGTGAGACCAAAATGATCTCGCTGAAGTAGTTTGAGACGAATGATTCCTTCAGACTTAATCACTATAAAACATGAACAAAATCCAGCACAGTATCTGTCTTCGAAAACCAAAAGCATTCAATACAAACCCACAAGATAAACCTCACTATTGGGATGTGTTGGGTGCAGCTCTTCCGATTCAAAAAGAATGCTTATGTGTTGGGTGTGAAGTCCTACATTGTATTGCTCCACATCATGTAATAGTAGTTATTTTAATTCCATTTGTAGATTTTTTTGTATATTTTATACTTAAATATTTTAAATTTTTTAACACATTTCCTAACACCTGATTTAGACTGAAAAAGATAAAAATCCAGGCCTTACTTGGGCATTTACTACTAACTTTTATCTGTCTTTGGATATGCTGATAGGTGGACACTGTTTTTCGTTCATCCAAACATTTTTCTTTGCTGGGGAGACCACCATTACATCTGAGCTGTAAAATATGCTAATTTCTCAGTCGGATGTGGCAAAGTTCATTGGAGAAGCCTTGGCATTGCTTGGCTGTACCTGTCAGCACCTGTGGTTCAAGATGTTAAAATTAAAGTAATGAGTTCCCCAGGTGGTCTCTTTAAAACTTTAACTTCTTTTTCTTGTAATCCTTTTGAGTGCAGACACATCAAAAGCCAATGTGTCAAGCGAGCCAAAGTTAAAACAGACCTACTGACAAGTCCTGAAAAAGACTTATTTCCTCCTGAGTGGGCTGGATTCGGTAGCCTGTAATTTCACCCTTATTACTTTTGTTTGTTATTTCTGTTAAAGCCGACTTTTTTGAAGCAAATAAAGCTTGTGAAGTTTTTTCTTATTATTTAGAATCGCATAATTTTGCTTTCAAAATCCATTTTATATTACATTATGGAATTTTTGGGTTAAAAGTCCATAATATAAAATAATATAATATAATATAATAATAATCCATAACGTAGAAGACAAATGGGACTGGAAGTCTGATCGCAACTCAGAATTTTCTCCTTAAGCTCATCATCAACTTAACCCCTCTATTTATTTACAGGCTACATTGTGTCCCATGAAGCACTACAGTGGGGTAAATAAAAGTGTGAGATGGAAGGTAATGTGGGAACAACAAATGAAAAAGTGTTTCACTCTGAATGCCAGCCACATACTTCATGTTAAACTTCAACAGCACTGGCCATGGGGAATCAACCAGTGGAGTTTGCCAGAATCTACTTTGCTGTCAGTCAAGTATAATAACTTGACTAGTACCTGCATTTATTCTACTTATTTGCTAAATAGATTGCATGAAGTTATTAATAAATAAGAAATATATTATATTAAATTGGTTGGCGACACTGTTTCTTGCCACCTGCCTTCCTCCACAGGGCCATTGTATCTGTGTGTTTTGTTGCCCCTAATGGAATTAAAAGTCAATTTTTGCTCGGCAACAAAGAAGTTGTAGAAGAAAGGAATGACAAAAAACACAATAAATAAGTAATTAAATAAATGAACAAATAAATAAGTAAGTAAATAAATAAAGTGGGACTTGGTTGAGTCTTTGAAAAAATGCAAGATTGGGGCTGCATCCAAACTAGTGCTGCTCTTATTGATTGTTTCCATTTACACATAAGCCAATTCACAACACCCTATTGGCATGAATATAAGATGGTATTTTTTCCGAGAATTACATCTTAAAATATAGGGCTGTTTTATTTTCAAGGACCAGGCCTTTAAAGTCAAATACCGTACTGCTAAATACCAGTAGGTGGCGGCACTTATCCCCTGGCATCAATTATCCACAGAAATGATCAAATGGAGCCTGCAAGTGTGAAAGATGGCAAAACCTGGAGGCGGTTTGGAAAAAAAACGTAGCACAGAGTTAAGCCAGATTAACCAAGGAGTGAGGAGGAGTTATGATGCCAATTTTAAGATAGCGGTGATCAATGAGGCGGAGGTGTCAAACAACTCCCAAGCAGCCAAGAAATATAAAGTTACGGAATGTCATGTTCGAAGACGGAGAGGCCAAAAAGACCGTCTTTAAAACGCAAATACAGGAAATATGAATACATATGATCTTTTTTTCTAAAGATAAGATATAACATTCCATCTTATAATCAGGATCCTCTTATATTTGGGCCAGTACGGTATTCAGATTAAAATGTTCTGGAACCTTATAACAAAATTTGATGCTGAAAGTGGATTCTACAATTTATTTACAGAACAGAAAACCAGTTTTAACTCACGCTTGAGTAGAACGGCTCCCCAGACACACAGATAACATCTTGTTCTTGAATAGTTAGGATGTCTTTAGCTAGGTGCAGTCGAACATTGAAAGGCTCCTGGTTACCATCCTGCAGCAAATAAACTCCAGTCTTTATCTGAAACAAGAAATAGAGACAGTAAACTAAGTTCTGTAGTCATAATGACATATAAAGTAAGAGGGCACCCATAGGCAGTAATGTTAGTATTGTTATTATTCATTTGCATTTATATAAAAACGATGTCTGTTTTCAATATTCTGAACAAATTCCGCACAAACACCAGTTAACATGTAAATAAAGATTTGCATTCAAGCCAAAACTCTATTCACTGGGCCGTCACAGACAATTTATTTACAAATTTTAATACATAAATTATTCATCCAGAATTTCCAAGGTGAAAATGGTATTTGTACGTTTTTTTGAACGCATCAGCCCGACTTTGTTCGTCCACATTCTTGCCCAATTGTTTAATACAGGCATAAACATCTTTAACTAACGTCTTCTTGGTTTCTTGTGCATCGGTGTCAATGCTGGGGCGAACACTTTCAGAAAATGGGCATGCACAGTTTCCAGTTGGCGTGACCTGCGTACATTTGGACGTACAAAGGGTGGGGGGGAAATAAACTGACCCTCGTCCGAGTAAAAATTGTGGTTTCTGGGTGACAATGTGGATGTACATGTGCTAAAATATATTTTTGTTTTATATTTGTTCATAAGCAACTGGCCAAAGTACAGTATTACAACATTTGTAAACATAAGCATAACAAGGGCATTTCTGCAGCAAAATAAAGAGCATCCATACACGCGGCCATCAGTAACAGGAAGAAATCGATAGCACAAAATTACATTTTTTTATACAGTTTTCTACAACTATGCTTCAAATTCTAGTGCGGATCCCACAGCTTCTGAAGCGCTTGCTCCTGGCTCAAAAGAAACACAATTCATAATCCTGATATCAGTACAAAAAGTGGAAGTACTTCATTACAGAAAATATTTTCACTCCACATGAGACCTGGTAGACATTTACAGAAATGAGGAGGCCTTTGTGGGAGAGAAAGATACTCTAAAAAATGGAAAGAGGCCCACACCTTGACATCTATTCTTTGTGCCCCCCACTTCTCTCTTGGTACAAACTGAGTACTGAGTAAAATAAAAAATGAGCAGTTGTTGACTAGTTTAAATACTACTTAAATAATTTCAAATACCTCTTGCAATGTTAAAACCTTAAATATACATTTTTAACTCTACAGATATATAGAAGTTAGTAAAATAATTTACTTTCCATTTGACTACTCAAATAAATGCAAAACAAATAAGAGACTGCAGTCTGTTAAGTACTGGCATTAACTGTTATTCAGCTGAAGGTTTTGTCAGCAGTTGTCCCCCCCATTTATACAGTTGGGTAATTTTTACTGGAGAATTTGAGGGCAGACACCTCGGTCAAGGGTACTGCAGGGATTCACACCCAAACTGCAGACGTGGTTGAACAGGGATGGCTCTAACCACTACACTCTGAGCTTCCCCAAATGAAAGGTTGCGACCCCCTCGGAATTTAGCTGACAAGTTTATCCAAAACATTTTTCTGCTGTTCACCTGTTTATACAGCAGAATATTTGTACCAAGGCAGTTCTGGATAAACCCATTTTTTCAAAGGCAGCACAGCAGTGGCAGGAGTGAGATTCGACCCAAAACCCTTTAAGTTGTCTTCCAGAACCACTACAATGCAGACCCTCCTATAATATGAAAAGCAATCCTAAAGCATTCCTATTTAAATAACAAAAGCAAAATGCCAAATAGTTTGATTTATCGATCACTTCAATACAAACATAACATCCTGTAGGGTTAGACCTGTTGAACTTACTTCACGCAGTCAGTCAGCTAAATTGATGGTTATCTACTGTACTTTAGCAGTGGCACATTTAAGACAATAAAATCAGATGGCAAAAATCTATGGTGCACAAAGGAAGGCTGGAGAAGCAGCACACCTGCATGCCATCCTCACTCGATTAATCGACTTCTTAAACCCTCCTGGGAGCGGGAATGCGTCACGGACCGAGAGAGAGAGGTTACGCCTTATGAGTGAGACTGTTGGCTATGCTTTGAAGCATTTTAAGTGCTGTAAGCAGTCCGCTAATAAAGAACTCAATAAACTTCTCGGACTCTGAGAGCCTGAAGAGACAGAAGAAGATGTCCCAGATTTAGAAAGATTTTGTAGTTGTGCTCCTAAGTCCCAGTTGTTGATTTATTTTCCTTTTGCTGTTGTAATGGTCTTTGTGTTTGCTTTCTTGCTGCTAATAAGTTTGAGTGTTGGAAAAACAACCATGGATCTTCCCCCAGTGGTTCCATACCCTACCCTATGGTTACTCTCAGAACCTGGCACACCCCGGCATTGCTGTAGTTTGGTGCCACAGCTAAGGGGTAGCCCCAGGAATGAAGTGTGGGCCAAAAAAGGATGGCAACTGACAGCAGGAAGTGTGTTGCTTTTTCAATTTTTAGCAAGATGTTAAGCTAGCTAGAAGAAACAATGGTGCCAGGGGCTTCTCTGCTTCCGTTTTGTGGGAACCAGAGAACAGGAACTGCTAACAGCAGGAACTAAAGAAGGGGACACGATGTAGTTGAGATATAACTCTAAGGTCACTTTTTAAATCATTTATGAATCATTTATATTTTAAACATTGAATTTTTTTGGGTGCTATTCTTTTGATTATACTGTATAATGACATTTGGTGACTGGTAACTCTGTGGCATGACAGTTTGATCTAGCATCTCCGAAATGGCTGTCATCCTTGGCTTTTCGCGCAAAACCGTTTCAAAGGATCACTGAGAATGGTATGAAAAGCAAAAAAGTCCCAGCGATTGGCAGTTCTGTGGATGAAGATAGCTTGTGGATCAGAGGGCTCAAACTCTAAACTGGTGTGGGACGTCATCTTGGAAAGCACCACTTATTAGACGTTTGCCTTCAGTTGGCTACAGCAGATCATTCAGGGTGCCGTTACCATCATGGAAGAATAGGAAAGCACAAGAGCATCAAAACTGTACCGTTGAAAAGTGAAAAAAGTTGTCTGATTGGATGAATTCAGGTTCCATTGGCATCACGCACATGGAAAGATCCGAATTTATTGCAAACAACATGAATCCATGGAGCCATCCTGTTAGGGGTCAACAGTACAGGGTGGTGGTGGCAGTATGATGGTGTGGGGGACATTTACACAAATCAGAGCCACTGAAGAATGTCTGAACAGCACAGCACATTGGAACGTCACTGCTGACAAAGTTCATCCCTTCACAGCTACACTTCATCCAAGCTCAGAGAGACGCTTCCAGCATGATAATTCACAACATCACAAGATATAAGGTCAACGAATGGTTCCAGGAACACAACAGCGAGTTTTCATTGCTTCAGTCCCTGGATCTCAGCGCTCCTGAGCATTTTTGGGAAGAGGTGTTTGCAGCAACTGCTCAGTGCACGGCACAACGTTCAGCATCTGCTGGACTCCACGCCCAGATAAATTCATGCTGTTCTAAAGGCCACACATTGGATTGTCACTTCAAATATTTCCGTTTGAAGGTTTCCCCAATTTTTTCACATTTTTTACATTCTTATTTTTATATTTTTACTAAAACCTAAATCCTTGATTGACTAAAACTTGATGTTATAACAAAGATCGCTACATGTACTGACCCTTGAGTGCTTAGGAGGTCATCACGATAACCTTTCAAAAGGAAGGATTTTGGTCAAGGATCTCTGGATTCGTGGAATGAGCCAATCCTGCACTGGAGAAGCAATACTTTGGTAAAATATAGGGCATTTTTTCTCTTGTTATACATTTCCTGCCGCCGTGCAAGGTAACAACATTCAAAATTACGGCGGCTTGAATGAAATATACAAAATCAGGACAGCTAGCTTTTTCTTTGCCTCTTGTTGCTTTCGGAACAACAAAAACCTACCAACTCCTATTACATAGGTTACAGTACGTTACCTCTGACCCAGCTATTAAAATTAACAGTTGTGGCCCATTAGAGACGATTTTCTATTACTACATTAGCCATTACAGTCCCAGGGGTGCATCATCATGGAAGGCATTAATTCTCACGGAACTTCCCTGGTTAAATTGAAATTGACAAAAGTGACAAAACCCCATCTGAGGAAAAAACTTATTATTGTTATTACAGGCGTTTGATTAATGCATTTACTGAAACAGCTGTTTAACCCATTATTCCCAAAAACAGGTTGATAATTTACACTCGCTTCTATCTCTTCTTCATCTAAACACTTCATCTTCACAAGCTTTTCTTTGCTTTAACCTTTTATTAAAAGGAAAATAATATATATTTTATAAATTGTATATATTCATAAAATAATGTCTTCTTCTTCTTTCGGCCGCTCCCGTTAGGGGTCGCCACAGCAGATCAAAAGCTTCCACTTCTTCCTGTCCTCTGCATCTCTCTGAGTCACCCCCACCACTTGCATATCCTCCTTCACCACATCGATAAATCTCCTCTTAGGCCTTCCTCTCTTCCTCTTGCCTGGTAGCTCCATCCCTAGCATCCTTCTCCCGATATATCCAGATATATGCATAAAATAATGTATGAAATATAAATGTTAAAAATATTTTTGAAATATTTAAAACGGTCCTTGTTATATTTTTAAAAAGTTTGGAATTAGCAAAATTGCAAAGGAAACAAAGGCACAAGAAGGGAGACCGGAAGCTCCCCTATTAAAGCCAAAGATCTGGAAAGCGCAACGCGCACAAAACAACCGGAGGACAAAAACCAGCCTGGTGATTCTGATATCAGTCTGACCGCCGTGTCCTTCAAGACAGTGACAAATGGGAGGATTATGGCAAAAAAAAAACAGCTCCTGGAACTGCTCAGGCACCCATAGGCAGAATCAAGTGGGCAGACACTGCAGCCACTCGGAGCTCAGCATAGGTCCATCCAGGGCCCTGTGTGATGGATGGCAGGCTGACACAACCTGAACATGACGCACGGGATAGAAAAAATACAGAAAGAACAATCTTTGATAAACAAGCTGAAGCGTATTATCAAAGCAATAAAATATATTAGCAAAATTCATCAAGCAAAATGAATCTCTCCTGGTGACGCACTGTCAGTGACTGAATGAAAGATGGCTGGACAGTCTCTTACTAGGGCTTTAAAAACCAAATCCATGAGACCAGAGAATCACATGGAACATTAGGAAAACAGCTGGAGCTGAATATGGGTCGGCAGGGATCTACAGAATTCTAAGAAAGATTCTGAGCACACCGTGGCCCAGCCCCATCCAACTGCTGGGGACTGCCGTTGTTCAGCACCCTGCCTAGAGCTCTCATGCAGGCTCTCATCGGGGTGTTCCAGCTTGAGGCCCAAGGCCAAATGAAATGCTGGGCACCTTGGCAGTGATGCGCTGCATCAAACTACGAGCATAAAATAGGGTATTTGTTGCTTTAGTTCAACGGCAGATTCCTCGGGCGCACGGAAATTGGTCACAACCTTGGCAAAAAATAAAACTGCTCAATCTTAGCCTTTGCAGAATGATACCTCAACAATGAAGTTATGGCAGCATTCATCCGGCAGTCGGTCACACGGTGTAAAGGTCCTTCCAAAAATCTATCATATGCCGACACGGGTATCAGTGGATTGTGGACGACTATAGGGATATTTATTGAGGGAGACAGGAACCATTTTTCAGGCACAAAAACCTGTGAAAGAATAAACTCCTTTATAGACTGTAAAGGACCAATCTTTTCCGCTTAAGAAATATTTTGATAGAAGGACTGAAGGTATCACAGATCAGCAAAGCAGTCAGCTAACTAAACAACATCATCGATAGCTGCTTAGCACATTTATGCAGGCGTATATTTCACTGGAGCAATTCATAGCTTTCGGCTTTAGTGAATGCTAGGAGGGTTTATGGAAACACTGACATGGCCACAAATCTATCTCTTCTATCACAATACTACCTGTTGTTGCCATTTTTCTAATATCACCTTCATTCCATAGAAAGCTGTAGTAGAACTGGCCCCTGTCCAGATACCTCAGTGTTGCACCGTCCGCTAAAACAGCTCAGATTTATGCTGCATTGAGTTGAACGTTCAAAACTGCCACACTATTGCACTCCACAAATGGGACTAACTTTACAGGAATTCACCCACAGCTATCCTCACCCCCAAGGAAAACGTACCCTGTGCACCAAGCTGACTAGACAGCCATATGGATCAGCCTGGGAGTGAATCCTTCATACCACGAAGCAGTGAGATTGCCATAGTAACTTCAGTTTCTTACATTTGTCGTCTGCTTTAGAGCAAGACAGGAATCCATGTGTGGACGACGTAGCTCACAGCCTGGAGGAGGAAGTGTGAGCTTTGCTCAGAAATTCATCTCAACCAGCAAGAAGAACATCATCCAAGAGAGCCTCAGAGGCTGCTAAGAAAAGGACCTGCAGCATTCATTGCTCAGAAGGACTAACAACTTTTTTGGTTCCAGACATTTTTTACCCTTGGTGCAACTTGGATGAAGTTGACTTGCTTAAATAATATCCTGGAGTTGTTACACTTTATTACTTTGAAATTTAAATGCAATGATTTCGAATTAAAGGATTACGAGGTAAAGGATTACACGCAAAAAAAATCAATAGTCACTTTTTTGCATATTTTGCTTCTCAAAAATACATGGGATGAATACAAAAGATTTCACTAACTTTGGTAATCTGTGTACATTTGAAAAGCAGCAGGAAATTTGTCACAAGGATCACTGCTTCTCCAAGGTCAAACCATTACTGATCCACCATCCTGTTGGCAGCAGAAGTCCCAAGTATAAATTTGCACACTATGACCAAAAGTATGTGACGCCCCCTCCGCCCACCACTGCACAAAGCGAGCTCCATAAACACATGGCTTGCCCACGTTCGTGAGGAAGAACTTGACTGGCTTGAGTCCTGACTTCAACCCCACTGAAAATCTTTGGGATGAACTGGAATACCAACTGTGAGCTGGGCCTTCTCATCGGCGCCTGACCTCATGGACCCTCTTGTGCCGAATGGCCGCAAATCCACACAGCTGTGTCCCAAAATCTGGTGGAAAGCCTTCCCAGAAGGAGAAGGTTGTTATAGTAGCAAAAGGGGGGGGGGACAACTCCACATTAATGTCCATGGGTTTGGTATGGGAGTCTTTAGTACTCAGTCCTCTATGTGGGGATGCACACCTTCATATCACCTTTACCTGTCTTCACCGGGTCACACTGGAGTGGATGTTTCTGTTATCTGCTTACTGATAAGAACCTACTTCCATTTGGATATTGCAGGAGGTGCTGTGAGGAATGTGTTTTTTTGACATGCACTGAGCACCATACAGCCTGGCCTTTGGGGACAAACTTTTATCCAATGCATTTACATTCATTCATTTAACAGATTTGTTTCCCCAAAGCATGGCACAAGTCAGAATAAAGAGAAGTGTATTTCAGCAACAGACGATGACACACAGTTGCAGACACCGGATTCCAAAAGAAGAATTAATTTGTGCTGTTTATGCCAGCATAAATTACACAAGTAGCTGCATACAGAATTGAGAGCAAAAACAATGTTATTTTTATAACAGGTAATATCATACAAGGTCATCGAGGGGATAGGACATCAGAAGATGTGGGTCCAAAAGAGACTTTTTAAAATTTTTAGAGCTATTTGGTATCTCTGAGCAACAGACAGAGTTCACTGGAACCAAAACTCAGAACTTTTGGGATTTTAATTCTGAAAGTGTTGTGTGTGGGACCAAGACGCAGCCAAAGATAGTGAAGTATAGCCAAGTGGCTAGGGAGTGGTAAGTGACTAGGTCCAGCAGACATCAGGGAACATATCTGTTCATGGCCTTGTAAGCTGCAACTAGAGTCTTGAACTTGATACAGGCAGCCACAGAAAGCTAGAAGTTGAGATAGGAGATGCATGGAAGTAACATGGCAGGTCAAGAACATGTGCAGTGGAGTTCTGTATGAGCTGGAGAGTCATGGTGGTAGAGACCAGAAGTCCAGATATGAGGCAGTTGCTGTTGCCCAGGCAGGATATCACCATGGCCTAGATCAGGAAGTACACTGTATATGGAAGATCCTGCAGATTTTTTACAAAACCAAAAAGGTTCCTGATCCACACATGTGGAATAAGTGAGCAAACGGTTCAGTTTGGATACAGAATTCTTGGCAGATGGAAAGATGGGCTGGGAGGTGAAGGATCTCAAGTTTTGGAGAGGTTGAGCTACTGATCCGTTATTCAAGCAGTGACGTGCAAAAGCCATACTGTGATATGAGGAGATGAACTTACAGGTGGAAATGGTCAGCTGAAGAACCACTGGGTTTCACCAGCACAGCAGTCGTAGAAAAACACTCGAGAAACAATAACAGAGCAATAACAGAACTAAAGGAAGATGAAGATAGAGAAGAGTAAGGGGCCAGCCTTGAGCCCTTTAATACAACCAGGTGTGACTTAAGGGAAGACATGGAGCCACCCCAAACCAAGATGTACCTGAAAGGCAACCCTCAAATCATTTTACTGCTGTGCCTTTGATTCTATTTGTCTTTGAGATTAAATCAAGATTTGTTGGTTGACGGTGTTAGATGTTGCAGGGATGTCCACCTGGAACGCTGAAGGACAGGTACACTGTATCCTGGATTATGGAGTACAACCTTTCCTTATTTTATAAAACACATTCTAGAACATCTGCTTGCAAAGTGGAATGCAGTACATGGAACTGTTCATTGTCATCAGAAAAATGTAATGCACGTAAGCACTATGGTCCAGTATGACCTTGGCCAATTTAGAGTCACCAATTCACCTAAAACTAAATGTCGCCGAACTGCCCAAAGACTAAAATCTCCAGTAAGCTGTAGTGGTACTTGTGGCCGAATCCACGTGCTGGAACTGTGATCCGCCAGCACTTACAGCTTTATTACCATGAAGTTTTTACTACTTAAGGCAAAATTAAATGTGCGAGTAGCTGCTGGAAGTACAAACACTGACCTCCCGTAGCAATGGCAGAAAAACATGAAGGAACACAAAATCACTTAATTCTTCCAAATAGCTAATAAACCAGCTTTCACTTAACAGGAATCGTACCTCCTCAGTGGAAGTCTTGAAATCCATGTGCTATGGCACAGTGGGGTACAGCTGGCCTGCAATAGAAACAAAACCACAATAATCAATTTAAACAAAAGTTGAGCACTAAATTTTAATTTATATTGACATATTTACTCGAGAGACGCATTCACCCTTTCGTATTATGGGGGGACAGAGCAATCGCGTGTGCATTCATGACAAATGACACACGAGCCCTCCCGGCTGTGCCGCTGTGCCCCCCAGAGACCTTTAAACCTAAACTCTTACATAAGCTCGTACCCTTTCATGTGAATTATCATCACAGCGTTTGATTTAATATTTTCTTTCCTTCAACATTGAAAAATACTTTGCAGTGTTGCAAATTTTATTTTGATATAAGAAATCGGTTTGTTAATTAAACAAACAAATGTCGATATTTGTCAAGACAGTAATGTATGTTCCCTTCCACATGCTGGGGAAAAGGGAGCATGCATAATTTAATGGTGACAGTCCAAAGCAACCGATTAAAATTTAAATTCCTGGGCTCCGTGATTCTGCCTGGTACAGGAAACCTCCACAAGGAATGTTGTCTGGTAAGGATTACATAAGTGGGCCAGGTACCGATGAGGGAGGCCGCTTTGCGGTTGGGTGGAGTTGTACATATGTAAACAAGGGGAATAATACATGTGCCGTCATTAGATGTTATTTGTGTTACACTGCATTATCGAATCTAACAACTGACTTTCTGCAGGGGACCCATTCCACCATAAATCACGATTAACCGAGTAGAAAACATCCTTGTTGGTGCATGAAGGTGAGGTTTTTCTGTGAAAGCGGGCCATTCATTATCACTGGAACAGATACTGAGTTCCAGTCTAATGATTTTGAAAATCGAATATAAAACTGAACATATGTACATGCACAAAGTTGCTGGTTTATGTGTGTAACCTCCCCTTTGGTCTTCAGAACTGCATGAATTTACCTGTGCATGGTTTCTACAAGATGCTGAATGAATGCTGCAAGCGGGATGGCTGCACTTGCTTGCTACCAACAGGCCTTAAGCCCAAAGATGCTTAACTGGAAGCTCTGAAGCAATGAAAACTCACTGTCATCTTCCTGAAACCATTTGATGACAACATGTACCTTGTGATACTGTACACTATCATGCTGGAGGTGACTGTCTGAACGGGACAAACCATCGACAAGAAAAGATGAATGATGTTCCGATACCCTGGGCCACTCGGAAATTCTTCAGGAGCCCTAATGTGTGCCAGGAAAACATTCCCCACACCATGACACTGCCACCACCAGCCTATAATAATCATTTCTGTAATATTATTATTATTATTATTATTATTATTATTATTATTATTATTATTATTATAGAGCTCTGTATATATTATTACCAATTTTAGCAGTGAATCATTATTGATTTCAAGGAAAGTTGTTGGAAAAGGGAAGCTGTGAATCTGTACACACACATTTAACATAAACATGGACAGTGCTTCCCTACATCTACTTACCATCCTCACCTAAACCTTCTTTTTGTCTTGCTTCATTTGGTCTACTTTTGCACGTACGTCCTGCCCACATGCTTCTCTCTATCAGTCAATGTATTTCACCTGCCAATATTTATTACGCCATTTAGCTGCAAAGGCTTTTTTATTATTATTTGGAATCAATTCAGGTTATACGCCTGTCTCAAAAATGCTGAAGTGTGTGGCCTGCATACACATCTATAATAACACCTTCTTATTTTATTTTAATGGTGATATGAATTTCAGGATAAACTCTTTTCCAGAGCTGCATTTTGCACAGGCTTAGTTTTTAATTGCAATAGATGTCTAGCGCACATGAGCATGGAAAATAAATTGAGGAAGAAAAATGGAACTGTCTCAGGGATTTGCTTGAAAATGAGATGCATTTCATGTTCAGATGAGGTTTATTATGTAACCATGGCCCATATTGGCTAAAAAAAAAAATAAGCACAGCAAATGTATTATCTAGGTTAAAAGACAAAACAATGACGATCTAACGCTATCTGTTGTTTAGCAGTATTTTCATGTCTGATCTGTGACATTGGAGGTAGAACTGAAATGACTGCAGTATTTTCTGCTGTGTGCCCTTCAGAAGGTGCATCTCTAACACCAGGAGTGGTTTTAGCACTTTTTCCCTAGGAAATAGTCAATATACTAAGGAGTGGACATCACTCCACCACCTAAAGAAAACCCTCAGAAATCATGCAAACTGACCTTTAATTTGCAGTATAAGGAAAGGAAGGCTCAAAACCTTCATTCCCATTAATGTATTTACTCCTTGGGGAGGACATCCTCCAGTGACACACACGTGACACAAGAGATGACCATTCCAACATAAATTCTCATACAGATGATAACCAACTCCTCTATACAAAACCTTGCCAAATTACAGAACTGGAAAACTGTTATGCATCCTGAGATATTTAGTTGAATACATTATTTTATGGTGTGCCTCACAGAGCAATATCTCAGCATCTACAAAAGCTATTGAGTGAGTTTTTTAGTTCAGAATACTTTTTACGTTTATTTACGATCTTTTTACGATATTTTGAAATGAAACGCATAATGAAAGTCTTTATATAGTACATTGCACAAATGAAGGTTGAATATGGTGAATGCGCAAACATAATACAAAATAGCTACACTTTTAATAATTGTAAATAAACACAAAAAATAAGTTTATTTTAGGAGTAACAAATACATACATTTCCAGAAAAAAAAATTCTGTATTCTATAGTGAGACAGGGCATAGCAGTATTCATTGCATTACACGGGGATGCACAGAATCAAATCATTTCAGCTGATAATTTAAATTAATTTCATTGGCATGCTTACATTTGACTGATAATTTATACCGATATTTGAGGATGCAATCTTTTTTTTCTGGAAGAGCAACATCTTTAGGTGTTAGCAGCTTTGTGATCAGCAATTTGAGTCTCTGCTTCAAGTCAAGCGGTTCAAACCTGAAATATACTTTGTGACTGAGCTCATTTGGAATGCAAGTGACCTGCAATCCATCAACATAAACATTCAGATGACTTCAATTCTGCTGACTCAAGAAACATATAGAATAAAAGAACAAGTTGTATCCGGTTTTAGCATAAAGGGGGAGGGGCTTAGCATTGATCGCGATGAAGAACTGGGTTGGACACGCCAGTGTTACTAACAGGTAACATGCGAGTGGTTTACATGGCAAAACACTATTAAACCCACTGAAGTACTCAATGGCTGGTAAAGGAAATTATTTATTAGCAGAAACCATAGCTGCAAAGCTTTCAGCAGGGTGATAGCAGAGAAATGTACCTGTGATGTTCACCAGGGTCTTGTTCTCAAATGTCTTGCTTCATCCGGTGGCACAAGTATGCACGGATCCGGAGAGTTCCACACACACTGTCTGGCAGCACAGGGACATTTTACATTGTCATCGCACCGTTTTTCTCAGTTAACCTTAAAAAGAAAAAGGAACGGTGAGTTACTCAAAATGTTCAGGTTACCTACAGTACAGTTGCTCTAAGCAAGCTCAGTGTAAAAATGGGTTAGTATATAGCATAGTCAGTATATAACCCTCTATTCTTCATGTTTGTAAATATTCATATATATCCAAAATAAATCAAGTTATTTCAGTTTTCTAAAAATGGAATGACTTTATTTTTCCTTTTCACTGACACACAGTCAGTGAGAACCACAGTTGTGATTTTACTTTGGTAAATGTGCTGTCTTTATCACCTGCACTTAAGGCGACATCATCCCCGCAGTCAACTGAACTCAACTCAAGAGATGTTTATTGTCAGCCCATCCGTATACGAGCGTACAGTAGGGTTGGAATACTGTTTCTGTGGGGCCCATGCATTTGGAAAGTTAAACAGGGCAACATAAAGTGCAAAAAATGATAACACGGTGCAAAAAATACCAATAAATACAAAAGTGTGGAAGGAAAGCATGAGAGTGGCTGAGGTAGTGTAGCTTTTATGCAAACTAGCAGCAATGCAGAATGTTTACAAAGTACAGTACAGTACAGTTTTATAAGCTCCAGTTTTGAGGGGGGGGTATTGGGGGATGGAGTGTTTAGGAGATCGATGCAGACACTGGGGCATGAAGGGGACAATAAGGCATTGTGAAGCCTGTGCCTGAGGAATGAAACTGTTGCAGTGTCTGGATGCCAATGAAATTTCAAATTTCAAAACATAGCTGGGGAAAAACTCATATTGCACCGGTGCAGGGAGGGAGAAAGCTAAACAGAACACCGATCCCCCACACGACAGGTTTCTAATCTGTGGGAAAAAACAGGACTGCTTGGAGGAATGGTGTATGAACCCAAGCAAGAATCTGTAAGATCCACACTAGAGTCCAACTCACAGCCCTACCTGCAGCACCATCATGGCAAACTCAGGAGCATCCAGAGGTCAAAATAAATAAACTTATACTTGTTTCCACAGAGGGTTGAAACAAATATGGATCTGATTATTCTCAAAATTTCAATCTTCAGGTGAATAATTTTGTAGCGGAAGAAAGAACCAGCTTGCACCATATGCTGTTGAAAGATGCATTAAGGTATAAAGCCTATCAGAATGAATCAAAACCTTGAAAGAAGAAACTAATAAAAACTGAAATAAACAAGAAACAAAATGCACGAAGAAGCTTTCCAACGCTCCTCTGTGAGCTGGCTGGCTGAAAGACAAGGGTCAGTCTCTTTCCTGGCAAGAAGCAGTGTTCACCACTTTGCAAACAAAACTATTGCCCCAGGATGGTTCACCTTTTTTGGGAATTTGTGCTGCAAAAATATCTACACAAACATCATTTTCATATGAAAAACAAAGTTACAGCAGATGAACAAAGGAAGGCTGGTTCATCTGTAAACTTGTTTGCATTGTATGCTGTGCCCAAATCTGCCAGACAGTGGAAATTGAAATTCAAACCTAAAGGTGAGGATACTGAATTACAAATTTTACAGTTAAATTAGGACTGTTAAGAATTTATTAGGTACTTTGGATCCTTAATGAAAGGTTCACCCAGTGGACTACCATGTTTTACTATGAGTTCAGAGGTTCTCAGCAGTTCTGTCCACAGCTTTCTCGCTTTGACTATTGATAAATATTTGTTCCAAGGTTTTTTTACCATAAATTTTTAGCAAATATCAACTGATTTGTTTGAATAAATCATTAATGACACAGCCGAGTGCAAACCATGTATAATAAATGGCCACTAAATAGTTCTGTATTGAAGCTTTCTGGCGGATGTCAGGGTAATGCAGAGGGCGAACACGGGAGCCAAAAACATGGGGTACATAAATGACAACTGAGCCCATGCTGGGATCGAATCAGTATTTAACTTCCCTGCAGGAGTGGAAAGGAGGACTTTAAAAAGTGAACTGGAGCAAATTCAGCTGTTAAGCATTCTGTTAAGTACCCTGAGATGAACTGGCATCTCATCTGGGTGTAGGTTCATAGCCTGATACTCCAAGATACCAGAATGCTGTACTGAGTTTACTGAGTGGCAGAAGGAGTTCAGATGATGAATTATTGCTGGCCGTGTGGCAAATGCCCTCAGTAGTCACTGTCACAAAAACATGCAACTATTATTCCTCAGTATTAAGTACCACTGTAATTTTAACCTTTAAGTGCAAATGCCAGTGGGACTACTCAGTACTCACTTTTACTCGGTACTCACCAAATAAGTACTCTCAGTGTACTGTTTTGTCAGATTCTCCTTGGTAGCCATAACTGATGATATAATAAAATCATTCTATACATGAAGCAATACAGTGCTTTGCGAAAATATTCAGACCCTTTACAAAATTGCCCATTTTAATGGATAACATTGATCCTTTAATATTTATCTCCATGTGATATTTTAATTTGAAATAATAATACTCAAAATGATTTTTTATGAGTTTTGCACCCATTTTTTTTTTTTTTAAGAAACAAAGACTAAAGTACGGTGTTTGTATAAGTACTGAAACTCTTTCATTGTGTCCAGCTTTAATAAGTTAGTTGCACAAAATTTCCTTAATAAGCAACTCAGTTAGCAGATAGGCCTATACTGGTGTTCAGTTATAGTGATTCGCAGTAAATGATGACAAATTTCAAGATAAAAACACTTGTACCTGCGAGATTCCTCAGTCATCTGAAGCAAAGAAACCCTGAAGTCCAAGGAGCTGTCAAAGCAGCTCAGAGACCAAGTTGTCAGATAGCAGAGATATGGAGGAACGCACAAAAAATATCAAAGCCCCTGAACATTCCTGCGAGCACAGTCTGCTCCATCTTCAAAAAATGGAAGATGCATCATACAGATTTAAGCACTTGGGCAAGAAGAAATTGGCAAGAGATGCCACTCTGAGGCCAACTTTCAAAGAGATTAGGAGCTCCATGGCTGCAATAGGAAAATGAGCATCAGTCATCCATGGCCAGTAGGGCAGGGTGGCAAGAAGGAAGCAAACTGCTTAAAAGAACTACTGTGCACTGAAACTCATCTAAAGTTTGCATCACAGAGCCTAAAAGTTGCAGCAAAAACATTGCAAAGGGTGCTATGGTCATGCAAAGCAAACATCAGACTTTTTGGACTTTTTGTACAGTTATATTTGGTGCAGATAAGCACAGCCCATCACCAGTAACACCACGACTTCAGTAAAACATGGGGGATGGCAGCATCTTGTTTCAGGGTTGCTTTCCATCAGCAGGGACTGGACAGCTTGTAAAGATTTAAAGAGGAATGGACAGTGCAAAATAGAGGGAAATACTAGAGGAAAACCTTAAAAGACTTAAAATTGAGGTAAAACTTCAGCTGCCAACAGGACAGTGGTTCCAAACACAGGCCAAAAGCTATACTGAGGTGGGTTGAAAAGAAAGTTAGCTTCCTAGAGTGACCGAGGCAAAATCTTGACCCAGTACTGTCTAATTTATTGACTATAACAACATAATGTGTGCCTTTTTATTTTGAAATTTCCCTTACTGTTCATTTGATGTTTTTTTAACTTTTTATTTAGTGTTGCTCTCAGTTATGAACCCGTGAACAACAATGACAGCAAGCCTGAACATTTGGTGCTACAGGCATGCTGTTTGGTAATAATAATAAATGAGTAATAATAAATAGCTAATAATGAGCAAGTCGTAACTGTGCTTGGCTATGGAGACACGAGCGACGGTTGTCCATCAATGTGGGTGATGTGTGTGAACAAAGCAAATTGAATTTCAGTCAATCCTATGGGCTTTCAATTCATATGCTTACATAAGTTGACTTGATAATAAAGCACAGTGTTAGACTACAAGTTCTATGGAAAGGGTCTTCATATTTAGATTTAGTATAACTAAATGATAGCGCCATTTCCAACTTATGTCAATACTGGCTTGTACCTCTCTTACGATTTAATTTACTCCAGTTTTCCACAGTCAATATTGTTGAGACAAAGACAAATGTGGTGATGTGGTTTACAGTTTCTACACAAAAACTGAAGCAAACTGAAAATACATTATCCCAAAGGGAAAATTACACCAATAATAATATTAATAATAATAACAATAATAATAATAATCATCATCATCAGATTTATTACACATAAAGGGAATTTGGCTTTGGTTCCCAATGAATCAATAACATAACAACACAACATACATACACACAAAATGTGCAAAAAATGCATGAAAGTGCCAGAAAATAAGAATAAGAATAAATATTTTGGAGTAGCAACAAATGTTGCATGTACGTACATACATGGAAACGCCACAAAGGATTTATATGGCAATTCCAAAATGACAACTTTTGTAATATTTGTGCTATCAGTGGATTTCTTTCAATCATTCATTATTAATAATCCATTGTTCTGTGGAGGTGGCCAGGATTCTGACTCACAAAGGTGAGGGGTGCAGTGAAAAACTTGAAAATTTAAATTCCAGTGGTGGTTGATCAGCTGCTTTGCTGTAATAGAAACCAGCAAACCATGAGAGAGGCTGAATGAGGAAAAAAATACCAAAAAAGAGAAGCGGAACCTCCAGAAAATTTGCGGCTCACAGCATCCATAGTCAGACAGAAAAAGAATGAGATGTTCTACCACGGATGTGCAAAAGATTACCATCCCACTGCGCAAAGCTGGTGCACACGTGCCTACATGACTTGAGCCTGTTAGTATGACTCCCACTCTTTATAAAAAGAAACAATGTTAAGAATGTTAATTTAAAAATAAAATTAAAATTAAAATTTAAAAAAAAAAATCCTTACAGAAGGTCTGACAGAAGAAAACTAAACCTGAAAGCCCGGGTGGAGCCAGGAGGATTTCTTCACCACTATGCTAAAGTGCTAATGCGATGGCAAGATATGGGCACAATGTGAGAGGGCGAATATATAATTTATATTGTCAATGATATGAAAATATAAGGCTGAAGCCTTAAAGAACCCAAACCTGAAGAATGTAACTACAAATAATGATCGCTGCAAAGGGATGAGTTTAATACTTCCACATTTTCATGATGGTGGAAATAAAGATTTCATTGCAGTACAAACAAAAGTACAATAAACACAACTGAACACAATGGATGCTTGATTCTCAGCCAAAGCACCTTTGGGAAAACTTGTAACAACAGCAAATCAAATAAATTTTAAGCACACAAAAAATAAGAACTGGAGCCCAAACCTTGTACTGTAAAAGGTCTACAGAGTAACATCGAGAAATATTGATAAAAATGTCTCATTAAAAACTTCAACAACTTTGGGACTGAGTAACGGAAGCATGTAAAGTCTAATCCTCTTTCCAGACCATTTTTATTCCTCTAGTGGCTCACAGAAATATATCAACTTTTTTATTACTACAGGCTTTTAAATTCAGTACATCTTTTTGTTTTTTATGAGCATCGCTGGATGCGTGAGGTATAAATCACTGCATTTTGCTACACCGGGGCAAGCTAGGCTACTGTGAGCATAAATATTGTTTTTAAACATTTTGGCAAATAAAATATACATATATGTATGTATAAAACACTTAATGTGCAATAAATTGAAGCACAACTTTATTTCTACTTTTCTTTCCTCACAGTAAGGTCTTATTTTGTCCTAAACTGTGTCACTCTCCAAGTCTCTAATGCGAATGATAACACTGAGTCTACTCAAGGTCCAATATTTTACGTGCCGTACATTTAAAATGTTCTAGAAAAGCTGTTGTATCACATGGCTCCCCCCCTGCAAGCTCAGTGGAGCTCTACAGGGTGATGGTCAAGGTTCTTTCCAAAATAAGAAAATTTAACCCAGTTAAACTTTTCTTTTAGGAATTCCGCTGCCCACTTCTGAATAAATGTTTTCAAGACTTTAATGTAAAACTGAAAACCCAAAATAGCCTCACCTCTGTCTATGTGACAGATGCGCTCATTTCACTAAAAATGACAAGAAAAGGAGTTTTCTGTCTTGGAATGAATGCAGAAACACCGACCACAAAGGACACAGCTGCAGAACAATCTAGAAAGCAATTTTAAGAAAATGAATGTTGAGTGGAAACTGAAAGTGTGTTCACCTGTTTCATAGTCAATCACGAGTGACAAATATCAGTATTTTTAAATGTACGAAAATGAAGTTGAATTGCTGTAAAGAATATCCCACACAAATGTTTCTCATTCAGGGTAGCAAACATTTGGATGTTAAGAGCGTTAAAATTTCGTATCCTAGACGTGTATAAAAAAAATCAGCTTAGTACTTCATTGTATATGAAGTAAGGTTAGTACAGTACAGTGCAGTATCGATTATTATTATAGTATTTGTCTCAGTTCCTACTGGGATGTGGCCATGGCCAAGTTACGGGTAAAACAAAGTAAAAACTACAGCATGGATTGCAAAGTGGCCTGAATGACTGAGATCTCTTACCTGTCTGAAAATGGCTTGGTTACAAATAAGTAGCTAAACATGGATAAATCTCTTTATTTAATTTAATTTCATGATCATGTAATACAAATGCAAGTCACCTTTTGACAACCAAAACAAAGTGCTAAGTGACTCGGCCCCTTTTATCAGGACAAAATACACTTCGAAGCTTGAAAAAGATGCATAAACAAAATGAACGGAGTAAAATCTACTGAAAAAATGAGCAATTATTCGCTTTTCTCGTATCTGAACTACAAAAGCAGCCTCGTTCGGTGGAACAAATGGTACTTCTTTTACAGGAAATGCTTCAGAAAAAATGTATACCTTTGTACGAAAATCACCGTACAAAACATTTTAAAGCTGCTTCCGTGAAAATTATTATTACGTCTCCGGTTAAGGTCCGACAGAAGCAACGGTTTAGTTTAAGTTTATATTTGCATGATCGTGTTTATGAGGACTGTAGATAGGATGCTCCTCAGGTAAAGGCTACAAAATAAACTGAATTAGCGAAATGGGCAAATAACGCAAATAAGTCCATTTATTAACTCCGTGCTCTCTAGTTAAATGCGCTAACTAGGATCCGGCCGAATGATGCTATGTTTGAAGCCGGAGGCGCATCAGAATAAATAAGGCAATTAAAAAGAAACCACTTGATATGCATAAAACAACAGTATGTTTGCAAGAATATATCAATTCTCATACTACTTATAACAAAAAGGCTGTTTTTCATGTAATTTAATGACATTTTTTTGTGTTGCCAATTATTTCCCTTCCCTGTTTTCCATTGGTGGGTTGAGTTTCGGAACTTGCGCTGCGTTTCAGGGTTCGGGCCCGGTTTTCGGCGCGTTTTGGTGTGAATCGCTTCCTGCTGAATGCAGCTGCAATGTGCTGATGTTAAAAAGAAAGTCGTGCGTCTTCTTGCATCTCGGTGTAATCTACTCTTCCGGTCTGTTTGACAAATTGTTGTATTTGGAGGGGGGCGCGGTGGTACCTTCATGCCCTCAATTGTTTTGTTGGACAAAAGGACAATGGCGCTCAATGAGACAGCTGGGAGGAGAAATGCACTGAGGGACAGACAGATGGACAAGAAGCTTACGGACTGATGCCACCAAGGAGAAATGATTTCAATTTAGATCCCAAGTGCCGGGCATCATCACAAAGCCTGCTGTTGCTCAGGGGTGACTATGAGACCTGCATGTACTACTATGTGCCCTTGAGGAAAAATCCAAAAAATGTGCCCAGTCTTAGATTGGTCTAAAGCAAGGGGGGGAACAATTCCATATTCATGCCCATGGATTTGGAATGGGATGTTCAAGAAGCACATATGGGTGTGAAGCTCAGGAGTCCATACACTTATGTCCATGTAGTGCATCTGTATAGGACTACACCTATTTTAACATTAAAATTTCAAATCCATCAACCAAAAAAAAAAAAAAAATATATATATATATATAAATAAATTAAGTGTAAGTGTTTATAACCAGTAAACTCCTTAGTGTTTAAGATTCACAAAATCCTTTTTCAGACCTTTAAACAGTCTGAGTACAGTTTAACTATGGCTGCTTGACCAGTGTTCGATTATTGGCGGGTAAATAACCGTGGAATAAGCATTGCCAAGTGGTGCCAACAGCACAGTGGCGAGCTGGATTTCTAAATTGAAATCTGTTCTGCTGTTTGTAAGCCTGCTGTGGGACTGCGAAACGCAGCTGACCATGTTGTACCGCGGCGCCCGTCAAACAGTCAGACGTGTTGGAGGTCAGCGTGTTTTACACTGTGGGGCTTTTCGGTCCTTTCTGAGATGAGCTGTGCCAGCTTTTGTGGGGTGAGGCAGCACAGGGCTGTGGGGAAATGGGCAAAGCGGCCTAATCCATTGTAAGTGCAGCACATTTTGCGGTGAGTGCTGTCAGCAAAAAAGCAAGCGGCTCAGGGGGGCAAATGCTGGGGCAAGGACTACGTATGGCAACCTGGCACCGTCCTCTGTTGCCCACACATTATGGAGAAAAGGGGAGCAAAGAAAGCAGGCGTGGGCATGGGTTAAGCTGGAAATCCATCAGCTGCCCCCCCAAATACAGTAATACCTCACTTAGTGTTACCTCCAACAGCCTTTAGCACAACCCTTCAAGTAATTTATCATAATCCATCAATCTTTTAACCTTAACCACTTGTCCCACTCAGGGTCATGACATTAGGAGCCTATTTCTTAATCACTGGGCGAAAGGTTATGACATCACATCCTGTATGCAAAGCCAGTCCATTACAGGGTGCCCCCGCCCAAGACACACACACATTTTCACAAACTACCAGCAATTCCGAGTAACAAATTTTAACTTGAAATGCATATCTGCAGACCGTGGGAGGAAACCAGAGCACCCAAAGGAAACCCATTCAGAGAACAGAAAACCCCCCACAAAGTGAGCTGGATTCAAGCTGAAGCCGACCACCCGGGGCGATGCGAGCATCAATGAGCTCTTATAGCACCACTTCATTAAGCGGCACTACTTAAGAATACATTTAGAGCGCAAACCTGGTATTTCTGTATTGCAAGGGACAACGTGGTGTATTTCTTCGTCATGTCATAGTTATGGGTGAGGAACAGTTTTACCACATAAACAGTGCTGCCACTAGCTGTCCTTTTCCATCCTGTTTTCCCAGACTGATCTAAACACCAAGAGGCAGGAAACAGTATTCGGTGTGAATAGTGCATAATTCACTGTGAATGTAGGCAGATAAAAAAAAATTTCGCTCTCATATATCTTACAGCGATTCGCATGATTCTGGTGTTTCTCCTGGATTAAGCGATAAAGGCGCAGAGGCGTCCAGAAATCTAACTCCACGCGTTTGCAATATGTGTCGCTGACAGATTTCAACTATCGATAAGCTTTCCTGCTGCTCGTGGAGCCACGTTTGTGGTCAGAAGGTGGAAGATCCACTTCCCAGGAGGGGCGCCGTCATTGCGATCTCTAACCTGAGCTGTTTCTGTAAGCACTGAGCTGCAAATGTGTTAACCTCAGCTGGTCCGGGTGCGGTTCGGACTTGACTGTGTCGTGATTGTCAAATTGAAAGGATTTTGCTAACATTGTGGTGGGGCTAACAGAGACAAATAATAATGAAAGACTGCGTGAAATAAAAGCTTAATATTATCTTAAGGTACCATTCTTACTCTGCTTCTGAAACTGAGAAGGAGGGATGTGTCTTTCTCGACAAACAGTACATCTTACGGTGATGACTGAAGCATCACCTTTGAGAACCAGATGGGATTTGAAACAACAATGAGATTAGAAGGAGACCACGCTAGCCACTACCATACCTGCAACCTCCAGGTGCTCTTCCTAACCCGAGATGACCACACTTGGTACATCTGTCCTGTTTCTAGAGACATGAAAGTACTGGAAGACATTAATCTCAAAATATTTTTACATCTTAACAAGGTTAGAAGTTCAAAACCATCAACCCAAAATATAGAAATTAAGCATAACAGGAATGTATGAGCGGTGCCGTTGGCAGTGCGTACGGCCAGTAAACTTCTTAGTGTTTTAGATTCGCAAAATCCTTTTTCAGACCTTTAAGAAGTCTGAGAACAACTTAAGTATGGCTGCTTGACCAGTGTTTGGTTATCGGCAGGTAAATAACCGCGGGATAAGCATTGCCAAGTGGTGCCAACAGCAAATTGAAATCTGTTCTGCTGTTTGTAAGCCTGCTGTGGGACTGCGAAACGCAGCTGACCATGTTGTACCGCGGCGCCCGTCAAACAGTCGGACGTGTTGGAGGTCAGCGTGTTTTATGCTGTGGGGCTTTTCGGTCCTTTCTGAGATGAGCTGTGCCAGCTTTTGTGGGGTGAGGCAGCACAGGGCTGTGGGGAAATGGGCAAAGCAGCCTAATCCATTGTAAGTGCAGTGTGTTTTGCGCTGAGTGCTGTCAGCAAAAAAGCAAGCGGCTCAGGGGGGCAAATGCTGGGGTGAGGACTGCGCATGGCAACCTGGCACCGTCCTCTGTCGCCCACACATTATGGAGAAAAGGGGAGCAAAGAATGCAGGCGTGGGAATGGGTTAAGCTGTTGAAAGAAGTGATGAAATGGTATAAGAAAGAACAGCTTTTATGTCCTCTGGAGAAATGATTATTTTACATACCTTCTGACTTTGAGTAATGCACTTTCCAAAGTTCATACAAAACATTGAAAATCATCTTTTTTTAAAGGAGTAAAATGTACACTATACTAAAGGGTGTATTTTATACTTCTGCAGCAGCCTTTGCTTATGACCATAAGCAAATTATGGATATTATTGGATTATCCAAATTATGGTTAAGAAATTGTATTTGGGTGCCTGGCGTTCTTATTTTGTTCTTTTTACACTAAGTGTGAATTTTCCCTGACACAGCACATTGTTTTCAGCAGAACACCAAACCCCAACTCGAGCTTACCATGCTGAGATGTCACACTGCATGGATGTCAGGGGTATGTCAACATTTGTGTGTGACAAAAAGCTGTCCTCACTAGGACTCGGGAGTAACTTCACAGAGGCCTGGGCTCTCCTATGGGCTGCAGGGAGGTAACAGCTGGGCTAGGAACACAGCACGGCATCATGCCGAGCTCGCTGGCTTATGTAACCAGCTGGGCTGTGCTGGAAATTACATACATCACACTTTGAACACAATGACAGCAACATTTATAGCAAGAACCTGCAGAACCTGCAGACAGCAGTATCTGCAAGGTGTGAGCAGAGACAGAGCTGCAGGAAGGTAACTAAAGAGCAGCAAAGGAGGAGGCTGTGTCATACAGTTTTTTTCAGCTGGACACAAAATTGAAGCCAACTTTGCTGTGCGGAAACAATAAAATCTTTGCCTGGAAGTTAGGAAATTGTCGAATATCTGCAAATTGTAAAGCAGTTGTTTGGGCACCACTTTAAGGGCAGCTAAGCCGTTAATTGATGAAATATCGAGTCTTAAAAGGACAGAATTGTGACAAATTTTCACCACTACATCTGTCCAGGTTATGAAACTGATGTTAGTTTCATATGAATAGCTTTATTTCTCCATTATCTTCCAGCACAAATGGAGGCTTGTCTTGCACTGTGAGTTTCACATTAAATGAAATTTAGATGTTAGACACTGCACAAAGCAAACTTTTTGATAAGTCTTGAGCATCATTTTCAGGGCAAACATAGCCACAAGGAGAAAAGCCTGAGACTACAAGTGCTTGAGTAATGAAACGTCAACGTTTCGAGGGATTTCAGGAGAAGCTGTCTTTTTGATGCCAACCTGTGCACTGAAAGGAAGGACAATGCCACTCAATGAGACAGCTGGGAGGAGGAATGCACTGAGGGACAGACAAATGGACAAGAAGCTTATGGACTGATGCCACCAAGGAGAAACGATTTCAGCTCAGATCGCAAGTGTCGGCTGTTGTTCAGGTCATCCAACCTTCGAACATTTTCAAGAGCAAAGACAAAAGAGTAGTGAAGGTGATCGGTGGGGGAACACAAGACAACTTTCTTAGCCCATTAGACACGTATATACGAGGCTGAGGAGCAGCGGCATTTAGGTACCTGCGCCCTTCACAGCAAGACTGTAATAAATTCAAAATCGTATGTGAAACCCAAAAAGAAACTATGGCCTAAATTCTATGTGGACAGATAGATACAGTAAATTTATGAATCCTGAAAGAAACTACAAAATGTGAACCTCTTGCTGAATTTATACTTCTTCTTGTTCGTGACACTAACCATTGTGTCTTAAGGTATTACCAGAAGCTTAATTTCATACCTGTGACAACTAGAATACATTAGCTGAATAAAATGAGCAAAAACTGCCCTTGAACTTCACTTGTCCTGTGGTAATGTCGACTGCGTTTCTATATGTGCCAAAGTCTTCTGCCTTCACCCAACTGTGCGGCTGGATAAATTTTATTGTGAAAACGCGAGTGAAGAACGTTGGTCAAGGAGTAAGGATTCTAGGACAGAGCTTTCTGATTCCAAAGTGATAGCTGAGGAAAGTTATTTATACAGGCAGCTTTCGAGTTTTATTTCACTTCTTTACAATTTAAATGCTCATGTAATTTACCAGCTTTCAAAGTCTAAAATGAAAAGGCACATAAATTTATTTGAGGTGTCAAGGGAAGCCATTAGTTCCCATCAATGGATTTCATTATAGGGTTATTGGTTTCTTTGTGATTAATTTAAAAAGTGTTTCATATTCATGATGCCATTGTGAATTCTTGGTCTCACAAAAGAACGCAGAGGCATCTCCAGTCCGGTAGCCGTGCTCTTTTTTTTCTGTATTGCATTTAATTTTTTGTCAGCTTTTCCGATGAGGAAAATTCTCTGTAATGATGTAAACAGATGTTGATGCACAAAGATTTTGCTCATTTCCTGCCACTGGCTGAATTTCTCATAACCATTTACTATATGATATAAAGAGGGAATTTAACACCGAGTTCCTTTTTGCTGTGTACATTCCACCATCAGATATCAAAGATACTCAACAAACTTTATGGCGCCATTAGCCTGGAGCAAAACACAGGTCCTGATGGTCTTTTTATTGCTTCTGGATACTTTAACCATTTCAAAACACAGAAATTCCATTTGTCCCTGGATACTTCACCAAGTGTTGGTGCTGTGACCATCAAATCTGTCCCCATCCAACCAAATCAGAAGCCTTAGCTTAAGTCTGAGGTCCATCTGATGCTGAAGATCCACAAAACAGTAAGACTGTTATGTCAGAGTGCTATTCAGTGATTTCAGTTTAGCATTCAATACAATTATCTCCCACCAACTAGTCAATAAACTGTCCCCAGTGGACAGGAACACTCCTCTGTTCAACTGAATCTCCTGACCAAAAGGCTACTGAGTGTGGGGACCCATGGCAACACCTCCCTCACCACCGTCTTAAACACAGGAGCTCCACAAGGTTATGTGCTCAGCCCACTGCTGTTTACCCTTCTGACCCACGATGGTGTTGCCAAATACAACAGCAACCAAATAACCACCAACAACAATGATCCGCTACAGAGGGGCTATACGCTCTTACCCAGTACAGCCTCTCTAGTCACTACTAGACTTTTATTACATATTTTACATATCTTATATCTGTGATGTCTATTCTGTTGTTTTAATCTGCTTTTCAGGACCCCGTGTCACCATGTGAGAAGTGCTCTATAAAAATAAGCTGAACTGAGTTTTCATCACTGCCATCTGGGAGATACTATTCTAGCCTGAGGGCCAGAACCACCAGGGTCAGGAACAGTTTTCTACTACTGGCTCTCAGGCTGCTGAACTCTGACAGCTCAGATCAGATTGCCACCACTCACCATAAGTACTGCCCATGACCACCAACAATTCACACATTACACTATGTGTTACACCATATGGCCAAAAGTATGTGGATACCTGAGCATCACCCCAATAAGTGCTGACTGAACACCCCAATGCAAACCCAGGGACATTAACATGGAGTTGTCCCCCCTTTTGCTGCTATAACAATTGATTTTGGGAAGTTGTGCCCATTTAGCCACTAGAGCATCAGTGAGGTTGGGCAAGAAGGCCTGGCTCACAGTTGGCATTCCAATTCATCCAAGTGGTACTGACTGGGGTTGAGGTCAAGGGTCTGCACATGGGGGATCACAGTTCCTGACAGCAGTCTATTCAGTGTCAGCAGCAAATGAGGAGGCTATACTCTGCTACATTTGTTCTGCAGACTCAACATAAAGCATAGCAGAGGGGAACTTGGGTTATGGATATAAAATTGACCAGGCATGTCAGCTTCCCAGAGTGATCAGGTGGGGACAGATGTTGGGTGATTTTATGCTTAGGTTTATTTTTCTGTAAGTATTGGCTTACAGACCCCTAAAACTGAAACAAACAGCTTAGTCATCAAACGACACAAATGAGTTAAAGGCAAATAGGATGCACACAACCAAGGTATAAACTGTAACATAAGCAGAATACTGCATCCTCAATTACTGTACCCCTCCAAATACAACTCAGCAACCTTTCCAAAGTCTGCCTCTCATTCCATCAAATTTAGTTTTGTATTCAAAGATGGAATCTCTCTGGAATAGCTGGGGTGAGCTTAAGGTCAGAAAGTGCCAGGACAGGGTCAGCAGGGCTAGGTGTCAAGGTTCACAAGTCAGGACCCAATCGCAGACTTAAAGGGAAAGCAATTTATTACAGGGATGTCCAAATTGTGGGGGCAAAACATGTCTAGAGAAACAGGATCCGAAACTAGAGATACAGACAGCAAACAATCCAAAACATTGGGAAAAAACAGGTCAAAAATACCAGAAGAGCAATCAGCAAACAATTCCATTCAGCAGGTCAGGAGAAATAGGGTCAAAACCAGTGAAACAAACAGAGACTGCAATAACAGACCAAAAAAAAAAAAAAACAGTCACAATCTGCCAGGGAACCAGAACAAACATAGGACTTAAGTACCCAAAACAATAAACAACAGAGACAGACCATTGGAGGAAGACAGGAGGTTATGATGAGGGTAATAATGAAGGTCAGGTGGGGGAGGTGGGGTTAGGAGCACACGGGAGTAAACAGAAGCACACGGCCTTTTAGCACCTAGAATGGCCAGCAGAATGGCACAAAGTCCCAGCCCAGGATGGAGTCCTGACAGCTAGGGTCAACGGGGTAGGACAGCCTGGGTAAGGGCTGGGGTAGTCAGCAGAGGTAGGGTCAAGTTCCTACCTACTACAAATATGTACACACCCAGAGAGGTTTGCAAAGCTTCATACAGGAGATGCATTAAAAATTCCTTATTGAATTAGTCAGTGCATAGAGTTTTTGACCTCCTAATCTGATGTATCACGTGGTCTACTTTACTGCACATCCCATTAACCCAAGAATTTAATTTTATTAAATTTAGTTTTGTTTGTTTGATTACACCCATATTACTGCTACAACTGCACATATAGATGAGGTTAAAGTCTAACATGGAGGCAAGGGTACCGACTTGCATGCAGATAAGATTAAAAAGCGACGTACAGGCAGAGGTGGAAACTTGCATACAGATGAGGTAGAGCCTCAAATAAAGCTTGGGGGGGTAAAATACAGAAGAAGTAGAACCCTAAATATGGACAGAAAAATAGCCCAGGTTAGTTTTTTTTTTTTTAGCTGGGGTTTGCAGTTACAGAAATTGTACAAAAATGAATCAATCACCAATTCTGCAATTTCACACAGAGCCCCCCCCCCCCCAGCAAACAGAATTAAAAATATAACTTTGTTCAGGCCAGAGCAGTAGTAAGTTAGACATCTGCGAATGACAAACCCACACTAGGCTTTGACTAACTCTTGAGGAAAATTTCGAGGGCATGAGTCCAGCACACATCTGATCTGAGCTGTGTCATTCACCACCTGCAGGTGGGAGTCCTAGCAGCAGAACAAATTGGCTTTGCTCTGATAGCTGGGTGAGAAAATCGGCAGGATGAACCTCTTAAATACTCATCGCATTGAGCCTCAGTGAGTCAGGGAGGCACATGTCAGTAACTGATGGTTACTCACCCATGGTGAGGCTTTCGCAGCTCGCCTGACTGTCACCAACATGTCTCACACCCTGCCAGCTGACTTGCAGTATGTAAGAGAAGTTGACGCGGACATGAATCAAAGAAGCATGTTCGATGCCCTGCACCTTCAGTCCAATTCTGGGTCACTGTGAGTGCAGATAGGAGCGAGACCTACCAGTCTGGACACAAATCATTTCAGCAAAAAGACCAAGGAGAAATAGGCTGAAACGCTCTGAGCACGGAATACCGCAAGTGAAGCAGTTACGTTAAGAAGAAGTGAACCGCTGTGATTGTTTAAGCCAAGAAAAGGTCTTGGAAGTCAAATGCACAGGTGTAGGTAACTATGACTACATTAGGAACGCTCCCTCGTGAACACATGGCAAGACATGTGACTAAATGGAAAAAAATGTAGCTGCAAATGTAAAATGATGTGGTGGGAAGACACAGGCAGGAAGAGGGGCTGAAAGAGAAGAGGCCTGCAATGCTGTGCATTCTTCTACAGTAACGTCTCCATTAGCTTTAGGTCCTCTCGAGCATTCATGAGTAATTTATTACAATAATGTTCCATATTTTTAAAAATGTTCACAGAAAAAAATTATAATTTTATATTTTTGTCATCCATAAAATATACAGTTTTATGACAGGTATAAATAATCAATTTTCCATTATTTTACACATGCACAGTTTTCAAGCTCCATTTATGCCACATACCGTAGTAATGACCTTGTGGTGCTGCATCATTACCAGCTCCATTTCTCGAGGTCTTACTGTACCCGGTGCTCTCGAGGCCTAAGGTGGCCACAGGACGAGAGAAGAAGACGCTACTGGAGTAGCTGGGAATCTATTATCTCTTTCCACTTGCCTTAACCAAACTGTAATTTACTTTGCTGCTCACGTATGGAGGACGAGGAGTGCCGTGCAAAAATTAAAGGGTAAACCATGAAACGATAAAGCAAATTGAAAAAGGAGACTAAATTGGAACACAAAACATCAAAAAGAGTAAATGATGAAATAATAAACAGAAAATAAATAGAAAATAGTGTATCAAAAGAGACTGTAAATCCATGTTTTAAGGAGCCATACCCATATTTAAATGAAAATTAACATGCAAATTATTTTTTTTAAATTGAATACAATTAAATTTCATCAAATTATGCAATAATTTCAGTATTAACTGCAATTAAATTCCTTTTGGATCTATGTAAAAAATACACATATTTACATATATATGTGTATGATTCATAACAAAGTGCTAATATGTGTGCACATATGTATATAAGAAATTAGAATATACAAAATAATATATAAATATATATATATATATATATATATATATATATATATAAGCATATAAGCATGTGCATTTGTTAGGAAAACACTTTCATTGGTCACTAAACTGAATGCTATTTTTAAAACCCATTGGTCAGTAACTAAGGTTTGAACCACCTCTTTGGTACTTTCAGCTTTTCTTTTTCCATTTGTTTGAATGGTTCATGGATTTTTCTTTCATTTCTACGTGCCACTCTGTGTCCTCTACCTTGGGAGGACTTTTGCAAATCTTTAAGCACAGTTCCATGCCCATAGGCCACATTGAATCATCATGCCTTCCTCAGCCAGCAATGCTTCTCATAAATACAAGGGTCATAACATGATAATCTGGCCAGTGTAGCACTGCCACTTATTTTGCATATCTCACTTCTAGTTGTGAGATACTGCCATCTCCAAGCAAACTTCCAAGCTCTTTGAAACCCAGGAAATGTCAAAATCCTGTGTTTGAACCTGGAACTGGGGAAACCTTCAGAACTGAAAACAGATGTGCAAAACGGACAATTCTATAGACATGCTAATAGCTGCAGAAGACATAAGTTTTTTTAATTGTTTACAACTGATACAAAAATAAGTTTCTTTAATTTTTTTTTTATCACTTAATGAGCAGGTAGTGGTAGAGGGAAATGTTAGTCTTCCAAGTATTCCAAGTCAGATCACTCTGGATCTGAAATGATGAAACTGCCAATGTAAAGTGAAAATTTAGAACTGAGCCTTGAATTTTTCAGATAAAATTCTTTTTTATGCATATTTGTAATTTACGTAGCATTGAAACAGAATGCAGTGGTATAATAGGGTAAGCTCATGCCTTTGAGCTCCTTGGAGTTGCTACGTTCTCCTCTGTTCCTGCAACCCTCTAAGGAAAAAAAAACAGGCCAGAAGAAGGCCATCGGAGACCACTTCTGTTCCTCCTTGGCTTGAAACCTATGCCACTGGTCACCTAGAAATCACAAGTCATAATTCAGTGGTGCTTCCCAATTCCAAAAGACAGTACAACTCTCAAATATCATAGACAAGAACTCACTAGCAGCACACAGGTAGTCCTGGAATTATGACTGGGTTGCATTAGGATAACCTTGTTGTAAGCTGACTGCATCACAAATCCCCTTATACTGTGTTATGTAAAGCTTTTAAACAAAATATAAACAATTAACATGCAAGAACGCTATGTTGTATTATCGAGGTTATCATTAGAGATCATATTTTTCACAAATTTCACACATTTTCATGTTTAAATAATACCGTTGTCATTTTTGCTGTCATTTCTAAATCTATCTCTTTCAGAACCACCAGAATGCTCACATTAAGAACAAACATCACTATATAAATATACAGTATGTTGTATATAATGTAATGCATACATGTTTAAATAACACTAATATAGAGCTATAATAATAAAGGGATGACTATACTGATGGACTCCGATCAATAGCTGCCACCTTGTTGTGGTGGTTGGGCTTGTGCATTGCCGTAACCCAGAGGGCCATACTGACTGAAGCAATATTCCTTTGGGTTGAACCTTGCCAGGCTGACCAATGGTTTAGCAGTCAGACAAAGAGTAGCAAACCTCAGACCTCATACTGGGCAGCAGCGGTATGGGTCAGTGTTGTTGGTGGAGGATGACATTTCAGTGGCAACGGCAGCAACGCTAACTTTAACTCCGTGGAAGAAAGGACTAGCAATCTACTTTCATACTTTGCCATGAAAAGTCTATGGATTCTTAGCCGACTTGCTGAAGATGGGATGTTTTTCAGGACAGCTAGAGTGGTGCTGTTTTACCTCATAGAGTCGCCATGAGTTGACATCGATTCGACAGCACTTAACAGCATCGTACTGATGGATAAGCAAAGATATGCTTTTGAGCGACAAACAAGGAACAAATGTTGCTTATTTCTAAGAATATTTAGCTGCATTCAAGCAAATGTTAACATGCTGGGTTCACGATTATTTGTGATTTTAATCTCCAGTTTCAAAGATTGACAGCTGCAAAATATGCAATTTAGATAAAAACCAAATAACAAAACTGTTTGTTTGGGCTTGGTTTATAAAATGAAAGTATACACAGGCTTACTGAATTTGAAGGTTTTTCTGATCAAGATAAATCATGTCTGACGTTATTCAACCTTTAATGTGACCTTGCAACCAGATGGTGTCGGGGGTGTAGACTTTTTATGCCCACCATAGCGGCCAGTTCATCTGGTGTTCTTGCTATTGAGTTAGACGTTTGTTCAAGGATACTGTAGTAAGTTTGACAAGAGCAACTTTCAGATCACAAAGTAACAGTTGTGTCAATGCAACCTTGTCAACTTTTTAAGCTTTGAATTAAAAACAGAACAGACCTGGGTCACAGCAACATGTTAAATGCAAAAATGTGCAGGACACCGGCCCACCACAATGTAGCCACACACATCCACAATCTCACGCTGAGAATAATTTGAAGACTCAGACCAACATTACTGTATACATTAAGAAGAAGAAGAATAAATGCTTATGAATTTTGGTAGACAGAACCAATTATATTTAAGCAATGTAACGTATTGGAATCAAAACCAGATTGCTTTTTCATTGTTTGTGAGACAGAGCAAGATGGGAAGGCTTCAGGACCAGAGGCAGCTGTCCTGCCCTGGAGCTGCCCTGCATCAACACATCTGTGTCCAGTTTAAACGTGCAGCATCCAGGAGGTCAGAGGAAAGGGTGAGTGACATGGCTGTCAACAGGTTTCTTTGTATTTCCAACAGGGTGTTGTGCTTGGGCCTGTCATGGCAAGGCACAGAGTAACAGCAGTCAGGAAGGTGTAGACAAGGTGGGAAGCAGCTCAGATGACTGCCCACTGGGCTGCTAGCACAATGGAGCCCCTTGCTGAATCAGTGAAACCAGGAAAAACCCCAAGACTTCATCTGCAGGAGCACCGCAGAAAAAACAAAAGAACACTAATAAAAGACCAGACCTGTGAAACTGGACTTTTGCCACCGGAGTTTGTGTATGCATTGTACTTCTATTTCCCCTCACATAGTCGTAACAAATTCTATCACAGTTCTCTTAGGTGCCCCCTCCATGTGCAATCTGAGGTGTATGGCCAAAAGCGTGTGGACACCTGAGCATCATCCCCATATGTGCTTGTTGAACCTCCCATTCCAAACCCATAGGCATTAATATGGAGTTATTGCTCCCTTTGCTACCATCACAGCCTCTGCTCTTCTGGGAAGGCTTTCCACCAGATTTTGGAGTGCAGCTGTGGAAATGTGTGCTCATTTGGCTACAAGAGCATCAGAGAGGTCGAGCACTGGCATTCCAGTTCATCCCAAAGGTGTTCAATGGGGTTGAGGTCAAGGCTCTGTGCAGCCGCTGAAGTTCTTCCCCACCAACCTGGGAAAACCATGAGTTTATGGAGCTCACTTTGTGCATGGGGACACAGTCATGCTGGAGCAGGAAAGGAGCTTCCCCAAAGCTGGAAGCTGGAATTGGATGGAATGTGTTTGTATGCTGCATGGGTGCAGCTGAAACAGCTCAACTCAGTCAGAATGGACGTCCACATAACTTCAGCCATATAGTGCATATTTCAGTTGCCAGACCCAATTTATAATAAAGAACAATCCTGAATGAACCTATACTTGAATCTCAACTGTACATTAATGGCTGAAAATTGCCATTTTGTATTCATTATCAATCCACAGATCTTTTTTGTATCGGAACTTTTCTCCCAGAGGTAAACCTTGATCTTTTTAACTGAGTCATTTTCATCTGCTACACCAGAACTTTGAGTTTCAAAGCAAACAAATATGCGTCACATCTTTTTGGCAGCCGAAATGTTGAACTGCAAAAAGAAAATGACCTCAAGTTTCACAGTGGAAAAGGGTGTGGAATCGGTGAGGACTGTACAATTTCTACAGTATGTTTCACCTTCTCCCCAGCGGAGCATCACTGGATTGCCCAGATGAAAGCTTTGTAATGCTTCAGTGCCAGAGAATGCTGGTGTTCTTGATGTGGGTGTGCCATGCATATTTTCCAAGGTTGTTGCTGCCCACAGAAAGAAGGCCTTAAGAGAGAACGTGTGTCTTTTAACACCTCCAACAAATTCTGACATCTATATTTAAAACTTGCCGGAAGACCTTATTCCACCTTACAGAACCCCAAACTGAGAACCTACAATTTTTTTTTTTATTTTGGACCTCTCATGCATGGGAGAAACAAGAATTCAAAGGTTGAGGAATGTAACAATTAATATCTTACCATGTACACCCATGGCTCACACAGTGGGGTTCTGTAGAAACAGAAACCTTATAAAATATATACACTCTTTCATAGTATAGGATTATAATATTGCAAAATGGCATCTTTATCCTTGTTCCATGCATGTTCATCGTGGAGTCTTGATAACCCCGCACTCCTGACAGCAAGACTCCTAAACACAGTTGGTGAAGAGCAGCCAGCAAACTCGAAAAGGCAGAAAATATTTGCTAAACCTCGTAGGACCATTTAAGGAAATTACATCACATGATAAATTTGTATATAGAAATTTAATGATTGACAAGGTTTTACAAAAAAAATCTTTCTTGTCGCCCTGGCTGTCTGAACCATTCACAACCTTAGATGGACGGCAGTCCAAGATCACAACTGAAACAACATAGGCACAGTTATTATTTTTATAACTGTAATTGAGTTTTTCTTCAAAGCGACTGCAGTGTTAAGCTACTCGCAGTTATTTACCAATTTATACAGCAAGGATATTTTTTATGGTCAATTGTGGGTAAATAACTTGATCAAGGCTACCAAAGCAAAAGCTAGAATTTGAGGCTGGGTGCTTGAAGTCCTTGTATAAATTTATGACAAACAGGTAACTCAAGTCCGTTAAAACCACGGCAACACGCCAGGTTCCTTCGGTAGGCTAGCCTAAGGATGGACTCATAGTATTTCGGAAAATTGTAGTGTATTAAAAATTTTTCACCTCAGTCAAAAATGGTATGAGATCCAAAATATTCAAAGTGCAATAGGAACAACAGGAATAAAGAAGACAGTTTCAAAAAAATGCCCCTTCTGAAGGACAACGTTAAATTGTAATTTAATTTGGAAAAAAAATTAAACAAACTTTCGTATTTAAAAAAAAAAAGAAAAGCTGTGCGTATTGTGACACAGATCAGGCAACCTGGCCTAGAGTACCTTGGACAGCTCCACCAGGAAGTCAGGTGCAGCACCCAGAATGCACTTTTTTCATCAGGGGCCCTGATAAAAGCCTCCAAGGAGAACACCAAGGAAAGTTTTGGAAGGTGAGAGACACCGTGGACATCTGTTGTATGTCAGCAGGATGCGGGCAAAGCGTGGGATCTGCCAAAGCCGAAAGTGGCAGCTGGGCAGAAAAAACCCTCAGAGCCAAAGAGAGCAGAGAAGCTGATAGTGAAGGCAAAAGCTTTGCAGTGATGAAGAGGGACGTACATCACTTCAGACTTTATCTGATGGACGGGCAGGCTTTTCAACTGCGGGTTACTTTTCAGCTTTTTGGGTAGAACCCAAACGCCCTGTTTTTGTTTGCCAGCGGCCTACACAGCACCTTGCTGTATATGTGAGTGTGAATTCAGCTTAGTCAGTCAGTTTAGTATCTGATAAATACTACTTAAAAACCATTATATAGCAATTTTGAGAAAAGCAACTGAAAACACCTGAGCATCACACCCATATGTGCTTGCTGAACTTCCCATTCCAAACCTATGAGCATTCATATGGCATTGCCCCCCCCCCCCCTTTGGTGCTATAACTGCCCCCACTCTTCTGGGAAGGCTATCCACCAGATTTTGGGAATTTGTGCCCATTCAGCCCATTCAGGAGCATCAGTGATGTCAGGCACTGATGCTCCTGAATGGGCTGAATGGTGTTCAATGGGGTTCAGGTCAGGGGCCTGTGTAACCACTCAAGTTCTTCCACACCAACCTGAGTAAACCCTGTGTTTATGGAGCTTGCTTTGTGGAGGTGGATGGGGGGGCACAGTCATGCTGGAGTAGGAAAGGAGCTTCTTCCTCAAACTGTGGCCACAAAGCTGAAAGCATAAAATTGTCCATAATGTGTTTGTATGCTGTGTGGGTGTGGATTACAGAGTTCTCACACATGTACACTTAGGTTTAAATTTTGGAAGGAAACCAGAACACACACAGACACGGGAAAATATGCAAACTCCACACACACGGAGCTGGATTCAAACCTACATCTAAACTACTCACCACATCACCTTAACATTCGCTTATGCAAAACAGCAGCAGGAACTTCTCACATTGGCATATTCCAGAATCCTTTCAAATTACAATAATAACCAGATTCCTTCTTACTGGCATTGATCTAAAAAAAAAATGTATCAAATGTATTTCTTTAACTGTTTGGGGTTCCGGAGCATAATCTCTGATGATGGTTGCATACCTTTGGGTTCTTCACGGTGTCACCTTGGTGGGAAGGATCTACTGGACTTGTATCAGTCAGTCAGCTACAGAATGCTCTACGGGCTCCACATTTGATCAATTTCATGCCGTGGGAGCCTAGCAACCTGCAAATCCTACCTAGTTACTGTTTCACTGCATTGTGACTCATCTTTTATAAAACAGTCCATGCTGACACTCCATGACCTGTCTTTCAGCAGACATTGTACAAAAACTAAGCTGAAACCACAGTAAATTAAGTTATCAATGCCTTTAATCTTTATTTTAAAAGAGTAGAAAGTACGCGTGGAATAAATACTAATTGGAACATTTAAGAAAAACTGCCCAACACAAATTCCTTAACCGTTTTGAAACTAAACAGCGCTTAGCACAAGAAACCTAGCAACACCATCCTACCACATTCACGGTAATCGCAACATCGCTTGATGTTGATATAACAAGCAGCTTTGGTGTTATTGATAATTTATAACACATTTCAGTCAGTCAGTCAGTTTCCTGGTAAGGGTGAGCAGGAGAAGGCTGAGAAGGCTGTCTCAGACCCTACTGTTGCCTGCAAGTCTCAAGCCCAGCCTGGGGAATTCCTTACTGCTCAGCTGAGAGATGAAATCTCTCCAAAGTGTCCTGGGTCTACCCTGCGGTGTCCCCACCAGTGGGACGTGCTTTGTTCAAGTCCAGAGAGAGTTGGCCAGGGGGCATCCTTAAAGCCTCCCTGAAACATCTCAAATGGGCCATCTTGGTGCAGCGGATCTAGTCCGAGGCACCCCCAAACTGCCGAGATTGTCACTGTATCATGGAGAGTCAGGCCAGCAATCCTGCATAGGAAGCTCACTTTGTTTGCTTTTATTCACAGTTAGTCAGATACAAGGACGCGATCAGGCACCAACTGCCTTCAGACTGCAGCTTCTGGCTGGTGCATCCACAGCCGAGGTCTTAACGTCCATTCAGACTCAATGGACAAGTGAAGGGTTTTCTTGAAGATGAGAGTTGAATCGGTTACGTGCTGAGTTGCCTGTCAGTAACTCCCAGAAAGCTCTTGCAGAATTGCTTGTACATCTTATGGGCAGAGTATGCCAAGAATTCACTTGTCAGTTTTCCCCTTAACCTAACCTGTGCAGTGCATTTGAGGCTACCAGCTGCCATTCTCCTGGATTAGCCTAGTCAAGCGCCTGCAGTGAACAAATGGTACAAGAGGAGTGAATCAACCAGAGAGTTTGCTCATGTCTGCCCACGTTCGCTTACAGGAAGTAGTAAGGTCCCAGAAGGCTCAGGACAACAGAAGGCCCCGCACTGTCTTTTATCAACCATTGCAGACTGTGTGCGCGTCCACTTCAAACTACTTGTAAAGTACAATAATTTCCGTTCCAAATATACACGAAGGAGCATTTAAGTTTTTGAATAAAATAAAGCCCACACGATGCCCTGTGAACTGTGGCCAAAGTTATCCTGGATTCTAAGTGTTGAGATGGGAAGACCGATATGCATTGTGGTCTTTTCTGGCTATGGTCCAGAAGAGCAATTATGGAGTTTGGTGTGACATCCTGAGCTGTCACTGAGGAATTGCACTGAATATCCTCCTCGCCATAGGGGAGTCCTCCAGCCAACTGTAAGAACAGGTGGAGTTGTCACAACCCCTAGGAGCAGTACCCCAGTATCTCCAGAGACCTGTGGAAGACCCATTCAGGGCACACCTGGCCCCCTAGTTAGTTTATGTAAACATCAAACAACCAGACAATCAGCTATAAAAGGGGAGAAGATCTGCTGAATTGCAGATCCTGTATCAACAACAGTCTTGTGTTTTCTAGAGAAGGTTATACCTACTTCTGGTTCCAAGTCCCAGTTTCCGTCCAGCATTTTGTTCTCCACATCCTCGGAATCAATTCAGTTCGCTCATGATCCACCCCCTGGCTTTCAGTAAAAACCCATAATTGACCTTAGTGTCCTCAGATGTAGGAAATATTTCTGGTTGCCATGAACATACCACACAACTCCCCTGTGATTCACTGCGCACCCTTGCACAGGTCACTTTATTTAAGGACAGTCAAGGTGAATGAGTAGTTCAACAGCAAACACTGACCAAGCTGATGTTCAAAGACCAAACGTTTACTACAACTAAGGCTGTAGTGGAAGACTTTATACCCAGCAATGCCAGAGAAGAAGATGTTGGGTTTCTTTCTTCTCGGAGCAGCTATGATGGGAATGGCTATGAAACATACCAGGGATTACGTTTGATCGGTTTTGTTCTGTGATACAGGAACGGGATGTAGACCCTCCTGATTGTGTAGATAACTGAGGTAACATTTGATATAAAATAAGGGTTGCATGGCAGCTGTTTTGGTTTTTGATGATATTCAACAAGCCAATTTTTCAGTTCAGTCAGGGCAAAATGACAAGAAAGATTCGACAGTGATGGTAAGGAGAAGGTCCAGTACTTCACTCCGACTGTACCCACCAAGAGAAGTGGTAGACCTTTGTAAACGCACTGTGGGAGAAATCCTGGGCGCGTGAGGACAGACCACTGTGTCCGCGGCTGTGCTCTTGTCACTACAATCTCAGAGAAACTGAAACTTGAAAGCTGAATAAAAATATGTACAAAACCATGGCTGAAAAGCGTTACCAGGAGAGCCATCAGGATGTTGAAGCTGAAGCTGTGGTCTGAGAGGCTTCCAGAGATCAAACGTGACATTGCAGGCAACACTTCTGAGCTGGTTGTGGACACAGTCAATTGAGCATGGAGGGAAATGAACAAATTTGAGCCGCTACTGCTGTTGGAGACAGGCAAAAAGCTAGAGCTGGCTGATGTTCTTCTGGTACAACCTTACTGCATGATATTAATTCACCACTGTCTGTCTCATTGTTTTAATGACTATAAATAGTTGGTTTTTCAAAATGAAATCTTTTATATGTACAATTATCGCTTATAGTAATTCAGTAATTTGTGTCAAAAATTAAGAACTTTGTTAAAATAAGTTTTTCTACAGGGGGTTGTGGGGTGTGTTGGGTATATTTACAGGAGGATTTTTTAAAATAAATAATTATATTATATCAATAATTATATTATTATATTATGTTGTAAATAAAAGTTTCCTGTGACAGAATACATTGCATTCTGTAATCCAATGTAACTGTAACTGCAGTTGCAATCCATACTGCATGTCTCTGTTCCTGCGTGACTGAAGGCGTAGTCCTGTTTTTTAAAGATAAAACCCCCCCCCCCCCATGTCTATCGAACTTGAAGTCCCTGTTCCTGCTTTTAGGAACTCCTTACTTGTTACTTACTATTTGCTATAAAGGTCTCTGTACTTTTCATTACGCATGCATCACCTCACCATAACCCCGGCCCAATTGCTATGCAGGCCTGCTCGGACAACCGGTCGGGGAGATCGACTCTTCTCCTAGGTACCTGCTGTGCTGAGACAATCAATAAAGGGGTCTGCTGAACCTCTTGGATGTTTAATTCCCTGACATTCCCCTTTGCTGCTGAACACATCTGAGACGTACAAAATAGTACAGTCAGGTTTGTCATGGATTCAAAACCTCGTAAAGGAATTTCCATTGTTTTGCCTTAAATCAATGTTTATACGGATGAAAGTCTTAAGAGACATCTTGCTTAACTTTTATCATGACAGGACAAAAGATTCAAAATGTTAATCCAACTTTTATAACAGCACTGAGAAAGCAACAGACTTGAGACTGAGACATTTCTACATTGCAAAAGCTGTTTTCTTCTGAAAACTTAAAGTGAATTTAGAAAAAAGTAAAATAAAACCTGCATATCTACAAGGCTCAGTCTTTGTTCTGTATGCACAGCTTTTTTCAATTCACAAGGTTGATACACTGATCAAGGTTCACTAACTGCCAAAAAGGTCATTTAGTATCTTGAAAATTTCTGTTTTGGTCTTTGAAATAAGGTTTGGAAATGTGCACATACATAGTCACATACATAGTCATGTGACGTGACATGAATAGTACACCATACACTAGCGAGAGGCTGGGCTGACAGTGGGGGGCAAGGTGGAGGGAACAGCATGTAACTAACCAAACTGGCACAAGAACAAACATCTTCTTGGCGATACACACATTAGTGATGTGTACTATACGTCGCAAGTGTAAAAAATATACAATTTGTTATTATTGTCTGCATGTCACTATGGCCAGTGAGTGTGTTGCTTTCTGTGGCATCAAGATGTGTTTTACCTTCTTGTGGGAGCATGCGTGCAGCACAGACATACAAAGTGGATTATGATTTTTCTTTCTTTTCTGGAATACTTTTGCAGCAACCCAAAAAATCTGATATATGCAAAATCGAGGATAGATCGCAGGTCTTTTTTTTTTTTTTTTGCTTTCCAATGTTAAAACATAAAATAAAAATAATAGGAAAAGTAAGAAAAGCAAGAAAACAAAAAAAAAAAATCAATTATAAAAATTTACTAGAAATTTCACAAAATATATGCACACATGCACGCGGTGACACGAGGGTAAAGTCCGGTGATAAATATTTTGTAATTACTTTAATCCTTTCCGCTGGACTACAACCAACACATGCACCCCTCTTTATGGCGTCTGCATGTTCAACAGAACTAACAATGCTTACTTACCTTGAGGGCAATACACCTCAGTAAATATATAATTTATTATCACTGTTTACCTTTCTACTTCCTACTTTCTGCCCCAGGTAACGCCAGGTAACTCAGCTACTAAAATAATAAAAGCTCACTTGAAAGAGAACTGAACTCTTTTCAGCTGAATCACTTAAAGCATTTCTGCATAACCAACTCAGATTTAAATACATGACAAAACCCCGAATCGCACGAGTGGTTCATCTACGAGCGAGTGAATGAGCGAGTGTGACTTAAGCAATGCAAAAATATGGTAAAATTGTGTTATCGTATTGACCAGTGTGTTTTTCTTTCCCCCGCCAGGCTTTACCTTTTACATTAAGTCATAATGCTGACTTCTACATATTTAGATCTATATGTGGAATAGAACAAAAATGACTCAAACTGCTTGCATATTCTGGTGGCATTTAGTCAAGCTGGTGATATAAAGGCAGCAGTCTCTGAACTGCAGGATCTATCCATTAGTTTTAATGCAAAACATTTTGTCCAATTTTTTTTATCAGCAGAGTTGGTCCTCCACAAATCCCAGAGCGCAGAGCAATGACATGGAAAACTTCACAAGGCGAACTCCAAACACTCCACTGGCCCATAATTATTTTTCATTTACAGCCATCTATCATTTTTAATCATATTTTGTTAAATTGTAAATTCTTTTGGCTTATTTGCAGATAACAAAAAGTACAATGATTTTAAATTGTCTCCCTTACTACTAAATTGTCTCCCTTACCTCATTATTATGTTAACCAAGTGAAAGGAGTAAACACAAAGAATGCTGAACTACAAAGCCAAGCTTTGGATGTACATAAAGACCCATAAAATGACTCATTTCTGCTCAATGACTGGGTGCTGCACATTGTAGCTTCACTCTAGCCTGATGGCAGTTAATGTCACGTCAGAACGGAGTTTATTGAGATGATCAGACAATAAGATAAACACAAGCAATTGTGAACTTCTGATATTTTGTGAAAATAAAATACAAAGCTTGCCTGTAATTTTCACTGCAGAGAACCCAAAGCAAGCCGAATGGAACCGCTGTGTTCTATGAAATTCTCCCACTCTGCCTTTAGCAGCTAATAAATGTCATTGCTCTGCATAAAAGTACTTATGTTACCCTAGTATAAACTCAGCTTATTTATTAAATTCTGAAGCGTCTGCCAAATCTGTACTAACACCTAGGAGAATATTGTCAATGATATGACAAAGCATTAATTGTTTCCTCTGTACTAATACATAAAATGAATGAATTCATAAAAGTTTTATTAATAATAACACAATATAATATGTTTTTTATATTTACTATCATATATTTTGGAAATTTACTTCCAAAACCAAAGCCACATCTTTGGTATGCAGGTGACTGTTTTGATGCTGGGTATGGAGCAGCTAACATGAGAATCAACACTTCAAAATTAGAGGCCATGGACCTCACCTTGGAAGGAGTGGATTACTTTCTCCAAATGAGGGGAACAATTGTGCCTTGTGAAGTTCATGTATGGCTGTTCATGAGTCAAGAAAGAATGAAGCACGAGTTTGAATGGGGGACTGGTGCAGCGTTGGCATTTCTGTGAGCACTGTTTATCAGTTTGTGGTGTTGATCAGGAGATCTTCTGGAGAAGTCTTTCAGGTCCACTAGTAAAATCTGTGTCTCCATTCTCAACTGTTGCCATGAACTTTACAAAATACATAAAAGAACAAGGTCATTAGATTTCTATGGAGTATTGATGAGCTCAATGACATGGTGAGGAGTTCACGGATCGAGGAAAACCTTGGAGGAGCATCACTGCTCCTCTGGATCAACAAAAATCTGCTGAGGTCTTCTTACATTCCTGCTGGAGTTCTACCAGACACAGCCCATTGTCAAGACCCCCGGGCCCGACCCGAGAAACGATCGAATGTTACATCTCTTAGCTAGCCTTGGAAAGCATGAGGACTCCCAAAAGGAGCTGGAGAATAGGAATCGTCCATCTTCCATCATGACCCTCACCAGAAAATGCAAATGGATGCAACTGAATTTTCAACTTGTTTGTGTAAATTGTTTTGTTTTGTGTAGTCTTCAACTTTGATGTATAACTTCAATGTTCTACAAGATATATGACCTACAATGGTCATCAAAATAACATGATTATAATATTCTGTAGTCTTACATACTTGGTTCTAAGACCTCTCTCTCTCTCTCTCTCTCTCTCTCTCTCTCTCTCTCTCTCTCTCTCTCTCTCTCTCTCTCTCTCTCTCTCTCTCTCTCTCTCTCTCTCTCTCTCAGCTGGTGGGTGGCACAACCACGGCATGGAGCAATTTTGACCGATGGACAGCCCCCAGTGCCTCAAGCTTGCCTTCCCTCAATGCAATAATATTGACCAGCTGCTGCCACTCAGTAGCAAAGCCCACAAAAGGACATTCAAGGCAGCTGTTCTGAGGGACTGGGACTAGAAAGGTCTAGCAGGAGAAGAGGAGGAAGGGTTCCCCAGAAAGTATGTGGGGCTGCCATAATGTTATCCATTTCTGCATTTGTCCATGTTGTTGGTTATTGCAGGCAGCTGTCTGTGGTTCTGTTGTACAGAGAATGCCATTTTGGTTTGTGAATAAAATCTCATTTGGTTTGAAAACCCACTGTCCTCACAACTCTGGTAGCAGCTTTTAAGAAGGGCATTAAAGTCAGTATTTGTCAGCAGAAGAGTCAAACTGGGTATATAATTCAAGTAAATATACTGCATGGATATGAATACTTTATAGCCAGGGTATAGTTGGATATTTTTCTTTACAAAGTTTAACATTTCATACTGGGAATGGAAATTTTGAGAAAAATGTACAAGTTGTTGCGACCGATTAGATGTTAGAACATTTAACATTTTATTTTCATAGGTTGATTAAATTTAAAAGAGAATCTCCTTCATTTGATCTACACCCACAGCTGATGACAAAAACATTGATACTGAGAGGAGAAGAGACTATATCTAATGGAAAAAATTTACAAAAAAAAATTACAATTTTAAATTTTCTGAAAAATATTATATACTGGAATTATTAAAAAAATAAATCTAAAATATAACTGAGTGAATGATGTTTGGCTTTGTGTCAAGCATTATATTGCTTTAGGCCACTAGGAGTTACATAGATAAATTTAATAAAATCCTGGTTTTATGTGATAGGGAATTATTATGCAGTGCATTTCTTAATAACTGTCCCAATAATCTTTAATGTGGGATTGATAGGGCCTATAGATTTGGACTTAAGAGGAGAACAGCTGTTTATTATGGATTTCCTCTTTAAAATCAAAATTCTCTGCCTCTACCAGAAAAAAAATGCTATTTCCGGTAGATGTTGAATAAAGTCTTGTGAAGAAGCTTCGAGGAAAAAGATTTGAAGCTTTGAAACATTGAAGACAGACAGCACAGTGATGGCGACACAATAATGAAATCAGTGCAACACAAAATCAACAACCTACAACAAAATGTATGGATTGAAGTTTAAAAAAAAAAGAAAAAAAATTAAATCGTAAAGAGATATTTTCAAGGATTTTTAAAATTTTGTATCGGAGAGAAAGGAAGGAGAGAAGGGCAACTGTTTCAAAAATTTGTTGCTTGGTTCTGGTGGGACGGGACAGAAGATTAGGATGTGTGGTTGAAGAAGGTATATAATAAGGATAGTAATAAAAAATAAAATACCAGTTACTGAAAGAAGGACTTGCAGCATCGCCTTGATTATTGCCGTTGGGTTGCGGTGTTGTTGAACGTTCCTGCTTGGCACGAAGGAGCCTGAACATCGATGAGGTTTTATTACTAAATTCCGACTCTTGCGGACACAACAGACGGCAAATAGTGAAATAATCAGAAAAATGGACAGTATTTAAATACATCTCTAAGCAAGGGTCAAGCGGTTGCAACAATGAATGATGCATAAATAAACTATGGAAGATCATAACTGTATGATCGCTAAACATCTCACCTTCGTATCAAAAACTGACTGGTTCTTCACACCCTTATCTTGTGGGGTAGCACCAAAACTTCAAACCGTTCCAACCCCTCCTGCCGGCCCCTGGATGGTTCAGTAATGTTCAAAGCCTCAGACATCATCAGTCACGTTGCAAAAGCAGTTTGGTACACACTGGCTCAACACTCTGGTGAGCTTCACAAAAATGATACGAGCTTGGTTTCGAAACGCCTATCTTTAGTTTTCAAGTTTATCCAGGATTTTGGTATCGGATTTAATCAATACTACAGCCTTATTTCCAGCAGGTTTAATTGTTATTACCAGACCCACTGTGTATTCACTCTGCTTTACAGAGCTGGAGTATCAGGTCCAACTTTACACATCATTACTGCAGTATGAGACTTGCTTGCAAGGCTCAGCTTTTTTATAATGTATGGCTTAGTTTTCTAAGGCAGACATATGTGGCCTGAGATAAGATTTGATACCTATTATTTACTAAAGAGGGCTTCCTTACCTACAATGTTCTTCCATGCAAAGGGATTTGGAACAAGAAGCAAGAACCAGGATACTAAACATCAACTTGGCCAAGTTAAATAAAATAGAAGACACATAGTATTTTTGTCTAGCTGGAACTATATTAGAATGTCCTCCATGCATCCATCTGACAGTTACCTCTTGTGCAGTGCAGGGTCATGAAGCTTTGACTATCACATAAAGCTTAGGGTGTAAGGGAGGGTACATCCTGATGGAGGCACCTGTCTGTCATGAGGCAACTATGCACCCATTCATACATGTTAGAAGCCATTTAGAGCCACCTGAAACCATGTCTTTGGTCTGTAAGGAAAAAAATTGAAGCACAGCTCACAAGAACTAAACATGTGAACTATGCTCAGTGAAGGTTGGATTCAAATCTACTTATGAGCCTATTTCCCTGGAGCAGTGAGGAACCACCATGACCTGTGTCACCTGTTGTCTGAAAACAGAAACAGTTTATTAAAAATATATTGCAATGCATTACTTTTACAGAATCAACCTCACTTATATTTCAGTATCACCACTTAATAAAGATTGACAAAACTGCTGATGTGGCAATAATCTTGTGATGTTAACCGGAATCATTTTTGCAGATCAATATCCTAGGAAGAAATGCTAATGATAATTTTTACTGTCAGAGGCGAACACCTCAGAAGATCCACCCCCACACCCCACCTCACGCTTCACCTTTAAGACCTGCATTACTGAAATACCGCAGCATGGGATCTTCTAAGCTCGCACGTAGCACAAACAACTGCGCTCCTGGTCTCTCCGCTGTTCCATACATCCTGATGTGTCGTTTCCACTTTGTCAGTAAATCTGTGCTTTGGCTCATCGCCTGCATTGACTCCAAGTTTTTATTGACAGTTACAGAGAACTCTGATATACCGTTTTGTTTAAAATGGTCAAATTTAAAAAATACATTTCATACAAGTTTTATAGGATATTTTTGAGTGCGTCTGTCAGTTACATTTTGGAAAGGAGTCCTTCTGCTATGTGATATATAGAGTTTTACGCTGGCATTTTTGTGGAGGCTAAATGCAATATTTTTTTAATCATTTGTTTGGATTTTTACATTTCTGACACAGCTTATTGATCCTTTTCTCCAACACCAGCCTTAGTTTATAAATCCAACAAATACATTTTAGAATGCTTGCATTCAGACCTTACGTTAGTGTTAGTGAAGAAAGATCAGTAGCACAACTAAAAAGTTAATTCCTGTAAAGGAAAATACATTTCAAAGAAACAATTTTAACAACAGAAATATTACTTTCCCTACCCTTTTTGTTTGACAAAAATAACTCTGTAGTTTTTCTTTCTGTCTCATGTTATCAGAAAGAAATCAAACTAGAAGTGTTTATTACACCCATATCAACCTTGCTGTCAAAAAAAAAAAAAAAAACATTTTGGAGATACGACCGGATTTCTTGTGAGGAACAGCAGATTGTTAGTTTCTTATTAACTTTGCACCCTGTCCGCAACAGATACATTGCACACCTAGATCAGTCATAGCTGCACGTCAAGGTAGTTGTATACCTGGGTGTTTGGTACTTTTGGTACCAGCGGGACCATAGACTCTTAATGTAGTTTGTCCATGCCAAACAAATACTAATGATTCCAAAGCCAAAGAGGCAGAATAGATCAAAATACAAAAAAAAAAAATCTGCTCAAATGAATGATAGTCTTACAACATTACAGGTGTGCCCGAGGAACAAGGCCATAGGTAAGGTGTCCTACTCCTTACCTCTCAACAATGTACGATCTTTACTTGGGCTCCCATACGCTCCCCGGTTCATTGTCACATCCAGTTTAAACGCTCATCAAATAGGTTTACACCTTGTCCTCCACTTTCACTAAATACAGTCCAGCTTATTATTTTAAAATAAACTAATTTTTGTGAAGAATAAAAACAGCAGGCTACAGTTTCAGGTTGCAGAAAGAATTAACCAAACAGCTGAATAAAAGGTTCCAACAGTAATGAATTTCACAAAGCTGACTTTCAAGCTCTAAAATAATAATAACATGCGGTAATAAAGAGAATGTTCAAATGCAACTCAAGAGATTTTTTTTTTACCTTTTTATCAACAATGATATTCATCATTTTTGTGCCATTTTTGAAGAACCTTAAATGAATCAATTGACTGTTAACATATTTTTGTTCTGAAAATTATTTTAGTCTATAAAATGAAAGCATTCCTACAAACAAAAGAAACTATAACAAATAAAGTGGAAAAATTGTTTGCACATTTTAATCTTTGAACTACATTAATAGTTATAACTGTATATAATATAGACTAATTGACTAATACTGACAAATTAAATTGAAATAAAAACATATAAATGTATACCTTGGTCAAATATTAACTGAAAATAATGTAGTTAAACTAGAAGAAAATCATATCTAAATCATATCAGTAGTGACCTAAGGTTGGAATTATATTCTGAGTCATTTAAAAATCTTTGCTACAAATTCAGTTAATAATACAGTCCTGTAGGTCAGACAAAAGCCTAAGCGTTCTCATTATAAATGACATAAAATTCAGCATTTGTAGAAAATAAATGGTTTGTACAGTGCAGTAGGGTCTTATGTGAGCTGGTTTCTCACAACGGTTCTGTTCATTATCACCTACTAGAAAACCACTGAGGGTCAAACTGCTTCTACCCGTGCCACCATCCGAAGCTCTGCTGCCCAGTTCCTTAGGGGCCCTTAAATGTAAAAATGAACTAGACGGTGGGTGTGAATTGGAAAAAAAGCAGCCCTGCTGCTTTTTATTCACCAGCCCTGCCAGCATAAGACAGGACAAGAACCAAAACAACTGTTCAATCTATTTATCAGTCAACCTTCACATCGTATTTTACTCATGTAACTCGGGTTAACTGTGTCTCTAATGCACCGTATATGAGGGTATTTAAAGTACATCTACTCTTTCTCCCACCGATATGGCACTGTAGTGGCTTGACTATATATGTTTTATATAAATTTAGCATTTCAAGCAGCATTAAACACACTGTACTGGGAAAAGTAACCTGCAATGATATTTAATTTTTGTGATATTGTACCTATATTTCTGCAACGTCTTGTATTCAATGAACTGTTTAACCATTTTGATTGAAAATCTCAGCTGTTCAGCACATAACATCTGCCTACAAAAGCATGCTGGTTCCTGAAAGAGCCAGAACATCCTTTTGTAAAAAAAAAAAAAAAAAAAAAAACCCTTAGCTTAGATGACGACTTCCCAAGACCACATCTAAGCACTTCCAACATCACATTTCGACTGAGGGAAATCTGTATCGCATCCCTGTTTACCATCAAGTCTTCTTCATAAGCAACATTTCAATACGGTTATTAAGTTTAGTTATGAAGTTTTGTATGATTTTTGAGTTACTTATGATCACCTATTACAAGGTCATTTTGTCAGTTAACTTCCGGCTTTCATTGCTTTCATTCATTTACCAAACAATAAAACATTATTTTTCTAATCTTAACACCTCACTTTGAGGTCTAGGGGAAAACCCTGGGAGGGTGGCAGTGTGGACAAACAGAAAGCCTGCAGTACAAGACTTTCCTTTCCTATGATAATTAATAAAAATCTCTGCACTACTGCAGTCCACAGCAGGTTATCTTCATTCCAGATTCTTTAGAGCAGTTGCTTACTCCTAAGACCAAAACTCCTCACCACTCCAACAGTCATTGTGTCCCAAGGTAACACTGTCCAGGATATTTGAGCCTTTCCATGGTAACCACCTACACCAGGGATGCTTCACCTTCTCACCCTCACCTAAAGGTGAACTTAATGTTTACATTTCCAGTCCTTCCCCAAATTGATCAATAAATGAATTAAACAGAACATTGATGCATCTTCTCGCATCCATCTCACACCTCACCTCCCTGGGGAGCCAAGCCCCACAGGTTAAGGAACCCTGACCTGTGCTAAAGAATCTCCAGAACAATCAAGTTTCTGACATGACCAAACCATCAGACAGAAAACCAGCTGTCAGACAGACAACAAAAGAGGAATTAATAGAATTTAAAGACTATTATCGTTCCCGAAACTGCAGGACCATACAGTCATCAGCCACTTGGCGCCCCTAAGACATACACGCAAGAGGGTGCATCCATATACAACCTCCCTGAGCGGGTGTGGATGTTATGCTTCACCGGCTGATTCACTGCACATAGAAAAAGTTGCCCTGTGACGCCCTGTGATGCCCCATGATTCCCATTAGATCTGAGCTACTTTAAGAAGCCGTGCTTTGTAAAGCAGCAGGGTCCACCAGGTCATGGAAAGCGAATGTTGTGAGAATTTTAAGAAAAAGTATAAAAAATAAAAACAAAATCATTATTTATATAAACAAAATGAGTAGCTGCTGCTTAAAGCAACTGTTTAAAAACTACCGGCTGTGGACCGCGTACAGTTATTGACATTACCGAGACCAGAACAACTCTGCTAATACTGCGAAATTCGAAAAAGTTACGAATGATATTTTTCAGGATATTTCAAATTTTGATAACCAAACGTTTTCAGGTAAAAAGTCAAGCTACAAACAAACAACCAAGAAAAGCATAAAAATGAAAGTAAATGTGAAACTAATATTTATACTGTTTATCATCTTTTATGATGATACAAAGAAATTTGCTTGCCCAATTTTTGCTCTGTTCGAATATTAGATGAATTTACTGAAAAAGCAGCTCTTCTGAAAGGCAGACACCCTTGGAAATGGGAAATGATTAATACCTGTGGAGGTGCTTTTTTTATTCCACAGCTCATGTAAGTGTTTGAGTAAAAATTTTTTCCAAAGCTTTGAGAACAGAGCTAAAAAAAAAAAAAAAAAAAAAACGTTTTGAAGAAGCAAAGCCAAGTCTTCTTCTTCTTCATCTTTCGGCTGCTCTCCCGTTAGGGGTTGCCACAGCGGATCAACTGTTTCCACTTCTTCCTGTCCTCTGCATCTCTCTCCGTCACACCCACCACCTGCATGTCCTCTTTCACCACATCCATAAATCTCCTCTTAGGCCTTCCTCTTTTCCTCTTGCCTGGCAGCTCCATCGCTAGCATCCTTCTCCCGATATATGAAGAAGCAAAGCCAAGTGCGGAACTCAAAGTCGAAACGCCAGCTAATGCCCAGCACGGAGCAACACGGGAGGACCCGCGGAGCCCTGGATTTACACTGCAGGTGCTCATCAGTTGCAAATTTGTTATATTGACGGATTCAATAAATCATCGACAGTGGAACTATAAATAAACTCATGAAACTCAGAGTGCTCAAGAACTGCAGTCAACATCTTGACAACAGAGCATAAAAATATAAAGATTGAAGAATTGTACAGTTTAAATCACTAACACGCACAGCACTTATAAACACAGCATTCATAGAAACAAAACTACGTACCAGTATGTCCGAAATTCAATACTGTGATATCTGGTCTTTTACAACAATGATGATTGTGTAGGATAAAAACAAATATTAAACACTTAATTGTTGCGGAAACAGTTAAAGGACATTTGCAACCCATTCTAGCAAATCTGCTGCCTGCCCACCTGCTGCTACCAAATAAACCCTTTTTGAGTGTAGAATAAACAAATTAATTTCTAATTTCCTTCACTTAACCTGAAATTAATGCATTAAATTGGAACAAACGATTGCCTATGAACAACCTTTGGAATTCAAACTGATGTTTTACCGAATTGGCTGATAAATGTTAAGATTCAAAGATGTTTTTAAAATTTTATGTAAGACATTACTTTTGCTTTCAAATCGGCATTCATATTATTACATTTACCATTCAATTTAACGAGAGCAGGGCTTCAAAATACATATTTCTGTCATTTGACCTGCATTTTTACAGTTAAAAGCTGTTCATGTTCCTCTACGTTGTTTTAGCTTTATTCTAAAACTAGCCAAGCATTACACTTAATAATAGCGATGCCACTATTAAATAAACATTTAAAGATGTGAGTTTATCCTTGGTAGTGGAGAAAAAAAAAATAATACCAGTGCTGAAGTCATTGCCAAAAAGAAAAGCTGCTAGAAGAGATGTTAGTACTGCAAAAGTCTGTCTACACGGTCTCCACCAGTTTGGAAAAATCCATTTTACATTCAAATAAAAAAGAAAGGAGAATAGCCAACTTTGACTATCATAAAATTAACCTAACTGAATGAAACAATAAAAAATGTTCAAGGTGATTTAGCACTATATCCATACATTGGCAGATACAAAGTAGGAAGCCAAAAACACTACTGTTGCTTTGTGCAAATAAATGAAAAGCCAGAGAATATCAAAAGGAGAAGTGTTTTGCTGACAGTGACAGTCTTTGGGTGCGCAGACCAAATGAAAACGTGCAGTATGTTTAAGATGGGAGTATCCTATTGAAGAATGAGAACAGAATGGTTTCCAAAACCAAAAATGTTAAAACTGAAGATGCCAAACACTTTATCTGAAAAAACTGAGCACAGGACAACAAGGATGGATTCTAAACTAGTGGCAGAAATAAGAATAATCTTCACATATTCACGTATACTCACTATACAAGAAGATAAAGAAGACCTCACATATAAACCTGAAGATAACAAACATGACAACAAGAGAGAAACTTCTGGATCACCAAGGGATCTTGCAGTCAAGAACTACATTGAATACTATAGACTACAAAAGGTGCAATGAAAGATCTGGAAAGATCTATTCCTTCCATGTGCTGGGGTATCTAGAAGAACAATTATTAAAATTGAATTTACAATTTGTGGATGTTAAAATGAGACTCTGGAAGAAGCGGGACAGCAAAAACATGCTTTTTTGAGTATAGAATGGATTGTCATGAATATGTTAATAGTTTAAAGTAGGAAAGTTATCGTGAAATGAAAAAGAGGACAACCAGCAACCAGATGGATGGACTCAACTGCTACACCCATTTCAAGCTTCATTTTCACTGTGTCAGGATATTGGCTTAGTTTTAATGCAAATAAATTTTCACAAAAAGGAAAATTATTCACACTCACAGCAAAGTTTTCCAAAAACAAATCTGAACTCTTCCCTTGCAATTCCCAGGTGCTTTCAGGGGGGTCCAACTTTGCTTGAATGTCACCACCCAATGGGATGTACCTGGAAGAGCTCCTGGGGAGCCTTTCGAAGAGCTGTTAACACCACTTCAGGTGGAAAATCTTAAAACAAAGAAGCTCATGGCCACCAGTACCACTAAAGTGGTTCTGGAGAAATGGGTAGGCTTCAGACTGATCTATTCTCTGTGATTCCAGCAACCTTGGTAAAGTAAAACCCTTTAACATACACTTGAATTTGTTGATATGCCTATGTGATGTAAACAGGTGAGAAAATGATTGTCTTCTATAACAAATTTGGATGCAGGTACAATCAGGAGTAAAAACATGGTTTCTTTCAGTAATATTCCCATGCACACTTTCAATGCATCTTCTTTTTGGCAAATATGTCATATTAGCTGTGCAACATGCAATTGAGTTTAGCAGTTAACCTTGGGCCAACTACCCAGGAGAGATGCGTGTTAAAACGATGTCAAGTAAATTAATTTGAAAAATGCCATAGGAAACATAAAGTGGTAATTTCCCAAGACTTTTTTTGTATTAATAAAACAGTAAATTAGTTTGCCCTCTTAAATGTAAGACCACACAACCATTTCTGTTGCATAAGTATTTTGGTTAAGACCTTTGCGGAGTCAAATTTAAACTAAACCTAAATTATTAAAACCAAACATCTCATGAAACGCTGTACTGAATGGTCACTTTTTTGAACATAAAGGTCACGCTATATTGTAACGTTCGTCTCAACAGTGCTGCCAGTGGTGTTACGGATGGAGCCAAAACTGTGAACATGAACTTTAAATTTATGCAGTGTATCTGCAGGGCACGCCGAGCACCGTAACACGTCTGGCCCAATATTTCTTAAACACATTGGCTACTTGCAGGGCCAACACTGACCCAACCAAATTCAACTAAACCAAAACCTGGTTAGAAGTTTTTTTTTTTTTTTGTCTTTGTATTATTATCAGTGCAATCCCAGCAATTCCCAAGCCCTTTGTCCAAGGGTGGGAAAATCCAACAAAATGAACAAAAATCCCTCTCCTTTTGGTGTTAAACTATCCTAACAAACAAAAACAAACAAAAGTACTGACCCTAATCACAATAAAAACCAGCAATGAATGAAACTGAGACTCCAAAGTTTGTACATTTGAGTAAAGCACACTGGTTTGAACCCTTGTACCAAACTGATTGATGACATCTGAAACTTTGAATGCCACTGAACCAGCAGGAGGGGTTGGAACGGTTTGAAGTTTTGGTGCTACCCCACAACATAAAACAGGATGTGAAGAACCAGTCAGTTTTTGATACGAAGGTGAGATGTTTAGCAATTTACTAAGGAGAGTATTGGTGGAAAGTGGAGAGCGACCATGTGTGAACATTTCAACCTGATATCTTCCAAGAAGGTAAATATTATGAAATATCATTGCATAATATTTACTAAATACAGTTATGATCTTCCATAGTTTATTTATGCATCATTCATTGTTGCAACCGCTTGACCCTTGCTTAGAGATGTATTTAAATACTGTCCATTTTTCTGATTATTTCACTATTTGCCGTCTGTTGTGTCCGCAAGAGTCGGAATTTAGTAATAAAACCTCATCGATGTTCAGGCTCCTTCGTGCCAAGCAGGAACGTTCAACAACACCGCAACCCAACGGCAATAATCAAGGCGATGCTGCAAGTCCTTCTTTCAGTAACTGGTATTTTATTTTTTATTACTATCCTTATTATATACCTTCTTCAACCACACATCCTAATCTTCTGTCCCGTCCCACCAGAACCAAGCAACAAATTTTTGAAACAGTTGCCCTTCTCTCCTTCCCTTTTCTCCGATACAAACTTTTAAAAATCCTTGAAAATATCTCCTTTTCGATTTTAACTTATTTTTCTTTCATCTTCAGTCTGTTTTGTTGTAAGCTGCTACCCCGTATTGCACTGACTTTATTATTGTGTCACATCGGAGTGCTGTCTATCTTCAGTGCTTCAAATCTTTTTCTGGTACATTCCAGACCTTCGCGAGGCTTTTTCCGCCCATCTCTACTCAACACCAGAAACAGCCAACTCGCCAACTAACCCTTCCAGCATAGGACTTTACCTCCTTCCTCTCATCTCATCTCCAGGTGTCTTAATTCCTTCATTCTTCATTCCTTTGACTCATTCTTCCAATTGGCTAACTGGGGAGGTAGAACACAGACCCACATGGATACGAAATGCCTTTTGACCAAGGCCATAACACTCACACAGCAGCAATGCATTACAGTATCTTTTCAGCTCAATAACTGACTCTTCATATAAACCAAGCCAATCTTCTCAGTCTCTAGCACCTAAAGTACAACACATATCCTTCAACAGTATCGTAGCGTTGGCTAGACATAAAGGCCCTTTCACTGTCAAACATGTACGACTACCGCCCATCATCGGCGGCCGACCGCCCAATCCAACCCGGCTGTGGTCAGGAGCTACATGCTTCACTAAGGATTGCCTTGACACTGTTGGCAGTCTAGCCACAGTGCACAGCCCGCTGTTTTTGTCAGCTAAAAATAAAATAAAATGAGGTCATTTGTGTCAGTAAAATGCCGTGTTTATCCAAAGCAGAGGGAAATCAAACCTTTTCAGCAGTCTAGCACTTACAAAAAAGGCACTTATAAAACTGCACATATCTGGCTCATGCTTACCGTGGCAATAAAAACCACTACCGCCTCTGGCCAGTGACTATGCTTTATAAACCATTTGTAGTTATGATGATAAAGAGTCTTTCACATCTCATTAGGTTATTAATGTCTACTTAGTAATTCATAATAATGAGGTTAAAAAAAGTGCAGCACCCAAAATTTAAGTTTAAGAAATTTAACAACTAAAGGTCAAGACAGGTCACGAGTACTATATATATTGAACCTATCTGCGCATTTTTTTACTCTGCCCCCCTACAATTGAGTAATTATAACTTTTAGCAAATAAAGTATGTGCCGCATGACAATGTGCCGGTCAGCGACGAATCGCATACACAACAGCGGTCCCATAAGATAATATACAGTACTAAATACTTGATAATAATAATAAACAAGTGTTACTGGTTTATGCATTTATTATACTGTATTTTTTGTTATGTTAGCATGCACTCTTTCTACTTATTAAAAAAGTTTACTGTAAAACAGCATGTTATGTTACGTCAGCAGCAGCCCCTACATCTCATGTTTACTGTGTCTGCTGTAACTATACAAGTTTGTAGCCTAGGAGCAATAGGCTATGCCACTATACCATATACGACAATAATAATAATAACAATAATAAAAGTAAAAACAGATGTGATGCGGCGCATGTACGCGCTACGATGTTCTCACAACAAGGAATCGCCTAACAAAGCATTTCATGGAACGTATCCCATCAATAAGTGGCGCATACCTGTATTGCGTTGCTATGAAAACATCTGGCATTGGGAATGACACTGTATGTTAAATATGACCACGGTCCCAAGCATCTTTTTCTTATAGTGCTTTAATATAAAAACTGACAAATGCATTTTGAAAATTTTCTCTGGAGGCCGGTCAATGTCAAATATGTATATAAAAACGGCACCGCTGTCGATGGAAATGTTCCGGGGAAGATATTATTCTGAATGACAATGCAATGCAAATTTAATGAGCAATCTGAGAGTAAAATATTCTACCATCACTGGGCACGTTCTGCCATTACATAAATGCTATTCCAAATAAAGGGAGCAGTTACGGAGACTTCTCAACACGACTACGCTAAATAATGAAGCAGCTGTGTTTTCTTCCTTCTTGCCCCCTAAACAGATTTTGTCAGAGGACAAGATGTCACAGTATGTTGCCCTGACAATTGTCATGAATATTTATACAGAACATCAAAATGCAGCTTCAGTACAGGGTAATTATGGGAAATTCTCTGTGTGAAATATGATTGACAGATCGCCGGCAGTGCCATCCATGTTCAGGCTCCGGCGTAGCACAGTGCTGGTTTGGCGCAAGGTGTACGGCGCTATTTGCATATCTGCATCACTGTTGCGCTTCAGGTTCACATCCCATTGGTACCATTTCAACATTTCCAGCAGCCAAGTTATATGTGTATAAATGTTGAGGGATGTGTATAAAAGCAGCACCCTTTCATTTTTTGATCACAAGCCATCGATCTTCATGTGTGGTGGGAACGTCAAATTCATTATTAATAAAAAAAAAAAAAAAAAAAAAAAAAACTGGCCATTACCACAAATCCTCGGGATCCATCTTGGATCTCCATCACTGCACCAGTTGCTGTGCAGCTCATAAGCAGAGCAGTAACGCTCCATAACACCATCACCCACAGACGATGATGCAAGTCCAAAATTTAAATCAAACTTTACTTTAGCACAGAAAAGCTTAAGAGACAACACATGTAAAGTTCTTTTTTTCCTTTTTAATGTAGTGTCTGTAAGGGGAAATAATTCAAATGAAATGTTGCAGAGTTCTGGGCAAAAAACAGAGGCCTCACATTTCTGTATTAGCTGTGTCATAACCCCTTTTTTTGGACTCAGCAAAGTGCTAGGGGTTAAAGGGGCTGCACTTAAATGGGAAAAGGGAATTAAAGTCCAGATAATGCAGCAGGAAGCAAACCAACGGATATTTATACAAGGGTTTTACTGTGACAGAGGTTAGTGATTTATAGTGAATATTTACATGTAACAGTGATACTCAAAGGTGTCACAGTGGGGGGGGGGGGACTAACTATTCTACTGTGTGTGAACCAAAAACCAACTGTTTATCCTAAACCCAGAAATAAACAGTGGCAAAACCAAAACAAAGTCTTATGTGTGTGACCAACTACACTGATCTAAATTATCCAACAGAACTCAGGACCTATCCAACTTCTCCTCTTATGTGGGGTTCTTTATAGGTACAGGAGGCAGGGCCACCAATTTTAAGTTAATCTGCATAGGTGATATCAGTGTGGATGCCCCACAGGGCCAATTTAAATACAGAGGAAGAAAGACAAATACACAGCCAGACCTTGGGCCATTTAGAGGTTCTTTAGAGGACATTTTTATGCACTGCAGCCAGTTAGGAAGGAACCTGCATAACCAGATAGGGATAAGCCTATTGACTGATGCTCTACCCTTCAGCAATGTCCAGTAAAATTACCAAATGTTTAATTAAAAATACCCAAAGAACAAAAAAAGAAAGCAGTACAAAAAAATGTGCATGTGGCATCACAGTACATTTTATAATTAAAAGTTTATAATTTATAATCTGCATTCATTTTACTCCATGAAAAATGGAGTGGTCATAGTGGTCATCTATTACCAACATGACCATTTTGGAAAGTATGTGTGGTTGAAGGGCTGATTATTTCAGAAGTATTTGGTCAAACTATAGTCATTTAGTGGTTACTGCTACTGTTTACCACAATGTATTTAATAGCGGATTAACCAGTATGAACAGTTTTCTTGACATGATGTATTAACTGTGGGATAGTCATATCTAAAAAAAATAGACTGTGTTGATTTTATTATCCTATAAATAAAGCCAAACTTTTTGAGATTTCCCCTTTTCCAAATAAATCTTGCATTAAACATTCCAGCTGGTATATTCATTCCTGGTGTAAAACAGGTATATAAAATGCACATCTCGGTGTAGTAAATGCAAGCCACAACATGGTACATGGAGATCCACTTTAAATTTCCTGATCACGATTAATAAATGGTAGTTAAACTTTAGCACCGCAGCCGCGTCTTGTTCATAGCTTTTAAAAAACAGAAAGCATGAAAATAAAAGAAAAACATAGCAAACACTTGTCTTTTGCTGACATTAGGGAGAAGCCGCTCTAGTAGATTTCATCCTTTGAGGGCCTGGTTTACTGTGCGCACAAAGCAGAAGCTCTGGGGTAAAAAGCGCTGCTCTGTGCCTGAGGCTGACCATCACAACCCGCTTACTGCAAGCGGTGCTGTGGTGCACAGGAAAGCAAAAACGGAGTTAACCGAGTTGAGGTGAATGCACGCAAACAAATAACCCATCTATCTTCACCGCAGTTCATGGTGCATACGATTAAGCAGGGGCCCTAAAATGGAAAATAAACCGCTTTATTCCATGTTTCAAAATGGTTGTTTGACATTTCTGTGAACGTGTTTATTTAACCACGGCACGGCCAGTGAGTCTGAAGGTGCCGCTTGTTCCGAGAATTGTGGGGGGTGTTCTTTGTGCCTGTTATTCTGGGAAGGTCCATCTTTCCACAAGAGGCCTCTTGTTTTGCAGCGAATCCTCCAGAGTAGACACGAGATCATCCTGTAGATAACCAGGCAAATGCACGATCACAGCCGAAAAAATGATTCACGGATTCGTAGAGCGTTCCTTCATGGGCCTACAACATGTTCCACTTTTGGCTGCAGAAGACCCAAAATGAAGAGCAATACTAATAATCACAATGACATTTGCGTTCCCAAGTAGCAGAAAACCCGACTATCAGCTTGACTGTCCAACAGCAGCAATAAGCTGTTCTGAAGCCTTTGAGACCCGATGCAAGCATTAAAAGAGAATTAAAAAAAAAAAAAAAAAAAAAAAAAAAAAAAAAAAAAAAAAAAAAAAGCTGTACGTTATAATATATTCGCAACCAGTGCTGGAAAGATTTCATTTTATAACAAACATGATTTTTGTACTATTTCTATCAAAGGCTTATTTTATGTACTTTAAAAATATTTAGAAAAATTTCAGTGATGACAGTTTAACATTTTTAATGTCTTTAAATAATTGTGTGCTATGCTGACATAGCACGGATACTTATGCAATCGTAAATATTCAGATCGCATATCACCGATTTCCATGCCACTGGAAATATGACAACTACGCTGCAGATAAGGAGGTCGATTTCGCGCGAGTCAGCCCCATCACTGTTGCACGTAATATGTAAAGTCTACACGTTTTGCCCAGAGCCAGCATGTGTAGCAACGATCAGCATCAATCAAACTGACATGTTGGGCGGATGCACGGGCGGCATTGGTTTAACTTCAGCATTTGATGCTTTTTCTCCTTTATATGGACGCCAATTCAGTATTTTCCCGTTAAAAAAATCCAAGATTAGCGCAATTCTTCTTATTACTTAAGGGCAGCCATCATGTTAGAACTGCAACAGTACCAGGTAGAACCACACCTTTGCAGTATCATCTTGTCTTTAAGTTACCCTTGAGGTTCTTCCAACTTCAGGCTGTTGACTTTGTCAAATTCCTGAACAACTTATTTCTCTTGCTTTTGGGAACAATGAAGCTTATCCAATTAAGAACTATTTGTGCCAAGCAGGAAAGGAAAGCAGAAAGCAATTTTTTCTTGTCTAGTGAGAGGAGACAGGAAAACATAATTTGTTCAGTCACTTTAGCTGTACTTACAACTTCTTCAGGATTACAGCCCAAAGCAGTGTTTGTGTAAAAGCGTGGAAGCACTTTTTAAGATGAAGAAACCGGCATATTAATGGAGGATCCAATGTGGCCATGCCCACTTTCCCCAGATTGACAATTGCAACTGGGAACAGGTTGTTAACCAGGCAACCAGGTGTAGTCGATGAACCAATAAAAATGCAGTTAAACACTCTGTAAAAGGTGGACTTTCACAGCTTGAAAGGGGTTTTTGTGATAAAGGGTTGTGCTGTCCAATCTTTTCATGAGTCTTTTTGTTCATCCTTGCATGTTGGAAGTCCAACCATTATGGTCTCACATCTGTTTCTTCATACAATTGTATAGAATTTAAAATTTATTTCATTTACAGAGCTTAGTGAAAATGATAGTCCCCTTGAAACAAATTTTACTCAATATCAAGGTTTGCTTTAAAGTCATTACGCACTTGTGCAAGAGGGAAAAAAATAGTTTCTTTTGGGCCAGGGTGCAACAATGCACTTCATGGTGTAATGGCACAGAGTAATAGGGGGTGGTGGTATATGGCTGACTAAATGCACTTGTTGTCAGTGTTAGCAGTAAACTGCTCTTCAGTTGAAAGCAAACATATACACATGTTCTCAGAAGAGGTTTAGTTGAAACAAATAGAAACACATGCTCTCAATCTTGTATCACAGGTGCATGTCATGGCACTGCACTAAATTACACATAAGCATATACGATGTTCATGTTTCACAAAGTGAAAAGTATTGAAAATGGAGCAGGAAGAAAGTGTTATGCAGGTACAAGAGCCAGGCTCTGTGAGAGGATGTGGCCTAAGTTTGGCTGAAGCTGGTTGACAGGTGCAACTTCAGGTGATGCAGGCTACAGTTGCTTCTGTAATAAGGACATTCAGGAATAAGAACAGGTATCTGATTCCACATTTACTGTGTTTCTATATCATTTGTATAACAATTGATAAATTGATGACCTTTGTATTATCAGAACAGCACCACTGCCTCATTCAGGTGGGAGAGGGCCACTTTTGATACACGAGCAGCAGATGACAATTGTGGACATGGTGAGAGAAAACAATGCCATTAGGCAAAAAGAGATCCAGTGAGCTGTTGTGGAGGACAAAGGAATTTTTGAAAACACTGCCTCTGTGAGCCTCTCCATCTTAGACAGGGCCCTGAAAAGACATGCTGTTTCTACAAAACAGCTGTACAAGGTTCTATTTAAGAGGAACAATGAGAGAGTAAAAGAGCTTATACACCTGTATGTATAGGTAAGGATATACAAAGGTTTTCTCTTTTTTCTAAGCTACACTATTTTAAATCTTTCTGTGAACACTCTTTGGATTTTACAAGGAGTACTTGAGTTGGAGGCCAATGAGACGCCACACAATTTTGTGTATGTGAATGAGGCAGGATTTGACCTGAATAACATAAGATGACGTGGCAGGAACATCATAGGTCAGAGGGCCACAGTGGATGTGACAGGCCAGCATGAGAGCAACATCACAATGTGTGCTGCTTTTGCTGAACATGGGGTAATTCGCCACGCTGCAGCCATTGGGCCCTGCAACACAGACTGGCTTTTTCAGTTCTTAGATGGGCTCTACAGTGCCCTCATTCCTGAAAATGAAAGGGTGATTGTGAGAGCCAACATGCCACTTCATGTGGTAATTTGGGACAATGTAAGTTTTCACCTCTCCAACTGTGTGAGGGAATGGTTTGAAACCCACCAACAAATGATAATGGTGTTCCTGCCACTGTATTCACCATTCCTCAACCCAGTTGAGGAATTCTTTTCTGCTTGGAGGTGGAAGGTGCATGATCGACAGCCTCATGATCAGATTTCCCTACTGGAAACAATGGATGCTGGCTGTGAGGATGTCACACCTGAGGCTTGGTGCGGAATGCAAAAAGATTTTTCCCTCTGTGCCTTGGAAAGGAAGACATCAGGTGTGATGTAGACACAATGATGTGGCCTAATAGAGATGACAGGATGCTCCCTAAGACATTTCATATTTTGCACTTCATAGTAATTTTTAGATTTATATATGTAGTGTGAGTTTACTGTACTATACAATAGTTGGTGCTATGTTGTCAGTTTGTATATTTTCTTTGTTTTCTGATGCATATATCACATCTATCATTTTGCTTTTCTCAGTATCAGAAATTATATTTTCTAAAGTTTCAAATAAATCCTTCACATTTTTTGTCTGAACATTTTATACTCTATATTAGGGCTACTTTTTTTCCAGTACTCTTTTCAAAGTCAGTAAGGTTTTGATAAAAGTATAAAAAAAAAAAAAAGGTGTCTAAGTCTTAAAACAGTGGTGAAAGGTTTTTATTCATTGGTCACAGTGTTAAGTGACTGACTGCATGTTTTGACACGTGAAAAAGGTTTTGATTGTTTCAGCGTCTTTTGCACAGGTGAGTTTGTATTATGAAAAATGCCTTAAATGTTTTGAGAACTGCATTGAGTGGTGAGAATGACGTTCCTGATGTGAGAATTGCATCAAAGCGATCAAGAAAAACTAATACAACCAGAGCCAAACTACAGGGGACTTTAGGTGTACATACATTATGCTTGCATTAATATGTTGTATTTAGCCATTGCCACTTGGAGTTACCGTGAACAGCGTATGTCTAAAACACAAGAAGAATCCACAGTCAATGAGTTAGGTTTACATGCGGTTTGCATTTCAAGAGTCTACTTCAGCAGATGCTTTTAGTTGAAATAATCTTGCATACTGTACTTCACAACATAAAAATGACTCTCCATTAATGGAGTTCTGTCCGAAACAACAAAGCCTCAAATATGTGAAGATGGAGGCTCTCATCTTCTCATTCAAACCTCAAACTCTTCTTATAAGTTATAGGCCTTTCTGTCTTTCGCCTTTTATCTCTTTATCTGAAAGTTGTGATGATGATATGAAGCCAAAATCTTTTTCCATTTTATTCTTTATGTTAGGGTTCAGCAATAGACTAAGGAACATTATGTCCGTGAATATAGTATAAGTTGAAGGTCTGCATATGCAGCAGCGTTTGTGAGCGCACTCTCTTACTCGTAAAACAAAAACTCCTTATACAGGAATTCAGAATTACGAGCAAATGTAGTTTATTAGCGTAAAATTTGCTTAATTTACAACATTTCAAGTCCAAATACACATCTTGGTGATAGTGAGCAGCAGGTGAGGTGAGCAGCCACTCCCCCATGCAGAGTGTTGATTCTCCTGTATGTCAGCTGATGTACAGTATTTGCACCCAAGCAAGTTGGAAATCTCATATCTTTCATTTATAATAGAGCCCTAATGCTAATAAGCTTTAAATAATGTGCTAAAGCTGAAAACGTAAAGTCCCATTAATCTTAAAACAAAAAGTGATGAAACACGCAGAATTCTTGGACAGTCATTATGAATGACTTTGTACGATTAGATTTATTATTGTTTAATCGCAAATTGTACTTTACCCATAGCTCAGCAGGGTGGGGTTACAATCCTTGCAAGAAGGACAGGACACAAGGCAGAATGCACAGTCCACTGGAATTAAATAGTCGTTCTCACACACACACACACAAAGGAGTCAGCAGTTCACCTGTAACGCTTTGGACTATGCAGGTGGGAGCAGAGTACCGGGAAGAACTACAAATGAACATGTCGAGAATGTGCAAACTTTTCGTCAGGTTTTTATGCAAGAAAATGCAGCCCTGGAGCTGAGACACCTGAGCACCACCACAATGGTCATAAAAAGACATGGAGGAAGTGAATGTGATCTAGAAGATCTTCATCAACAAATCAAGCTGATTCAGCCAGGCAAACCTGTGCTATCCAACTTTAGCAAACTGATACCAGATATTGTGTCTGTATGTGTTAAAAAAGAAATATTTAAATAAATCCTAGAACAGAAACTATGAACTAGAGTCACTCTTACCTGCAAGGTCAAAAACCTGATCATCTACAGGCTGTTTAACAATAACATGAGCTGTATTTTCCCTGTAAGCCACATTCCAGTTGGAGTGAAAATTATATATTTGCTATGACAAATTTAACATGATTTAAAATGATTAAACAGGCCATTCTGAAAAACAAAAATATGATGTAAAACTGTGCTGAAATATATGAATATCTGAAATAATATCTATGCCATGTATTCTTCTCAGCTGTTTTTAACCTTAGGGTTAAATTACAAGGAAATTGAACCTGACCCCCAGATTCTGCCTTTCTTCGTGTCTTGGCCTAAAAGGCCAAAAAGTACATCAATACCTGCATACTAATTTGAATGAAGGATTATTTGTTTGTCTTCTTATTACAGCAGAAATAACTAGCCAAACTAACATTTCTTCCATCAGTTCTCACACCTGAATATGAACACCATTTAACTTACAGCAGAACTGTAGGAATAAAATAGCCATCAGCTGCAAACTTCTCTACCACAGCAGCAGGGTTAATGACAGACAGCAGCGCAACAAACCTCAAAATAAATCACGCGCTGTAACAGTCACTCCCACATTCTATCCAGTCTCATCTTCCAATAATCTTGTCTTTTACTGGCATGGATTCAAGTAATTCAATAAAGCAACTTGCTATTCAAATCCCATAATTTGCCCCATATGACAAGCAGGGTAACCATTTGTATGGCAAGGTTTGTTATTTGGCAGCTCTTAAAAGATCCCATTCATGGGAATTCGCCTGAGCGGGTGTGCAGTTTCAATGGCCAAAAAAAAAAAAATTAAAATTGAGTGTGAACCTGAAAAAAAGTGAATGTGCCCGACACAAAAGCTGTTGTAAAAGCTGAGGGCTGCATGAGTAGCAGATGGTGAATAAATCAAGAAACTGTACTCAATGATTTGGTTATGGGTTGAAAATCCTAAAAGATGCATCTTGGGTTGACAGACATCCTTCACCTGAATGGCTTTCATTATTTCTCCAGTTTAACATTTTGCATGCTTATTTGTCATTCTTCATGAAATATATCAAAGAGCAAAGTGAAGGCTTGCAGGGCTAAAAACAGTTTGCTGCTTCACCATGCAGTAGGGTTCTTTAGGTTCTTTCGTGCTTTGAAACAACCAGTCAGGTGCACTGATCTTAAACAGACAGAGGTGGTTATACTTCACCTTCTACTGTACCTGCCAGTTTAATATTATTCAATATTTGCTTTTCTTTATTCTGGGAATTGCAGTCTTTATCGTTTCCAGCTATACCTTGTACTGCACTGCCAAGGATTAATCCAAGTAACAAGTAGCCATTCAAACACAAACCTGTCCAGTTTGTGAAAATTTGATTCATTTTACTTTTCAGACATAATGGCTAAAAACAGCATTACAAGGGCTTTTAAGATCAGAAGAACACAATTTAAATCCACTTGATTTAAAGCCATAGCCCATGTAAAGCCTTTGAGTATTTGAGCAATACTACTTCATTTATCTCTACATTTAGAATAAGGAAATTCCTCTTCATTCTGTAATTCTGTCACATTTTCAGTGCATACAGGTGTGCAGTTTTCAAAGTAGGAGTAAAGACATTTTTACATTGAACGTGTATTTCTGTGTAATTTTACCGTAATTAATCACAAATACTTAAAGCCAGCCATAAATAATGGTTGAGGGAATGAAAAATGACGTACTGTTGCCTACTTGCTACATATTTATAGCATTTCTGTTTTTTTCTTATTTTTACCTGCCAATTTTCAGGTGGAGGTGCAGTACCAGCCTACCTAAAAGAGTGAAATGATTCATTCATTAAAGCGAGAGGCGCCGCAAACAACACACTGACTTCCTGTGGGGTTTTACTCATACATCACACATCTGTTAAGTGGGCAGCAAATTCGGAATACATATTTCGATTATGTTTTCCATCATTACGGAACCAATTTAACATCCCGGTATTCATCCAGAATGTTTTTTTTATCCAATTTGTTTCCATGGATGGATTAAATTTATTATGAGTACCGCAACTTTTTTCTCAAATACAGTACAAGTCTAAGGAAGTATAGTTGCATTTTTTTAAATACCTGGACCATTGCCCAAAATTAAGTGATATTTTCTGTTTGCTTGGGTAAGTTTAATGTAAAATAAAACATGATCCACAGTGCTATTCAAAACTGAACTTTACAAACACTATAATGGCTTATGCATATACAAAAGTAAACTTGCAAGGACACCAAACCACTGCTCATCCCTCTTTGAATGTGCATATCCTCATTACACACACACACACACAGTATATATAGTTTTAAACCTAAACAAACTGATAAATTGCAAATATTTACAATACAAATCGGACATCTAATCAAAACCATACCTTTTTATACCAGTAGTGAAGCCAACCTAATTTAGTTGATTTGTATATATGTATATAAAATTTATATTATATATACGGTATATGTAGATTTTCCTTTGGCATAGTTCTTCATCTCAATACAAAAAGAAGCCAGAATATTTCCTGAATATTTCAGCTGAACTGGCTGAGATAAATGAAGGAATTATACTATATTAGGCAATATTAAAGTGACACCTCCAGTTCTCATTTTGAATTTTAAGTGGGATATTATGTGCTCAGAGGGAATATTCAGGTAAGTAATGTATATGTATATATCAGAGCCTTTTCTGAATTATACATTATTTAGCCATTCATCTGCAATGAATCTGGGTTGACTGTGCCTGTATTATATTATGAACTGATCAGAATGAGCAGACTCGGTATAAGAAAACAGATCCAGATGAAAAGCATCCGCATTTACAGTATGTGCAAAATATCTGTGCAGCTTGGTGCTGTAATTCATTTCCATGACGACCAGGCTCTGCTTTCTGGAAGATGGTTCCCTATGCAGCAGCAACTCTTTTCATTGAAGGATTAAGATTGGGGCTTGACATGTACACAGCTTGTGTAAATTACAGTAACGTTTTCTGTACGGGCAAAGTACGGCATACTTAGTCGGTGAAACTGAACTTTCAAATGCCACCACCAATTTATCAGCATGTATATCTCCAGTCTGATTCGACACATAACTTTGTATCAGTTGTCCAACAATATATACATATGCAAACATTTAAAACATAGACTATGTTAACTTCTTGATATTTCCTTGCTGTATTTGCTTTTCAGTGAGAAATGTGCCAAACTGGATATTTGATGAAAAAAAAACATGCTATAAATTCTAGGGAACATTTAGAGCCAGAATGCTGGACTATTAGAACTATTTTATCCAGTCTTGACATGATGCTACTTGAAAACTGTCGGCATGTATAAATAAAACTACAAGCTAACCACCATTGCTCCTTTATCCATCCTCCAGGCTCTATATTCTCAAATAAATAAATAAATAAATAAGATTTACCTTTTATTAATCTGAACAGCTTGAATATTCCTTTTTTCGTGAAGTCTAAAATGTTTATATTTTGTGTCCATTCCAGACCCCCATCCATCGGCAATCATTTGATGAATGAACTTCATTTGCCTTTGATGGTTGAACAAACAGCACCTGATTTTGACAGATCATTCAGTTAACCTTACAAGAGACACCCTGAGCTGTGGACCATACCTGATCGGCAGGTGTTACTGCAGCTTTGGCAGCAGTTGCTGCCAATGGGGTCTGACACTTTGCTGGCTGAGGAGCGGGTGGGGTGGGGGGTGTCTTGGCACATTAAATCGTCCATGACGTGTCAACACCTCTCCCCAATCCAGAGGCAAATTCCTGTAGCACCTCGGCCAGTCAGAATACCTTCTCCAGAGCTGGACGTTGCGGACGCAGATGAAGCCGCCGTAATTCCATCTTTACACTGAAAAAACGCGGACAACCGTGCTGACCCTGAACTTTCAGTGGATTCCTGCTCGAGTTTCCGTTCACAACCAATAAAGTATAAAATGCAACGAAGGCCTCTTTATATACAGTACATATAATCCGCAGTTGTAAAAGTTAGTTAATAAATAAATATTGCTTTCCTTCACCAGTTTGGAAAGGTCATTACAGACAAATAAAGACCATGTGTTTGCTTACGGAAACAAACAAAGCTGCCGTGTCTGAAATGCGACTCCATCACCCTTCACATAAACGTATGCACAATTCTACATATATATTTTTTTCTTTTTGCACATTTTTGCACATTTAAATGACTTGATAGAATAATTCTCCAGAACCTGTTACACCACTTATGGAATTGGGGGGGGTCAAATATTATCACGAAAAATCGAGGCCAGAGATTTTGCACGCCGGTTTGATTTGCCACCTACGATCGCGAAAAAGAGGATCAAGCTGGAAGAGCGAATTCTTGACCTCGGAATCAAAGTGGGGGAATGGGGGAACGGAGGAAAACTTGGTTAATATGTCATTTTCGGAACCAGTATGACATTTGTGAATAATTTTATTTGCACAGAAACATTCTGCTGTTGCGTTTTACTCAGCACTGCACAGGAGATATTGAGATGTCCCTTTAGATCCGATTTCCCTCAGTTGGCCCAGGGAATAGGAAACGTGGATCACCAATGGTTAATAAGTGGTACTTACAATTGTTACCCAGTGGTGCCACTTTGTATCCAGGGGGGTTCGGTCGGCTGCCAGAACTCATAATGCATTATTAACTGCTGTCTGTTTCAATGCATCATAGGTGCTGCCTCTAGTTCTGTCCCGATGCCTCTTTATTCCTCCCCCTTTTTGTTCCCTGCACGCCATTCTGCGCAAAGGAAACCTGGCAAACACGAAGTTCACCCATTCGGGTTCTTTGCGCAAATTATTAACTTTTCCCAGCTCCCGATATGTGTTGCGTGAAGATCGATACTGTTGCGAACACTTCCACAGCTCCCGCAAGCCCTCCTGCATGCTGGGGGCGTCGAACCGCCGGGAGGGAATCGAACGCAGTTACGAGATCGCGCTCCGTTTGCGGAGAAATACCGCAGTTTGCGTCAAAAGCCGCCCGACCGCAAACGCGTAGTTAAAGTAGGTGCGAGTCTTACCTGGTGTTCTCCTAACAGGTGGTAATGCAATTCTGGCTCTGTGCGATTCACTGTCGGCAATCCTTCCAATCCAAACTCTGGAGATCGATCATTTACTTCAACGAACAAGAAAAAATAAAAAATATAGAACAGGTGAGGCGGGGGAAAAAAAAAAAAAATCAGAACAAATCCCGCCGTCGGAATTGCCGGCAACGCCACATCCACAGCTCAATGGCACAGAATGCGCCGGATCACAATAAAGCAGAATGTTCTTGCTGTGTATATTCCTTCACACGGGAACCGATTTCCACCGAGAACGGACATCCAGGAGGATCCAGGCGGAAAGCTGCTTCATGTTCGTCTCCTTCGGCGGCGCGGAAGGAAAGAGTCGCGGTCCGTCCCTGCTCGGTGCCGAAACGCCTTAGCGAAGCCCGGCTAACGTCCAAAAGCCGTCATTTTCAGCACTTCATCTCCCAACCTTCTCCTTTTCATCGACAGTCTGCCCGATTACGTAATGCTCCTGAAGGGTTTTAACATCGTGCGGCTCATGGTGCTGGGGTGGGGGGGAAAGAAGAAGAAGGAGAGAGAGAGAAAAAAAAAAAAAGAAAAGTCGAGAAAGATCTTGAAGGCGGGACGGATGCCCGGCTCTCCGCTGCGGGAGTTGGGCTGGGAAGGAAGCGGAGCGCTGCGGTTACGCCAGGTGAGCAGCGGTTACCCCGACGCGCCAAAACATGGGAGCGTCGAGCTCCTTCACGGCCCGTCCGGACACAACACGAACAGCGAAAGCGGAGCCGGAGCTCGGGTCCCCGTCCCTTCGCTGCGCTGAGGCGACAGTTGGATTCTTCCGAAAAGAATTGTTATCCGCACCGTCGGCTTCCACGCACGGCCACGTCGGAGGAGGAGGACCGCCGCTCGGGCGCATGGGTTCGCGGGTCCGGCAAGAGCCTCAAAGTGGCCCTGCGAACGCCTTTTCCCGCTCCAAAAACCTCGAATTCCTCGTCTTTTCAGCGCGGTGCAGGCGAGGCGAGTGGAAGCAATAAACGTGGGATGCGGTGGTCTGGGGTTTTTTAGCGCCACGCGTGCCCAAAGTACCTCGTTTTAAGTCATAAGTTTGGGAAGAAGGGAAATGTGAGGCGGCGGCTGACGAACGGAGGAGGATGGCAATGGCGGGGGGTGGGGCGTGGGGTTGGGGGGGGGGCGAGTGTTCCATGCTGTTCTACTGAAATAAGCTTATATTGTGTGACAGTGGCGTTTTACTGAAGCCGCTTTCTTCTCTGGGGATCACACTTCTAGGTCACATTTGTGCAGTACATTTCGGATGCGGAATGGGGACCTGGTCAGGCTTTACTGTATAGCGACACAAAGTAAATCAGAGTCATTTTCCTGAAAGGAACCTGCAGCTTCTTTCCATCGCTTTCATAAAGCACCATCAACTGCAGTTAAAAGATTGAAAATGATATAAATTTTATATATAATATATATATATGGATGAAATGATTTGGAACATCAATTACTGAGATATCTGCGGTTCTAACTAGACCCCAGCTTAACCTGCCGTAGCGCTTTCGTTTGAAGGCGAACGTGGTGAAAACTGCATATATATTTCATCGCCGCACCTTTGGAAGTCCAAGTTTATGAGTATTGGAATAGAAATGCATGCACTCGCGCTTACGAATCGCCTGAAGTCATGGGCCGTGATTTCAGACGGGGGTTCGGACAGCTTGGTTTTTTGTCTGGTTTGCACGTCCGTCCCATGAGTTTGCACATCCTCCCTTCACGAAGACCGTAGGATGGACATGGCATCATGGCTAGGGCAACCCATCCCTTCCCATTGCAGGTGCTGTCTAGCATCTTGTTTGTTGGACTGACATAGTTTACCCATCGATGGAGACCCTCTGTGAATTACTTTACTGTGCAGCACCACAGCTCAGCCTCCACACAGCGAAAGAATGGTCATAAGGACCATTTGGAAAAAATGAAAAGTTAAGCTCCGGTCCAAAGAAGCACAGCCAGCAGAATTCAGGTGCCTCCGATAGCCTGGGCAGCTATGAAAGTGTTTGGACTCCTGCGAGCACAGGGTCAGTTAAAAGCATCTGTTTTCTTTGACGTAGATATTTGTATGACTTACAATGTTATGCCTTTAGAAAGCTGGATATTTATTAAAAATGTATGATATTATGAACATCATAGTTATTTTTGTCATTCCGTTACATGCTTAATGTCAGCAAACTGTGATGCTTTTGTTCATACTTACATTGTCTCCTACGGTCTGTTTGCGGAACCACTGGTTCTGGGTTAGATCACGTTTTGATCCAAACCTCTTTTCCCTTTTTCAGCTATAGGGTATGTATTACAAACGGCCCAATTAATAACCGGCAAAAGATATCACGAAAACTTTGTCATACGTTGAGAATACTTGTTTATCCAGTTATCCGTTGGCATTAAACCGATTTGGGTTTACATGTACAATCCCATTCTCAAAAAAGTCAGGACAGGATGTCAAATGCAAATAAAAACAGAAAGCAGCGATCTGTAAATGCTTATATTTAATTGTAAGCAATACAAAGGCAAGATATATGAAGTTTAAAGTAATCGACTTCATTCTTTTTAGTTGAGATGCACTCATTTCGAATGCGATGCCGACAACACGTTTCATAAATGTGTTTACCACTGTGTTACATCACCTTTCCTTTTAATAACATTCAGTAATTGTTGGGGAGCACAAATTTTTGTAATGATGAAAGTTTGATTTTTTTCCCTATTCTTGTTTGATGCAGGACTTCAGCAGTCCTGGGTCTCTATTGTATTTTGTACTTCAGAATGTGCTATTGTTCTCAGTGGAAGACAGGTTTGAGCTGCAGGCAAACCGGTCCAGCCCCTGTGCTTTCCCACTGCAAAGCCACGCTGCTGTGATCCGGGCTGGATGTGGCTTGGCGTTGTCTTGCTGAAATAACCAAGGATGTCTCTGAAAAGGATGTCATCTAGATGGCAGCATATGTTGCTCCAAAATGCGTGTTTACCCTTCAGCGTTAATGGTGCCTTCGCGGATGTGCAAATTTCCCCCTACCATGGGCACCAACACACCCCCGCACTGTAACAGAAGCTTCTTTTGAACTTGGCATAGGTAAACGTTGGGATTATCCTTTCCCTCTTTGGCCCAGAGAACACAATGTTCATTTTGTCAGAAAAAAAGGTGAAAGGTGGACTTGTCAGACCACAGCACACTTTTACATTTTGACTCAGTCCTTCTCAGATGAGCTTTGGCCCAAAGAGGCTGCGTTTATAGATGTTGCTGATGTATGGCTTCCACTCTGCAACTGTGTTTTCTGACAGCGGTTTTCCGAAGTCCTTCCGAGTCAATGTGTTACATCCATGACAGAAGAATGTCGGTTTTTTTACGTAGTACCGTCTGAAGGCTCGACGATCACAAGCATTCAGTATTGGTTTGCTGTCTTGGGATTTCCCCGGATTCTCCGAATCTTTTAATGACGTCATGGACCATGGATGGTGAAATCCTTAAATTCCTTGCAATCGTACAAAGAAATTTTTTGTTGATCAAGGCATCAAAATCGGAAGTAGCTTATATTTACACATTTATTTTAAGTTTTTGAGGAAAAACACTAAATATCTTTTCTGTTTTCAATTAAATACAACTAAAAGAGTGTTTACAAATCACTGCTTTATACAAACTGTCCCAACTTCTTCAGAAATGGGGTTGTAGGATTATGGGAAAATGTAAACATTTTAATGGGCACACTTTGTATAAATGTAACTTAGTTTTATTACTTACTGATATATAATTTTAGCATTGGCATGTTACTATGCAGTCTGACATAAGAAGGTAAACAGTAGAAATTTAGTCATATTCATGCCTATGAATAAGGACAATAAAGACATTCGCTTAAATACAATAAGATTATGTTGTATTCAATAATAGGTTGGCCAATGCCAGCTGACCTGAAAATGAAAAGTCACAAATTAGCTGCTCTGAAACAAGTTTTGAAATGCGGTGTGAATGTGACTGGAAAGTAGAGCTTTATAACAAGAAAATAGAAGATGCCAGCTGAGAAGACAACTGGTTGTGTGTTGGCACAGTCACTTATCTCATAGATTGCAGCTCACAGAGGATTCATTCGGGGCCGATTCCAAACATCATTAGCATATTCTAGAGATTTGTTTCTTTGCACTAACTTAAGATAAACCAAAAAGATATATCTACTAATGTGCTTGTGCTGGGTTTTAGGTTAGTGTGAGATAATGATTCTCCAGTGTTTAAGGTACACTGTATGGTCAAAAGTAGGTGGACCCCCCTTCTAATGCCTGAGCTAAGTTGTTTTAGCTGCACCCACACAGCATACAAACACATTCTAGACAACTGTGTGCTTCCAGCTTTGTGGCTACAGTTTGGGGAAGAAGAAGCTCTTTTCCTGCTCCAGCATGACTGTGCCCTTCTCCGTCCACGTCCACAAAGCGAGCTCCATCAACACTTGGTTTGCCCAGGTTGGTGTGGAAGAACTTGAGTGGCTGCACAGAGCCCTGACCTCCAACCCATTGAACACCTTTGGGATGAACTGGAACACCAACTGTAAGCCAGAGCTTCTTGCCGGACTTCGCTGATGCTCTTGTGGCCGAAAGAGTACAAATTTCCACAGCCGCATTCCAAAATCTGGTGAAAAGCCTTCCCAGAAGAGTGGAGGCTGTTATAGCAGCAAAGGAGGGAGCAACGGCATATTAATGCCCATGGATTTGGAATGGGATAGTCAACAAGCACATATGGGGGTGATGCTCAGGTATCCACATACATTTGGCCATAGAGTGTATATTAGTTAAAGTTAAAGACAAATGTAATATATATTCCTGTATATGAGCTAACTGCTGTGGTGTTTTTGTTACACTTTAGTTTAAAAAACAGGTGACGTTCTCTATGTAATTGTAGGGGTCTATAAAAATCTTGGATATGGCTATAATAAATTAAATAATTTGTTAATTTTCTTCCATCAGTCCATCAGTCAGTCATTGATAACTGCTTAATCTTGCAGGATTATGCTGGCCTGCAGTCTATCCTGTAAGCACTGGGTGGTAGGATATGCAACCCAGGGTCAAGTCCATCCCATGGTATGTTTTTTTTAAAATTAATGTTTAACAGTTATTTTTTTAAACGTTTGCACTACATGATTCCATGTCTTTTTCTGATGATACTGCTACTTGTCCTAAGGCAGGGTCAAGGCAGTTCAGAGTTTACCTAGTAGCACAGGGTGCAAGGATAAGTGGAATACACTTTAGGCAGACAGCAGTCCCTTACGGGGTGAACATACATTCACTTAAGCATCCTCAAAAAGGAGTCAACATTTCAAACACAATGTCTTCAGACTCTGGATGGAAATAAGGACACCTAGACAAAATCCTAGCAAACACAAAGAGATCATGAAAGCTGATCTGGATAATGAATAATAATGAATGAGGTAATGAAAATTTATATTATTTGCACACCAACCACCATGCTGCACACATAAAAAAAGGAGGACACAAATGTGCTTTGTATAAGTGACCGTAAATATGTTGGTCTTAAACCTGGCTTTAAAGGTGTCCAGAAGAGCTGGATATTCTGCACTTTGAGTAGATTTAGGAATTCTTGTATGTTTGTTGAAAAAATACATTTTTGTGACTCTAAAATATTATTTTTCAAATTTATATATCATTATTTTTCTTATTAATGGTAGTAAACTGATACTGGTAGTCTGTTATAAGACAATTCCATCAGTGAGCAGATCTTCTAGAAAGATTCATTCTTGTTATGAGAAGGTTAGCAATATAAAAATTAGCTAAACACTTAGTTAAAAAGATAAACAGAAAAAGGACTGATACTATGGTGACAAGGGGATGTGGCCAGATAAACATCAAACATTTATTTAAAATTTTCATTTGATGGAAACTCAATGGGGTTTGACTTCTTAGTGATTTTTGAATGCTAGTTAGATTTTTTGTTTTTTTTACAAGTTACTTTTTTGGCCTTTTTTGAGGTGAATATTAAGTGTTTGCTTTGTTTTTCAGGTATGTGGCCAGAAAAATGAATAAAAGCTGTAAGTTCACCTGTTGTTGTGACACCTGGTTACTCCTCAGCTGATGTGTCTCAGACGTCTCCTGTGCAGTGAGGACTCTAGAAGGAACAGAGAGGTACCAGCATAAGAACGCTGTGGCAGTGGCAGATGCTGATACAAAAAGGTGGGTATGGGAAGAGATGGGTCTCCCAGGAGAGATAGATGGAAAATTTCAATATGTTCTCGGCGGCGGCTGGGAGCTGAAATGAATATTTCTTTTTCTCGGAAAAACTAACTCGGACTGTGGAAAATCAAGCTTTGGCCAGCAGCTCAAAGTCACTTTGAATCTCTTTCACCAAGAACAAAGTTTGTTTTATCTGCTTGGTGACCTCATACAAATCTGAAACACCAGCGAATATTTAAATACAAACAAAAAGAATAAAAAATAAATGAATGGCTATTTGCCGTTACTATAAAATTTGTACTTTCTCAGGCTGTTATTCAAATATACCTCTTTATACTAAATGTTTATCCTTCAGTCATACAGTGACTTTACAAATAATAAGACTTAGTGGTTAAGTCTGGCTAGCAACATCAAGTTCCTTGGAGTGCATATAGTGGAAGACCTCACCTGGTCACTCAACATGACCTCCATCACAAAAAAAAGGCCAGCAGCGTCTCCATTTCCTGTGGAGACTGAAGAAAGCCAGCCTGCCTCCTTCCATCCTCACCACCATCTATAGAGGAACTGTAGAAAGTATCCTCTGCAGTTGCATCGTTGTCTGGTTCAGGAACTGTGACATCGCCGATCGCAAGACCCTCCAGTGCCTGGTGAAGACAGCTGAGAGGATCATCGGTGTTCCTCTCCCACCCGCTGAAAAACTCTACAAAAAACATTGCACCCTTAGAGCCACAACCATTGCTGCTGACCCGGACCACCCCTCCTATGCCCTGTTCACCCTCTTACCATCTGGTAGAAGGTACCGGAGCATCCGGACAAAAACCACCAGGCTCCGCAACAGCTTCATTCCTCAGGCAGTCAGGCTCCTCAACAGCCTGAAACTCACCCATTCTCCCCCCACTATCTGGGAATTACTCCGCTGCCTAGGGTCCATCCACCTCCTCCCCCAACCATACCAGTGACTGCACGGTCACTTTAAGTCTATGTTTACCTGGACATTACTGCACTGCTATAAATTATTTATTTATTGCACGCATTTGCACTGTTTTTCTTTTGTGCCCCCAGAGAAACGAAATTTCGACCCTGACGTATACCTGTATACGGACAGGCTGACAAATAAAAACTCTCTTCACTCTCTTGACTCTTGAAAAATGACATAAAGATGTGGTTTTACATTTCACACATGACAGTTAAAAATACTGGAATGGCAAAGATGCCAGAACTGTGAATAATTTGTGAGTTTATGGATCTGAAGACAATGATTGATAAAGTTGCAACACGTATTTTTTGGGACATTTCAACAGCAGGAGCTTTCAACTCCAGTAGCAGTAAGCAACAAAATGCATAATTTATGTTTAAATGTCCATTAAAATTTCACATTTAAATTTGTTTTTGCATTTAGAAGTTATTTTTGTTTGTTGGTAGCACAGCAGGTAGCGTTGCTGAATCACAGTGCCTGGGCTGTTTGGGTGTGAGTTTGAATCTAGTTCAGGCTGTGTGAAATTTGCAGGTTCTCCACATGCCTGTGTGGGCTTCCTGTGGGTGCTTTGGTTTCCTCCCACAGTCCAAGAACATGTGTTTCATGGTCATCCCTCAAAGTTGACCATAATGTGCGAGTCCAGCCTTTCAGCTGGTTTGCTAATGCCCAGCTTGGGTAAATGATGAAGGTCAGAAAGGACATCTTGCTTTTCTAAACCTTGTTAACTGATTTACAAAACAGTAAGTAGGACGTTTGGAATTTAAAGATCTTGACTATGGAAAAATCTCACTTGGGGTGAGAAGTACCTGTGTGCCAAATTTCAGATCTGTGGCATGAAATACAAATCCATGTATAAAGAACAAACATGAACATACAGATTAAGCTGGAGGAAATTACAAATATAAAAATCTGATTTTCTGTTGAAAGGTTAGAAGAAACTACACTTTTTTCTGAGCTGTACTGTCGTGCTTCATTACTTCACAGTTGAAATTGTTGATTCTCTGTCCACCTTGCAATAAATGACCATACTGTTAAAGTGTTTTAAAGCATTGTAATTTTACATATAACTTTGCACAAAAGTGTCTGCTGAATGAATAAATGCAAATGTGCAGTAAATAAGAAGGGTTTACCTGCCTTTATTTGTACCTCAAAGATCATCCTTATCTACCAACATCTTCCCTAAAACAATCTTTATTTTTCATTTTTAAAGGGTCAGCGTACATGTTGCATTGACAAACATAATCCCAAGTAGAAAAAAATTATTTGAAAAAAACATTTTACTGAAATAATTTTGGGAGAAGTGAGACTTGCATGTGAATTCAAAAGTCCTTATGTATTTAAAAAGGTCACTCCTGGAGCAAGAAAATGAAACCTACGTTGAGCCTTTTTGCATTTTCCCAGACAGCCTCAGTAATTCTCTAAAAGTGCACGCTGAAACATCCTGAAGAAATGAGCTGCATTGCTGTCTCCCTGAAGGAGGTGGAAATTGCTGTCTAAAAAGGCGTAAGAGAAGTTCCTCTTTTTGACAGGAGGTAATGCCTGCTATGATGGGTTCAGGGTTGGATCAGAGTGTCAGCCACAGTGATTTGGCCACAGCTACAAGCCAAAACAACTTAATTGAAAATGCTATTGCCAAGCAAAGCTGGAATAATTTTAGCAAAAAAAAAATCTGCTGGCTTTCCCTTCTGCTTATTTTCCTTAATACCGTAATCTTTTGCTGTCGGGAGAAGTAACCGCACATTATCTCTTGTTTGAGCTCAAAATGAGGGTCTGTGAATTTTTGCGTCTCGATATCCTTTTTAATAAGGCGGAGCTCTGTCACCATTTTTCTATCATTTTTATTTTTATCCAATTTTTTACCAGTGTGTCTGGTAGCTGCTGTTGCTCCAATGTCACAAAGATCAAATAAAATAAAGAAAGAGTTTTGTCCTGAGATTGTTTGAGTGAGAAATTACCAACCTCCTTCATGCATGGAGGTAGCGGTGCTTTAGCTCCGTCTGGAGGTTGGGCCTCACTGTTGCATAAAGAAGTGCCAAGGTGCTATCCCGTCGCTGACTTTTAACATCATCCTGACTGAGATGTGCACATTTTTTGTTGTCGGTAGCTGCCAGAAGACTTCGGATGCTTCGGACATTCGGATGCTCAGACATTCTCGCTTACATAACACTAATGAGGTTCTGAAGTTATTCCAAACCAGGCTTACAACTACTGGAAACTGTAAATGGGGACTACCTGCAGTGATTCTTGATGGATTCTGGCTGAGAGCAAAATATTCAAAACAAACCATCTGATATTCAAGCATATTGGCGTTAATGTATTGAATTTTTTCCGTTTCATCAAATTATGATGTCTGTAGGGAACCAGGCTCTGGCAAACCATGGATGTCAACAACTAGAGTCCAGCAGAGCCTGGTGTTGACTCCCCTGGATGCTTGCCGGAAAGAAATGCAAGCTGGCTTGGCCTTGTCCCTGCTGCTGCATCTGGGTGCAGGGGATTCTTTGGTCAGGGCAGCTGCCTCCATATCCATAGTTGTACAGTCACAGATGAGACGGCCTTGTTCTTCACAGTGCCATGCACTCTGGCGGACATCCTCGATGGTGGTGTTCTTCAGGACAACTCTGGATGAAAGTAACTTTTGCTGGATGGGAAATGGACCGGGGGGCTGCCATGTCCATGGAGCGAGAAGAAGCAGGGATGGTCAGGATTGATCTCGTGAGGGTAGGTCTGCAGAGACTGCCTTGTGATTCCTTTCCAACCGGACCGCTTTGACCAGGGACATCAGCTGGTAACAGCGCAACCAGTGGCCTCTTTTGGGAGCTCATCGTCTGTTTCCGGTAGTAGCCAGTAGGCACAGGGATTGTGCAGCCATGTAAGCAAAGGGCTTCCCAAAGCTCTCATAACAGAAGTCCTTCAGGATTTTTCTGTGGGCTTCATCTATCAAACTTACTCTCTCGACACAAAAGGCCCTATAGTTTGTTTTGAACTTCACAGGGAGTTGACTGGCAGCCATCAGATCATTGCCATTAAGCCCATTCCTCCTTTGCCTCGCAGCAGATAAGGATAGGGCATTCAAAGACACTGAGGAAAATTTCCAGGACATCGACAAAAACTGCAGCGGGGTGCCATCCACTGCCTGTATATGACAACTGGTGAGGAAAGCCAGCATCTCCTTAATGACTTGATGGTTTTCCTGTTGTGCCTCCTTGATCTATGAGGCAACCATGAGGCCAGTCCCTCGTGTCCCAGGTTTTGGCACTACTAAGATAACCGTTTCCTAGGACAAGAGAACATGGACTCAAGAAATTTATTTTGCTTTATTCTAGAGCTTGTAGGTTGAGAAACTTGTCAAGGAAAAGTGGATCAAGATAGTAGATCTTTGGTCCTTTGTCTCTCACTCCAGAGGAAGTGCTGTTAATGTGGGTAGAAGAAGCATGAAGAAGGGGTGTCATGGCAACCCAGTGGTTGTTGGTTGGATCTAAGTGTTAGGGTTGGTTTTGGTGCCCAGGTGTTGGTGTGTGCGGTGCTCCACATGCGGTGTAAAGATTCCTACGTCTGTATGAGTGTTGTGATTTTGAGTCCAGTGTGGTGTGTGTGAAGGGTCCTGCGTGATATGTGGGGGTGTGTGTGAAGGGTCCTGCGTGATATGTGGGGGGGTGTGTGTTGTCTCCTCTGCCTGCTATATTTGCATATAGGTCCGGCATAAAAAAATTTGAAGGTGGAGAAACAATCCTTCAGTCTTTAAACACTGCTGAAAAAATACTGCAGTACCTCACACCCAAAACTATAGGGATAGGTTGTAAACCATGACTACAGTGCTAATACTTTTTATTATTTAAAATATTTTTAAATTGCAAAAATCAATAAATAAATCATTTTACCTAATTATGTTGCCTAATTTATTAGAGCTTTATCTGAAGTGTTTACAGATGTGAAACAGAATAAACCGATCATTTCTGTATTATGTAGCTTTTAGCAATGGTAAAAGTAACTGTGGAATTACGAAGAAATCAAGTTAACAGATTTATAGTATTTTTGTTATTTATTAATACGGTATTAGCAGAGAAATTGTTAGTATACGCATACAAAAATAAGTAAAATTTCATCTCTATAGTGCGAATTGGATATGACTGAACTGTGTTATCAAGGATATATAATATAATTTGTCCGAATCCACAAATTCTACTGTGGTTTGGAACATCGAAATGAGAATTTATACCATTTGAAAATTTATATCAAATTAAATGTTCTCCTTATCTCAAATTTGAGTTTAGTTAATCTCTTCATAGAATGAGTGGGGTGCGCTCTCCAAAGCACTTTGCAGCCATTTCCGTATAAAGCTTGACATGAAATAACGTGAAATAAAATTTGATTGATTAAACGTTTAGTCTTGTCTTTAGGAGATAAGAGCACAGCATGACAGCGTATTGATGAAACAATAGGCCCATTTGGACCAGTACTATCGCTCTTGTAGATTCCCAACTAATCTCCATGTGGCCAGCATTTCTACCAGGAGTTCAGTTGGGTATTTCCAGCACGAAGCAGCTCACACACGCAGGGCTTAACATTTCCAATCCTTAACTCACCAGCTGTCTATTACAGGGACAGAATCTTGCGAGTGTGTGTGGCTGCGGCTTCGAACAAATAAGCGCCAAAACCCGGTGACCTTTTCATTCAGCAGAACAGTGCAATGTGGTTACTTCCCCTCTTTGCCCCACAGTGATCCTTTTAAGTGATTTTAAGGTCATATTGACGCACGCAAATGCATTTAGGGCTCCCATGGGAAATGGCAGCCTGACCTGTAATAAGGACAATGCATCCAAACACAAGCAGGGAAAACACAGTCATTTTTCTATTATTATTACTATTAATATTGTTGTTTGGTTGTTTATTTATTTATATATTTTTTGCAGCATCAGTGGGTCACAGATCATCAACTTTTGCCTGACTTTTTTCTTTCTCCTGTACCTACTTACAGTATATAATTTTTTCCCCTGTACTCACTTATATAATATAATTTTATATAATTTAATTTATTTATTTATTGAATATCTCTTTGCATTGTGGCACTGAGCATGTTGTTGGCATAAAAAATTCCCTAAGGATCAATAAAGTCTTATCTAACATTATCTTAACCCAGAGAAATAAGATATTAACTGCAGGCAAAAGGCAGCCAAAAATGATCAAGTGGGAAGGATAAATATAAACCAAAGCAGTAAAATGATCATTTATTAAATAATTTAACTTGAAGCAAAAGAAAGATACTAATGGCAAGTTACCTGCTAGGTCCTTATAAAACTTGACTGCAATGCTATGCAGCGTCATTTTGGCAAAAAGCGAAATGCAAACACGTTTAATAATCGGAATGGCGCCTCAAATGGTAAATTTTCTGGAAACGCTATTTTAGCGAGAAACAGTCATAACCTCAAGCGTACATCTGTCACACTGGAGGCAACTCAAACTAGATCATGCAATGAGAGAGACAGAGAGAGAGAGAAAGAGAGACCACAATATAAAAATCTAAGGCAAAACTTAGTAACACCTGCATAATAATAATAATAATAATAATAATAATAATAATAATAATAATAATGCTGGATATATTGGGAGAAGCATGCTAAGGATGGAGCTGCCAGGCAAGAGGAAAAGAGGAAGGCCTAAGAGGAGATTTATGGATGTGGTGAAAGAGGACATGCAGGTGGTTGGTGTGACAGAGAAAGATGTAGAGGACAGGAAGAACAGGAAGAAATGGAAATAGTTGATCCGCTGTGGCGACCCCTAACAGAAGCAGCCGAAAGATTAATAATAATAATAATAATAATAATAATAATAATAATAATAATAATAATAATGTTTAAAAAAATTATTAACAGGCCAACATTGAAAAGGCTTAAAAATTTTTAGGCTTCAAATCTAAATCTTTATTCAGACTGCAAATGTGGTTGTTAGCGTGAAGGTTTAACATCTAACACAGGGATATCGCAAATTCTCCGGCTCTGTGGGCTGTTGTGTCAGTCTTGTCCACTGAGTTCCACAACTGACGACCATGTGCTTGTATATTACCACGGTAAGTGAGGTAAATTACAGTGTATGCTCTGCAATGTGTTCTGTGTTGCCCTTGTAGCAGCCAGAAAAACCCAGAATGAAAAAATGGATCAGTTACAACTTATTTGCCTTCTACTCTCAGCTCTTTCCCCTTCTAGCTTGGTACCTAATCTTCTATTTCATTTCTGTGGTTAATTACATTTGTGACTTAATAATTTCTCATTCTTTTAAACTTTTATCTCATCTCATCTGCACATCCAGTAGTTTTTTAGGTTCTTTTCTATTCCAGGTTTGCATATGCTGAAGGTCAAACCACCTTCATATATTTGTTCTGGCAGCTATCTGGTCTTAGGTGAATTGGGAGCTGCTTGACATTTGTGTAGCACTGATTCGCTGTCCAATTGTCAAAATCTTTTGAGGATTTAAAAGTAACTCGCATATTGATTCTACCTTGCAAAAAGATGCTTTCCTGGATCTGCAGAAGAATCAGTGCCCCTATGGAAATGCAGAATATGGCTGTGCCGAATGGAAAACACAGTAAGTAATCCTAACTGCAAAGCATACATTCGCCCTCATTAACCAGTCAGTGCTGTGGTGGTCCAGGACCTCACCTATAATCCCTGGGCGCTACGCTGGGAGGGGTACAGTCTGGACAGGATGTCAATCCATGCATGGTAGCTGCGCACTACAAGCAATTTAAAGTCACCAAGTGATGTGAAACACATGTCTTCAGACTGTAGGAGGAAACCTGAGCACCAGGAAAAAAGACCATGTAGACATGGGGAGAACATTATGAGCAGAGTAGGTCTGCAGACCACCAAATTTTGGCAGAATTAGTGTTGGGCTTCCAAAAGAACAGCGTAAGGTTGTATTAAAATGCTTATGTCAAACATTACATGGATGCTGTTTTTCATTTTTAGGGAAACAAAGTCATACAATAAAAGGTTTTAGAAGCAGGGATGTCATAAAGTAATGTGATGACTATTAATAATGGGCTGGAAATACATAAAGGGATCTTGCAAAGCTACATTTGTCACTTAATTCTGGATATGTTGTGAATGTGTGCCTTCCTTTCCTTTCTCTATTTCTCCTGACCTTCAAAGTCAGGCCTTCTGATAAGTGGACAGTGTGCGTGACCAACAACTGAAGGCAAATTGAGACTTTTTTCTATTCTTTTACTATATCACCCGAAAGGATAAGACAGCTCTATTTATATTTCATATATATATTGAAAGTGTACGGACAAGCTGTCATTTTTGTTATTGGTGATGCAGCCTCGCGTCATCATCATAAGAAAAGAGTTAAAAAAAAAAAAAACTCTTGGTGTTTGACAATCTGTTAAGAACATGGGTTCATGTAGATGTTGAAGTTCATCTTGAAGAAGAAAATACCTAAACTAGCTTTTTAAGGGAGGCCAAGAAGGTGAGCAATGCAGCACTTAATCTTAATCTGGTAAAGGTTTGACTGCATAACAGACTGTAAACCCTTCACAAAGAACAGAAGATAGAGTTTTGGAGGAAAACTGAGCATGAGAGAATTTTTCTGCGAGAAAATCCCAGGGCTCAGACCTTTAATTTCTGTTAGACTGACAGGAAGTCTATATTAAAGAGAAACACTACATCTTAACAGACCGGATAGTTTTTTTCATTTAATTAATAATAAATATTTCGGGTATTTAGAGGCTGCACAGGTGTTTAATCCCGATCCATTATTAATAGCTAATATTATAAATATCACTGTCCTAAAATGACCCTTAATACTGTCGCATATCAGAAATCCACTTGTAACCATGTCATATAATTTAGCTCCTGCCGTGTATTTATTTTCTTATATTCTACAGCAGTTAACTGCCAGTACATGAAAATATGCTTGAATGAGCAAACACCAGTAGTTTTATTGCTTTTCATACATATTTTCTGTGCCTTAAGGTGCTTTTGCTGGTGGCCCTTGGAGTTGTGAACCTGGTTTTTTATTTATAGCCAGTACTGTATAATATTTCACAAAAGTATGTACATTTCATTGATAAAAATGAATAAAAAACCACACACAGTGGACAAGAGCTGCCTTTTCCACATTTGTCCTACTGTCCCATACATCTCTATTCCATAAATTTGTTAAAACATGTGTCATTTGTTAAAGTTTCTGTTTTTGGGGGCTTTCTTGAGTACTTAGGAGAGCTTACTTTGCCCTGGAAGCTGCCTTTTCACTCAGTGTTAGCCCACTGTACAGCAAAATATTACAATTCTACCAATGCTATCCAGGTGGACTGCAATTATTGAACATTAAGAAGCAGAATATAGTCCCTCTACATTAAAAATGCTCAATAATCCCATTGTCCAAATTTAAAAAGAAAAGCTTTTCCTCAAAGTGAAGTGAACTCTGTTGTGAAAACGACTGCTATTTACTACTTTGTCAGACCCACATTTTATGTTTGTTTTTAAAAATATTTTGAGAATACAGTACATGTGTGGATAAAAAAAAGGGACATAAGCAAAAAAACCTTTGTTTTTAACTGTAATTCATTTTTAGATATTCAGTGAGCAGAAGGTGGCTGCATTCCGTCACAAAATAAATTTCTGATGCAAACTTTAAGCATTTTACATTCAAGCATAAAGAGTAAACACGACAAGAATGCACAGGTAAGACATCATCTTAACCTGGATTTTCTACAGAGCACTGCTGAGTGAAATGTCAAACCAGCTTCTCAGCATCACAGGAGAATTCGGTGCAGGGTTGTCTCACCAAAAAAAAAGTATCTTTGCAGTTATATAAGACCTGGCATTTTCTTAGCCGCTACATGCTGCTAAGAAAAGAAATTTTACTGTTTCAGGTTAAATTTTTTTTAACTTACATCTTTCTTTGAATTTATACAGCATTTCATCATTTTAACTCATGTGGCTTACACTGCCAGCAGACAAAAAATAAGTACTTACTATACTTACATAATGCCAGTAATGCAGATTACATAACAGCCATAACAGCTACCTACAGCTCTGGTACCGTAGTGATTACGGACATGGATTTACAACCTGAAAGCTGCTGCTTTAAGACCTTTTGGTATTATTATTATTATTATTATTATTATTATTATTATTATTAGCACCTGAGCTGTGTAGGCAGTGTCACGTTAAAAAGCATAAATATCTGTGTTTAAATGCCCAGACTTTTTAGCCCAACTGCAGCAACAGACTCGGATCACACACGCATCAGCTGTGCAGATATAATAAAGCAACCCGCTCTTCATCTGCAGCTTCAGACAGGCTGCACCTTGGCTCATATCTGGAACCTCACAAAATATTAGCAGTTTCTGGGTCCTAGAAATCCAGCTTCCTCCATAACAAAGGGTAAAATCATTTTTTGATCCTTCTGGCCCAGGATCTTGGTACAGGTTATGGTGTGATCTTGCTTGAATTAATGCAGCTCCATCTTACCTATTCTTCTGGCCTCTGCCATCAAGTTTTTCCAGCTCATCCAGGAGATAATGGCATGAATTGTGTTGCCAAAGGGCCCCCATGTTCTCCCAAGATTGATTATTGCTCATAAAACCATAAGTGGATGAGTACCCCACACCTACAGGACCAGATCATTCCCTTTGTAGGCTAAGCTTGTGCACATCTGATCAAGGAGTACACAATCCAGATAATTTCCTTAACTGTTTAATGGTTAAAGCTTTATAAGAGGTGGGGGGTTGGGGGTACAGAGAGGGCAGAGTAGCCACTCAGGTTTAACATGGTCTAGACTGGATTAAAACATCAACACAATTTCTGTGACTTGGATTTGAACTTGGGTTCTTGGTCTTGGACCTGCAATAAAGATAAGAGATTTGAATGAACTGTGATTAGGCAAAGGGGAACCAGAGAGACTGGGGATCCTAACCCCTCACCTTATTGTATAAGTAAGGCTGTGGGTGCCACAGAAGGTTTTTGTTTGACCTTCTAACCTTCATTGCTAAGGCTTCTACAGTGGTAAAGAGAAAAACAATGATCTGGAAAACCTGTCTCACATCCTTCAAAAACAGTGGCTACCCAAGGATTCATGCTACGAAGTGGTTTATTGTATTCCATAACTCACCTACTCATTTGTAGCAGATGTTCTATTCAGGTATCAATAGGTGTGCTCTCCTGGCATCCAGCTCACCGCAGTATAGGGTCATCTATTTTAACCAGCGCAGAATTAGGAAATCAATCTTAGTCGATAACAGAGAAGCCGAAAAGCCTTCTTCATACTCCTCTGGAAGGTCTGCAGAAGCTCCAGACAAGCAATGCAGCATCAATACCTTCACAGAATCAACATTGAATGTCAGACTTCCTTCCTTCTTTCTAATGTAATATTTAGACACTCGATAGGGGATTAGTGCTTTAACAGTTCATCGGGCCCTGTGTCACACCAGTCATTCCTCGGTGAGGGCAGTGTTGCAAGACTGTGGGCCCCATAAGTTTCTTCAAAGGCAAAGTTTTGATGCTCCAGTGAAACTTACTGAACTACTTCACAGTTCAATACATTAAAGCCATAATAAATACAAACACTGTATAACTAGAAGCCTCCACTACACAATATTTCACACCTCTGTCTTCTGCCGTCTGAGCCTCCTTTTAAGCCTGAAGCTCCGCCCCTTGTAGATCGTACCACAATTATACCAAAATTTCTATGGCTGTGCTTAAACACAAAAGCTTTCAACATAGAATACAGAAAGACAATCTTTTAATACACAAAACATAATCAGTGGAGCTAGAGTAATAATAGTATTAACATGGTGAAAACAAAACATAGTAAACTGTCATCTGTGACTGGAATGTTCCAAAGGTGTACACTTCCTGTGGCTGTCAATAAAGTTGATTCAAAAATGTTGCTTTTGTTTGGCGCAGTAGGAACAGCAGGAAGGACTCCAGTTTGCCATGAAACCCCAACAGTAAGTACCGCCGTACAAAAAAAAACAAACACGTTTACAGAAACATTTCTCCAAATTTTAGTCGTAGATGGTAGTGTTGGCCTACACTACGCCCACAAACACAGTGTTGTGAAGTTGTGTTGAATGAGAGTGGCCGAGTGTTACAGGTTCGACAGTTATTGCGTTGGCATTGCCTAAGCTTTGACACCCTGAACCCCTGGCCCCTATCTCCCCCTTTGGATAATATTTTCCAAGTAAATTACAACCCCACTTTCAAAAAAGTTGGGACAACATTTAAAAGACAAAACTAGAAAGCAATGATTTGTAAATGCTCTTTTACCTACATTTTTACTTGCAGAGGTAAGATGTTTTACATTTTAAGTCATAAACTTAAAATAAATGTGTGTGTGTGTGTGTATGTATGTATGTATGTATGTATATAGATATGATAATTCAGATGTTGATGCCTCTCTTTGTTACTTTTGAAATGATCAAAATTACTTTTAACTTTCTCGTTTTAAAATATTCATCATGCATTTTTTTTATAATGGAAAGGCTATGCACTCCACTTCAAATTAAGTGTACCAGGTAACATTAATGCACATTTCACACTGCTGTCCCACTGAGAGGGACCCTGAGGGTCAATAAACCCAGGGAGATTCCAGCTGCCAGAGCCCCTGACTATCAGCAAAGGCTTTTGTATATAAACAAATATATGTTTATACCATGAATCTAAAGAAGGGCTGTGTGGGTCCTGGAGCAACAGTGCTGTTTTCTGAATTACTAATGTGCTATTTGGCATTTAGGATAATGTAAAATGAAATGTCTGCTTTCGATTACCTGACAGAACAGGTAAAGAGAAGCAACACGCCAGAACCGTGCAAACCCTGACAATAAAACACACCGTTCAGTGTATGGTTGGACATTTAATTAAATTTTCACATGTAATATCAACACCTACCATTAGGCACCTACAAATATAGCATCCAAAGCTACAGTGATCATGCACTAAATACAACTACTGTAATTGTAAAGTAGTTTTATTATTATTTACCTTTCCACAGCTACACTTTTTGGCCTGGGAAACGCTATGTAACTCTGCTAATGACATATAATGCTAGCAAATAAGAGGCCAGCGTGATAAAATGGTTTGACTAATGTGTCCTTATTTGTCCTTAATAGGAAATAATTCAACTCTAACACAACTCTGTCTTTCGTGTGGCTGTAAACGTAACATGATGTGGTAGTGCTTTGTGAAGACATTTCAAAATAAATTGAGGTAAGTCACAAATTCCTATAACACTTTGTGCTTGTGGTACTTTAACCATCTCAGTGTGTAATGCTGAACTTGGGATGTTCTACATTCATAGCCATAGATGAGGGCCTTTGCTGTACAAGTTTTTATGATCCAAGGAATGGCAGGTGTTGTAATAAACATGGCAGAGAAATGGGGACACCGATCTGACCCAAACGTTCTCGCTGCCTCTGAAACGTTTCAGCAATTATTTGGCTAGTAAAAAGTGAAGAATCATGTTCCTGTCTTGAGCCCTGTCCTTCAGGATAGGCTTTATACCACAGTATATGCAGTATTTTCAGTGCAAAAGGTCATCGAGCACTTTGAATCCAGAGGAATTATAAAATAATTGGGGCAGAGCTGCACAGTGGTTGGGTTAGGCTGCTTGGGTATAGGTTGGAGTCCAGCTTAGGAGAGTTTGCAGATTATCCCTGTACCTGCATGGGGTTCTACTGGATGCTCTGATTTCCTACAATAGTTCAAGGACCTGCATTTTATGTGAACTGGGAACACTAAATTGCCCATAATGTATGAACGTGTGTGGCCACCCTGCAACAGACTGGCTTCACACGTGGGGTACTGCTGTCATCCAGACCAGGGTATGGGGGTAAAGAACAAAGGATGGATGAAATGGAATTATAAAACGGTCCAATACAATACAATGTGACGTGCTGCCTGCCTCCAATCCAGACATGAGGCAGTGAAGTGATGTCTGCGTGTCCGCATCTTGCTAAAACAAATATCCATTCCTCAGTACTTTGCCTTTCAGCGATTAACTTCTCTCAGCATGTTATCGCCTGACGTTGAACGGTCCAGGTTAATATAATTGAATGTAGAAAAGTATTAGCCAAATTATTAGTAAAGTTTTCAGTATTATTCATTTACACAAACTTACTTTTCAGTTTATTATTAGCTCACTAGCTGTGTAACACTGCGTAGGATCACAACTGAAATTAAAATGCTTTAATAATCTTAGTTTTGATGTACTGGTTTCTGTTGATGGCATTACGTGAGGAATATCCAAACTTAACAATTATGATTATAATTAAATTATAACTATAATGGTAACACATAGTACTCTTTGATGCTTGTTTTATGTACAAAACAACATGTTTAAGAACTATAGAAAACAAAAAGGTTAAAGTACAAGCGCAGCATCCAAGTAGGAGGTTTTTTTTTTTTTTTTTACGTGGCTGTCCTTCAGGCAGCTTCTACTAATGGTTAAATAAAATACAAATGCCCTAATTTACAGTGGTGCTTGAAAGTTTGTGAACCCTTTAGAATTTTCTATATTTCTGTGCAAACATGACCTAAAGCATCATCAGATTTTCATACAAGTCATAAAAGTAGATAAAGAGAGCCCAGTTAAACCAATGAGACAAAAATATTATACTTGGTTATTTATTTAAGGAAAAATGATACAATATTACAATTAGAAGTTAATTTGAAATTTAAGTCATGTGTTTTTGATCAATGGGATGACAGTCAGGTGTGAGTGGGCAACCAGGGATCTGTCAAAGCCTCATCTTATCCTCTGTATAGAGCAGTTTCAATTCTGGGATATCGGTGGGTTCCCAAACATTAATTCCTGCCAAGCACATATCATGGAGGTCTTTAAAATCTGAATCTGAAGAAATGACAATTTTCATTTTTATTTGCAATTTTTTTTAGACAATCAAAAGTTTCCTTCCACTTGTAACCTGAATTGTCTACCCTGTATTTTTTTTTTCTCAAATCTGCACCTTGTGCGGCATTTTTGACAAACACATTTATTATAAGACAGTCCTTATGCTGAAAACCCCATCATTTTCAAAACAAATTGGTTTTTGTCTTAGGCCAGATGCTCAGATGAGTACTGAGGCAAAAACGTGCATTTGGCCACAGAGAAACAAAACAGTTTGACTTCCCTGGTGGAACAATAGTTGTGTTAATTTGTTCTGCAGGTTTATACTGTACTGTCAGCTGAAACAAATGGTATACAGTATTCCTTTTTTTTAAATTAAATATGTATATAGTACGTTTTTCCCCTTTTAATTATTTTTTTTTATTTATAAGTGAGCTAAAAAACTGAGCTCAGCCTTCACTTTTATGAGTAATTACTGACAAATCCAGGCATGCTTTATTGCATATAAAATTGATAAAACCCGAAATGCAGCGAAAATGTGTTGATAAATACAGTAACACCAAATCCACACACACACAGGATGCTCACCTGAGCCATTCTACACTAAAATTTTTATTTATAATATTTAGGGGTGGCACTGATGGCAAGATGAGTACCGCTAGCACTGCATGATACCAGGGCTGCTCAGACATGGGTCTGAATCCGGTTGGTTTTTTGGCATTTACATGTTCCCTGCATGTCTGTGTGTTTTTCCTGGTTGCTCCAGTTTTCCTCCAACAAGACTGGTGTTTCTGGTTAATAGGCCACTCTAAACTGCCCATAGTGTGCAACTGTAACTTTGTGTTTGTGGCCACCCTGCTGTGGACTGGTGTCCTTGTAAACACAGATCTTCCCTTACAAAATAAGCACAATGCATGATTTCAAAACTATACATTCAAGTGTTATCCACTGCATTATCTACCACATTATACAGTGGTTATTTATAATCACTGCTTAGGCACAAAATGTTTCAGATCCTAGGGGTTGGTTGATACACATCTGAAATTGTACCTACTGTACTCTACTTAAACAGATATTTGTTTCCATGACAGCCTGGTTTGCTTGCTTTTCTATTAACCACATAAATGGGGATCCAGGGAGACTCAATGAAAGGAGTCCTTGTTTTCTTGCTTTGGATGAACTATTTCATTAGGTGTCCTCATGCCTTAATGTGACTAAAACATGTTGCATTGTGATGCATTAGCTTTGGAGGGAAGAAACACATCTTCAGAGAGCCATCTGAAGCTTTGGTAGAACATAAGCCATTTGCATCGTGTGAATCACGGGGCAGAAGTGATCGATATCATCTGTTGAGAGGGAGGATGATGTCAATGCGAAATCACAGCCTGCTATTATTAACCAACCGCCCTACTAACACCAAAGTGGCTACTGATCTTCAGAAGAACTTTAGGATTCACCAGACAGCTTTTGAGGAGCTCCTTACAGCTCCCACAACACATACAGTACTTATAAAATGTGTTTGACCCCCCCCCCCCTTGGCTCAAGTTTTATTGTTTTACAGCATTGAATTACAGTCACAGCTCATAGGCCAAGAGAACCAGGCTTGTGAACATCTTTTTCAGGATGTCAGGCTGCTGAAATTTGGACAGAACACGGGCTGACCACCGCCACCATTTCCCTGCAGATATTCAACCTAAATGTGTCTGTTTTGTCCTGTGAAGCTATGTTGTCTGTCAGGCCTGGAGAAACCCTTAAATTCTCTCTCATACACCAGTATACAGTAAATGCAGAAGGACAATAATGTTAACCTTGAACAACATTTTGATGTGAATCAACAGAAAAATGTTATTTAAATGGGGGGGGGAAACATTTGTACAAATAATTTTTAAATCAGTAACAAAGAGCACAAACTGACTGCTTTTGTATGGAAGTGCTTACCATACAAAATGCTGATAGCTGTTTTCTACTTTTCTATTATATGATACTATTATTTGTTCAGAGTTTTTAGAAATGTCATGGAGTTAAACTAGGAAGAGGCCTGTGCTGGGAAGTGTGTGTGAGAGAGAGATTATTAAGGGTTACTTGGTGAATTGGCTGTTTTTGCTTCTCTTGTACTTTATGGCCGATAGTGTAAGTGTTGCTGAATATTTGTAAATACAGAAAATAAAATTTTTTAAAATAGTAAATATTAAGCAAGTTCTGGGAAGGGGTGTAGGTATTTATTTTGATCAGTTTTCTCTTGGTTTTTACCTTGGTTTGGGAGCCAAGGTAAGATGGTGTGCCTTTGCCTATTTGTGTTTGTTAGAGAAGTTGGTTAATGCCAAAAGGAGAGGGATTTCTGCTTATTTTATTACATATATTTCTTCAATAAAGAAATCCTTAGGCCATGTGTAATTCAAAGTAAGGAAATAATGGTGTAAAAGGGACCTCAAAGTTGTAAAAGTACTGTAAAAGGATGAGATGGGCATGAGTTTGAATCTTTCTGCTTTCCCCAAGCCTGAATGGATTTCCTGAGTGCTTTGGCTTCCTCCCACTGTCCAAAGACATGTGTTTCAGGTTAATTGCTTGCTGTAAATTTCCTTTGGTGTGAGTGTTTGTGAGTGTGTGTGTGTGTGGCCACCCTGCAGTATATTGGAGTCCCATCCAGGGGCAGTTTTATAGCCTTGCACCCTCAGCTTCCAGGATGGGCTGCTGTGCACCTGCTGAGGAAGATTAGTTAGCAAAAAAGGGATGCATCGATAAAACAAGTGAAATATCCATCGGTTCATGATCTCCCTGCACAAACATGGGAAGAACATGCAATCTCCCCAAAGGTTGAGCTGGACTCACTACTCACTGAAGTGTTTAATTTCTGAATAAGGCTTCCAAATGTTAACATCTGTGTATGTGCCTGTCTGTCTCTTTTTCTCCACACCACAGAACATTAGAATTTCCCAGTAGCTTGCAAGTACAGACATTAAAAAAAAAAAGGGAATTAAGTCAACTCCATACGCCGTAGTAGCTGATGGAGCGACAGGGTCTGCTTATTTGCTGACTCACAACACAACCTGGGTTGCAGGACACCATCAGTCATCTGGCCAGATGAGTGGAAATTACCCCTTGACATGACCAGGGGTTCTGAGATCCCCTAGGTGGTGACAGCCAGACTAAATGGACTTGAAATATCTGGGTCTGAAATTGTTCTTTTGGTTCTCTTTCTGCCAGATGAGTGTAGGAGGGAACGAACAAGGAAGCATACTGACGTCACCCAGGAAAAGGGCATAAATATAAATACGGCACAAAAAAGTCTGGGGCGAAAATATGAATCTGCTCATTTGCTGAAAGAGTTTGTCAGACACCGACTAAAATGCAGGTCTGGTTTATTTAAAAGCGTGACGAAACTGGAGACCCAGCCACCTGTCCCGAATTTTGTCAACCATGGCTCAAATACAGTGCAGCTGTGCTCGCAGACGTTTGCTCTGAATGCGTGAGAAGATCTTCCTGGTGCTCAAAACTGTCGAGTCTTGCCTGTGTCAGTCTCCCCGGTGAGTGAAATGTACAGGAACGTAAGCTTGGAGACCCAAATGTTGGCTATTGCTCGTATCGAGGTCTCTGCCGGATGTATTTCGTAACGGTGGTTAAATCCGGACTGAACTTGCTATTGGTTAACAGGGAAACAAATTTCCTTCGTTCTGCATCGTCATTTTCACATTGGTTTAACAAGCTGGTGGGAGTCCCTCATCCCTCACCGTTCCATCAAAGTCTCGCTGTCTACCAGGGGCGATGCAAACAGTTAATTGGCTCAAAGGAGCTTTTCAGGCCGTTTCCATCACACCCTGACGGGCTCCTAGATTCCTCATCGCCTGTTAAGTGCTGCTGAGTCAGTGTGGTCTCTTAGCAACCACACAGAAACGGAGTGCACGAATGTTTTGCTCTGCACTTACAACCTTTAAGCTTGAAATGTATCCCTCCATTTTTTTTTTTTAAACTCATATATCCATCCATCCGGTTATTGGACATTCTGTTTGTTTTCCTCAAACTTTAGGATATTTTCAGGAGGATCTCATCCGTGCGTTGCGGCTCCAGAGCGCGGAACCTCGACGTCATCGTGAGGGCTCGCGTTCCCTTTGACGGTTTTTGCTCAATTTCATCCGAGATTCTTGTATTTTCCCTTTCCGGCCACTCAAGGCATCCCTCGTATTTCGATACGATATTGTTAACTCTCGCAGCTGTTCATTATAAAATAGTTTGTAAGGCCATGAAATCTCCAGGCGAAGCACAATGGTTTCTATGATTAGTCGCAGCATATTGGTGCCATATTGCAGTATTAGTCCGTGGCCTCCAGCAAAGCTCCTTAATGTAGAACTCTCATCACAGATGCTTCAATAGAGCTATTATAGCTACACAGAGGACACTTCAATTCTTTAAAAATAGCTTTTTTTATATATATATATATATATAAATGTATAGCAGTTAAATGGGCATAAAAAATGCCCTCGGTTAACAGTGCTACACAACTAAAATAATAAAACATAAGTGTCAGTTATAATAAAGGAATTCCCCTTTTTATATATATATTTTTTTTCTCATGTCATAAGTCAGAGAAAGAGCGTAAAGGAAAGCCCTCCAGATACTACTTAGTAATTAAATAGACTTAATGCTCTATTGGCTGTGGAACTGTTCTCCTAGCTCTTAATGTACTTATCTGGCCATTTTGACTTTGCTAAATAGAGTGTGAACGATTGGTGTATAACTGTTTGTTACATGTACTGTAATGTGAAATGGAGTCGAAAATACAACTTTTACGTTCAATGCAGTAAGTGGGTATAATAAGAATAAATTGCTGTTTATTGTTCATTTATCTAACAATAAGTTGAGGGAGATTTAAGTGCTGCGTTGGCCTGAATGTAAGAGGATCCCGATTGTAAGGCGACTCCATTTTTGGGGAAAAGGTTTGGAATGTTATGTCTTATCTTTAGAAAGAAAAATCATGTTTATTCATGTTTTCGTATTTGCATTTTTAAGATGGTCTTTTTGGGTTTATCATCTTTAAACATAAGATTCTGTAACTTTATATTTCTCGGCTGCTTAAGAGTTGTTTGACACCTTGGCCTTGCTGATCACCGCTGTCTTAAAATTGGCACGACAACTCCTCCTCAGTCCTTGGTTAATCTGGCAAAACGTTAAGCTACTTTTTTCCAGACCGTCTCAAGGTTTTGCCATTTTTCACACTCGCTAACTCCAATTTATCATTTCTGTGAATAACTGATGCCGGTGGATAAGTAACGCCTCCTAGTGGTCTTGTATGATATGACCTTTATAGGTCTATTCAAATATAAGCTGATCCCCTCTTTTTGATGTAATTTCCAGAAAAAAATGCCATGTTCAGGTCAATATGATAGCAAAGTAAATCAGTACCATTAATCGTAATAGTAGCTTAGCTACTAAACATATTCTTTTGGTAAATATTTCAGCAAAGCTGAATATCCTCCAGCTGACTTTTGCTTATGACAGATTATAGTTATAGCTACCAATACACTTATAGTAAAATTATTCTCCCTAATGCATAACCTATTCCCGGGGTAACAGCCTAAAGCATATTTTGCGGGGATTTTTTTTAACATTTGCGCCAGCATGGAGGCCGGCAACATCGACAGCACTACCCCTCAAAACAAGGAATGGTGGACTGAATTACCTGAAAATTGTTCTTCTGGCTGTGTCAAGCATTGCGATAACATTTATGTGCACCGCTAGCTGATTCAAGGGGAAAAACTTTACTTCGAGAACATTCAAGTGTCTGGAAATATGTGAAATGAGTTGGTTCAGATATGGATTGTTGCTAAATAAGTAGTTAAAATGCATAACACAATAATCTGGAAACAGTATCTGATGCACTAATAAACATTCCTCTGAGGAGAAACAAAACCTCTTCAGGATGGAAATATGTGATTCACTGTATGTATCAGAATAGCAACGATGGTAATCCTTAAAATTGTGACAATATTAAGACAACAAGTTTGAATATTATGATTTGAGTGAATTGAATTTACATACAGTATTCTGCTTTTTTGTGAAATTTAAATAGCATCATTAGGGTTACAGCATTTGGACAGTTCCTTCATAAAAAAAAGAAATAATAAACATTTCTGCCAGTAGCTGACTTTTGTTTAGTGCCTTTGCTTATCCCCTAATTGTTCATTGGTGTAAATAAATGCCTCATGCATCTCAGAATAATAAGAAAGATATGAATTTAAATGCATTAATTCAGTTATTCTTTTCGACAGATAAAATCTTGGTGACAGCAATTCATTTTTATGTCTCATTTGCTGTTTGGGCAACATTTTTCCGTTTGTGTGTGTGTGTGTGTGTGTGTGTGTGTGTGTGTGTGTGTGTGTGTGTGTGTGTGTGCGCAATTGTACTGGCTTGTTGCATCTCTACCAGTTACAGGCAAAACAAAGTGATGTGAATAAAATGCCACTGCACTAAATTTTCAAGACAATTGTGGAAAAAAGGGTTTAAAATTACTAACTGGGAAAATAAATAATTATTTGTAATTTAGGCATTTTTGATATATTTCATATGAATAAATATAATACATACATACAGTATATCCACATATACAATATATTTTATTTATTATATTTTCTGTGCATATATTTAGTTATATATACAAAATATGTATTTATAACATTTTCCTTTAAGTGAAAAGCATGTAATGAATAATTTAGATATCTGCAGCTTTATTTTCACAGGTTAACAGTTACAACAGCTCACTGTGGTGAAGGACACTGTAGAGCTTTTGCAGTAGATGCATTTAAAGAGAAATGCGTACATTTGTTATTCTGTAATTTGGTTTCAGAATAAACCTAAAATATTGTCTTTTGGCTCCTCTCCTATGTCATTCTCAGATGGGAACCCATAATGGGAACACCTCCAGATGTAAGGACCTGAAGACACTGATAAAGCAGCCACAGCAGAGGGTTGGGTTGTGTTGGGTAGGGTTAGGGTTAAAGCAATAAATTAAATGAAGTAGTTAATAAATAAAAGACCAAGGCTGTACCAGCCAGAAAAAAGCCCATGGACTGTGAGACCTTGAGCAAAAACACATGAAACAAATGCTGGAAATTCCTCCATCCATCCATTAGCTGACACTTATAGGAAACATTTGAACATCTATGAGACAATTTTGACATAGGAAGCAGGATATCAGTCTTTAATTTATTATCCTGCTCACTTGCATTCGACTTGGGTTTCCTTTTGTCCACTTTATCCATGTAAAGTTCTGTCTGGGGGTACGATGAGCAGTCCTGTTGCTTCACGGCTCCGGGGTTGAGTTCACATCCGGCTTGATCGGGGTGTTTTTTTTGGTTCCTTTGGTTTACTTCCACTTTTGAAACACACATCTTAGGTCAGACTATTGACCGCAGTACGAGTATATTTGTGGAACTGATTGATTTGTCATGGACTGACATCTTGGCTAGGAGACACAGTGCCATGTCCAACATGCTCTGGAGACACCAGACCATCACACCTGTGTACTGGAAAGCCTCTCATGATGATGGATGAATAGATGGATGGTGGAAAGGTGATAGATCTTCAGTTACGACTGCACTGATAGTCCCACTTTATGCAACTACCTTTTGAAAAAAATGTTAACATTAAAAATAGAAATGGTTGTTTTGCATGTGTTTTTGGACATTTTTGAGTGAACGTCCTTCCTGTAAGAAATAATGGGAATAGTTTTTATGCAGTGAGACATTCTTGTGAATATATTTTGAAGAAAGAGCTGGTCAAATATGAATGGGATGAGTGCAGGCTTTTCTGATGTACTCAGCAGTGACAGAAAGCCAAGGTATTATAATGGCGGGAAATCAGAGAATCTCTCCCGAACTGAACCCCTCCAAATCTCTGCTGGCCCTTCCACATGTTGAGGGCTCTCCATCACACAGGATGACTCACTTATCTGAATAACTCCTACACCTCACCAAGGGCACTGTGCCGCTCCACCTCTGGCTGCTTGCTTGTCTTGCTCACAAGGGATTACGGGCCTGCCAAGTCTGAGGCTTGACCCCAGAGTGATGGAATTAACACCTTTCGCCTCACAGAAGTGCCGAATTACTCCCAGCATTCAAAACGGGTAAAGCCCATCTTTTTCTCTCCTAGTGTCCTGACATCTTTCTAAACGACCACATGCATACACGACACTTTCACACAAGGCTATTTTTGGAAGGCAGTGGTTTCAGACAAAACAAGATCTTCGTAATTGTTTGCTTTGCATCGAAAACGCTGCTGCTGAATGTTGAATGGCTTTGAATGTAATAGCTTGAACACAACCAGGAAGACCAAAATATAGAGGAAGAGCACAGTGCAGCTACAAATGCAGGCATCTCTTTGGATATGAGTTTTTGACTTTTGTATTTATGCAAGTGATATTATTTAATTGATTAAGAATATATATGTTCACTCCATAATGTTAAATATGTTTCCGATTTAGAAGATTTAACAGTATGAGTGGATTCGCAGGAACGCATCTCACTCATAAACAGGGGATTTATCTATAAACAGAATTTTTCATTTTTAAACAATTTTATTGTAATGTAAATGCATTCAGGTTGAGGGAATTAATCCCGCAGTTTTAATTTTTTTTTTCTACCCTTCCCTTTCAGTAGAACTAAATTTATTCCCTAGAAGGGTGGGCAACCACTGGCACTAGGACCACCAGAACATAGCATGACATTACTTTATGTCTCTTATTAGCAGAGTGGCCCGGTGCTGCACAGGTATGAAAGAGTAAAGGTGCACTAACACATTACACCGTATATCACCAACCTGTACTTCGCATAAAGTAGTTGCATTTAGTACAGAATTGTTGTTAGTACAGTTAGACAGGTGAACACCACATAGAGTGACACACTGATTCTAGTCATGTGGATATTTGTCACTGTAGTGTCCTGTGTGTGTCATTTATAACTCCCTGTTTCCAGTTCGGGTCCTTCCTCCAGCATTTCCCCTTGTCATCACTCCCTGGTGTGTGTGTGTGTCCTGTGGGGCAAATTTCTAGCCTGTGGCATGAAAATGAAAAGCCATAAATAAAGAACCAAAAGAAAAATGAAGAACAGACAGGTTGAACTTTATAAAATATAGACACCTGCCTCTGAAATGTTTCTTTGATCCTTTGTTCAGCACTTGCTCAGTATTTTACCAGACATCAAATCATTGGGATGTCGTGAATTTCCTTTAAAACCAAAATTTCTTTCTACTTTATTGTTAGGTTTCTGATGATGCCAACTGTTGTGCAGATACCTGATTCATTATTATATTGCAAATCAGTTGTGTTGTGCTGCATGGGGATTCTTCCCAGCTTTTCTGGAGCAGACAAAATGTTTCCTCGCTGCTGTTTGAGGAAGCTACAATCCCAAGAGACACACCTGCCGAATGTAGAATGGCAAGCAAAAAAGGCTTTAATTAAGAAAAGAATTCCAATTTATTTCAAATAAAAGCCCCTATTTGCGCACTAAGTGCACTCCATTTGTAACCTCCAGTACAACCAAAAAAAGAATGACTGAATAAAGAGAAACATTGAAATAGGACCGCTCTTCTCTTAGCCTTGTTTTCTCTCAGTTTCATGCCAGGAAGTGTCCATCTGAGGTACGGCTCCATTTCTTTACCAATGCTCAACCACTCACAGAAATGCCGATGAGTCTCATCTGTGGCCTTCACACAACTACCATTTCTCCCTTAAAGGTAAATTATTTCAAATATTGCAATTGCTTTTTTTCAGCTCAGTAGGTGTTTTCTGCGAAAGAGAATAAAACATCTAATTTTCAGCTGTTATTTTGATCAAAGAGGGATGTGGTGGTGCAGCAGGGTTAGCTAATGCCTTGCAGCTCCTGGTCTGCTTGAGGTAGGTTTCCAGTCCCGTTCAGGTTTGTGTGTAGAGTTTGCATGTTCTCCTCTGTGTTTGCACCCTTCTAAGGAAAAAATATGCCATTAGAAGGTAATGGCAAACCACTTCTGTTCTTCCTTCCCTTGAAAACCATATCAGTGGTCACCTAGAAGTCAGAATTGCTTGACAGCACTTTCCAATCCCAGCTTCAAACACAGAGGGATACATGCAACTTAGGGACCAGGAAAAAAATGCCTTTGTAGCTTAAAAAAATCCATAATCAGTTTTTTTTAGACAGTAGGATTTGTCCATCAAATTTGGGTATGAGCTAAACACCGCCAAGCTGAGCAGAGTTGTAGCTGCAGTTCTCATCACATTAAATTCATAATCGTGATTGAAAGTTACTCCTGGGCAAAGCCTTTGGGAAGAGGCGGTCAAAGCTTACGAGTTGAGCCCCATCACAGTGAAATATCGAAGTCTGACACATGAAGTTTGGCAGAAACGCGGCGATAATTGGCTTTTTCGTATTCTGCATTGCTTTTTGTAAGACATGAAAGCGCAAGCTTTGCACTTGAGCACCGTTTTAATGGCTGATGTATGCATTTGATTTAAAACTGTTAAGCAAGTTAAGATCTGTGACTGAGTGAAGTTCTACTTAAATATAAATACAGAAGGACCAGCGCTTAAGTAGAAACCCCCCCAGGTTAATAAAAAATACAAAGGCAGTTTTTTTGGAAGGCAAAATTCAGCTGTGACAGAGAATGCACACAAAAAATGTTTGTGTATATATATATAATTTTTTTATCTGCTATTGTACAGCTTTGTTAGTTTGTTACTTAATGTTTGTTAGGTGTCATAGACAATACACACACTTAAATATGTGTGTGTGTGTGTGTGTGTGTGTGTGTGTGTGTGTGTGTGTGTGTATTTTTTATCCTTTCTGGTACAGCTTTGTTAGTTAGTTGTGGTAGAGAACACAAACACACACACGTGTGTGTGTGTGTGTGTGTGTGTGTGTGTGTATGTATATATAATTTTTTTTTTTTTGCCCATTTGTTTGTTTTTGCACAACTCTTTTTCAAGCCACAAAGTTGAAATTTGGCACACAGTTACTTGTCATCATAAGCGAGGTTTTTGTTTTGCAGTGAACTCACTTTAAAGCAAATATTGGTGGTTATATAATGTGTTATTTTTTAAATTTTCCAGTTTCTGCAGCACTAGATAACTCAGCTGCTGCAATATAAACCCAGCTGTGGTGGGTTGGGCTGGGTCATTCATTCTGGTAGCCGCGTGCAGGACAGCTCCCAGGGATCTTGGAAAAAACAAATGACTTCTAAATTACTCAAACTCCCTTGCTTCCATTTATTTTGGCTATAAAGGAAGGCATAACCTCATCATTTATCAGTGGAAAAATCCAATTTTTTTTGAAAATGTGTCTGGCATCGCTGGTGAGTCTTTGAGCTGTTCTGACTGCATAAAATTCATAAATCTAAACGCAAATTCCTACATTTGCTTGTGATGCTACCTTGTAGTCGTCCACCCCATGATCATGACCTGCAGACTAATTTGAGAAGATGAACTCCATTTTAGCAAAACTGTACACTTTTTATTTGATTCAGCTGGTCTGCTGAGGTTTGCCGCCCCACTAAAACGTGTGTTTTGTTTAAGGGAGCAAAATTAAGATTCCGGACTCGAATTTGCTGCGGAATTGAGGCTGTGACCCTTTGCAATAAAGGTTGCCATGGTAATAGCGGTTGGTCCACCTCCGTTGCTTGTTGTTCTCATGGGAAACGTGATTTCTTAGCACCAAAGTTCTGCGCTTCTTCTCAAGTGACACATTTATAAAGCAAATTAAAAAGCTTTGCTCAGCTCTCGGTTACATTCTGCAAGAATTGACATTTTATTTAAACAAATTATTTAATTTTCCACAGCGATTACACTAAATGAATCAGTTATGTGCGAAACAGAGCCCCATGCATGTTAGCTGAAGCATCCACGGTTATTACCAAAATCATTTTTAAATAACAATGACAAATTTAATTTCAAAATCAAATTTTATATTTACCTTGTAGGAGTGCATGTTTTGTGCGTGACCCTCATTCACAGGAAAAAATATAAACTAGAGCCTGGCTCAGTATTTGTGTCCCAGCGTGCGTTTAATCTCCAAGCATCTGACTGTATGCCGATTCCCTCGGAGCTGCTGTGAAACAAATCCTAGGCAACAGCTCAATTACAGGCAAGCCACATCTCACAAAAATGAAAATGAGTTTTGACAGTCGGAAGTATATTTTGATGTAAGAAAAGCCAAACTCTTCCCGGTTTCTACTATGGTTTGAGTTCTGAAATCTTCCTCATGGCTACACTTTTACAGCGTGTGCAACCATTAACACCTTTAAGTTACGCAAATTTGGATACAGTCAACATTATGTACCAATTTAATATTTTTATATACTGTATGTGTATATAACATATATGATATTAATATAAAATAATATTGCGATAAAGTATATTAGTAACACTGTTCAGTTCTGATTTAATCCTGGTCAATGTAAATACCACCCTTAGCGTTGACATTTTTATTAATCTTTAATAAAATTATTTAGTTTAGCATTGCTAAATACAGGGAAAAAATGTAGAAAAAATGAAAAAGTGCTGTATAAGAGCAACTTAAACTTAGGACCAACATTAAAAAAAAAATGCAGGCAGCAAATAGCTTTTTTGGAGACTTGGTTTTAATAAGCGTATCCACTTTTTGAAGATTTAAGGAGGAAGGAGTGGAGCGAGTGTTTCCATGTGTTGAAATGTTAGATGAATGCCAAATTTTCTTTCTGGTGTGAATGTGTTTTTTTTTTTTTTACATTTTTTTGTATGAACCCCTTTTTATTGTGTGTAATTGACAGTGGGACAGTGTGAAGGTTTTGGCTCAGTCCAGTTTAAGGGAAAGTAGGGAGTTTATGGAACCCAGGGTCTCAGTCCATGGATTTGAATGCTGTTTACAAGCTGATGAAGGGTTATGGAGCAGAGCCTCAACACAACCAGAAGCTGGAAAGAGTCAACAGCAAAGGGTCAGGTTCAACGACAAACCAACAAGCCAACTCGGAAGCCTGTAAAAGCATTTTTCCCACTTCCCCTTCTTCTATTTCTATGCTTTGATGATGCCACGTCAACTGACAAAAAAACATTTGGAACACAACAGCCTTGACCCTTATAGGTGACCCTTTGGGGGGTGACAAAGTCCAATATGACTCTTATGAAGGAACTCGGCAGAAGAGAAGCAACAAAGAGCAGTCTGATGACAAAAAATTGAGAAAACCAAGGGGTGGCTATAAAAAACACAACTGTGGAAGGTGGATGGGTAACCAACACAGTAAAGATAAAGCTGAAGATCTGAACCACTGCGTTATCAACATGGAGGACGCATTGCAAACCATCAGTTATGGACACCTGATGGTAATGGAGAATGAAAGAAGATCAGCACTGATATCACTGCGATGAAGAAAGGCCACTCAGACAGATGGAACTGACAAAACAGAGCAATAATCGGAAGAAACCAGAGCAGAGAACAGACTAGAAGGTGTGTTTGCGTTTCGGTGTCAAAGAAAGGAGACACGACAGCGTGCGAACACACAAAATCCCTGCATTTACATATCAGCAAATTTACAGCTCAGGGTGACTCAAGGCTGCAGTTGGGAAGAGGAAAATTTTATTACAGTGCAAGCCAAATTGAGAAACGTGTGGAGAGCAACAGGCAACGTTGCTGCTGCGCAGCGAAAAATATAAAAAGTCTGACCCAAAAGGAGTTCCCAGTGCATTGCGTTGAATACAGTGAAGCATTTCATTGTAAAAATTTGAAAAGGTGTGAAGCAGAACATGACAAATTGGCAAGCGGGAGTTGAGGCCTCAGTTAAAAGAGAAAAAGAATCATTTCAGGATGTAATATTTTGCTGTATACTTTTAACTTCCCTTTGTACAGTTGTGCATCACTTCAGAAGCGGCTCAAAGAATTTGGATGTAAAATCCGTCGTGAAGGACATCATTACTTATTAAGAGGCCGATGACACTGTGCTCATTGCAGGGGATGAAAAGCAAAGCTGGGTGGGGGTGGAAGTTAACAAAATATAAAGAAAATATTACGACGATTCGTGACAACTGGGGCTACAGCAAGCATAGAGATTGTTGCCTCTCAGGATCGAAGATCAACAGCAAAAGACCTAGAAGCCAACAGGTACGCAGAATATAAGCAGTTGGCAGGGCTGCTGCCGAAGATCTTGGAAAGGTGTTCAGATTTGCTGATGCGTCCATGCGAACGAACCTTAGAATTGTTCAAGCGTTGGAATTTTTTATAATGCGGTATGGATGCGCAGGTTGTCAGATATGAAAAATATATGCCTTTGAACAGTGGTGCACCGGGAGACTTTCAACAAGGCCATCATTTCAAATCAAAACTCTCCCTGGTACAACGAGTGAAGATATTGAAACTAGGGTATATTTTGGATGCCTAATGTGAAGGTTATTTTGAAAAGACAGTAAAGGTTTGAAAATTAGGAAGAAACTGACGAAAAACTGCGACTGATGGATGGACTCGGAGTTAACAGCACCTGGAAAACTGTTGGAAACCTTCAAATCTGTCTATCCTATCAACTGAAATATGTAATGAATATAAAAATTATTTGGACACAACACAGGAAATGAATTTAAAAAATGGAAGTGGAAAAGGAAGAAAAGATTTTGTCTTAATGGTTGCAAGGAGCCTGGACTTGAGTTTGTCCTGTGGTGTAGACCTGGTTTGGAATTAAATTTAATTTTTGAAAAATTGGTACAGCTTTTGTGTCCCAAAAATGTATGATTTATTTTACATTTAAAACAGCAATAAAGAGCTGATTTTATGACTCTTATTCGGATAGCATCTTTAAAAACAAATTGAAGTTCATACGCAAGGAAAGTCTCATTTTCAACACTTACAAAAAAACTTTTTAAAATAACATTGCATTTTGTGATTTTTTTTCAAATATATTTTCAATTTGTACTGTAAAAATGTGTTCACTTATGACTTTTTAATCATTAAATGCTTTTCCTAAATTTCATGTAAAGCTGCACCTGGACAAGAAAATTCCTACAGCTGAAACAGCAAATTGCCTGAACCTCTTCCCTTTCTCAGCATGATGTTCTTCTACTTCTACTTGGTTCCATCACTTATTGCCAGGACTGGTGTACACCATAGCCTGGTCCAGTGATTCCAGCTTAGGTTTTGTAACCTGGTTTAGGAGTAACAAGGATGGATGGATGGTGCAAAACTCAAGTGCACTTTTTAGCATTTTTTTCATTATTTTTCTTTTTTCCTGCCAAAAAGTTTCCATTTTGTTTCTCCATGTGACTTTTGTTGGCTACAGTATCAGAGACAAAAGAAAACTAACATGATTTATCTTCGTTTTATTTTTTGTATCACAAAAACTTTAACAAGGGTTCGGAAACTTTTTTACCTCCACTGTATATATTGATAATTTATGTATATAATGTCCATAATAATTTACAATGTACATTGCTGCTAGTTTGCACAACAGCTACCTCAGCCACTGTCTTGAGTTTTCCTTGTATAATTTTATATTTATTGTTATTTTGTGCACGGTGAAGTCATTTTCTGCACTTTATGTTGTCCTTTGTTTAAGTGTTTAAGAATGCAGCACCATGGACCCCAGAGAAACAATATTTCAACCCTGCTGTAGACTTGAATATGGATGGGCTGACAATGAACATCCCTTGAGTCTAAGGTCTGCAGTTTGTGCTCCTAGTGCATTTCTTTCTTGCTACATTTTACCACGAAGTCTGTTTTTTCGAGAAAATAAAAAACCCGAACACCTGAAGCTGTATGTGGAGAGCTGCTAATGAGGGAACTCCATAGCTCACCACCAGCACAACTCTGAAAGCTTAAAAACAATGAGCTGCTATCTTCTCCCCAGTGAGGATCCAAGCAGCTTTGTGAGCCCAGAACTGCCATATGGTCTGTGATGATGACGATTATGATGATGATAATAATAATAATAGATTAAGTTTTACAGGAAATATGTATATTTAAATATTTTTTTCTAAGTGTAGCTGATATTTAATATTCCTGTGGGTTGACACCTTCCCAGGTATCTAATCTCATTTTGAAAATGGCAAAAATTAACACACAATGCGGTCCTTAAGGGCCATAATTGTACACCACTCTATTGAACCTTTATTTACAGTACAATGTGTCATCACCTGTATAAGCAACATGAAAAATTACATTTATGCACTTCTTTGCAATGCTTAAAATGTGAGTATTTGATCAGGTTGGTTTAAATTTTAACTAACCAGGCTACTAATTCCCAAAGACTTTATAAGCAGTGTTTTGAAACCCAAATTTCCAAGATGCAGACCAAACTCATTAATTTGAATATCCGGACTCTTTAGATCCCAAATGCACGCAAGCATGAACCCCCTTACAAGCTTGCTGCTCACAATCCGCTAGCAGCACTCGTATGTATAACCCGCTTATAAATGCATTTAAAATGCTTAAGATGCACATTTCTTTTCTCCAACTATGGCATATTTTTGATTTGCGAATTATACATCATTACTGAATTCTGTAAAACATCTTGATTCTGGCAACTTCCTCTCTTTCCATCCGACTTGCAGCCTGTGTTGACTCACCAGAACAAGCTAGTCTGCTTGTTTGGCAGCAAATGTAGCTGCGCAAGGACAAAATAATTTTATACTTATTTGCAGCTGCCTGGGTGCTGCACAATTTAACATGAAAGCAAAAAGTGCATGAATGGGACTGAAGGAGACCTAAGGAGCCCACACGTAGAAAACCCGGCAGGGGTTTTGCAATTGACTCGCTCTGATGCCTCCAAGAATAAGATGTCTGAATTGGGGCTTCATAATAAATGAAGCATCCGTCAGTAGATTATGTGGAATAGTAATAACTGTCGAAAGCCCCAGTTTACATATAGAAGCGCACCCTTCGGCTCGGCACTCGCTCGGTTTATAAAATGCGTCTAAATACGAGGCACACCCTTCAATACCACATCTACACAGCGCATTATTGGTAGACAAGTGATGACATCTCAGTTCCCTCGAGGCCTTCTTGCTGTTCCACCGTTCGGGTTCGCCTCGAACAGGGATCATTTGCGAAAAAAGCAGTGTTTCCACAAAAAATCACAGCAGCTTACAAATAAATGTGTCACTTTAAGCAGCCTTTAGTAAGCGTTTGTCCTCTGCATGCAAAAATAATTTTGTATTACTATTGTATTACTCTTAGAAATATTAGGATTATTATAAATGCTGTGGAAGATCAGCTCTATGCTGCTGAAAAAGCTCAGATTTGCTAAAGGAGTTACCTAGAAGGAAAGTGGGCTGCGATCACATGACAAGTCTGGAAGGGTTTTTTTTCTTCCTTTTTTCATGAATGCCAGCATACAGCTACAAAATTAGCACCTTTCCTGATGCGATCGAGCTGTCATTTTTGCTGAGGTTTCGTGCTACCCCCCTCCCCCGCCCTTTTTATCCCTTTTATTCAGGCTTCCAAGTGACTAACAGAATGCAGACAAGCAAAGCGCAGGGATTTACAAACTGGGGTTTTTGTCTCGCTGAGCACAGACCGAGTGGATTTCTACCAAAGAAATTTTGCAGGCCTTGCAGAAGGCATTCGCTCTCCTACACAGTCCCACCCTCTTACAAACACCCGAGCAAATATATTTTCAGCAGAAGAGAAGGTCTGGAAATGATGTATGCTGTCATCTATAGACTGCCAATAGCATAGACAGAATATAATCTACAAATGGTCCCAGTGCTCTGATGCATTCCCGTTGGGTAAAAGCATTTGTTTTACTTGCATTTCTTGTAGTTATAGTCTGGCAGGTGCTTCGTATATTCTTATGCCTTCCCAGTACAAAGGATCGACCGAATGAATCACCAGCTGATCATTGGGAAGCATTGAATGCACTCCAGAGGCCTTGAATCCTGATTAAAATGTGAGTCCATTGTCATACATTTGCTGTGTTTATGCTGCAGAGTTTAAAATGATACTGAACCCCAAACTGTACTGTCAAGCTGAGAAATTACAGAGGCTTCAGGTGTTATAAATGCATCATTCTTATAAACTTGTGCACCTCCAAGATAAAAGAATAAAAAATATACATGGCGTAAAGGCAGGAGAATAACCCGGACAAGGTCATTTACTAAGCAAAATGTGTTAGAGACAAAATTTTGTTGAAATATAAAGTTTAAAAAGGTCATCTTGCGTGCTTGGTTGTGCTTAGGTCAAGCAGTGTGTTTGCCCCCCAGGCGGATCGAGCCGCTCAATTTTTTTTATCATCTTGTCTCTCCAATTTTTGACTGTTTCTTTACAGCAGTTGAAAAGGAAGAAAAAAATTCAGGAAACATTAGAAAGAAATTATTACTTTTGCACACATCATTCGTTTTATTTTGAATGTTGCAATACATGAAGTCCAGATTATCCACACAAACAGGAGAAGTTGTTCCGGGCCTCCATCAGATCTTCTTCAGTTATGTTTTTTCGGTCTTCCGTTCTGTGGACTCAGATATTTCTTGGCTTATTCTGTGACTGCAAGTTTTTTAGTAACTCTGTAAATCGCTGCACTACAACCCCAACACGGAAAAAGTTGGGACGGTATGGACATTGCAAATAAAAACAGAAAACAGTGATGTCAAAATTCACTTTGGCTTCTAATCCACCACAAACAATCTAAAAAAAAATATTTTATGCTTAGTCTGGTCAACTTCATTTTTTTGTAAATATACATCCATTCTTGCAATTGAGGGCCTACAACACATTCCAAAAAAAGTTGGGACAGCAAAGAATTTGTCACTTTGTAATGTTGCCTTTCCTTCTTACAAAAATGTATACATTTTGTCCCATTCTTACGGACAAGACTTAAGGTGTGCAACCGCATGGGGTCTTTGTTGTCGGATTTTGCGTTTCAACCATTTGTAGATATTTCCAGAAACAGCCAAAGCAAAAATGAACTAAAATCATTTCAATCTTTTTTCCCCAATGTTTCAACCAAATTGTGTTTGGATTTATGTCGCGCTTTAGTGAAATTAAAGCTCAAATATAACAAAAACCCACAATGAATCAGACACTGAGCTGCAGCGAAGCAAGCGAAACGCTAAACTGTATACCCAAAATCTGCCAAAACAATCACTTTCTATACCATAAATCAAACCAAACGCTAAATCTTTTCAAATGAATAGGACGTTTAATACTAATACAAATAATGAGATCCTACATAAACAAGGCGTTTTTTTCTCTGATGGGTAAATACAGGCAGTCTTAGTTTCGGCGTAAACGAAAAGACGGAAAATACAAGTAGAAACAAATTTTAAAAAGGAACGAAGGAAAGGTGGGAAATGTTGAAATGGGTTGAAAAATTTTATAGTCAATGTATTAATAATTCATTAATTAATACCATTTACCAAAGATGAACATTTTGACGTTGATACCGTTGCGTTGCTCTTTAGCAAATTTTCTACGGTTTTCCCAGATTTCCAGAGTATTAATTCCTATTTTTTCGTGGAACTTTTAGACTGATGAGCAGGCGAGAACTACCTGGCCCTCAGATTTTTTTTTTCCAGAAGTGCAGCTCTCTCCCTTTCTTAAAGTAGGATGACCCAAAAAACTCAGGTGTTTTTAACAGCACGTTCAGCTTTGTGTCTTGCAAAATCAGCATCAAAATGCCGAAGGAAACTAAAGTACTTAAAGTTCATTTCCTTTTTCTTTTTACAGAACTGTCTTTTGTCTTTCTTTTCAGAAACAATTATGGCTGTAATCTTTAAGTTGGCTTGCATGCAAGAGGAAGAACTTAGCATAACTGAAGCTGAGATGAAAGGTGTAGTCTTTAAGAGGAGCACGGTGATCACTGAAGAACTTGGTAGAGGACTTCACTGAGTGTTGCAAACTGAACCAGACAAAGGTGAACCTTACATAAGAAAGAGGTAGATGGTGGTGGACTTCAGACAGCTTAAGGATTCATTGGGTCAATGGATGGAGTGGAGGTGGAGGTACGAGTGACAAATAAGTACCTTGGAGTACACCTGGAGTAAATTTGCAATGCAAAGGCCTTCCACAAGAGAGAAAGGAGTTGCTTTTACTTTCTGAGGTGGTTTTGGACCTTTTGAGTACAGGTGCTGCAGATGTTGTAGCTGGAACAGTCTTTTTAGCAGTGCTATGGCGGGGATTTACCATCTCCACAGTTGATGCCAACACAATAGATAGCTCATCTGGAAGCCTGCTGGATACCTGGAGGGAGGTTTAACTCTCTGGAAGAAGTTTCACAGAGACGGACATTGAACAAAGTCCAGGCCATCATCAATGGCAATTCACATGCTCTGTAGGCCAACATGGTTTGAGCACCTTCAGCAACAGACTGGTCCAGTTTGTATTTCCCAGCAAGCAGGTCTACAGGTCTTTCCTACCAGCAACCATCAGGCTCCACAAGTCCTCATGCTGGCAATTTGTGAACTCTGACAGCTCTCCTTATGACCTCCTGGTGACTGCAGCCATTACATCAAGCATCATCTCACTTCATATTGCCCTCCCTTATGTATGAACGTGCCTGCCTATTTATTTGATATTTATTTACTTAACTTATTTATTCACCCACTTATCTCTCTACTCATCCCTGCATGCATGTATTCATATGCCTGAGTGTATGTATATTTTATGCTAGAAATATTTAATTCATTTAAAGGTAGACCAGTGGCAGATCAGCATGAGGAGGGCACAGATCTGGGTTCTGCAATGGCTGCAACCTCCATCAGCCCCCCGCTGGCAGCCATCTGACCTAGACAACCACATCAAGGTGGTTGAACAGCCGTGTCACAACCCAGCACTGCAGACTAGGGCACCAGGCATCATTGCATTGCGAACAAAACATTAATGGCCAACCACGAAAAAATAATAATAATAAAAACAAACTTCTGCCCTTTCACTATTGCTTGCTCTCGTTCAGTGCCGGTTGTCTGCCAGGTTTCTTTTAAAAGAAGACAGCGTGCATTTAAAGGCAGTGATAATGGAGGCCTTCACTTTATTCTTGCTCCTTTGTTTTCATCTTTGTCCCCTTATCTTTCTTAACTCTGTGGGCTCTGTGGCAGTGAAATCATCACCACATCGACCTGTTTGGAGATTGCTGGCCTTTTTGCCGATCAACCATCGACCCAAAGACCTCCTGCATAGGGGAACTGCGCTTAGTCCTGCATCCCAGTAGTGTCGAACCTCTCCAGTTGCTGCTGCTGCTGCTTTGACAAAAATGGTGGGATTGCTTCAGTTTGCTGGACACTGCAATGTGTGATCTTGAGAGCAATACTGCTTGAAGAAGCACATATCTATGCTACAAACCAGGTTGAGGTAAAGACAGCCCCCCTAGCCCCTACCCCCCTTAAATCCTTAAATAGCTCTTCACAGCCAGTGGTTGCTTTTCCTCCCAATTTATAAACGTCTCGAAAGCAGAAGCTCCTGGGAGCGAGAGGAGTGTGAAGGAGTGCAGCAGCGGTCGCTGTGAAGATACAACTGATCTGAGTGTTTGAAGCCATCCTGAAATTCGGGGGTTAATAAGCAAGCCTGATATTTAACAGGAAACTGAAGCAATACCGTGACAAGAAAAGGGCATGCAAGATTTGAGGCCTTAAAGGACCACGGACTTAACTTTTGACACCAAAGATCGTGACACTCAATTATCCAACTACAGAGCCAAAAGGGCAAAGGGAATGAAGTGAGGCAGATTCCCAACTACAGGTCTGGTATCTGCAGCCGGCGCTCAGCCACCACTCTGCTGTCTCGCCGCATCCTCTTCAGCACAAAGCACTTAAAGGTATAATTTATTTATCTCAGATTTTCTGTGACAAGCAATTTCTACTAATGTGGAAGACATTTAACTTAAACTGCTTTCATGAATGATCGTCTCTGGTCGTGTAACCTTCACATGAGGCCTACGGTATCTCCTTGGTTACAGGGATACCTTGAATAGAACAGTTTGAAGCCTTTTTAAAAATATTTCAAAATCATTGTTCGGGATTTTCTTCTCTTTTCCAATAAAATAGACTGTTTGGCAAACCACTCCTCGTCCTCCTTGCTTTGAAAGGCATGCTGCCCACTGACTTGATGGCCCTGTCCGATTCCACACAGTCTTGAAGCTCCATTTGTATTGAGGATCTCCTACAGCTCTGCTTCATCAGTCTCCATTTCTGAAGAAGGCATCTACTCTGCTGCTTGAGGTTTTGTTAATGACATGTCTTTGCTATACTGATGCTAACACACCTGATTTCATCCTTATTTACTGTAAATGGGTTGAACAGTATTATGGAGACCCAAACCCTGATTTCATGCTTATTTGCTGACTTTTGAGGAGTTCAGGCGCTTCCCTCAACCCTGATGGTTGTTCATCCCACATTCACCATACTGGAAGACTGACCTCTACGACCAAATGGATGGTGTGCTTCTGCCCCCCTGGAAAACTGGACTGTTAGCAGAATCACAGTGACGTGCACAGAAACATCCCTAATGCTTTAAGCAAGTTTCAGGAGAATTTTATTTTATGAATTTATTTCATTGCAAGCGTTTGCCCATTTTGTTAACAGTCCTACTGGCAGCACAACTTCTGTGCCAGCACATGAGGAAAAAATGCAGGAGTAGATCTCTAGCACCTATTCTGTGACAGCCCCCCCACCCCGCCCTCCCCCTTTTCTCAACCTATTTTTAGGCTGCAAATACTCTATAAGGCCAAAAGTATGTGACCCTCCCTACTTCTAATGACCGAGCTGAGCCATTTCAGCTGCACCTACGCAGCAGACAAACACATTCTAGACAATTGTGTGCTTCCAGCTTTGTAGCCACAGTCTGGGGAAGCTCCTTTCCTGCTCCAGCATGACTGTGCCCCCCCATGCACAAAGTGAGCTCCATAAACTCACGGCGTCCCCAGGCTGGTCTGCTACAATTTGGCCTGGACAGAGCCCTGACCTCAACCCCGCTGAATACCTTTGGGATGAACTGGAACCCCAGCTGCAAGCCAGGCCTTCTCGCCCGACCCCACTGATGCTCTTGTGGCCAAATGGACACAAATTCCCAAAATCTGGTGGAAAGCCTTCCCAGAAGAGTGGGGACTGTTATAGCTGCAAAGTGGCGGGACCAACTTCATATCAATGCCCATGGGTTTGGAATGGGAGGTTCAACAAGCATGTACTGGGATGATGCTCAGGTGTCCACATACTTTTGGCCATATCATCAGAAACCTACCCGCTTTAAAGAAGAATCCGGTTTGCCCATTTTCACCTACAGTTCACATAGGTGTATAGCTCACCAAAGGCGACAGCAACCTTCTGGAGAAAACTGGCAGAACCACCTTTCTCCAGGCCGGTTCTCCTTCGCTTAAAACTTTGGCACCATGGAAGTTTGAATCCAGCTTCAGCATATCAGTCATATGGAAATTTCCCAGCAATGTCAGCTCACGACCATCAAGATCTGATCTTTAGATCTTAAAGCATTAAGGCTCTGGCTGCAGTAGATCCAGAGCCAACTGATATGGACTTCACGCAGTTCATCTCATCTTTCCTGCAGCTTTAAAATCAGCCTCTGTGTTTCCCATTAGTGGCCAAAATATTAGACCTCCTCCAAATCCTTTTTTTTTTTAACAATTACTTTCTTTCGCAGATGAATTCGATCGAAGGCACTCAACTCTCACGAATGTTCACAAATTCCGATTTTTCACAATAATGTACAAATCGCACATCGACAAACCATCTTAACCTTGTTACCTCGCCCACAACTAAGGGGATGCTGAACCACCTCACAACGCCGTGACAAACTGTCAATTTAGCAAATCTGCATTTACGGACGAAGAATCCTGAAAAATATAGATAGACAAAGGTTCTACTGGCAGGAGTTTCATTCGGTGACGGAGGTGTGATGATGGGGACTGCTTGCTTTTCGCTCAAGGAAGCTGCATTTCCGTAAACATAACAGTAAATGGGTGCGAGATGTGATTTTCCCATTTGTTTCTTTTCTTAATCGATCACTTTTGCTAGAAGGACAGAGCCGTGCTTGCGAAAAAGTGCGCGAAAAGTCATGCTGTTTGAGTTTGCTTTTTCTCATCGCTATGTACGGGCTGTGCTATACTGGATAAATAGATTCTACTTACGAAGAATACAAGAAGGCGCAAGCTTGAGCTTTACACGATAGAACACCACTACCGTTTTGAAGGATTTATTTTTTCAGTCGATGGTGCGCAGTATTTTGTGAAACATTTTAAAAAACGTACGGTTTTAAATGCAATGTCTACATTTTTACCGGTTCTGTGCGTTTTAATGCATCACAGCTGATGGCCACAGAAATAAACACTGGAATTTGTGTAATGAACACAAAATGGAAAAACAACCAGCGTGCAGTTTAATTCAGAACTATAACTGGCAAAGCTGGGAGTGGTAAGGAGCTTAGAAAAACGAATGATATTAAGTCATGGGTTGGCATTAATGTTAATTTCGGTGAGATGAGTCATTTTTCAATCTGAAATGGTTTATTTCGGATACATACCCGTCCTGGAGCTGAGGAAAACAAGACCGTTCACAGTTTACGCGATCGCAGAGAAGAACAAAAATTCAATTTCTTCATTAATGGCTCCATTTGTGTTATTACAGTACAAAAGCCCCCTTCTGTTTGCTTGTATTGTGGATAGCTGCTGAATAAAATTGGACTGGTTTTACCATAAGCAGTTTCAGAGTGGCCAACTGACATGAAATGCATGTGCTTGGACTGTGGGAGGAAACCAGAGCACTCGGTGGAAACCACGTAGACGCAGAGAACCTGCGAGCTGGACTAAGATGGAGCCAAACGTAAGCCCGCGTTTGAAGGGCTCAGGTGCTGTGAGGTGGTGGGGCTACCCGCCATGCTGCTGCTCCACCCATGCATCTATAAAGAGAATATATAGAGCAAGTATAGATCACAGAGGAAAAGACAGGTATACCCAGGACAGAGGCATTTTCATAAACTGACTCATTATGCTATAAATAAGCAATGTTTGTAGTGGAAAAACCGAGACGTACCCAGCTGTACAAATAGGCAAGTGCTGACAATATTAGTGTTTTGTTTTTTTAACCTTTTTTATGCTGAACAGTCAGTTGTTGTAGAAATCACTGCCACCAGGTTTGCTGTAAGTCAACCATTTCAGCCTGGAGCAGACTGTTTTCAAACTTTAAATGTTCAGGAGGGGGTTAAAGCTTTGCTGCTGAGCTTTCTGCCTGCATCCCCATTGACAGAGTGCATTGTGGGAACTCGAATGGGTTTCAGTTGGCTGTTGCTGAAATGGCTGATGTAAACCCCTAGATGGGGCTTCAGATTCGCATCATAACTAATGATGCACGAGGCCCAAGTCCATTGTGTGTCCTAGGACACAACAGAGTGACACTGATCTTATGGAAATGCTGTTTTTGTGTGGCTGTTTTGGAGCCAAACAGATGAGGTATAGCTTGGAAAGCAGAGGTTCATGCTTCTGTCAAACTGGATCCGGTGGGTCAGTAAGCCCTATCTGTCCATTCCGGTTAAGTGACTCATGAAAGCAACCCAACGCCGTCTTTATGCTCAGCTGACCATAGGGAGCCATCAGATCAACCTGAACAAACAGCTGAATTTATGGCTTCTTCCCGTGTTGTCAGAGGGAAAGGCATTGCACAGAAGAGAGATTTTCGAGCTCTGTTGTAATGCGCAGACATTCCGCGGTTCGAATTCTGCATGGATCTCCAGACATTTGGATTCATATATTAATTATACATTTTTATTAGCTCTGAAAATGAAACAATTTTGTAAAGATGTTCAGAGGGTTTGGGGTGTGCATGTACAGTGGGACTCCGATTACATTCGCATGGTTTAATTCTATGAATCCAGTACAAGCTACTGCTAAGCCAAGCAAATTTTTTCTCCGCTCCAAGTTCTTGGTGTACAAATTTCACAGTGGCAGTTCACAAACCATGCATTTTTTTTTTGCAGCTGTTTTTTTAAAATAATTTTTATTTATCGGTTTAAAAGGCAAATAATAAGGAATACAAAAATCGACACTATGAGTTACTCCTTACACAATACAGAACAAAGTTTCATAAAACATGCTAAAAAAAAAAGTCATTTAAATGTAATAGATCGAAGGGTGGTCTGGGGTGAGAGAATATGAAGACTGGAGGGGTTTTGATGTAGCTAAAATAAAACAATTATACTTTTTATATGAATTCAGATATGGGCACGGACTCGGACGCAAAGTCGTAAATGACTTGCATTTCATAGTCCAACAAATGAGCTCAGAATTATTTCAGAAATGGTTTCCTTGTTTCTGAATTAATTTAAGTCATAAGTGGTTGGAAGTAAGAAGAGTAGTAAAATAACATACATAGCTGCCTTTGAGAGGTCATCCTGACCAAAAAAAAACCAAAAAAAAACTGGTTTTCTAGGCATTTCCATACATCGGGCAACATTTCAAAAAGATTCAAATGTTGCACAGCATGCAGAAAATCAGACAAACGTGAGAATCCCAAAAGCAGTGAAAAAACCTTTCAGCTCAGTGCTATTAATATCTGTGAAGCCAAGTTTGCATGCTAAGATCGGGAGACGCTATTAAACCCAAAAAAAACCCGAATATTTTTAGCCTGTTGCACAAAAGGAAACTGACTGGTGTGTGGAAACTGTCTGTCCAAGTTGGAATTTTGTGCTCTTAGTAAAATGGCACTAACTAGTAGTTACAGTATTGCATACCGTCTTATCCTGAGGAACATTTTGTTACCAGGCTTGGGTCATTTCTTTTTTCGGTTTAGCTTGGAAGAGGCCATTCACAAATCTAGGCAAAAGGTTAAGTTACACTGTTTTGGCACCACTGTTAAGTCCCATGGGAACCAGAGGCTATTCTATACTTCATCCCTGGGTGCCCCATTCCTCTGGTCTTCCTGGAATCCACTCTATGCTCATCCCCTTGGCCTCCAGCAGGAGACTCAGGGGGTGGGGATTCTTGCTGTGGAGTCAGCAGTATCAGTTTACAGTCCTCCCTGTTGAGTCCGAGTCCTCATCGAAGAGCTTGACATTAACTGCTAGAGCTATAAAGAAAGGCGGAAAGAAAAAGAGATGCTCAGTGGCCAACACAGGTAACAACTTCAATACCAACGCATCTCACACTCATCTTGGCAGCTCTCAAGGAAGGACAATGTCCTAAAAGCTTTCACTTTCAAAAGTAAATCAAGGTGACGGATTTAGGGGTGCATAAATCGCACAACTAGTCGGTCTGGAGGGAACGTATACCCGAATCCAGCGGAGAGATTAAACGCAGTGTTTCCAAAAGTAGCTTTACTACCACAGACAGCATCAATAATGTAATGAAATTTTAATCCTGGAGGACTATTGCTGTGCATGAAATATGTGTCATCAGTATTCAGGTGCTGAGATATTTATTGGCTCCCATTGCCGAGACCTTTTTTTCATGCAAATCACAACTTTTTGGCCCCTGGGAGAGTAATATGTTCTGATGTCTGTCCCAACAATAATATTTTTTTAGCTTCACATATTTTACACCGCGTATAGGGAAGCAGAGGGTGCAAGTAACTTTTGCAGCAATCGCAGTGCCTTCGCTTTTATTTGCGCTAATTTCATATTAGGATTATGGATGATGTTTGCTGATAATTTTAGATTCTGAGTTTCAGCCTTGGGGAAACAATGCACATTTGGCACATTGTCCATCACCAGTTCTTGTTAAATATTTCATAACAAGTGCACTGGAGCATTTTTTTTTTTTTTTTTGGGAGAGGGAGATTTTAATGCTGCATTTTTCTTTTCAGTTCTTTTTGCTTTAGCAGCACTTATGGAAGAACATTATAAATAGATGTATTATGAATAGAAATTTCAGCTCACCCATTCATGTTTGATGGCTCTGTTACAGGATGGGACACAGCTTCGCATACAAAGAACTTCTTCAGCCACCAGCATTTCTCAAACGGTACTTGAATACCTTTATGTATTACAATAGAGAATAAATGAGGGCCGTTGTGTTAAAGAAAACAGCTTTTAATCCCAGGTATAAAATAAATGTATAACAGGAAAGATTACTACTGTACTGGTCTTACAAAGTTGGTGTGTTGCTCAAAAATTGTTTAATTTATCAATAAGAGGATGATGTGGTGGTTTGCCGGCTTAAATTCTGCCAGAAAAATGAAGGCTGAGCAATAACAGCCCTGTGCTCACCATAGGAAACTGTGGTCTTGTCCTGTTCTGCAAGATCACAGCAAGACAGGAAGGAGCTTGAGGAAGAACTACTTGAGGCGGAGTTGAGCCGTGCTTTTAAAAGGCGAAGTCAGAGAAGCAGAAATGAACATTTGCAGTTTGCAATGCATCACTGTGCAAACGTCACTGTTATGTCAGGACTCTTACTGCGATTGAAGTGATTCTTTGCGAGGAGACATCCAGCTGATGGAACCGTGGCCATTTTTGGGCTCTCACAAAAGTTCTCAAAAAGACCTGTGGAATCACAAATGAACAATGTTAAGGGCGAACAAGTCCGGCACAAAAAAGAAAAACATAAAAAGTACGACATAAACTTTATCTTCGGCTACCTACAGAGGAGCAAGGGATATTAAGGACAAAACTGTAACCTCCACATAGGCTTACCTCTGAACCGCTTTAGGTGGATATATATTGTGGAGATGTGCTCTTGCACTGAAGTGTCGAAGAAGTAGCTGCAGAGAGACGAGTGGCGGCGGGTTTTATAGAGCAGCAGATGAGGCCGCTGTAAACAGTGGCGAGCAGCCAAGCACGTGAGCGGCGAGTGCAAGGGGCTCATGGGAATGTTTCAACAACAGCCTGGTCAGTGACACGGCCAAGATCTCAGCGTGCTGCTCTGCTGAGCGTGAACCTCTTTCTGAGACTGAGACGTCTGCTGAATCTCCATAACTAAAAATGGATCCCATGCTAAGCATCTAAATAGCAGCATTAAAAATATATTTAGAAGCGGCCCCCCTCCCCAAAATGTGATAATTTAACGGAAAGTCCAATTCCTTTTTTGCTCAGGCAAATATGTAGCGTAGAATGACCTTCATTATGGGTCTATGAACCCATGCATAACCATAGCCGTGCACTGCACCCTCAAGGGCAAACTGTGCTGTCCCATATATCAGCGTGGAATGCCCTTTACCAGGTCTGCAGTCTTCAACAACAATTTTCATCAAAAGAAAATGATCTTAATTTTTCATTTAGCAACATTGACTTATGAGTGTCCTTTTGGAGAAACGGTCACACTTTAACAGGACGAGTATCCGGCACTGAAGTTACGAGTAGCTAATCGGCTACCCTAATATACAAACTATACCCTAATATTATATATATATTATATATAATACCCTAACACTATATACCCCAATATGACCAATTACATCCCCCCATACAAAGGTAGGCTGTTTAAGTATAATTTTTAACATTGTATTCCTTGCTTATTAAATATTAACTAGTTTTTTTTGTCGCAAGTGTACCTGCAGTTTGGGTCAAATCTGCCTTTGTTCAAACCCTGTTGGATCCTCGGTTGCTTTAGGACATCCTATGGAGTGCTGATCATTCTTTATGTATGTTGTTTCTGGTATTTTGTCCAGCCTATGTCTATGTTGGCTCAGGTCAAAGGGGACATGGGATATAAACACTTTAGCACATGTTTTGCTTGTAGGGAAGGAGAGGAAACTCTGAACCTGACAAACTGCTCATACCATCATACCAGGCCATCGGGTGCGGGCCTGCATCCAGGGGCTTTTGGAGCCGTTCCAAAAATTTCATTTAGTCGAGAAGAGGTACAAACACACACATTCTTCTCGAAATAGCAAAGCAACGTTCATGCATAAATGGTCGTAGGCATAAACTCTGCAGAAGGGGTGAGATGAGGATTTCATGCGTGCTAGAATCGAGGTAAATAGCAACGGGAGGGTTGTTTGTTTTTTTCCTTGTTTTTGGCAAGAGGTAACATCGGTTCCCCAGAAACAGTCATTTGGGGCAGGGGTCAAAGCTAGCGGCTATCGACATAAAAAATAAAAATGAAACATGAATTCATCAAATGCAGACATTTATGCAGCATCACAATAGTGCTTGTAACTTATTTCACTGCTGGTTCATAAAAAGTTTAGATTCACAAAAAAATGCATCCCGAAAGGTGATGGCGCAGTTAAGGTGTAGCTGTGCAAAAGCCCTGAAAATAGAGATTAAAACTTAATTTGAGATTAAACTCAAACTGAGATTAAAGTGTCAAAAAGTCTGAGCGCCTGAAGTAGCTGGCAGCACATTAGCTGGTGAGGTACAACATATCAAAAAAAAAAAAGTTGAGGAAGATAAATAAAATGAATAAAATTGACAAAAGTCCGCTAGGCTATAGAAAACATAGCTTGATTTTTGTTAAATGTTTCTGCAACAGAGAATAATGGATTTCTATAAATATTTACAAGAGTGAAGCTGCCGCCCTAGAAAAAGAGAATGAACTTGGTCAACTTAAATGTTCGTCCATTCAAACAGATGGTGAGCTTTCTATTGTGATTTTAACCGAGGAAATACAGCCAAAATTTACATTTATGTATGTGTTCCATGTACAAATTATTAGGGAACTTTATTACTTCTGCAGATATTCCTGCTTGAGTTATTGCACCCGCAAACATCATATTAAATTGGTGGTGGGACAGAGCAGATGCTGACTATGCTCTCCTGTGGCTGACCAAGCGAGTTGAGACAAGCAGACTTTTTGATATAAATATTAATTAAAGTTTACACATTTAAACGTGGATTTAAAAAAAAAAAAAAGCACAGAAAGCCGCTCAAACAGGTAAACGCACAGGTGGGCAAAGGCAGATTACGGTACAGCTTTACGCAAATTGAGAAAGAGGCCTGAATTCTAGAGCTGAACATACGTATACTTTCCCAGAAAAATCTGTTTATTTAAATAATTTTGTATTCGTTTCATTTATTTGACTTAAAGAGAGGGAAAAGGAGAGAGTATGAGCTGTCTGAGAGGCTTTAAATGGTGAAAGGGTTGGTATCCAAGTTCTTGCTTAATTTTTTTCCCCCCAGCATTTTAAGCGCTGTACTTTTTCACATTTATTTCATAACAAGTGACCTCACTGTGTTTTCTGTGTTGCTTTCATAAATTTGTGAGAGAAATACATAATAAAATGTATAAATCTATAATAAAGACTCCAGTCGCTCCCACATGCCTGGTCCTGGACTTGTCACACCCCTGTAGTTCCATCATTTGAGACCCAGTAAGCAGCCATCTAACCCTAGACTGAAGTGGGGGTTGAAGGTCACCAGTCCCATGAGAGCAAACAAAGCATGACTGACCACGGTGCGGAACAGATGCGCTCTGTTTGCTTCCAGAAAATAACATTTTTTGTCAGCTGATGAAAATAAATAGGTGTGACCCTTGGCATGCGCTACAACAACACAAAAAAAATAAAAATAATGGCAATTTTTAAGCATCACAATGTGCAACAAGTAAACTGTGCAAGACATACAATAATAGCCCTGCCTTTACATCTGGACCGTATGTGATGTTTGGTGTCACAATATAAGCTGTTACTGATATGTGTGACTGAAGCAACTGTGAAATATCAATGAATGTCATTCAGTCAGTTATCTGTTTTACGGCTTTTTTCCAGGAGAACCCGGGTTGGCTGTTTTCTGCCAAATTCCGTGTCATCAATATTTCCTGTCTTGTGCAGTCGTACATGTTGACCCCATAATTTTCATATCCGCAGTCACCTCATCCACCCGTTTCTTCTTTGTCCTTCCTCTCGGATGGCTCTCGCCAACACTTCTTAACCATTCTCTTCCTTGCGCATCGCATGGCCGTACTGGCGAAATCGCATAAAGCTGTCCCAGCGGACTCGACACCTAAACTATCTCGCAGATTCACGCTTTTAATTCCGCCTTCTACCGTCTCTAGCCCTCTATAATTTCCTCAAGTTCTCAGCCTTTAGTACCCCTCTCTCGCTACCATGCAGCATGTGTGTCTGGGTACAACCGGAATAAAGTTTTCCTTTCATTCGCCACCTTAAACATAAGCAATGGAAGTAAATCCCGAAATTTCTTCCACCAACACGTTATTCTTGTCATGACCGCAAACTTTGCTCCCCCTGCTGAGCTCAGCATGTCACCTAGGTAACAAAGCCTGTCAACTTGTTCCTGTTCCACTTGTTTGCCAATGACAAAACTTCTGGTGTAGCTGAGAGAGGTATGTGGGCTGACATCTGCCAATGAATGAGGAAAACGATTAAGGTGCTGGCCTTTAGGAGACTGCCCTTGATGCTGCTGCATTTATCGTGCACCCATTTCTCAAACTGTACATCTTCTGGGGTTCTTCCCTACTCCTCTACCACATACACGAAACAGCCACTTACCTGACTCCTCTCTTATATGTGGCTTGTATCCTACTTCCATCAACTTTGTTTTCCCTACATTCATTTTTAAACCCCTTTTACCCCTACTAACCCTTCACTTAGAAACCTTTTATTCAAGCTCCTCCTCACTATCAGCCATCACGACTAGGTTTTCCATATACAGAAGCTCCATGGGTAGGCTCAGTCTGACCTCCATTGTGTATTGCCTCCATCACAATGCCAAACAGCAACATACTCAGCACCAACCCTGGATGCACCCCAATTGTCCCGGAAGCTGGAACAATCTCCAGATAAAATGTGCAGGCTGACGTTAGGAAGGGCATGCGATGGCAAAAAATCTTCTCCAACCTCTACTTTTAATGCTAATTTCTGCAATATGAGTAAATTATTCATATATTTCATAACTTCTCAAAATTTTGTCCAGAGTGCTTGTTTTATCTAAAAGCACAACACTCCCTAAAGAAAAGAAATTTAATATAAAGAAAAAACTGAGAGGAAATGATAATAGTAGATAATATTGCATGTCTGTCTACAAACATACTGAACTAATTCTTAAAAATATTCACACCAGCTTTGAGGAAAACACAACTACCTTTTCAATCCCCATAATCTCATTTTACTCCTCAGATTAAATGAGGTTTTTTCAGTCAACACACATGCGCACACATGGTGTTATACAAAATCGTGACATGGCCTCCAGGCAGATCCAGCCTAACTTCTTTGTTAATCTAAGGATGACAAAGTTGGTTAACATATACAGTACTCACTGCATTAGGGCAGCGGAAGTCACTCTCTGTGGCATCTGTCTGTTCAACAGCACTAATAGTACTTGTGTACTAAATGCATCCACTTAAAAAATAATACAGTTTGATGGTACATAACGTATTATTACTTTTTTATCCTTCCACCTTTCTGATTTCTGACCTGGACAGCACAGTTCAGGTAGCATAGATATACAAATTTATTCTCGTAATTAAAATTGATAACTTTTCTGCAAAATCACATCCAGTTCCCTGCAATCCGAAGGCAGAGTTTTCCCACCAAAATGTCAGGTTATAATGAGCTGTTAAAAACTTTTTTAAAAGAAAACAGCATTTAACTCGCCTGCTGTCATAGCAGGAACTGTTAGACCGATTTATGCAATTTTTTTCAAGAATTGTGAGCATACTGGGTTTGTTATTAAACAGGGTAATGGTTTAAATTATTTGTGCGGAAGCAATAAACCAGTGCCCAAGAATATATGGTGTCGTGGACCTAACTCGACGAAACACCGACGAAGAAAGGTGCCCACTTGATAACCCCGATGAGATACCGTACCATTGCTGCGCCACGCCATGTTTGGAGTTATAGGTAGTTGGCGCTAGTTTTGATAGGTTAGCCATTGTGTAGCGGCTTTGTAAGCGTGCTGTGGGATTGCCGTGGGGGTTAGGACGGGATTAGATGGGTAATGGGATCCCTGTTATAAACCAAGCTCCTTTTTTTGGCACTGTGTGTTTAATACGAACCTGATCAACTTTTGTTATGGCAGATTTTATAAAAGCAGTGACACTGGCTTTCGCTTCCATCTGTCTGAAAAAGGCTAAAACCTCATTGCCAGATGGTGAAAAATCTTTTAAGTAGGCTAGCATGTTGATCAACTAAATAATTTCTGATGCTCTGTGGTGCTCTAAGTTTACAGCCTTTGCTAGAAAGCCATATAAAAAACAGTGCAATTTACTTTTTTACATTTTAAATGACTTCTTGGTAAAACCTGAGCTTTATTATTAATTTAGCCAAAAAACAATGTCATTTTTCTGTAAGCTGGAGTTTATTAGTTTACTTTGCATCCCTGTTTGGGTCAAATACATTAACAAAACATGTTGCTTTTATTCAGCATACATATGTGCCACACGCATTACTGGATTGTCTGGTCTTTCCAAAAAAAAAAAAAAACAACCTAAATAAGACCACAGTGCACTGCAAAAATACTTATTTCTTGCAACAACTGGGATTAAGAAGTTGAATTAAGTAATTGTGACATCCAATATATATATATATATTTTCCTAATTTATTTGTATTGTTAATAAATCAATAAATGGAGATTTTATCACATTAGTCACCAAAAAACGAATTATAATCAGACTATTTCTTCTTTGAGCTTCTGAATCGGTGTCCTCTACAGACAGAAGACATAGCATTACATTTCACTATGAGCATATTTTTATTTGAACCCAGAAGCATGAGCCACCTTTTGAAGTGGGTTTTACATGTGTAGGCTGGGCTATAAACTGCCTACTGGCGATTAACTTACATGCAGCTTTAATGTGAAGTTTCCCTCACGTGTTACTGACTACATAAATGATTCATAAAGCCTCTTGTTGTACTTGCTATAGAATATCACACCGTGAGAAATGAGAAGACAGCTGGGACAGCCAACCAAAACAAATACGAATGCCAGCAATATCTGGTGGTTCTATTTGTGTCAGCTTATGAAGACCTTCCAGTCAGCTGGGTGTGTAGGCCATTTTTCATTTATTTTGGTTGTATAGGTTTGGTTGCGAAGGTTCTTACATGTACAAAATAGCCTGGTGTTAGCAGACCTCAAGGTAGCTAGTTGTAACAACTGGCAAATCTTTGACTTCGAACTGTGTTTCGAGTTGTTTTGAAAGCCACATTGTTTGTTTGTATGTTTGTTTGGTTTGTCTGTTAACAAAGTGGACGGAAAATTTTGTTTGTTCCTGAAAGTCATTTTGGCTAGATGGTTACAGTGTTGTCAGGACATGCGTTTGGCTACTTTGCCTTTGAGCTCCTGGTAAGTGCAGTTAAAGTAGTTGAATTAAATGGAGTCAAATCGAAGTGCGTTACGTTAAGTTCTTAATTTAAACGTATTAATGTTTTAAATGACTTCCCAGACAGCGTGGCCACGGAGGCCTCATATGGGTTGCAGTGCAGCTATATAGGCCAGCTATAAGCTAATGATGGGGTCATATGACAACAGAGTAACCCAAATATAGCCTGAGACCAGCTTGCAGTATGAGTCTGTTCTGCATGACTTTGATCGGAGGTTACCTCTGAGGTTGGCAGAATAGGCTTGTATAGGGAATAAAGTGGGGTTCCTCTGTCTCACCTGTTCGGTGCAATGCACTATGTAATTAAATGATAAATGTGGACCTACAGCACAGAATTGGTGGCCTTAGCGCTAAAACTATCTTGAATAGGTGTGACATTTTCTGAAAATTATTGTTTCGTTGCAGAAAAATGTCATGTCATGGACTTTACACACAAAACTTTGTGTCTTAATCATGACTTTCTACCGAAGAGTTTGTCAAAATGACGCGCAAGTTGTGCTGTATAATTTAAAAAAAATAAATTTGAATGGTTTGGCTTGCTGTTTCTTGTTGGATAAAATTCTTCCATAACTGGTTCTTGGATGCCATTCTGTCTAGTACATGAAGGCATAGTTTGCTCTTTTGTGTCTCCCTACTGCCTGGGAACAGCTAAAGACAAACAAATTATTAGGGCAACTGTGATAAAAATATAGCATCAGACTAACCATATTCAAAACAAAACTGGTGCTCAATCCTTGTTGAGTGATGCTTGAGCAGATGGTTCTTTCTGTAGGGATGTCCTTGGCATGGTTGAGCCTGCACCACCTCTGTGCCTTTTCTGAAGACTGAAGATTGTCAATACGAACAGAAGCAAAGATCACATTGACTCAAGCATTTCTTTTTTATTTGACTATTAAATTATTTAAGTTAAGCTTGGAAAGGGCTAGATTCTGCATAGAAATGTGTTCAGCAGAATTTGGCACTTTTGAAATTCATATTATAATCATATTTTGTCAACAGATGAATCTTTCTGGTGTTAAACACAGCTCTGTAATAGTCTTATGTATTATTTGAACTGAGTTTGTTGAGAAATTAATATATTTAACCGAGAGAATATATAATTTCGTGACTAAAATCATAGACATTTTCCTCCCATGAATGTGATTTACAGAACAAATAAATCCAGTCCATGGATTTGTCAAAATTAAGTTTCTGTGGAAATGGACCTTCCGTAGTTGGCGAATGCATTTGGTACGATGGTTCAGAAAATGGAATCTGATCCTTCAAGTCCAAAGCAATGACCTTTGACCCACGGGCACTGAAAGGCGCACTTAGTATAAACGGCCTCCCCCAGAAGAAACCCATTAGCTGGTGCCAAAGTGTGAGACAAATATGATTTTCATCTCTGCGGCTTCTGTGTGAAATGCATACAAATGAATCACATGCAGCTACTTGGTAACCCAGTTCTGCCAGCTATACACTGAAAATGAGCTGAAATAAAACATTTCCGGGATATTCAGATTGACCTAAAACGGTCATTTCCCAATAACCAACTCGTTCTTTCGTCTCCCAGCTCATGCAGGCCTCTTATTACCATCCTTCCAGTTCCTCTCATGTTGCCCCTTAATCCCTAATACATAGCTCTGCAATCCATGTCTGGACTCCATAAAAATCAAGCCTTTCTCTATAATTTTTTAATTTCTTTTTTGCACAACAAACTAACCAGGTTATTACTGTGTTGGCCCAAATAAAAGATGGCATTTTTTTCTGGGAATTGCATCTGGAATAAGTGGAAGTCATCTTAAATTCGAAGACTCGGCCTATAAAGGTCGTATATAGCACCAGTAGGTGGCGTCACTTATCCCCTGGTGTCACTTATCCACAGAAATGATCAACCGGCCCCAGCGAGACTGAAAAATGGCAACACCTGGAGATGTTCTGGAAAAAAGCAGCTCGAGGTTAAGCCAAATTAACCGAGGTGTGAGGAGGAGTTATGCTGCCAATTTTAAGATAGCGGTGATCAATAAGGCGGAGGTGTCAACCAACTCTCAAGCAGCCAAGAAATATAAATTTACGGAATGTCGTGGTCAAAGATGGAGAGCCGAAAAAGATCGCGTTAAAAACGCACATGCGGTAAATATGAATATGACTTTTCTTTCCGAACATAAGGCACAACGTTCCAAAAATGAGTGCGGAATGATGGGGTTGTCGTATAATCCGGATGCTCTTATATTCGGGACAGTACATTGTGGAATATACAACTTAACTGTGCTTGAAGTAAAGTCACAGCCCAGACAGCATAACAGTGCAAACTGACTGCAGAACATGGGTTAATTTATTGAACATGAGTTCATTTTCAAGCTAGGATTTACCTCCTCCCTGAAACGGAAAACACTGAGCTGCTGCAAATGGTTAGTCGGTGTGGGGTAAATGAATCATTTCTTGCTGAGTGAGGCTCTAAAGCACTGACCTTTACTCTAGTTGGCACCGACATGAGCCATCCTGGTCCCTGGCGGAGGGAATGTACTTAAAGCCCAAGCCTTTGACGCATGAACCTGAAAATATAAATTTAGAACGGGCTTTGACTCTCGCATGTCATGTGTCCTCGGTGTCCTCGCTTCTCAGTAAAGCATTTGTTTGTTTACCCTCTGGAGCACCACACTATCTGTATTCTTATTAAGAAAAGCGTGCGTGCCCCTCTGTATCTCTAAAACGCAGATTATTATTCTGCCGGAGACTTGTTTTGTTGAATATATAGAGCAAATCCATCTGAGAGCATAGCCCTAAGATGCAAGTGAACTGCTTCTTATTGATTTCCATTAACTGCAGTGGAGGCCCGTTTCCTGAAACTGTACACCATACATTCCAATGAGAAGAACCATGCTCCATAAAGGAAGTCCTCCCTATTTTTTGTCCCTCCCTCCACTGGGTGACAAATGAAGACAGACAGGGAGGCTCTGCAAGCATCTGCTATCCATCCTTTGAAATGGTGGTCAAATTCCCTGACATTTAACTGCCAACCTCTTCTTCATAAAACAAAAAAGAAAAACCTTCCCAGAGCTCCGACAACGTGTATGAATCAAAGTTCTCCGCCACACTACACTCCCATCTATTGGAAAAGAAAGATAAATAACAGGACGAAATAATACTGTCAGCCTTTCTTTGTTCTTTATGGGGTTTTCTTGTTTTCGAAACGCACGCAGATTTCTCTTTTATATCAGACCACGGTACGTGGGATTATTTATAATAATAGGCTGTGTCAGTGTCCCCTTTGCCTTCTGTAAATATGTGCGTTTATGTAAGTGTACCGTGTTGGGGAAGAAGAGAAAAACATTGTGAATGTCAGTTCTCAAAATTATCATATTGGGAAAACAGGAAACGGCTCCGATTTACATAGCCGCTGTGTACACAGTCGGAGGCCTAATAATAGACCGAGTAAACTTCCAGAACATCACACAACTTTCAGCGTTCACGTCAACCTTTAAACTTTAAATTTGTTCAAAGCGCCACTCATCTTTTTCCAGAAAATTTCTTTTCGAACTTACTTTCTCGTCACAACACAGTAAGGATTACTCGACGTTTATCAACCGGTGCTTCATTTTGTTCTGTATTCAGGCACACGACCCCCCCCACCCCACCCCTCAGATTCAATTGCCTTTATAGTATATAAATTGCACAGAAATATTTAGGAAAATGGTACCAGAACTTTAAATAAGCTTGTACGCAAATAAATGTATGCAAAGGGCTGCTCTGAAATATAAAATGATTATGAATGGAAAAAATTACATTAAAATTCAAATACAGTAGCTGCCACAGTCAAGAAATTTATCTGCTTTTCTGTTTTATGCTCTGCTGGTTTGGTCAAATAGATTTGATGGTAACGTACTAGGAAAATGAATTCAAGCTTGAACTTTTTCAGTTCTTTTGCTTTGTTATTCAAGGAAGTAATTGAATATATTAAATTACTGTTATAATATTAGAGAAAATGCTAGCATTTTACCCATTAAATGGAAGGTGGCAACCGTTTGCAACCGATGACAGAAATTTTGACTGGAAGTACTGCACGCTCTCACCTGACAAAACTATTCCATTTATTCAATTTATTCATTTAAAACTTGACTTATTCTAAACAGTCTGCATCCTGCGCAGTGTCTCAGTTAAACCTCTACAACTTTGCTGCCTTTCAGGATTCAGTTGATGACCAAAGGCTGTAAAGTAGGTAAACCATTTAGAGACTTTGGACTTCTAAAGGACGGTGCATGCTTGTTACATCTAAAATGCTGCAGCATAAGAAATACTCGACACAAACAACCTAAGGTTAAAGAAGCTGTCAACAAATACAATTATTTCAAAAAAGAAACAAATCAAATTTATGTTCTTTTTTTGGCAAACACTTTGTCAAATGATTAAAATTCCAGTCTCTCTAATATTACATGTACATCTTAATATGAATAGTCTACGTTTAATCTATATATGAGCAAATTATTTCTGAAAGGAGACATATTTAAAGCTGCTTTGAAATATCCCCAGAGCAATATGGTGTATTTCCAAAAAATGTCCCCTGTCATGTTCTTTCGTGCAAGCCTCACAATGCATTGCCTAAAAGAGGCATCAACCAAATAAGTGGTAATAATTAGCAAATGGAAATAAAAGACAGAAAAGTCAGAAATGACAACGCACCTTAAAAATAGTGTCTGGCAGAGATAAAGGCCAAACGAATAACTTTCGATGACTGAGGAAAACTTGTTTTATGTTGTCATGTGAAATGTCATCTCAGATGACACACAGGTGGTAGCAGGTGGCACATTACCGTCACGCTTAACCTATCATATTACTAGTTTAACCATCATCACACATGCTGCCACCAGGGTCATTTTTACATCAAAAGTGTATTTTTAAAGGTGTAAAGGAGTTAGCTGAACCTGTTTCACGGTAGCATAATGGCACCTGAAAGACCCAGGTGTGTCACTGCAGCAGGTGCCATGGCAAAGGTGTCACCTACTGAGTGTCCTTCTCACACCAACTAAAGCCCTACAGGGAGCTTACAACCAGTCCAGCAACAAATGTGGCTCTGAAATAGTGATAAGCCAAAAAAAAATGTACCCCGTGAGCCCAGTCAAACCCAGAACAGCGGTAATAAGCCAGCAAACCCAGATGGTTACTTCCCACTTGCCTACAGAGTGACTGTTGCACTTTCTTTGTGCTGCGCTAAGTCTAAAAGCTGGTTTTAGATTTGATTTTTTCCTTTCGCATCTGAAATTATCGAATAAGAAATAATTCTTATAATTCTGTTACGACGTCTGTACAAATGCTAGGCTCGGCCAAAGGTCTAGTGGAACAGGGTTGTACATAAAGGGCAAAGGGGAATACGGAAAGAGGTTGTCCCCATAGTGCCCGAGAAAGAAAACAAAACCAAAGAATATACTTGCGGAGGGATCTCTTGTGCGGGAGATTTGTGGAAAACCAGGGATTATATAAATATATGAGGTATGTTCGGAAAGTGTGCTTACAAAAAAAAAAAAAAAAAAACAACTGACTACCTTAAGCCCAGAAAAGAAAAAATAAAATGGCAACACCAAAAAAAAAAGTCTTCCGCTCCTTTCTAACTACACTAATCTAAACTGCCTAGAAAGAAAACATACAGATAGATAAAAGGCACCACTTCCTCCAAAACAAACCATCACGCCCATGCAGCACACACCAAACGCCAGCAAATCTAACCATTCACAGTTCAGTCCAGATACTAAAACATTACCAGTCAGTCAGAAAACCAAGAGAGAAACAAAACTCAGCAAGACACCAAACTACACGCCACTACACGCCACCCTGTCCACTTCGTATGGGTTGTTCTGCAAAGAGGTGCGTGAGGTGGAGTCATCCAACTACTCACAGGTGTATCTGTTCACAGAATCTACATTCCTGTTCACATGGACAAAAAGAGAACCACAAACATCCAACACAGGGCTACGACAATTCTAATACTAATATGACCTCTTCTTTAACAAGAGGAACTGAAAATATCAACTGCTTTGTATGTACTGTAGATACTGTATGTGTAGCGAGTTCAGCTCTACAAAGATAGACAGGTTTGCCTAATAAAGATGGAGGCAAAACAGCAGCTTTCCGGCAAATCTGGCATGACAGAATCAAAGAAAGGTGATCTGTAGCTGTGGAAATGAGAACAAACTGGTTTGTTTCTCTAAGATGCATCTGCATGCTGGGCTTTGAGTTGATGTGTGGACCAGGCTGCACAGAGCTGCGGTCTGAAACAGCATGAGACAAATATTTTACATGAAAATCTGATAACACTGGATAATATATACAAACACACCCACACGGTATACATATATAGAATTCGAAAGTGCCATCAAGTCATTGCTGACTCCTAAGCAACCACTGGCATTGGTTTTTCAAGGCAAAGAGAAAGGAAAGTGGTTTGCCTTTGTCTTCTTCTCACGTACTTTTTCCTTAGAGGGGTGCGGACACAGAGGAGAACATGCAAACTCCACACACATCCCTGGGCTGAACTTGAACTGCACATCAGGCAAGCAGCCCAGGAGCTGTGATGCACCACCATATCCCCGTATACATATATGCATTATTATATTAGTTTCCAGTCTTGCAAAGGTAATTTCTTTCCATTTTTATTAATTCCTAAGCTCAAAAATTAATGCCTATTTATTCTGAAATGACACCAAATCCCATTAGAATGGAGAAAAATACTTCTATAGTTAACATTAGTTATTGCACCACAACATAACAAGGCAGTTCCCCTTCCTTGAGGGAATCTAACACCAAACAGCTACCCTACCCGTACGCCTTTCTTAGCTAATATATGTCCTTATATTAAACAAACATAGAAAACATATCGACACGTGATTTCCATGTATTTACGCAACCTTTAATGCAACAGAACAAATAAAAACAATTCAGAAGGATGAAATCTGCCCAAACAACGTTGCTAAACAAATTGATGCCATTTGGACTGGCACGGCCAAAGAAGTGACTGGGACATCGAAATCGCATGTAAGTAAAATTTGGTTCTCCTAAAAATGACACAGTGCTTTTTAACTGAGCCAAGGGTGTTAGGTGGAACCCTGCAACCTCGGATTGTCCAACAGCAAATGCTTGCATCTCAGTTCATGGCTGTAATTAATATTCCTGTAAGTCTGGAACGACAAACGAAAGTAAGACAAAATATATACATTATTTAAACTTTATATATTTGAAATTGTATAAGTACAGCCAAAAAAATGCTAAAGCAAAGAGGCCAAAATATGCCAACAGTTCTAAAAACTTCATCTAATTTATTTTTTCTTGCTGTACAGCACCATTGACCGTGGTGATGGACAGCATCCGACAGAAGAGGAGAAGTGAGACGGCGCTCACGAGGTCTGGCCGGGACCGCGGTTACCCTTTACACAATAAGGTGACGACCCCCCTCTCTGCCGAGTGTCTGGTTTTAATCCACACCGCAGCAATTACTTTGGGCTTTTGACAGCATTCAAAGAGAAGCAAGGGAAATACATCCATTGATAAAAGCCTTATGCTGAGGAGCTAAAGGGATTATTTCCATAAAAAGCTCCAAAGGGATGAGTGGTGTTGGTGCTAGTGGTGTGGGGGGGGGGGACAATACCAATATTTTCCTCTCCTTCGTTTTCCCGTAATTGGAAAAGGGATTAGTGAAAGGAAACATAATCAACATTTAACAATGGTCTTGAGAAACGGAGCTGTCTCGGAAAGGTCGGTAAATATTTCGAACAAACTGTGAGTGGCCCCACTCCTGGCAGGCTGAAGTGGAGGATGTTACGGATTTATTTTCGCTCCGCTCACCCAGGCCGGCAGAGCACGGCGACCGAGAAGTAGGGAGATGCTCACCAGGATTTGATGGCCCTGGTTGTAAAAGGCAGATGTGATTAATGAAGTGTGTGCTCCTCTCCGCAGCCGAGCCCGCGCTCTGGTCGGCTTCTGCTCTCATGTCATTCTCTGACAATTTGCCTTCACTCGTTCAGGTAAAATGCATGAAACTCTTGAGGAAATATGTACTTGAGGAGAGTGGAATACTTGTGAGTCCAAAGCTCGTGTTCTTGGCATTGGCATGGGTTCTCATGTTTAGAACCACCTGTTCTAAAGCTCTTGAGAACCTCTTGAGAACTGCCAATGTATTACATCTGGAATCAGAAACATGCAAGCATTATAAGCACAATTTCCTTTCTTCTTCCAACATGTGACTGTTCTCTGTTAATTTGCTGTTCCCCATGTTTATCCATCTAAATCCCCCAACAATTTTACGTTAAATAGAATATTTGAATGTCTAGTCATCACCAGTGGTGGTGGACAGCAAGCAGGTTAGCCCAAAGTGACAGAGTACAATAGCGAGTCCACAAGGCTTTTTTACTGCTACATGAGGGACAGGGTTATCACCACTTTGTATGCCTTCTGGATCCACTTTTGGGGCTATTTCAGCTTGCAGCACAAAAAATCTAAAATAACTGAATTACTGAGGCTAGCACCTTTTCTAAAGTGCAACCAAATGAAATGGCAAAATGACAAAACTGAAACTGAAGTGAAATGACAAAACTAACAATATATTTTATTACTTTTGCAAATGCTTTAAAAACACTTTTGTATATGTTGCTGATGTGATAGTTTACTAGTTGAGTTACCTAGCCAGGATTCATTGGGCTCAAATTGTGAAAGAGTGCTTCAGGAAGCATGAGAGAGACATCATTTTCACACGTGGATCAGCCACCACAGAGTCCAGACCTTAACCCCATTGAGAATCTTTGGGATTTTGTGCTGGAGAAGACTTTATGCAGCGGTCCGGCTCTGCCGTCATCAATACAAAATCTTGGCGAAAAATGAATGCAACTCTGGACGGAAATAAATGTTGTGACATTGCATAAGCTTATCGAAACGATGCCATGGTAAATGCGTGCCGTAACCAAAGCTAAAGGCGGTCCAATGAAATATTAGAGTGTTTCACTTTTTTTTTTGGCCGGGGGAGTGTATAACAGCTACTGCTTCCTGCTGCTGAACATGCAGATGGAAATGACAGCAACATGCATGCAGGCCATAGTGATGTTCCCACAATAGTAACAAATTATATATCACCAAACTTTATTACTTTTCAACTTTTTTTGGTAATTTGTGTGTGCTGTTTGTGTAGAGCATGTGCAGTACTGTGTGAGAAACTGCATCAGCCTGTGTGTGTATGTGTGCAGAGCAAGTACAGTATGTGTGGATACCAAATAATAACAAATAATATGTGACCAAACTTGTTTTTCACATACTTGTTTGTGTGTGAGATTACAAAATTTGTCAGCATCTTTATGTACGCTGTGTGTGACGTTACTAGGCTGCTTCCCCAACCTACAGTACATTTTGATGAACTTGAATACTCAGAAACTTCACTTAGGGTGAGAAGTACCTGTGTGCCAAATTTCAAGTCTGTGGCCTGAAGAGCCAAGCTGTGAATAGAGAACAAACTGACAAACATACAGAGACTGCATTTTATAGATACTGAGTCAGATGTTTAGGCCCCAGGATTTTCCTTAGTTAACTGGAATTATCTTCCGCACTAAACTCAGTTTTTGGTGATAACTGTACTAAGTGGAAGCAGTCAGTTTCCACAAAACTCCCCTAAAATTTAAACAAATGGCCAGAAAGTTTTTTTTTTTTTATCAACTCTTAATGCAGTTTGTTGTTTTTTATTTACTTTTCTCAGAAAACTGGCTATTGTTCTATCTTGTTGTCCAACAGTTTATCATGGACTTTGACCTTTGGCTTTGGTAAAATTTGCAAAACATGCAAGTAGCAGAGGCCTTCCTTTTGGTGAGGTGCGTTGTATAAATATTATATGTAGCAGTAAATATTACTGTAAAGTGGAGCTTTTCATGCAAGTGCGATACTTTGTCGAAACTGTTAGAGTGAAATCCATCCGTTGAATGAGAATGACTTTTGGAAATTGTCAAGCTTGGCTGAGAAACTGATGTTGGTCTCCACCAGGGTACAGGGTGTGTGAAAATAGGGTTGAAAAACCAAATGAAAAAACAGGATCGTGGGAAACGTTCAGGAGATTAAGGTGTTTTGAAAGTATGTGTTCAATGAACTTGTTTAAGTAACATTTGTATGATTGCTTAACCTTTGACTCCTGGTCAGAGTTGCAGTGGCCTGGAACTTATGTTGAATTCCCTGGGCACAGGGGTATGAAACTGCGCCCTGAATGGGATGCTGGTACATTGCAGGGTGGCCACACACACACGCAGCCACAGACTGCAGCCAAATTTGAGTAACCAATTAACCTGAAACACATGTCTTTGGACTGTCCAGACAAACCCGAGCACCCACAGGAAAACCGCACACATACAGGGAGAACATGCAGACGGAGCTGGGTTCAAACCCCTACTCAAACAGTAGATGTGCTGTGAGGTGGCAGCACAACATCACTCCTGTGTGCGGAAAAGCATTTGCAGTGTTGGGAAGAGAATATTGCGTTTGTGTGGCTGCTGCATTGCTCTTGCTGTAAAGTTACCCTGAACTGCTGCACAGACAGTTAAGCAACTGACTGTCCAATAATAATTTTGGCAAGGACAAAAATTTGCATAATATTTTAACACTTCCATTCCTGTGTATTAAAATGCATCATCTGCAATTTAAATTATTTTTACTTCGCCTTATGGAGAAGTGAAACAAAGTCACACAATGGGCACCAAATAATACATTCAATAGCTGTAACACCATTCAACTATCCAATACCAAAATTAGTCAAATTATAAATCTTATTTTGAGTGTCAAGCAGAGATTTCACTGGAAATTAGATTTTGCGATGGAAGATCACTTCATGAGTCCGAGGCAACGTACAGAAAATCTGACAGGCGAGCAGGGACCCTCAGTATTCATTTTACCTAAAACTGGGCTGTTATATGGTAATAGTTATAATAATTCATCATCCAACACGGGTGCTACTTTGAATACAGAAAGCAAAAACAACCGCATGAACGCCAGCTGGGAGTTCGCTGAAGCGTATTACTTGGTCGAAAGTTTTCGTCTATTTGCGTGCGGCTCTTAAAAGTAAAATATTAAAAGAATCAGTTCATTGGCTTTCATAGCCAGCTTTAATAGTTGGGGGCGCTCACCTTGCCCATGTGATCAGTCTGAAGGTCACGCCAGAGGAAGCCTTCATGTGTTGCTTCTGAACTCATCGCACTGGCATCACATTGTCTGCTTGTGACTGACACCTCCTGGCAGCAAGGCTTGTCTGGCTATTTCACGACTAAATCAACGAAATTTCCTCCGCTGTTAGCCCAAACTATTTTAGCTACTTTGGTCCAGGTGGGACAGCTCATCAAAACACATCACCTTAGAGTTTGTGTCTTTAAATTCCATTTTCACACATAAAGCATTTTTACTTTATCCTCACTGCATTTTTGTTGACAAAAATATAATCTGCTGTGCTCATCAGAAATTTCTGAGAGGGTAAATACGCCTTTTACTCCTTTCATTACATCATAATGCTGTTTTCCTTTATTTTTTTTGGAGAAAAATAGCGTGAATGCACAATGTTTTGTGGTAAATTGCATTTTTTTAAAGTTTGTACCATGATGTGATTTATTTAAAAAAAAAAAAAAATTAAATTTAAATAGTGGTTTGGTACTCAATTTCATTGGGGCCAGGAACTTAAAGTTTTATCAGCTGCGGGCCCCTATTTGGTTTTTCTTAACCAACAAAGATCGACGGTTAAGGTACTTTGCTAATAATTCGTAAATATGACATGCGGCTTTCAAAAGCATACAAAAAACTGATGTACGTTTGTCTTGTACGTAAACTTAAAATAATAACAAGGCAAAATAAAATTTTAGAAAACTGAAAGGAAAGCCATAATTGCAAACTCTTTATGCCCCTGAAATTGCTTAGTTATGGCAACATTTCATATTTAAATCTTCTCTATATTTATTTCTGTATCTATATACATACACCTACAGTACATTAAAATGAAACTTATTACGATGATTCTAGTTATTTAAAAACATGAAGCTGAGTCACAGTTAAAACTGAATTCTTATGGATTTAACAGGACGGCACAATATTTACAAGTGCATGAGCATCATTCGTATCGCGGGGGCAGAATCCAGACTTTTGAAAGCAGAAATTTAAACAGAAGCACGACTTTGAGAAATCTGATGGATAGTAGCAGAGACTCGACAATTGAGATTAAAAAGTCGAGATCAAAGTTCAAGATTTAAATATTTTCATCGCTAATGCCGTCTACAGAAATTAGGCCCACACATAGGCCACTGTTTCAGCATCTCACCTGTGCAGCTAACACGTCACCACCGTGGTGGTTTGGCAGGGAGCGCTGCTGCCTCGCAGCGCTTGGGCAGGTCGGACATGAGCTCGAACCCAGTTCAGTCTATATGGAGGTTGCATGTTCTTCCTATCTGTGTGAGTTTCCTTCTGGTGCTCTGGTTTCCACCAACAGATGTCCTGTAGGTTAACTGGCCACTCTAAACAACACATTGTGTTTGTGTGTGTGGCCGTTGTGCAATGGCCCAGCATCCCATCCAGGGGTGGTTTCACGGCACCCTATGATTCCATCATGGACTCCAGACTACTACACTCCTGGTCGAGATAAGCGGTTAATAATAATGGGTGGATATCTCCTCCACAAAACAACTGTTTACAACCTGACTCATTACATTACAGGTTATTTAAAATCTTCACACCTTATGCCAACAAGTTAAACTAACACACTGACCCCCCTGCACAGTCTCAGGAACAGACCTGTTTCTGAACAAAATTCTGATGTATTGTAGGTAACCATGAAGTGTGTGCAGTAAAACTGGAGTGTGTGAAGTGGAGACGCTGCCACTGAAGGGTCTCCGTCCCATTCATCATTTTGATGGGTCATAGGAACATGGAGTGCCTCCAGGCTACAGCCAGGCTCGGCGGACCCTGTTTTTCTCACCCGTTTCATGTTCGCCCTGACGTAGCGGCGGGATCCAACACCCTCCCACAGCATCATAGGAATGCCAAGACAGCTCAGCGTGCCAAAGACCGTTCTAACCTTTTCCTGCTTCCCAGCACATTGCAGGTCGGGACTGAAATCAACGAATCATTTCCACTGCGTCGTTCTGGTTGGTTTCACTTTAGACTTCACAGGTGTCAAAATTTCTTTAAATTTAAACCTGGAATAAAGGTGTTGCACCATGTAGGTTCCAGTCCTATCCCACTTTCTCCCGGCAACACCAGAGTTTACTCCTCTGGAGAATCTGCATCCTTTAACCTCACAGATCGATAACACGTTTCATTTTCCTCATTTGTCATGAAAACCCATACCTGCGTGACGGCAACACGGCCCGTGCAAGGGATGCCGTTGTGTTATTTTGCACTGCATTGTCAATACTTTTATATTCAATTATTTAAGAGCAATGTTTCCAGCAGACCATTAAACTGTGGTCAGTGGAGCAGCTCCACAAAGGTCACTCTTTCATGTGTAGCTGAAATTCTGCACAGGGGAGGAAACCTCCAGAACCTCCAGGACTCTGTGAATACGGCTATTTTAAACCCTTATGTAGGTCATGTAAGAGCTGAGCCCAAAGAAAGTTCATTATCAAATTACAGGTTTATGAATCGGAGCGGACTGGCTAAAGTCGGGACATGCTGGCGTTGTCTGTGAATTTCCAGATGGGATTAAAAACTGTGGCAAGTTCCATAACAGGAAGCCAAAAGTGTAGCTTAAACCTTTATCCTAAATATTTTGAGCGTTACTCATTGTGTTTTTTCTTAAAAATTTGCAAGCATCTGCTGTGGATGGGGTGGGGGGATGCGGTTGTGCCTCCTAGTTCCTCGGCTGCTTGCCCGATGTGGGGTTCAAGTCCAGCTCAGGGGCGTGTGTGGGATTTGCATGCTCTCCTCTGTTTGCATGCCTCTAGGGGGAAAATATGCCAGAAGAAGGGAAACTCATTTCATCTCTCCTTGCCTTGAAAACCACTGAAGAGGTAGGTATGACTTGATGTCACTTTCCAACTCTAGTGTATGGGGCTACTCTTTTTGACCGATGATCAGTCAAGCTACTGACTACCTGTGTAGCTTTCCAGCAGCGCTTCTAGGTGTATAAAGTCAGAAAGCCTCAAAAAAGTTTTGTCAAAGCTGTTTTATTTCGTAAATCTTATATCAGCCACAAAGAGCTGCCACTTCTGCTGTTAGAATTGTCTCACTCCTGCAGCTCAGGCCCCACAGGGTAAATCCCAGGATATTATCGCATAATAATTCTAAGACTTGGAAAACATTGTTTTGCTCGGTTGCACCAACTATAAAAAACCGCAGTCCCCTGGGAAAGCGCCGGAAGAAAAAAAAGCATAAATATGAACTATGTTAAATGCTCTGCAGTCACGCAGATAAAACGCTAAGCAACAGTTACACGATGGTTTAGTCTGATTCTGAGGCACACGCGGGGCTAAGTGGTTTAACTGCAGATGTTTTGGTTTCAGTCAAGATGTCAACATTAGTGGCAAAAAAACAAGGAATTATGAGCAGTGTGTGACAGGCGGGTTGGTTCGCAGGGAAATGTGACACCGACTTGAGTTTCGATTGCCTTTAACTTTGTGGAGTTTCAGACTGGGTGAGTGATGGAGAGAATGGAATCAAACTGTAGGTGGAGGTTCCAGCTCCGGAACTCCGCATCTCCCGGTTGTTCTCTGTCTCTTGCTGCAGGGCAAGCAGCCTCATGCCATCCATGTTCCAACATGGCTACCATCTCCAAATCATCACTGGGCAATGCTAAACACTCCTCCCTGGTCCTGTGTTGCTGTCATATGCGGTGCTGCTGCACTCGATACCAATGATCAACGTTCCTTCGTCTTAAGGCTTGGGACTCAGCAAGGGACTCTTGCCTTCAATGAAGAAAGACCCACTCCTGCTTATAAAATTTCAGGACGCCCCTGCAAATCAAACCGTTTGCACCGCTAACATCTGCAGAATGCCAAGGAGCGCTGGGCTCCCACTGGCACTCGAACCCCAAAATAACAAACAGAACTGAAGAATCTCAGTTGGAGTCATGATTTCCATATGCATTTCAGCACGAACCCCCTGGCTATGAAGTTCAGGCCCCGACATGCTTGACACTTTTCAGCTTCATCTGCTGGGTTGTCACTGACATTTTGGCACTCAGCGGCTTTGCTCGGCCACAGGTACAACCCCTAGAGTGGACTCACAACCCAGATGGAAAGCACAGAAAACATTGGTGCAAACATACAACCATTGTAGCACTTCCATCTTCTGCACTTGAGTTTTTAACATTTTGGGAACAAAGTACTGGATCAAACCCCTAGTCATGCCCATATGCCAATCATACATAAAGCCACATAATGTGCTGTTCTCCCCAAACCCAAATCCACCTCTCCTTTGTTTGTTTGGTCCTAAGTGGGGGGCTCAATCACCTTGCTCGACAGCCTTCCAGAGAACTCTTCACCCAGATGGAAAACACAAAAAGCGACCATCCAGATGCCCAACCAGTCTAATACTTCTAATTCCCGCACTGGACATTGATGGAGCAATGCATTATGTGTGGGTTTGAGGTCCCTAGGGAACTTCACAACCCTCCTCTAAGCTGCTTTATTCCTTTTAATAGCAATTGCTTCTTTTTACTTGATCTTCCACAGCACCGGCTGCCACCAGGACTTCTGCTGCTGGAAAATTATTGCAAAGTCTCTACTGAGCTGTGAGGCGTGTGTACAAGCCAGGCAAAGACATTACACATTTGTATTTTCGAATGAGTTTAACCGACAAAAGAATGGAACATAAATCACAGCACGAGACCAGAAAGACCATACAGGGAAATTGAAAGTGCATAACAAAAAGTACTTTGGAATCACTTGTTGTTTTTCCCATAATTTGTCCGTATGGCAACACTCTGAGAATTTGAGCGCTGAAGCACAGCAGTTCAGTTGCAAACTCACGGGCTCTGTAACACAGGGAATGACTAAGAAGAAAGTGATGACTGAAAAAGTAATTTTATTTTGACCAGAAGAAACTCAGCATCCTCACTGCATGCTTTTTGTACTGCATAACTGAGCTAACACGGACTTAATGTTTTTTATGAGTTTCTATTAAAACTATTCTGTCTAGCATAACCAAAAATAGGAATAAGCTGTTTTTTTTATAATGTCTGGTTGTCTACTTTAAAATTAGCCTAATGTGGAGCACATTTCATATTTATATATTATATTATATTATTAATTCATTTTAATGCATTGCAAATTCCTTTCTCATCCAGTTTTCCCTGTGGGTGATAACTTTACTCAGACTTGAGCCTCCTGCCAGAGGGTCTGCTACAGAATTTTTCCTGTTGCTAGGCTTGTGCTCTTCTGGACTGAGACCATTGTTGTCATTCCTGGGATCCGACTGAGCTGCTCTTTGAGCTTAGGGGTCACAGCCCCAAGTGCTCCTATCACCAATTGGACTATCTTGGCTTTCGCCTTCCACATTCTCTCCATTTCTTCTTTCAACCCCTCGTATTTCTCATCCTTTCGTATTCCTTCTTCCTGATGTTTCTATCGCTTGGAATCGCCACATCTACCACCACTGCTGGCTCCTTATCTATTGCCACCATATCCGGTCGGTTGGCCATTAGCATTACACTAGCCCCTCAAGACCTTGGCTATGATCTTCTCCATCACTCTCTGTGCTACCTTCCATGTATCCTTGGGTTGTTCAAGTCTTATTCTTCGCAGATGTTCCTGTGTACGATCGCTGGCACTTGGTTGTGCCTCTCAATATCTGCTGTCCTTATCTGCATCTTGCAGCCCACTGTTAGGTACTGGATTGCCTCAGGCCATGTTTGCACAGCCTGCACCTGGGCTCTGATATGGTTCGACTGATCTGGAGCTGTGGTCGAGGCCCCTGATGCACTGTCATTCCTTCCAGTACATTACTTCTCAACTGATCTGCTACTCAGTGCTTCTTCCTCAGTTATCTGTTGGTGATACATCCCATGGAGGGCCTTATCCTCTCAAGGTACCTCCTTTGCTGTCCTACAGTTTATATCCCCTCCCTGTTTCAGACTTTCCCTTAGCAGCTCATCCTAAGGGAAATTATGGGAGCCAGCAGCAAGACGCAGGCCGGGACGACACTCATTTGTTTTTAGTTTGAACCAAAATAGAAACAGAACTTTAAAATATGGATGGATGTTAAATGCTGAAGCTGAGCTGGATCAGCATTTGGCCACGTGTCATATAAGCTGAAAACCAGGGTGTTAGTTGTACAATATTGGGACCGCTGAGTGTTTCGTGGGAATTGACCAGATTTTCTGCCTTCATTTTGGCTGCTCTCTCACTCTCACACCCAGGCAAATTTAATAACATCCAGCTTCCAGCAACAATCAAAGCGCTCCTTTGAGCAGCGCACTTGTCGAAATTCCGCGCCGCTCGATCTTTTCCACAAGCAACAGGCTCGACGTGTCCGTTACGTTATCGGATTTAGCATCGGCGCCGTCTTTGCTTAAGCAGACCTCAGGTCTTGCAGAGACCTTTGATGTTAGCCATACTTCTCCTGTTTATGCCAATGATGCTAACTTGCTTGATCCACAGGCTGGAGTCACAGTGTGAGCCACATGGCTGTGAAATTGTTAGCAAAACTCTTCTGAAGTGCAAATGAACAGGGTTAAGTAAATAATGCACTGTATTAATGGGGAAGAGCTGGAGCTCTGGTCGAGGCCCCTGATGCACTGTCATTCCTTCCAGTACATTACTTCTCAAGCATTAATGATTTCATCATTATTTTATTTTGAGAATGAATTCTAAAGTTTGCTTGGGGAAATGATGTAGCTAATTGTAATAACTTCAAATATGGATTTTATTGCTCTTTCCCTATTTGCTCTGCCATTACACCGAAACGGATGCTCCACATTAGTCGGGTAGTAAGCATTAATGCGCTGCTCTCGACAAGACAATTCCAAACAAAATGTACCAAAAGTTGAAACAGGATGACAATCCTCAATAACACAAGCCACACTATTACTTGCGTACTAGGAGAGACGCTACCTGATTTGTGATGTTTTCCAGTGTGCGGTGTATCCAAAGGTTGAAGAAATTTCTACATAATAGCTGACATTTTTTTTTACAGTACGTACAGGAGGGGCCTCTGCCGTATAAAGGTAGTTTGTTACTGGAAAGCCCTCTGTAAAGTGAATTCTCGTAAATCCATATCTTTACCATTAGCTTCAATGGCAAAAATTTTTATGCGTCCCCGAGGCCCTGGCTAAACATCTACTGAAGGTTCAAACGGACAGGACACAGTTATGTAATGTGTAAACATCAGTTATTATGACACAATATAAAAAGATGGTTTCATTAATATCGCTGCAACCTTCTTTTGCTGTTTACCTGCACTCATTCCTGCCATTTATAGCGACTACTTACTGTATCCTTACAGAACACAAAATAAATATTTATGTGCAAACTTAAGCTTTAACTGAGACAAAAGCAACGTACAAAAACAACGTTTTTTTGCAAATGAGTTTGCACACACCAGTGCAAACAGATCCGGGATCCTCAAACCTCTGTCAGGTGAATCTAGCGAACAAGCGGCTGTGGACGCCGGGAGCCGAAATCGGCGTTCGCCGACGCACATCCGCACAAGGACCGCAAAGTGGCTGTGGTCTCAAGCCTTCCATAAAAGTCATTTTCCACCCTTGTAAATGCAAAGAAATATCTTGTAACTGGGAATAAAGGTTTTTAATAAAATTCCTCCTAAAATGCCATCCAAATATACGTTCAGATAGAAGTATTTCAGGGTATGAAATAAATCCAAACCGGAAATAAAAATGAAGATCACGTATTTCTTGATCATTTCCATAGCCCTTATTGTCAACACAGTCTAATGCATTAATATTTTGACATATTAACACTACACTTTTGTTCAAGCTGAGCTAATTTAACACAGCTGTTACTTCATTATTGCTCTTACTATTACTTTCACCTATGGCAAATGGTCTGAGTAATGCACTTTGTGGCAGATGGCCGGGCATAGCCAGTGAGTTCACGCCACCCCGGATGAAGAGATCTTGAGTGCAGAATAAGTTCAGCAATTGCCACATAATCATTTTCCACTTCATAATTCAAAGAGCGAGGAGCGAATATCATCTAAGCCACTTCAAATACATTTAGCAGACGCGTAACCACTTGGAAAAGCTGTACAAATGCCTCCGTGTCGAAAAGCTAAGGACGATCTTGTATTAATTTCAAATTATCTGCAAACAGTAAGCCAAGGCCATTTTACGTCATTTTAAATAACTTACATCAACTAAATACATTTCTGTGAAAATGGAAGAACATTTTATCACTCCGAGCAGAACACCTACCGATAAAAACAAAGTGAATTATCTCACCGCAAAAGCCACTTTTCCTAAAAATTGCACTGTCAGACCCAGAAGATTCTGAACTGCTATTGTGTTTCATATAAATCATATTAAAAAGTTGAATTAGGCTTGAGAAATAATTTGTGATGATTGTTTGTAAAGAGTTAAATAAGTGCCGGGGGGCAAAGTCTTTCTAATATTTTAAGGAATTGAAACACTGGACTCTCATTACAAATTAGGACACCCATGCCCTGACAATGGCTGTCTTGCCAAAATGCCCTTAGTTAAATCCTACCCCCTTGGGTGCCTTGGGTAGGCTGAGATTAGCTTTTTTGACTTTTAGATGATTCTCACCATGATGGAAAGTGCTGCACCTTCCCACTTCCCAGCATGCCAGCAAGTAAAAAACAATGCCACTGTGTCTCCAAAATCAAGGTGGACACCCCCATGCGGCAGGGAGTGCCGAGGAGATGTGGGAGGGCAGTTGGGTGCTGCAATGGTTGCGGACCCTTGCCTCCAAGAGTCAAAACTTTCAGAGGATGTAGACGTTTATCCGTCGGGTTATTCTGATTCACGCAGTTTAAAGTTTGAATGCTGTTTGAAGGTTTGAAAGGAAGACCGACAATGTAAGACAGGGACCCCGAGAAAAGCAAACATCCAAAACCACAGCATTAAATGCTGGTTGGCGTTTGCTTCCGTAACAGTACACTTCTACATTTCTTTCTTATTTCATTTCAATATTCACTGCTTCTGCTTTACAAGCATTAATGTGTTCTTTAAAACTGCTCTTAAGGCAAACTGCTGTGAACTGGGCAGTAAATTAAAATAAATGTAAATGGGGGAAAAAATTACAATGCGATCCTGTGCCCATTTTTCACCCAAATGCGCTGCACAGAAGGAGGAACTCGCCTCACCATTTATGTTCGCCGCTGGTAATCGCATCGCAGTTTGACAAAGAATAATAATAGAATAAGGCCTCATAACCTGCTGTAGTTGAGCTATTTCACAAAATATGATTCATGAGAAAAAATAACAATCATTACAAGTGAGCACCGTACACTGATGCGAATTAAAAAATGCATTTTTCATCGTTTTTCTCCATAATTTTCACAAACCTCTTGGTGCAAGGCCACCGTGGTCCAGAGTTGAATCAGAGGGCCGAAAACTGGACAGGGAGAGCACACTGGCAGCGCAAACCCACACACTCATTCTCACTCTGCTGGAAATTTATTCAACAGTTCACCTGAAACACATGCCTTCGGACTGTGGGAGGTAGCCCACACAAGTACTGGACGAACGTATATCTCTGCATAGTTTGAACCAGACTCAACCGCAGAGCAGAGATGCCATAAACCACCACGAGTTGTACCATGTTGCCCTAAAAATTTGTATGTCCGTCCTACTTCTATGGCTTTCCATACTTGGATAAACCTGACCAAGTTTTCACCAGGCCTATCTAACCTCATGGGACAAACATAACAGATTTTACCCTTTTGACATATATTAAGTGAAAAATACTTTGTGTTTGTAAATTCAATACAAGGATTAAACAGAATTAATTTATAACTTTGTAACTCAGACCCACAGGGACACCAGCTGCTCCTTGGCAATCTGAATTGTTCATAAACCCAGCCACTGAGTCACAATCTATAAAAGTTTAGCAATCCAGCTTAACCTCTCAGTTTATTTACGGATTACGTTCTGGCAAACACGCCATTAACATTTGACAAAGCTGTAATGTCAGCGGCCAGGATGTCGCTTCGTGGTCTGATGCCAAGCGGTGCCGGGATGAGCTCAGGGCCATCGCAACCCTGGCCAGGATTAAGCAACTAATGATCATGGATGGATGGATGGATGGATGGAGTAGAAAAAAGCACAGATTTTCAAGACAATAAGCAACCTGCGCAAAAACTTTGGACTTGAGCTCAAGTCACCTCCATAGAGTTAAACATTTAAATCCTGTCTACTTTTGTGACTTTCAAAACTCAGATGTCCCAATTAAATTCTCCGTCTTTTCTGTTTGACTTGCACTCTTCTAAGGGCTCATTTATGTTGTGTTGGAGCCCGAGATTACCTGTGGATGTCTGGGCCTGTGATAATGATCACAGTTGCCACCTGCAGTGACACTTCCTCCAATGCTGTCTGCTGGTGTGACAAGATTGCAGGTTAATTGTCTTGTTTGCCCTCTGCTTCTTCGGGGGCCTGGTTAAAAACTGACTTTCTGGAGCCAGAAATGCCCTTTTCATCAGCACACACACTGCCGGGCCGTGATTGTTTCTCGCCCACGTGTCGGATCAGAACATCAACAAGAAAGGTGGCCGGGAGGCACTCCGGCAGCAGTCTTATACCTGGCCTGTATTTATGTGCCACCATTATCAACTGCAGACTTAGAGATGGAGAGCCAAGACCAGAAGGTAATGGCCGTAAGGTAGGATGAACCATAGCTGGAATGCAAGTACATCACAAGGAACTTACACACGTATCAAAAGTTTCATTTGTTATTTCAACGATATGTCTATTTGTTCTTTCCCCATCCATCATCGAAAACCACAGACTCTTGAGGCACGAAAGCTTCGGCTGTTGCCCTGCCTGTCTCTGTCCCGCTGGTCACCACCTGATGGCAGGACTTGGATGAGAAGAGAGAACTGCCTCACCAACTAACACACCACCATAATAATATTTTAACAAATAAACAAAATAAGACTTTGGACTTTTTTCATTTCTTGCTATTACTCACTAATATTATTACTATTAATCTGTATAACCGCAAAGCTCAGTCTCTGTCTGTCAGTGCATCTTTTTGTCAACTTATCCTTAAGTGACTTTTCTGCACAGCCAAACACACAAAAGGTGAAAATATAAAAATGAATAAGAAATTATACATGGAATGTACTCACACAGTAGGCATAAACTGCTGTTGGAAATGGGACGGGAAGTGGTGTGCGATGAACCCAGGTGGAACCCAGAGTTTATTTTAACAAAGCAGGGGGTCCTTGACTAAGGTGGGTACGCCATGGCTAGGAGCCCAACCCATTGCAGGGTACCCCCATACATGTATTCACCCACATGGTCGTACATTGCAGGCAATTTCCAGTGACCGGTTAACCTGAAATTTGTGCCTTTGGTCTGTGGAAGGAAACCAGAGCACCTAAAGGAAACCCACACGGGCTTGGGGAGAACATGCATGCTCCGCTCAGACTGTGTTTGGTTCAGACCTAAGCTCCAACTGATACCTTTTTCGAACTCAATGTTGAAACGAGCACACACCGAAGTACACAACAAAAACTCTTTTTTCCTGAAAAAAATCCATTTGCATCGATGGGGGTGTCGGGCAACACAGAGCGATAAAATACAGAACAGCACAGAAACAAACATTTCTAAGGGGGACTTGCTGGTGTGCCCTTTGTCAGCCAAATTTTCGCTACGAAAAAGAAGTGCGCTAAGTTACTCCGCTGGATGCACTTCCCATGTGCGGTTTTATTTATTTCCAGGCGCATGCTTTCCTCCCCTCATGTGGCAAACAGACTTGACAGACAATAAACAAAGAAATATTGCATTGGTGTTGTCAAGGTAAGAAGCTATTCGCCGAATCCATCAAGGGTGCTTGATGTCACGCTATACCTGCCTGGCGACATGCTTCCCCAGGTTAATATTTAATGACAAATGACTGTCTGTAGCTTGCTGGAGACAGGCAGTGTCGTAGAAGGTGTACAAGGTGTGCAGTCCTTCACCTTTTCATCGCATCTTCTCACTAATCTCCCTACTTCTCTTGTTCACGTAGCTGGCACACGCTAAATATAGGACTGTTCCGGGAAAAAAAATATGTGTATATCTAATTGCGTAGTTTTTCAGTTATTTTGAAGATCATCTACTGTTTCACTATTTTGGCCAATTTAAAAGCACCTACAATTGCTTCGTGGGTGGTATTTTAGAATGCGCTTCGGGCCCCTGGAGATGAACTTTTATGCTTCGTGGAATGCAAATGAAAAATTCTGCACTTTCCTAGCTTAGACGCAACGGTCCTTCAATAACAAAGCGGTCAGGAACATTGCGCGAGGGTCCGATGTGCACGTTGTTTTTGAAAAAAAATTTTGTGGAAGTTTATAATCAGGGATACCGATTTACTGTTGTAGCAGTGCATTGGGAAGTGTCATGAGGGAAGTTCTAATCTACTTCTGGGCCAAAGGTTCTGACTTTTACTGGAGGAGATCAAAGAGGAGAAACTGGCCAACACCCTTTGTACTCAATGATTTATGCAGTTTTTCGGAGAAATTGGATGATGTTCAGAGAGCCAGAGCAGTTTTCAGTAATAAGATGCACAGAGGCCATGCTATAGCCATGCATGAATATTTATGTGTGCCATTACAGAAAGCTGCTACAGCCTTCAGGGTTGACTGTAAGAGAGGCGATATAAGCAAGCCAACTTTCGGGTATCCATTTTTCTTCTCTGTGGTGCCCGCAGACTCACACAAAGGAAGTTCAGTTATCACAGGAAAAGATTCGACAAGGGGAGTCGCCGTAGGTTATAAAGCGAAGACCGTGTGATGTTGGGAAGGGGGCTAACTGGGCAAAGCTCAAGAGGGGTTGGTGGGAATCTGGGTTTCGGTGAGTTTCAGTGTAGGCAGGTGGAGAGTCCAAAAGAAAGGTTAGGATCACAGAAGATTGGTTTGTGCTGTACTATCACTGTTATCAAAAATCAGATTTCCCCAGAGTATTTCAGCTTCTCTAGGATCACCTCCTGCTGACCTTCACGCTGTTTGAATTTCAGGAGATGCCCACAGAAAGAGTTTTATATTCTGCTACCTTTCATGCATGATTGGTGGGCAGGGTAGGGTTCGTTGCAGGGAATGCATAAGAGTATCAGATGTTTTCTTACCATGGTGTAAAAGAGGCCATGCTATTTCCTTCAAGTTCTAGTAAAAACAATAATATCTGACATACCTGAGCAGGCATGAGGGCTGTGCGGTGACAGGAACATGAAGACCTCGTCGCTGCTTAGTATACATATTGTCACCCAGCTCCGATATGAACTGTCCAAAAGTGACTGGGACTTTGAAAGCACCCCACCCTTGGAATCACATGATGCTGAATTCCTTCTCCTTTTCAACCTAGTTAAATACTTCAATAAATCATCACAGCTTAATCTCTCTTAACTCTTGAAATGAATTGAAACCCTAAGAACCAAATTAAGTACAGTTTGTGTTCTTTGAGTAAAATGTGGTTTTAGCCAGCCAGTTAACATCAAATAAGCCTGAGCACAGTACAACACCTTGTATGAAAGGACTTTGGTGATCCAAAGACTGGACGAACACCATGATACGAAGGCTAAAAAAGCAAGGAAACCGCTGAGGGAAGGAGACCACGAGCAGCAAGCACTTGGAAGTAAAAGCAGAACCCACTGGGGCACAGCCACTCAGTTAGGCTTTGTGGTTTGGCCTTGGAGAATCTGCCTGCCTGTTGCTGGAGTCTCCCTTGGAAAGCTGGATGTGTAAGAGTTGAATCATTGAATAACTGGGATCAGGAATGCTGGGATGTGCTAGGGTGTTTCTGCAAGAAACTCTATTAGTCACCTGGGGTGCTACACATGGCAGCCCACCTCCATCTAAGAGGGACTCCAGCTGTTTACTGATGACAAGAGGGAGGTTGACCCCTTGAGCGAGGTGCAGAATGGTCTAGATGAGTCTGGTGAAACTTCCCAGTTAGAGCCAGACCCAGGAATGGGTACCTAGTATTGCTCCTCCTGCCCATACCCCTCCAAGGCCATCACAGAAGTGCATTGCTGGTGGGAAACTGTAAACGATAGGTGTCTGAAATGATGCACTTCAGGATCTTAAAGGGTTCAATATATTGGGGGGTGAATTTTTTTGGATGTGAGTTTCAGTTTCTTTTCCTGTCCCTTTCTCTGACTTGGATGGAACAGCACTTTTCTTGTCCCAATCACTGAGATGCTGCTAGATTCCAGAGTCCAGAGGAAGAGGGGAGGCTAGTATCCTAGAATATACTGGAAAGGTGTTGGGTTTGTAGATGAATGAATACGAGAACTCTGGGCACATTCAAATTAAACACAAAGCTTCAGATCTTACATAGGCTGGAGTATCCTAAAATGAAGGGGTAATGGCCCAACACAGCAACTGGCAATGCACTGATGCTGGGTTAAACTTCTAATCCAGTGGCAGTTACCCTACTCCCTGGTGCTGTGGCTGACTTACTAAGATGTCATCAAGGAGGACCCACTGGGACGTCCAAGTGGGTTGCTGGCAGGATCGTGTCTGCCTGTGCACTCCTGGGTGTAACTTCAAATAACCTTAAAGTACATTTACATTCACATTCTCGGATCTACGGTGATAAGTGACTGAGAACCAGAATTCCGCAAAAAAATAAGGCCTACTGAACTTGTCTGGAGTTGAGCACCTTAGCTTTCTGGAGTTATTCCAAATTTCAGGGGTCAGTGAGCTCTATGAAAGTTTGAGTGCCACCATCTAACCAATGCCTCCGCAGCGCTCATGCTAATTCAATGGGTAACAGCTCTCCATTTCCCACATCATAATTTCTTCTTGTGGGGGACAACTTGTGCAAAAACAGAGGGATATAACTTTGGGGGGGGGGTGTTTTACATCTGTGAGAGTACTGCCCTGACCCTTTCTTCTGAAGTGTTTCCTTCAACCACAAAAGGATCCAAGTGTTTCAGAATGTTGGCCTTTATAAAACTTTTTTCTATTTTTTCAAAGCCTTGATGGCCACAGAAGTCCAAGTGAGCCACCAGGATGCTCCATGTAACCCTATTCAGGGTGCTGGTACTGCATTAAAACTTAACATAAAACATCAGTAAAAATTGGCAAAATCCAGAAAATATTGTGACTCTGAATTGTAATGCGTTGCTTCTCTACTGTTGAGCTGGTTATGAAGGACTTGACTGTATCTGGCATTCAAACATATTACCATATACATGTAAACAGAATAAAAAATTCAAAATTAATATATTCTGCACAGCATGACTATTGTATACTAAGCATAACTACGTTCTTTAAAAGGATTGTTAATTTGTGTAAACAAATAAAATAAATCACCATCCGATTCCAGCTCAGACTGGACCCTCTGTGGACCGGCATTAAATCAGCCAATACCGTAAAAATCTCTGCCTTTAGTTCATGAATTTCACAAGATTCCAGATCTAATCGAGAACTTTTTCTTACATAATGTTCTTCTAATTCGGAGAGATGTTAAGAGATACTTGGGGATCTCAAGTGGTCTTCTTCTCTGGTCTCATGTTGCTCCCAGCCCAGATCTTCTCCCAGATATTGCACTCAAATTGCACTCTGAAAATAGTTGTCCAAAATGTTGCTGGACATATTGGATTTAAGTTAAGATCAAACAATGGTTTGCTTTGAAGACCTAAGAATTAAATTTGGCTTCTATTAATATCTACAGCTCTGTCGTTTTATTACAACCTCTGACATGGATAACAGACTTCAGACAGAATTAAGTGAAGTGGAGAAACAACTTATTGCAGTGAACAATCCCAGAGGGTTGATTTTTTTGGTTTTTATTTAGTTTAAATGAGCGTTGGCAATAATTCATACAATGCTTTAAGAGAGACATGGAACTTTGATGTGTCTTTCAGTGACCGTGAATGGTCAGCATCTGCATTAAAATGCATTAAATGCATTAAAAAAGCTCTTCCAAAATCTTTTTTGTTCAAACTGTAAGAATGAGTAAAAGAGGCCTAGGAACACAAGTGGAGCCCCAGAAAATGGCTTAAAAAGTTCAACTAAGCATTTCTGAAACTCCGAAAGCACTTTTCTGGCATCAATGTGCTTAGTGGTGAGTACTTTGGTTGTGTGCTTAGCCATGAAGAAATACATATTTTATACTTAAACAATTTTACACAGAATATTAGAGCATTGAGCAGCTGGTATGATGCGGACTCCTGAATAAGGTATCAGTATTTGTTATTCTGACCATTGTGTCTCAGCCTGACCACACTGAGCTCAGACAGACAGTTATCATTTTTCTTTACAGTAGTGCTTGGGGGGGGTCTTTCAGTGAGGCTCTTTTGCACCCCCTCTCATGCAACAGGGATGGTTAAAAAGGGACAGGTTTGTGACACTCTGCTTGCTAGTAAACCTTCTTATCAGGATATCTGACAGCAGCTCAACCTCTTGACTGGATCTACACAGCCCCACACCCGCTTTTTTTTTTTTTAATGTAATTTATATGAAAAATTGGCAACCCTTCTAGTTCTTTCTTCCCTTTTTGTCCCATCAAAACAAAACTAGAGAGGAACGGGAACATTTGATACAGGAATTAGCTGTACAACTCCGTCCCATTTAGTGGCCTGCTGAGATTTATTGTTTTATTATCCACCAAAGCTGCGAGGCACAATTCACACACTCTTCAGGCTTCTTCCTATCCGTGCTTTTTTGTGTAAAGTTAATAAATAAGTTAAAACACTGTACATCTGCACACTGAGCCCTACAGATATGCTACAAAGTGAAGTTGAAAGTTGCCAAAAAAAACAGCCGGGAGGTGGATGTACTTCCCCTTCCACTCTGCAGCATGAAGGTTCACATTAAGGCCGGAATGCTCCTGCAGATCCCCTAAAAGACGACGCAGTGATGCACCATCATTTTCACATCTTGCTCCGTTTTTCCAGACCTTTTTACAAAATAAGCTTAGCCTCGAAAGTACTATTCAAAATCTTGGCCTTTACATGTGCAAATACTTCAGCGGCAGTTTGCAAATCACCGAAGGACAGGACTGTAAAAAATTCCTAGCATATTCCATTCAGATGCTTATCATGTAACTGACTCTTAACATCGTGATGCTGTGGTCCAGCCTCACCTGCTGCATAAGGATGCCCGAATTCATCGAGCATTCCCACGGAGTCTGCGTCCTGGCAAATTTAATAATTTTCCCATTCATTTCATTGCTCCTTCCACATTACGTTAATCTTGCTTTGATGCGCACGTCATTTCCATTCGTTTGCATGTGCATTTACGAAAAATCAAATTTGTTTTGTCGTCCTGCGACGTAAATAATCCAAACCGGCAGTAAACTGTGCGAAAGACAAAAAACAGCTAATCTGGTTAAATGGAAAAATGACCAAAGGATCTGACCACAGTTTCCTCCAGCTCATCTGTGTAGAGTCAACGTTTCTGCTGAGGGCATAGAAACATCTGCTCTTCTTCTATGGATACACAGATTTAAATATGATTATAGTGTGTGAAGCGTCGATTTAAAAATTCTGTGTCCATTGTGACTTTTTGTTTCTTCAGGAAAATGATTCGCCACCATAGCTAAATATATACAGTATATATATTTATTTAAATACATGTATATTTACCTTCCCCAGCTGCCCTTGAATATCTCCCTGGCCTCCAGATGGACCCAGGCTTCTAGGAGGGAGGATTACATCACCTCAACATCAGTGTCTATTGTCTGTTCCTGGCAGATATACAGTGCCAGACAATTTTACCACTTAATTATTTTTACATTCAGGTTGATTCTGCATCTACTTTTGCTTTAGTCGTAACCACTCAAAGCTTTTTGGAAACACGGTAATCGCAAAATGGTACGATGTCTCCTGGGACTCACTGACTGAGGAAAAAAGACTCTGAGGGCTTTATCTGTCACCGTTTGTCAAATCTCTGACAGTCAGCGTAAGTTAATAAAATATTTAATTCAAGATGAAAAAATAATGGACATAGCTTTCTGATATCTGAGTTTGCAGTATTCAAGCTGTTTCTAGGAAGCAGTTACACTCAGATGCCACAGTGCAGGTACAGTTTAATTTGGGTTGGGTTTTGGGTTTTCTGCTTGTGCAGTTAGCTAGTTGTGTAATATAAAAGGTTAGGTTTAAACAGTGTAAAATATTTGAATAAAGTATTTAATTCCAGTTTTAAAAATAATGGAAATAGCTTTCTGATATCTAGGTTTGCAGTACTCAAGCAATATCTAGGAACACAAGTATCTAGGAATACCATGATATAGGAGTATTTTGGGTTTCGATCCTTTTACTGGTTTCTCATTTAGCTACTTGTGTGATATAATGGGTTATTTTTAAATAGTGTAAAATATTTTTAAAAATACATTTAATGCAAAATAAAAAATAATGGCAATAGCCTTCTGATATCCAAGTTTGCACTTCTTAAGGAGCATCTAGTAACACCGGGATACCACAGTATATAACTATTTTGGGCTTTGCTCCTTTTTCTGGTTTTGCATTTAGCTACTTGTGTCACATTAATTGTTAATTTTAAATGCTGTAAAATTTTTTAAAATATTTAATATAAAATATAAAGTAATTGAAATAGCCTTCGGATATCCAAGTTTGTACTGCTCAAGCAGTATCTAGGAACACTCGTATACCATGGTACAGGGCTATTTGGATTTTGCTCCTTTTCTGGTTTTGCATTTAGCTACTTGTCTAATACAAAGCGTTAGGTTAGTTATGTTTTTTCCTTTAACTGTCATCTCTGGTTAGTTTTGTATTTGATTTGAACTGTCACTGTTGTCACATACAGTTGTTATGTCACTGTTTGTTATTCCCTACTTGTTATCTTTTCAGTTCTTTCACCAGCTGGAACAATTTATGTTACACCTTTACTACAGCCCTAGATAGGCTCAGGGTTGTAACATCAACATAGCAGAATTTTACAAGTATCTACTGGAAAATGATCAATTGGCAGCACATTTTGTGCATAGGCTGATCGGCATGGATCAAGTAGAGAGAAAGGTCAGCTATGAATTTGAATTGCAGCAGAGATTTCTGACCAACACTTTTTCTATTCCTGTCTGCTCTAAAAAAGTACTCAACAAGAAATCATACAACCATAAGCTGTTTTTTTTCCACAGTGCTTCCCTGAGACTACCTGAGTCCATAAGAGTCTTACAATAATATCAGACATTTTTCAAATGGCCAGAATTGTGTGATTTTATTAAAGGAAAGTTGATCATGTTCCTACACATTTGAAGTACAGAACATCAGATGTCACATTCATATCAAAAGATCCCTTGGGGCATGAAATACTATAAATGTGGAAAATACTGTTCATTCCTTTGGATAAACATGTCCAAAAAATGCCAGGCATAAGGAGAACTTTGGGAAATAAGTATAGTAATGGTACAGTAGCGCTGTTTTCAAACAGTGCTTATTTATTTTAGCCCTTTGGATAATTTATTATAATAATTTAGCATATTTTTTCAAGAATTTAAATATTTTGAAATTATATATTTGTTATCTATAAAACGGACCATTTCTCTTTATTTGCAGTTGTTAAAGAAATAGCAAATCGATTCTGTATTACGCGGCACCTTTTCAAGCTTCATCTGTGCAAAATAAAATATTGACCTTTTGTATAGTTTCATTAAATGATGCGTTTTTCAAGAACACATCAGGAGTGGCAATTCATGCTTTACTGCACTTTATCATTGAATATAAGGAAAGTCTGTTTTGAACCACATGTACCAGGGAGGTGTCAGTTAATAAATATGTACATCAATAATTGGCATACATTATTATACTTTCTGGTTATTCCAAAGGCCACCTACACAGGATAAAATAACCCAATTTTTCAGCTTTCAGAACTTGACGGACTTAAAAAGCAAGAAGTGATTTTTTGTAGCACACCACCTTATGCAATAAAACAAGCTTGTCTTCTGAAAAATATACAGATGGTCCCCGACTTACGATAAACCCGTCGTAAATTGAAAATGCATTTAATACGCCTAACCTAGTGTCACGCCTGTGGCCGCTTCCGAAAGGAACGTAGGCGGTCTCTCCGCCCCCCCGTCTTCAGACTAAGTACTGACTGGATGACTGATCGGTGTAGGAACCAATCGTGGATACGTTTATTTAGTTTATTTTGTTTATTTAGCTCCTACCCGGACTTCCTGTCAGTGCTCAGTCCCCCTTGTGAACTTTCTTGCAACCTCTCGACCTCTTAGCCTACCTTATACGCCATTATGACCATTACAGGCTTGCTGCCTTCATGCTGGGCAATTATCCTGAGTTTCTCCACAACAGTAATTGCCTTCCTCTTCTTCTTCTCACCCGTAGATACAGGGGTTATCCAAAAAATGCTGGCAACACAGAACACTGTATAGTATTGGTTGTATACACTAGTGACCATCTGTTCGACCTGCTGAAATCAGGGAAACGTTTCAGAAGCATTAAGGCCAGAATGGAGAGGCTCAGGAGGAGTTTCTACCCACAGGTTTGTTTGTTTTTTACTCATTGTAAATTTTTTGGAAAGTAACCACACACAGTCTCCTGTTGAATCAGAGCACATTTCACTACATGGTATACTGGGAGATGCTGGGAAACGCTGCCGCTGCCCAGCATCATGAGAGAGTATCGTACCACATATGGCTTGTCTGGGGAAAAATTTAAATTCAAAATTCCAAGTATGGTTTCTACTGAATGTGCATCGCTATCGCACCATCGTAAAGTCGAAAAATCTTAAATCAGACCATCGTAATTCTGGGACCATCTGTACATACTTGTGGTCCTGATCATAATCCTGATGCATCTAAATTTAAACCAGCAGAAGCATACAATAACCATCTGAATATATGATACTGTGGCGCAGTGAAGCCCTACACAAACCACTGAAGCAGTGAAGCAGTTGGGACTTCAGCACAGCTCACTCCAGCGAATAAATGCGTTACTGCAAGCCTGAAAAGATGATGCAGCACTCAGGGTCTGGGTTTGCTATGTGCCATTAATATTGTAACCATGACAGAACATTTGTTCTAGAGAACTTTGGAATATACTGTTGAGTCAAGGGAGTCTAAATTTTGTACAATTCACAGAATTTTGTCAATAGAGTGCTTTGAAAGATGGAGATCATCGTTTTAGCCACAGATGGTTGCCCTGCAGAGCTCTCTACAGGCTGATAGATGATCTTTATTCTGCCTCAGCCTGTTTGTCACACAGGCTCTGCTCTGGTGATGCTCATTGTTCGGTTGAAGCTCTTTGTATCTGATGAAGGCTTTTTGTGTCTCCTGTACGCCACTGTTCCGCAGCCCTCAGGATCACATTTTCTCTCCTGATGGAAGTCCCTTGTGTGCCACATCCCTGCACGCTGAAGACAGTGTTCTTGAGATAAGCGACTACGATTTATGCAAATGACGCAACTAACGTCCAATCCAAATCAGCGCATATCAAGTGTAATTTGCATATATTAGCATATGTTACATACAGTACATATCCGGTCCATTTGTTTTTACTGCAAATTGTAATCCATACCTATGTGAACGTTCTAGGCAAAAAAAATACATAATAATAATAATAATAATAATAATAATAATAATAATAATAATAAAGCATCGCTTTAATGCATTCGTGTTTATCTAAGCAAGGTGAGCAGAAGTGTGAACTGCTTCTAATTTCTAAAATGTGCTGCAGTGAAATGCTTGGCTCTGGTTTAGATGTTACCAGTGAGCCCCAAAAAAAAAATAACGCATGAAAAAATACAAGAAAGCAGTTTGAATCCCACCTCCTGCCATAGCACCCTTCAGCAAAGGTACTTTAAATTGCTAAATAAAAAGATAATAAAAGCACCCAGTGGTGTGAGCAGGCGAACTGTATTATATGCAGTGTAACATGGTGAGAAATTCTGAAGAAAGGTGAAGAAATGTGTGACTGACTGAATAAATGCTTGGTTCTGCGCTGAGCGTTGACAAGATCATATTTTGCCATCTGAGGGTTACATACAGAGCTGTCACGTTCTGAACTGTTTTGTCGCCCAAAGACAAAATGATTTGTTTTTCTAAATCAAATGAAAACAAGCAAGTGTGGTTTAAAATGTTTACTAAGTGATAAAATGTCATTATATTGCTTAAATCTGTTGTTCCAAATAATTTGTCCCACTGGTCACTTTGAGGCCACCTCGAGATGCCATCTCAGCCACACAACTCACCGCTCTCTTTTTGTTGCTCTAAGTGCTCGGGGGCAACCTGTTGGCAAAGGCGTGGTGCCAAAATGAACCCAATTGATCTGAACCGAGCCCTCTCTGAATTTTGAGCAGCATGACTGAAAGTCAAAGCACAGTGCCATCGTGTGGCTTCACATAAATTCATAGAAGACCCCAAAAAAAAAGCCCTCCAGAGCACGGATGAAAGGTAGCGCTTGTGCTAAAACATTGCTAAAAACACTACCAACCTGCCCGAAAATAGTCTTAATACAAGTTTTGAGGAATATTATTATAAACTGAATATACAGTGCGCTATCACGTCAAAAACAGACCTATGTTAATACGCAAAAGTAAGACCTAATGCATAAGACAACACTGGTTTGCAAATATTTCTACTGATTTATTTTTTATTCATACTAGACATGAAAAGATAGTAAAGGCAGAGAAATGCCTTTTCGATGCTACTGCTCTTCCACAGCTCCAGCTCAAGGCTGAATTTACCAATTCTTCACTAGAAGCATGTTTAGAAACAACAAAAATGAGCTGTCAACGTTATTTACTTCCTACTTTATTACGTTCAGTTGTTATCTTTATGTTTACTGCAGTTCCACTATACAGAGGCCTAGAGCAGAAATGAAATGTGGTTTTGCGGAGGTTCGAGTGCAGCATAAATTGGCCCGAATGTCGCACCGGTGCCAGCGTGCCACGTCCTCGCAGCGTAAGGTTGTTTTTCCTTGCCGCACTTCAGATGAAAGGTCCGAAAGCTCACGAGGAGGCCGCAAATAGAAATCGTGCTGTCGGCGACAAACATGCGGCAGCGATCGGCCCGGTCTCGCTCGCTCAAGCGGTCCCCGTTCAGTTGTCATTGCAGCAACATGGAAAAGTTCATTGGAATGGCGCTGACAAAGACCGCCAGCTCTGTGAGAGGATGAATAAATGAGACGTACCCCCCGCAGAGCACGTTGGCGACACAGCCGTTTCAGGTTGCCGCCGCGTCGCCATTACATCCGGAAGCACCGAGTCCTGCATGGCGGTGCCGAAGATGCAGAGATTAATAAAGCGAGTTGAACCTTCCTCTCAAGAAAAGCTTGCGCACTTTCAAGTTAGGGCGTTTTATGTACAAAAGGCCGATGTAAAATTTACCTGCGGACCACGAAAAGCTCGCCGATACACTGTCGCTTTCGGCGTGCGCTATGATGAGAATACACAGCGGCGGCGGTAAATATTACAAAAATCACCACGAATCTGTGAAAGGCGCCGTGGGAGCTGGCAAAACATCTACAGCAGAACCCAAGAAGCTGTGCGTCTAGGGGAGTTACGCTGGAGGCCAGTCTATCCCGATAGGCCGTTCGCAAAATTAAACCGGCGCAAACTGCATGTAATGTACGATAACAGTAAAATAGCACGAAAGCCAATAAACAAATCGATAAACCAAGGCCTGACGGCACACTTCCTACTCCAGCCCCCATTCAGAGCAAAAACGCGTCTAATGCGCAAATGTGTTGAAAAAAAATCATACGTGTCGGTTACACATCGGCGGGCTAAAATTGCGGAGTTTTTAGTTATTTTGATTTTTATTTGCATATCAGTTTTACGGGCAAGCTTCAGATAAAAATTCGTTGTAGCAGAAGTTTTCGTTTGGACATCAATACATGCAAAAGGCATTCATTTTAAAGCGGCGTTGTACAGCAAATTGGGATATAAAGAGCTCAGATTTTTTATGTTTATTTTTTATGTTGCGCATACACAGCTTTCAAGCTCTGTTTATATTAATGGCCTCCTATAGTGCTAGTTCTCTCAAGAACACATATTAAGCTCTAAGTCAGGAACACATATTAAGCTCTAATCCATGTACTCCTGTACCGTTTGCTAAATTTTAATTCAAATTGATGTGGCTTTTTTATTTATTTATTTATTTTTTTATTTTAACTATTTAGCGTTTTTACCATTTGGTGGTTAGATAGGAAAAGGAGACGGTGTGGTCATTATTGAACTTCTTATGCATTATTGGCTTTAGTATAAAAGTTCGAAATTATGCTGTTGGGTGAATCCTCACTGGGAGGGGACAAAATGATCATTATTTCCTTATTATTTCTATAGGAAAAATATGATCAGTTCCCGAGTGAAAATTGTCTAACTTAAAATTGATTAAAAGACCAAAAATATATATAAATATCTTTTAGCCCCTAAACCTGTTGCATAGGGAAGAGTTCATCTTCAGTCTGTGGATGTACATTTCTGAAACAATCGACGGTGTTGAACAAGGTGACATTTGTAGAACAGCCCATCAATATTTCATGGGTGAGAGGCTTGTTTTTCCACACCAGGGTGTTTCTCAGTGACATTGATGGTGAGGGCAATGCCTGTGGACATTTCATTCCAGTCTTAGCGCAAATCTTTTGCAATGTATTCAACACAGCATTGTGCCTTTCAGCAACTCCTACTCATGGTGGGTAATATGGGCAGTGCAAATCCCGTTTGGTTTGTACGATTTCTATGATTTGTGCGTAAGGCCAAGAAATGAGAACTTCGATCACTAGACACCTTCTGTGATGCCAAATACGCACGCTAAAATCCCTCAGTACAATTCTGACCGCTGTTGTTACATTGGCTTTTCTAGATGGGTAGGCCTCAACCTGACTGGAGAGCAAATCAACAGCTGCAAGCGGATAAGCATACGTGAAAAAGTTTGGATCCTCAAATGCTTGAAGAGGGAAAAACACTGAAACGCTTGTGCGCAAGTTAGACAGTGCAACAGCAATAAATACAAAAGTAATGGTGGGTGAACAGTTCATGTGAGGGTTGGCATGGATCTGCAACAATGTTGGTTGTCCACTTCAGTGATGGTGGAAGAGGGGCCCCTATGATCCTCTCAATTGTCCTCACTATCTGCTGAAGGATGAATATGGCTGGAGGGGGAGTCAGGGTCAACATTAGGTTTCAGACAGCCAGCTCATAGTTATGCAGATCATTATCATCTGGACAAGGCAAAAGGCTGGTTGGATTAAGGTGCGAATTTTGCTTAATGGACATTTTCTGAGCAGGTAAGACTGTTTATAGGATTGTTGGATTGTTGTTCCAAGTTGGTGCTGCGCTAGAAACTGTAACTCAGGGTCAATGGGAACAGGGAAGCAAAAGAAGGATCTATTATATTTGCTACACAGAGAAGGACATGGCACCCACTCCTTAAGACCGAAGAAGACCCCAACACACACTCTTCAAGTGAACATACAGTAGGCCGGGTCCCGAAATAACGTGAACTGTGCATTGGAGAGGCCGGAAAGTGGAGAGACGGTTGCCAGACACGGAAACAAAAAAAGATAAAGAAAAAAACAAATCATTAACACGTCTCTACCAGTACACAGAGCACTGTGAACATTTGCACAAAACCATACAGGAAGTGATCTCTCTTCGTCCTCGCTGTCAACGCCAGGGATATCCAGAAACACTCCATCCGGTGTGCATTTACAGCACAAATCACATCACACTGAGCTAACGGGTGGGCCTTCGGTCAGCAGGAAAGCGTGATGACCAGTCAGTGCTCCTCTCTGTGTGGGAAGTGGAACAGAGCCACGAGTGGAGATAGGAACAGCAGAAAGCCCCTTCGTGCGAAAGCCTCACTTTGCCTGAGCAGCAGGCAAATCGACAATCTTAGCGGAAGAGCAAGCATCCCCCAGTGTCAGTAAGGAAAGTTAAGAGTGGGAATTCTGAAGATGCATTCTCTGGACTTCCCTAACCGCCCAGCATGCAGGCCACATCAGGTTCGGTAAATGAGGCTCTGGCGCTACCTTGTGGTCCAGGATTTGTGCATCACTGTTGAGGTGGATGACAGTCATTGCACAGTTCTCTCTACGGCCACACTGAAAAGGCAGATTTCTGCGAGGGTGGTGCTGAAATGAGTCAAAGGTGTTTTAGTGGAGTCGCGTATTCTTACAGATCAGGAGGCTACTTATTTATCCTTTGCTTTTTTAGTAAACATTTCTCCTGAAAGTCAAGCCAAGATCATACTGGAAACTAAAACGCTCCACATTAGAAGATGCACGGTTTAAACAAAAAACAAAATCTATCATAAAAGAACGCATCCTATGGGAGTAATTGAGAATGTATGAAATATAGTGTGAGAAAATGGACAGAAGTAAAGTTGCTTGCAGAAGAAAAAATTAAAAAGGAAATGTGATAAGAATAAATGAAAATCCAAACATACCAATAAAATGAACAGCACTATTGGAATTGCAGTCTGTGGCGGAGTGGCGTCCCATCCAATGGCTCCAAGACCACTGCGACTGTGAACAGGATTAAGCGGTTAACAATGGAACGATGGATGGAGGAACTCATGGAAGGAATTACAGAGGCGAATATAAAGCAAAAAGTGTCTTTGTCCAGCCACGTAGAAATGTATTTCTCTTTATTAATTTTCCTAAAATTCATTTGTGCCACCGATACCAGCGGTGATCACCGACCGAGACACCAGGGGGCGACAAACACAGACAATTTCTCCCCACTTTTCCTGCGCTGGAAGGGGTTGAATGACGTCATCAATTCTAGGCGTCCACGTGGGGGGGGGGGGGTGCAGTACTGAAAACGACCGCCCCATGGCGTCACTTCCTCTCCAATGTGGCTCTACTTTTATTATAAGTCCACGTTTAGCAGTTGCTTATTGATTCAGGTTTATTCATTTTCTTCGGGATTTCAAATGTGAGGAAATTGGGCGCAAATTCAGTGAGAGCGAAGGACAGGGAAGGAAACGGCGCTTCTTCCCTGTTTCTGAGACCGTAGTTCTTTTGAGGGCTCGTTTAATCTTGCATGCTGCGCTATTTAGTCCGAACACGATTACTTTTGCTGAACAAAACCTCGACTGCCACAACGCCCTTCCGACTGTCAGCGACTGTCCCATATTAGCGGCTACATAGAACACCCCCCCGCCGTCCTTACACGCGCCGATTTTTGATCAGCAAAAACAAATTTCGGACAAAGTGTGATCTCCGAAGGCCGCCCGGGAATGCGGACTCGCTGTTTCCCCCCCAACAAGTCTCGACACCCCGAGCGGCCAGCGACATCCGCGGCTCCTCGGCGGCCGCCCCTCCCGCGAAACACCTGTCTCGCCACAAGGTGGACGCAAGCCCCGCCCCCCGCCGCCCAGGGCGCGCTTTCGATTGGAGCGCTGCACGCTGTGATATGCAAAGCAGCGCGCCGTGGCCCCGCCCCTGCACCTGACGGCCGCCTATTTACCGCCCTAAGCGGAATGGAGCGGCGCGCGCGCGGCCATGTCGCTCCCCGGCGCTGCGAGCTCGCGCTGACCCGTCGCCTGGACCGTTATTTTTATAAACCCTTTCCCTTGGTCGCCGGCCTCCAACTCTTACAAGTGTCGCCATTATTAGCGGTCGCACCGCTGTTCTTCCAACATGCCTCGCTCCTTCCTTGTAAAGAAACATTTTAACTCGGCTAAGAAGCCCAATTACAGTGAACTGGACTGCCCCACAGGTAAAGCGTAATCGAATTATTCTAACGTTTTCTCTTGCTCGTGCTAACCGTGTTGTGCCAGAGACTCCGCTCGCCGCGACGGACCGGGAGCGCAGCGGCCACAAAAGAAGCACTGCTTTCTCCGCTTAAACTTTCTTGTCCGCTCTTCGTCTTCTTTTTCGCCCTTCCTGCGTGTTGGTTTTCACAAGCATGCTGTGCTTTCCCAACTTTTGCTGCACGGGAAACGCTTGGCGAACTCCGCTCGGTGTCCTTTTCTGCGTGGCGCCGCACCATGTTTTCGCCGCGCGGTTTCAGCGTCCGCTTGTTCACTTTTTTCCACGCTTATGTTCGCGTTTATTCTGTTTTTCTTTTGTTGTTGTTGTTCTTGAATGTGTACGAAACAATTGCATAGTTTTTAAATGGTGACCTTTGCACGTTTTCGAACACGCTGCTCTCCTCGGCGACGTTCAGCCGAAACGCTTGTTTTTTTTTCTTTTCTTTTCTTTTTTTACGTCAGATGTTTTATTTGGGGTCTCGTTTTCGACGGAATGGCGCTTTTCCCTTCTAAAACGAGCTCTTTGCTTTGCGCGCAGTGTTCTCGTCGCCGTGCCTGTACAAGAGCTTCTCGGTCCCCGCCATCCCGCCGCCGGAGGTGCTCAGCTCGGTGGCGTACAACCCCATCACGGTATGGACCACCAGCAGTGTCCCGCTGTCACCGCTGCCCAGCGACCTGTCGCCTGTCTCCGGATACCCCTCGTCGCTGGGCCGGGTCAGTCCGCCTCCGCTGTCTGACACGTCCTCCAAGGCGCCGAGCGGCTCCGAGAGCCCGATGAGCGACGAGGACGAGCGGCTGCACACGAAGCTGCCCGATGCGGAGCCGCACGCCGCCGAGGCCGAGAAGTTCCAGTGCGCCATGTGCAGCAAATCCTACTCGACCTACTCGGGCCTTTTGAAGCACAAGCAGTTGCACTGCGACGCCCAGGCCAGGAAGTCCTTCAGCTGCAAGTACTGCGACAAGGAGTACGTGAGCCTCGGGGCGCTCAAGATGCACATCAGGACACACACGCTGCCTTGTGTGTGCAAAATCTGCGGCAAAGCCTTTTCTAGACCCTGGCTGCTGCAGGGACACATCCGGACACACACTGGTACGGACTCGTCCGTCACGCGCGTCCCGGTACACCTGGCACACCTTCAGCAGCATCACTCCTGCAGCATCTGGCCAGATGTGGCAGCTCTCGCACACAGGCTTCCCGGCTGTTTGCCGATACTATCTGTAGGTGCGAGAACGCAGGCCCTTGCGGGACTTCCACAACGTCTGGCCAGACGTGAGGCTCTAACGTTAAGGCTCCGGCACTGTTAAAGGCAGGTGCAGGACGATAAGCTGTTGCAGCTCTCCTGCAACATCTGGCCTGATGCGGCGGACATGACATAAAGCCTTCGTCGCTGTTATTTGTAGGCACAAGAAAATAAGCTGTTATGCAACATCTGCCCAGATGTGGTAGCTCCGATTCAACAGCTTCCTTTCTGCGTGCAGGATACACGGTGTAGATTCTATATATTGCAGGCAGTTTTACGCTGCACATACGTGCGCACTGTACATTATGTGTGCAGTATATTTAGTATGTAGTGTGTGCCGTGTACGCTGTATACAAAACAAGCAGTAAACACTGTACATAGTCTACAGGATAGATATACATGTTTAATGAATGGATTAAAGTGGTGGTGGACAGCAATCCACCTGTATTCATAGGTTAGCCTCAAGAGCAGTGCTGTTGGCCATGTGTGGTCTTGACCCCCTTGCTTGTACAGTTGATGCACTGTTTGGTCTCGAACAGGGGGATGTTTGTGTGATGACGCGGAGGCCTGCCTATGGGATGCTAACCCATTTTGTCTGCTTCTGCTCTTTTTTTTTTTCCCAGGCGAAAAGCCCTTCTCGTGCCCACACTGCAGCCGGGCCTTTGCGGACAGATCCAACCTCAGGGCCCACCTACAAACCCATTCCGATGTGAAAAAGTACCAGTGCAAGAACTGTTCCAAAACGTTCTCCAGAATGTCCCTTCTGCACAAGCATGAGGAATCTGGCTGTTGTGTAGCACACTGAGATTTGGGACCTCAGGACAGAAACGAAAATACTCCAGTGGAGCTTACAGGTTTCGAAACCGTACATGACTGAAAAGTCAAATCCATTTCAGCTCTGTATTTTCTACCAGTTCTCTCGTTTATTTCAGTTAAACAGTGTTTTTTTTTTTTTTTTGATGTAATGCTACCCTTTCACTCAGTGTTTTTTCATGCCAAGTGCCTACATTGCTCGTACTGTAAGTGTACATTTGGGACTATTTTTGTAGAAGGCCTCCTTCGAACATTTTCACGTAACCAGTATTGGCTGCATGGCGTGCGCCAGGAGTGGTTTTAGGCAGAGTGAATATGCCGACTTTTCATCTGCGCCTCGATCACACGCAGACGGCAGACATTCCGCATGGTGTGTAGGAGGATGACGTCCAGCCGGTGGAGAATCCGAAGCCATTGCTGTTCAGGGAACAAGTGCAAGATTTTTTTTTTTATTTTTTTGTTTCTAAGTAAAAGTTGTCAAAACTTTTGTTGCACAATCAAAACGCAATAACTATTCAGCGGCGCTCCAGCAAGCAATATTCCCTCAAGTGCCTTACTTTGATTTGGCAATTATGCAATGTTTCTAAATATTTTTTTTTTCCATTTATATTTTTATATATTTGAATGTATTGCGAGCGCAGTGAGCGTGCGGAGAGACTGAATGAATGAATGAATGAACGATGGATTAGTGCTGTTTTTTTATACAATTTAAATAAAATGCAGGAAGTGTATTTGAAGAGTTTGAGGTTTTTTTTTTGTTTTATTTGGGCGGGGGGTGAGTTTCATTAGCTTAGGCCTGCTAATTCCCAGCAACGTCTCCACATCCAGCATCATTACCCGTTCTTCGTCTTTCAAATGAGTGACGAATTTCCTGACATTCGCGTTTATGTGACGCTCAAAAGTGTCGTGTGTGTGAAAACAGCCAAAAGCTTTTGGGAAGACCTGCTGAATTCCACGCTGTTTGCATTTCAAATGTTCTGATATTTAGGTGAGCGGTGAGACTGTGGAAATGATAGTAGCCCAGTGTGAGTGAGAGACAGAAAAAAAAGTTGTAATAAAGCACTTGTTTCCTGGCTGAGGTGGAAGGGTCAAGGGGAGAAGGCCAACCGGATATTTCATTAACGTCCAGTGGCTTTAAATTGCTTTTAATAACTACAGTAAAGCCATTTAGTTTGCGACTAAGCCGAGTGTGCTGTGCAGAGCCGGCCCACCTCCAGTGCCCCCCACGGTGGCAGTGCGGAGGGGTCTACCGATGCCCCCCCGTGTCCGCTTTTTTCCTGCAGATCTAGGGTGTGTCGTTCATTATGAAAGCCTGTGCCAAACTGACGTTTTCTTTGTTTAGTTTACTGCAAAGGGAACCATGTGTACATTTAATTTTGATCAAATATTGCACCTTTATGATGTCACATTTTGGCTGCCAAAATAAGATATAAACATCCTGAGTTGCATGTCATTGTCAGCTGGAACAACCACATACAGTGAATTTAGCACACGGTAACTCATCCAGCATAATATTTTGTCCTTTTCCTTTATTAATAATAATAATAATAATAATAATAATAATAATAATAATACCGCTCCTGGTGTGAGTCGTGTTTTGTCACTCGTGTCCCAATAAGGACGAGTCAGGACACCCCATGTCGTACGGTTACAAAGCAGTGAGCCCCAAGGACTTAACCTGCTCCTTGTGAACCTGTTCGGACATCAAACAAGCAAAAAATGTAGCACACGGCTCCTATATTGACCCGCGGTGACGTGCTATTCTCTTTGAAGGCTCCCGAAAAAACTTTCTCCTTACATTTGCCAGCAAGGACGTTCAATTTAAAGAGTAAAAGCAAATCGCAACACCCGCGAAAAGCTATCTGTTCAATCCCGCACCTTCCGTTTACTCCGCTTTCTGTGCATCGCAGGGGGTCCTGGGGCCTGACGTGGCCACAAACACAAAGCCTGACTCATGCAGAAGTCAGCAAAAAAGCCCATCGCGGGGGCGGGATTCAATCCAAGAACGTGACTTCCATATGGATGCGAGGATGTTTGAGGACAAGCATCACCCACTTAAACAGAAAGTTGGTGACGCGTCCAAGCTTTGTGAAATTATTATACATCTGAAAAGGAGTGAGATGCGATAGAAGAAGAGGCATCTGAAACTGGAAATAACCAAATTCGGGGATGGAAGCGCTGTTTCGTGAATCGAGAATGGAAATTAAGCCGATGTTAATGCCTAGGTATTCCGACGCTTCTGAACTAAATGAAGAAAATCACAGGTTAGTCTGAAAGGCAAATACAGCTGCCACCTCAGATGGAATGCACCTCGGCCCTTCCTGCGCTCAGGCTCTGCAGGGGGTTTGCTGGCTGCTTCCTGCAACTATGGGCAGATCCCAGATGTATGAAGAAATTAGTGCATAAAATTCCTTCAAGTATTCTGAAATTCTCTCACCAGCTTGGGGGGGGGGAAGCGGACTGTGATTTATAAGAAAGCAAAATGGCTGATTTTTTTAGAGCATTGCATATTTGCAGATAAGATTCACATTTGAGGCTTGGGTATCTTTTGTGAGGGTGTTGAGTTTGTTTCCGAGCGCCATGGGAAGTCTCGATCGTATTCCTCGCAACTACATGCGGCCACAATTTGTCAGACATGGCAATTTTAGGGAAATTTTATGGAAAATCTTATGTAGGAGATCCTTTATTTCCAACAAACTAATTTGCTTTTTCGTCACTTTTATTGCTTTGGGCACATTCTTTCCTCGCTTAAAATATTCTTATGCTTCGCACATTAATTCCTGCTGGTAATGCAGAATCGATCATTTCTGTAAATGAATTACGTTATTTCGCATTCCAATATGAAACATCTGCGAATGTCAATAGCGTTGCAGTCGCATACTTTATTTAAGCTGCCGAATATTGCAATAAAATGTAAAAACTTGGAGCAGGGCCCTAACCTAAGGTTTAAACAGTAGGAACTCTGAGTCAAAAATGTATTTAGTTATGCCCAGTGCATAGATGAAGATAGCTGGACGCTGTATTAGCTGAGAAGGAAAAAACGAAGCTATGCAAAGGCTGAAAGACGCAGCCTCCCCAACGCAACCGATGTTTTTGCTTTCCCAGATGGTACGAGGGCTAAGCATGCCCTTCTTTGGATTGGACTTAAATGCCGATGGAGATCCATGGCTGAACATCCATAGGCGTAAACTAATCTGACCGCCGACATCGTAAAAGGTCCAGGTCCACACTTCCACAACTCCAGGCTAAGCTAGCAGCTAGCAGGGTGGAGAATTAGGTTCTTAAATGCGCAGCTCCGGGATGGCGGAGGTGACCGTGGTGCAAGTTGGACTCTTCCCCTAAAACCTGCTGACCGAACAGCGAGCCAGCAGCATGATTCCACTATGACTATCAAGTGGAACAAATAAAATTAAGTGGCTCCTCTGAGGGCCAATTGTTCTGCCCTGAGTGTGATGTGCGAGTGCCCCCCTCCGCTCCGACTGGGGAGAATGAGCCGATTGTTGGCTCTCAATGGCTCCCAGTGCCTGGAGGCCTGCTTCTTGTTTATAGAGCTCAGTTGCTCTGCAGGAGAGATTGGAAACACGCTTGCTTATTGCATCAGTCTTTTCAGGCGACCTGATACGATCTCATGCGCAGCTCTTTCATAGAGTCACACAGATAAAATTAATGAATTCATGTTTTCACTAAACTAAAATTGGGTCCAGTTGCCACGGACCTGCAGTGCGTAGGGAATTTAGCCAGCGTTTCAGGTCATTAGTGCCAGGGTATCTCCTCTGACATCGGTCCCCGGACCAGCGCACCTTCAGCTCTATGGCTTATCTGCTCCTTCGTATCTGTCCCATAGGTCTGACCCGGCAAACCTTAAATAGTTTATAAAGACGTTTGTCATTATTAAATGTTTAAAAATGAATTTCCTATCTATGACAATATGATGGCTGCTTAGTGGGAGGCACTGGTTCCCCGCTTGTACGGGCACAGTCGACCGTGGATAAATGCTTTTTGTAAACGTATTATAGATTTCCAGAATTCAATATAATGCATAAAATGCAACATTAATTAGCATAGTTGCGTGAATATGAATGATGAATCGCAGATGAATTTTTTTTTTTTGCATAACATGCAAGCCCTTGGATTTCTTTAGGTCTCCACTACATGAAGGGTTGGTTTTCTCCACTTAGTTTATCCCTTTTTCTAAGGTGAATGACTTATAGTGAACATGTTGTTGGCCGTCGAGCGTCTTTGCTGAGGTCTACGAGCGCTTTACGGTTCTTCAGCAGGACGATGAGCACGCTTTGCAGGCAGAGCTTTCTTTTTCTCAGCTCGGATCATTTGCTTCACGTAGAAGATCAACCAATGAAGGATGCCAGCTGTAGCAAAACATTCAAGAAAGGGATAGTTGTCCGTTTTTTCTTTAGCTATCACAAGTTCCCAAGCCACATGATCGCAGCCAGATACCACAAAGTTCTGGAAAACACAATGTTCCTTTATGTCTTCGCACAACCTCAGGACCACTTGTCCTCTTTCCACTTGTTTTTTGCCCTCAGCCACCAGCGGGGACCCTGCTAATTCAGGCCCATATTATTTATGCCCTAAGTTCGGGATTTAATGAATAGGGATGCATTTCAGCCTGCAAACAGCGCAAGTCTAACGGTGACCTATTTTCACTCCCAAATAAAGTTTATACAAATTTATTGTTAATTTTATGTTCATCTGCATGATCAAAGAAATTATTCATTTTTACAGTCAGGGTTTGAGCTACTTTGATACTCAAAACCGTCATTTTAACTGGCTCAAACCTTTTCCAGTAAAAGAACAGAGTGATATGGCAAACGCTGTAACAATGCTAAGGAAACAGGAAAGTCAGGTAGCTTAGCTTAGCTGTTGTCACTTCACATGAGTATAAATAGTTAAATCTCTATATTTTGATGTTTTTACTCTTAAAACCCGATGCTAGAGCAGGAAAAGTCAGGTCAGGCCCATTTGCTTTTCAACGGTGTTATTTAATAGTTCATAACTTTGCGTGGGTACAAAACTGAGCAAGTCATCCAGTAGGAGTCGTGGGCTAACCAGCAAGGCCTGATCCACCATGTGACAATGACAAGTGAAATCACATTAGGCAATTCGAATTAATAGCATCAGAATCATATGCCGGTGTCCGTCCCCAAGTCACAAGTGCTGTCCACCAGCCCCAGGTCAACTGAGGCCCTGCTGGGACACCAGTGCACAGCTGGGGAGTATTCACATGCTTTGTTTAATCTACATGTGCTTGTTTACTTTTAGTGGCAGACGCAACGGAATGTATCTGGGAATGTGTTTATATTTTCTCACAACAATATTGAACTCCTTTAAACAACGCTTTCTGCAAAACAAAAGCACCCAAACTTTAAAATTAATCCTTTACAAGAAGAGAAAAAAATAAATACAGCCGAGGGGTCGGGGATGTTGAATATGTGTGCTTTTGGTGCGAAAACTCTTTTTGCCTTTCTTTTTTGCTGCGGAAATTATTCACGTCTTGGATGCTTACAAATTATTTTGTGTATAATGGGAGTCAGTGGAGACCATTTTGAAAGTGACGCAGCAGAAACATGTTATCTAACAGAACTGACCTGAGGTGAGACACACAGCAGCTCTTCTAATTCAGAAGACTATTATTGTTTATCTTATCCGATCATCCTTCCATCCTTCCATCCATCCATTCATCCATCATGTTTAAGCACTTGCCCTGGTCAGGGTCATGGCAGTCTGGAGCCCATGTCAGAATTACTGGGCACTAGGCTGGGAGAGCAAACCCTGGACAAGATGTCAGTTCATTGCGGGGAAGGTTTACTCATTGAAAAGGCTGGGTCAGTTCTACTGGAAGTTCTGCTGAAGGTAACCACCTTGTTCAAGGGTACAACAGCAGGCGCAGCAATTCAAACACACCTCTCAGTCTGGAAAAAAATTTAGATTGTTGGTTGCAAACGCTGAACTGTTACTGAAAATGAGTCAACCAACGGGCAATGAACAAAAATGGAAAAGCATTTACATGTCTGGTGACCACACATGGTTGGGCCTTGATGGTGTTTATCGGTTTTGTAAACTGTACAGAATTTATGTAAGGTAAATTGCATTTACTTTTGTAAAGATTTTCTTAAATCCTCAGTTTGGGGCTGATATTCAATAGCATGCTGGACGTCCACAACCCTGACTAAGTACAATGGTTACTGATACTGGATGGATGGCTCGGTGAATATATTTAGCAGCAGGTCTGTCTTGAAGTAGAGCAGAAGAGGATCTCCTTAAAGGCCTTTTGGCTGAGATCAGAGTATAGCATCTGATCTCCACTCCATAAATATCTCAGATAACTTTATAAATACTTTGAATACAAAGTGAGGCCATGCTTTCAGAATCCACCCTCACAACGATCATCCCAAAACCTGAGTGCATGTAAAATCCTCAACAGCAACATACTGCTGCAAATCTTCACGTCCTTCTTGCAGTATAAACTCTGTGGAATCATTTAAAAAGCCTGGTGTGATCCAGAGGGTGTGGTCCGGACGTTTCTAGCAGAAACTAAAGAATGTCCCTGTATTATTTCCTATGAACTGCTTATATCTATACAAACATCAGTTAACTACCCAAAAATGCAGCAGGAATGTGCGCTGGATATTTAGCTTAATAACATATGGAGAAAATTATACTCCATGACCGACCCTGAATTCTGGGGTGCTTTTTTAGACCAACTTATTAGAAATCATTTATGTAACCCTGGTTATATAATTCTGAGATGGACTTGCATCCTATCCAGGGGCAGCTTCATAGCCTGGAGGCCAATAATTCTATGATGGGCTCCAGACTGCTGAGAATCTTCTTAGGGAAAGTGTATATCGAAAATGGATGGATGGATGGATGGATGGATGGATGGATGGATGGATAATTGGCTTACAATTTCCCTGCAGAGCTGTCCATTGAGGTACCGGTCCTTCACTTACAACTGAATACCCTGTGCCGAGTTAAGACCAAATATGAGGCTGATTTCTCATGTTTATGAGCATCTACAACTGAGCTTTGGGGGAATTTTCAAAGTCCATGCAGCAATAGTAATTACCTCAAGATTTTACAAGATTTTAACATACGAGCCGATCTCCTGGAACGCATTACGCTCGTAAGAAGGGGGATGCTGGTATTTAATGTCTGATGTGGAATTCCAGTGATAATAATTTTCCTCTTTTGCTCTGGGCCAAAAGCGTGACTGCACACAATGGTGCCACGTTTTGCGTGGGAGGAAAATGAACCTGCTGGTTCTTCAGGCAGCTGGTGTGGCACTCCGAATCCATTTCGGCGCATCTGACTCGTGCATCCTGACCGGGTGTCAGTAAAGGAGAACAAAGAGCAGTCAAATAGGAGCGCTCCCGGCTCTGTTCCAGAGACAAGCCCATGCTGGGAGCTGTGGGAATCAGCTGACAAGCCCCAACAGAGCAAAGACCTGCAGATGAACTGGTGCACAGTCCACACACACTGCAGGGCCTCCAAGCCCTGCTCAGGCCTCATACACAAGACATTGAATAAAGAGACCATTAATCGGGGGGGGGAATACAGCATAATGGAATAAACTGAGATTTACATTGTATGTTTTGCTAGAGAGGCATATTTTGGGGATGATGAATAGATGTTCATTTGAAAGATCCATGTGCATGACTGAGAGTATTGGAGATATTTAGGTGAAATAACCAATTGAGTAGTTTCACAACATAGATACTGAAGGAAGCAGGAACCCAGGTTTATCCACACATCACTTTTTTCCTTTTTTGGTCACTGATAATACAAGTTAAAACACTCGATTTCAGTGCTAATGATGAGATAAGTTTATGTTTTAAATATCCAGTTGGGAGTATGTGAATGTGTGGAGTGGATTATGTCAAGGTGTAATGCGATCACCACGGCTTACTGGCATGTTGACATATTGGTCCGTATTAACAAACTATTAAGCAATAAATTTAGATTTTCAGCGTTGGATAAAGTTTGCTAGGAGATATTGCCGATGTCAGCAGTGTATTTCTTTAATAAAGGGAACACAGATGTCAAACCGACAGTAAGCAAATGGTAAGAGCCGACTTGCGGCGTAACTTGGTGCACCCTGTGCAGTGAAACGTAGCAAAGAGGGCTGTCGCGAACAACAGCGAGGTGCGACAGCAGAAGCGGATATGTGAAAGCAGGGGCAGAGAAGTGCACCAGAGGCTTCTGAGAAGCGCTGCTGTCCAAGAAAAAAAGCAGAAAGAGCAAAAAGGAGTGGCTGGAGCACTTGTAGAGTTTTGCTGACTACTGGTCAACTTCAAGAAACCAAGAGCTCTGTAATGTTTTCTTTGTGAGTAATGAAAACATATGCAGTAACTGCTTTCACAGATTTAAAAAAAAAAAAACGTTTTAAAGAGATATAAACCAGTTACTGAAAACAGCTGTCCCACTTACAGTAGCGATCAGAATTTTGCAAGTGTAAAGTTAGCATCATTGCTACTCTGTGTACCTGTCGGTGTGATATTGCTGTCACTTGGAAGTCTGCCCGAATAACTTGAATGTCCATTTCCCTAAAACGGTTCTAAGTGAACCTACTTGTTGAACTGCTTAAATCATATTATTGTATGTTTTCAAAATGCTTCTCCCCCCACGATTTTCCATAATTATTGGATTGCCCTGTTTAGAGCAGCTGCTCCTGGATTATGTTTGTGCAGAGCAACAGTATCTTAGCAATGGACCTCAACATGTAAACTGTATTTTTGTCCATGACTAAGGGCTATGGCTAAAAGGCTGCGTACAGTACACAAGCTCAGTAGCACCGTAAATATGATTTGACATTCTAGGCTGGAGAACTTTTACTTCTTTATCTTGTTTTCATTTTTATTTTTTTTACCTTATACCTTTATAACTTATGTCGTATGAATGGCTTAAGCCGGGGGGAGGGGATTCTGGCAAGCTGAGTAGAGTTGAGTAGACAGTTTTCAACCTGAAAGTCTCATGTTTGAATCCCCACCCCTACTGCAGCGACACTGAGCTGAGTATTTGCTCTCAGTAGTTTTAGTAAAAATGGGGTAAATTCTAATTATAAATAGGATATCGTAAAAACCTCCTATCACGTCACGTTACATTTTTGGCATCACCAAAATAAAAAAAGGGGTGAAAAGGAATCCACTTGTGGAATTGTTCCAGTCGTAAATTTTCAAATAAATAAATAAAAATGTAAAAAATATTTTCACTACATTAGGACTTGTATTCGAAGGTCATAAACGCAGATTTAGATGTGCAACAGAATGTTTTTATAACTTTACTTTTTCTTTGTTGCACTGTATTTCCAGGTTTGGAAACAAAGAGCAAGTGAAATGAAAAGGTTGAGCAAAGGAATTTTTATGACGCTTTATCATATCTACCGACAACACAGCTTTGTGGAGAAGCGGTGCTGTATCACTGTACCTTCACGTCCCTGTGATGAGACCCAGACATGGCGGCTTAGTTTGTTTGCTTCACCGTGTTTGTTCCACAGCCAGGATCAGAGGACCCATCAGACAGACTTCATCGCGACCCAAAACGCCGGCTAAAAAGACACTGACTGATGAGCCGCAAGGTCTGGCGGCTGGTGGAGAAAGGACTATTCTGGAATAATTAAGAGATAAAAGCAAGTGGAATGTGGAAGCTCTACAGATGTTGGTGCCTGATGTACCGTCACGTCATCTCAGAATGCACCACTTATTAAACGTTCTCTGAAATGGGCTGAAACAGACCGTGCTGGCTGCCAATGTTGCCAGCAAAGGACAAGAAATCGGTTCTCCAGTGGGCACCCGAACATCAAATCTGGACAGTTGAGGAGGGGGAAAAGTCACCAACTATCTACTAGCTTAGTTTGTTGAATCCAGGTTGCATTTGCATCACGTTGAAGGAAGATCATAACTTGGGACAAGCAACATGAGTCCGTAGAGCCGTCCTGTTCAGTGTCAACAATTCAGGCCGGCGGTGGCAGTGTGATGGTGTGGGGAATGTATTCCTGGCACATTAGGGCCACTGAAGAACATCTTATTGGCAGGGCATATCTGAACATCATTGCTGACCAAGGGCATCCCTTCATGGCTTCATTTTTCCACATTTCAATAGACACTTCCAGCATGGTAAAGAACCTGGATTGTTGACACAAAGCAAGTATCGCTGTAGAATGGTTCCAGGAACACAGCAGCGAGTTCTCGCTGCTTCAGTTGACCACACAGTCCCAAGATCACAATTCTATGGACCATCTTTGAGATGTGGTAGAGAGGGCTGTTCGCAGCTGTCCAGTTTGCAGCAACTAAGCAAAACAATCATTTTCACGTAATAAAGCATTCCTGCACAACACACCCAGAATCTTATAGAATCCAAGCCCATACAAGTTCAAGCTGTTCCAAAGACCAAAGGAGGTGCAACGTGCTACTAGATACAGTAGCTGTACCTACCAACTCAGTGCAGGACATTCAGATGTTTTGCAGTTTTTTTTTATTTATTTGAAAGGCAGGGTTTCACCAAATATGTGTAGGAACAACATGGAAAATGCACTTTAAAAATACCCAGCAGAGACACCACTGACACATAACAGAAAGACAATATGGACATGCATACAAAATATTGAGAATCACTCCCAACTTTGCAGCATAATAAAAATGGATTAGTTATGCCTTCAGTAATAGCAAACAAATGCAGAAAACTGCGCCTATTGTGTGGATGGCAAATATCAAGTTCCAAAATTTGTTCAATATTTTTTGATAATTTGATCATTTACAGTAAATTGTTTTAAAAAATGCAGCGGAAGAGTCCTATTGCAATAGTATAGGAGGCAGTGTTATTTGAGGAATTGCTGTAGCAAAAATTAGTTATTGACTACAAAAAGTCCATTGTGCTTGGACGAGAGGAAGTTTTACTCCCAAAAATGACTATATAGGTATTGTACCTTAAAACAGGAGCTTTTTACTACATTTCCCCCCGTTTTTGCCCCGACTATGACACTGTATGTTCTCCTTCAAAGCAGTGGAACATCATGCAGGCTTTATGGACCTGGTGTGTGTATGACTTGGACAAGTGATGTGGTAAACTGTCTGGGATTCCCACAGATTGTACCACAGAGCAGATGACTTGGCTGCGCATGGAAAAACAGGTACGGCTCCAGAACCTGAACACTAACAAAGCTTTCATTGTCTCCCGGTAACACGTAGTTTATTGTGCTTGCGTTTGCATATTCAGTGATACAGCTGAAATCTTGTGGGACTTCACCAATGTCTGGTGAACGCATCACATGTGTGGAATTTTCTTCCTGATGCTCAGAAACAGACGTTGTTATAGGGATAGTTTGTCTGTCATGGCTTTAAATTTTAACACGACGTTTCGGTTCTTGGAAGTCATGTGAATTAGCAAAGGCAATGGCGATTTTTCTATTGAGTGCACACGATTACGATTTTGCCTGCTGCCTCATTGCATGAAGCACACGGGAGGTGGACAGTTTGAGGGGATCTGGGTTTACTGCGTTCCATTGGGTTCTGTCTGTTTTGCCACCACGCTGAGGCCTACCTACCTGCCAGGGCAAACAGGAATGTGACACGGGCTTGACAGAAAGCAGGGGCCCCAGGGGTCCTGGGCTGCCTTTGGTTCCCTCCCCCAGTGCTGCTGAACTCGGGCTTAATCCCTGAAATCTGTTATCTTCAGCGGTCATCCAGGACAAATGGCCGGGCCGCCTGTGAAGCAACAGGTGCCCTGCTGTCAACGGCCATTTGTGCCCCTGCTCTGGCTGCACTAACTTCCCCCACTTCGCAGAGACAGAGCACGCTATCAGCTGGCAGCAGCTTTGAAGCAGACCCCAGGAGGCACCAGGCCGTGTTAACTCGCAGGCATCCCTGGGCGTGCGTCACGGGGGTGCGGAGCATGAGGTCATCGGCATGGCTCTGCCTGAACGTCTGGAGCACCTCTTACTCACTAGGATGTGGTGCAGACAGCCCTCAGGAGGGGAACCCCTGCCTCACCAGCACGCTCTCTCCGGCCTGCTCTCTCAGCCAGTTAGCCTTTTAAAAGTTATTTATCAGCAAAAAAGCAAGAAATGACAATTTTAAAAAATGGATGCCTTTTGAGCCACTGTTATAGCAGAGAAAGATGTGTTAAGCAACTCAGAACACAGCACTGTGTTACCTGCTTAAAAAAAAAAAAATCTCAGCTTCAAAATCGATTCGTGGCCGCCAAACCGTCACAAACTTTTTTTTTTAAACGTGGGAATGCCAACGCTGCGCACAAGTTTGCGTTCCGTGCTTTTTAAGGTGATTCTGTGTGCATAACAACTTTTGCACAAAACCTTGTGAGTCACTATTTAAAGTCACCATTTAAAAATGTTCTGTTTATTGTCACCGCTTGCATCTTTCACGGTTTAAAAGGCCGCCGCAGCTTTAGAAGGAGGCTCAACAATTGCCACTTAAAAATGTCACATGCGTTCACCGGCGAACATCTGTATAAATCAAAAATAAAATTCTTGTGGCAAAGGAGAGGGGAGGCTAAGTGACACAAATGATGACGGTTCAGCTCTCATTTGCGGTTGCACCGTTTCTTTGGAAAACCTTTTGTACGTAAGACCAATGTGCAAAAGCAGATTACTTTGGTAATGAGTACAATATTTGGACCCATGAGCTGTGGAAAAGTAATGTAGTCTCATGAGATGTTTATTGCTCAGCTTTCCTACATCTGGTGGAATTCATTTGGAGAAAAACAAAACATGCTTTGAACCCATGCTGTTTTCGGCAGGTTGATATGGTGGTGGATTTGTAAGGCTGTGGACAACATCTCGTGGGAGGATCTGGATGCCATTTTTTTCTCTTCGTTGTTATTTAATGGGCTTTGAATGAAAGGTCCTGGGCAACCAGGTGAAAACTCAAGACTGTGATCCCATATTCCAAAACCATAGCTAAAAGCTAGTGCGGTTTTGAGACTTTTTGAATGAAACCAAATACTCTCTGTCATGTTTCCAGTAACACCGCTGAGCAAACCTGAAATAATAGAAAGTTGTGTTACACAAAGTAGATTTTAGGCTTCTTTATCCCTCAAGCAGTTGTTGGCTTTCCTTCTTTCCTCAAAGAAATGAAGACGTCTTTGGGAGTCGGCCTACTCCTTATTAACTACTAAATATTTATCATTTTGTGTTTTTTTGTCAACAACCTCTGTTACCCATTTATTATTGAAATTTAAGTTTAATATCTGACTTTCAGGAGATTCAAAAGTGCATGGAGAATGAGGAAATTAAAATATTAGCATGGCTTTCTCTTTAAATTCAATAGCAAATATTTGCACTTCATGAACAAACCATCTGCTTAGTGATGTGACAAATGTTTAACACAGAAGGTGAACGTGAAGAACAGGAGCTTGACCCATTCACCATGTTTTTCACTCTCTCATGTTTTAAAAATTATTGCCTGAAATTTACCCTACAGATTAAGATAATAGGGAGGTGGAGTCTACTTATCTTTCAACAGATCTGTGTTGGGGGGCAACGTTCACACCTTGGAGATGAGCTAGCAGGGATATGGATGAGATCACAACCTCCACTGTAATACACACAAATTGAAACACTTATTTGCCATAGACATTCAGTAAGCCGAGGAAACTTGTTTGTGCAAGTTTCACAGCTTAAATTTATCATTTTTAAAGTTCTGCATCACTCAAACCAGGCACTTTACCAAAGTTTGTGTTTTATTGTCCATTTCAGACTCTGGTGGTGTGTTTATTCAGTTCAGTTTTAATTCAGTTTTAATTCACTTCAATTGAGCAAGATAACACAAAGCATTATTCCAAGGGACGATGTGAAGTGAACAGTACAACACATCTTGTTTACTGTTAAAGCAACAGATATAGTTATCTCTTTTTATAAAGCACCTGGGTCTTAAGAAAAAAAAAAAAAACTCCCAAAATAAAAAAAAAAGAATCCTTGTGTTTTTGCCAATGTCTGGAAAATACACATTTTTACACCGCACTAAACATACATTCTGTATTAAACATACAAAGTGGTTTAGCCTTCATTCTATAATATGCAAAAGACCCCCGCTATACAACTTCATATCATTTCTCAGACACAGCACTTGAGACCATGTGCCTCTGTGTGCCACTTGCAGATGAGTCAATAGACTTAGACTCACCGAGGAATGTATTTTAATACCAAGTAAAAAGTACGTTTTTTAAAACAATATCGATTAAAAATACTTATTTTTGTGAGATTTTTAAAGGTGTTTCCACATGTGTCTAGATGGTAGAACATTACACATGCAGTTATATACTTAAGCCTGATATTTGTTTGCCCTTTGGGAACACTTTCATGGATAATAATTTATGAATAACTTTCAACTTGAGCTGTTTATAAAGGCACGCAAAAAAATGATAGCATAAAAAATTCCAGGTTGTGTAAATTGCTTTGCTTTCTTAACATATTGGGGGACAAAGTGTTTGATTTTATGCATTCATTGCTTTCTTTTTTCAAATGGTCGCGAGCAGGATGACAGTCAATTGAAAGCTCCATGCCTCAAGTGCAGCCATATTTATTGGCTTTTTGAGGATATGCAAGTTGTTGCTCACATTTTTTGCCTTTTGCTGACTGCAGTGATGTCTCTGCATACCTTATTGCTTAGTGCGGACAATAACCAGCAAGCGGTCCAAAACTTTGTGGAACAAAACTACCCGCAAGTTAATACTTTCACTGAATTAATTCTAAATCAGTTTGTGGGTACGGAATTTCGAACTTCCAGTCATAGTTTTGGTTGATCCTTTGGTTTTCCTTGAGAATATTTCCTCTCACAGAACAGCTCCGCAGCCAAATATTTCACAGCGACCACATCTGCAGCTACCTGTTCTCTAACCCCAAGTTCTGCTGTTCTTATTGTTTCAATGTCTTGTAAAAATTTTTATGCAGCTTTTTGAATGGTTGTACCAATTGTTACAACGCGAAATGTCACCAGAGCAAGTAAATAATAATGTTAAATAGTTCAAAAGCGGGTGCACTCCATCCGTTTTGAGCACCTGGCTCGGTGGAACTGGAGAACAAAAGCTGTGTCCAGGGTGCAAGCCACCATAGTGCCAGCTGCGGTGCTGTGCCAGTTCCAGGTCTGCCTATCACATACATTACGGTGTTCCATAGTTACCATCTCTATAGCCCTCAGCTCTCTGGAAAGGCATCCACAGCAGCAGGGCCTGACCTTGTCCTTCGCCGCTGCAGGGCTGTGGGTTTTGGGCCTGGGACAGGAACTCCCTGTACAGACACTGTGTCTGCAAGCAGAGAAGCTGTGGCACAGTAGAACACTTTGTTCGCTGCCACCAAGGAAAACTTGGACAACAAAAACACACATTCTGGAAAAAATGTACATTTGAGAGGTGCACTTTTCCCCTCAAAAAAAATGTGTTTCAGTTTCAGTGGTAAATAATATTCCCTTCTGAGGGAAAAGCATTACTTAGAATTCAAGAAACATGTCTGAAGATAACGTATTGCCTGCCGGCCGTAGCTCATAAATCACTGCAGTCTCCCAGTTACTTACGTGCTGTTATGTCAGCTTTTCAAATACAAGAAACAACAGAAAAACGTAAAGTGCACAGCAATGAAAGCACAAAAGATTCAGAAATTATCAAAATGGCCAAGTAGTGCCTTTCAGGGTATGAAAATGCATGTATGTATATTAAAATTCAACTTGGGCTGAAATTAATATAAAAAAGTTATTTCTATGTCATCAGATTGTTGTAACAGCTCAATAAAAACTTGTTTATTTCTTAAATACAGGAACTGGATGTGTTAGAGGCTGTCGGTGCTGCCACAGAGGCACCAGGTGGGATTTAGGTTAAGGTTGCTGCCTTGGCATCTTATGATGCCCAGTTTGGACCTTTGCACCTGCTGCACTATATTTGACTGCAGTACTTACAGTACCTGGATTTTCTCCTGTAAAAATGCCCTGCTCCCAGAATGGCTAAACCATGGTAAGCACCTGTCACTAACATCACGCATTGCCTTAGACAGAGGCCTCACCTAAATGAAAAGGTCAGTAAAACGCAAACACACCTTGCGATGTACTGGCATGTCGCCTAGGGTGTAGTCTCTATTAGCCTTGTGGTTCCAAAATTCCCTTGGACACCCAGTACCGCGACAAGGCCAAATTTGCAAATTCCATTTCATCCATTTAAATGTGTTGCTCCATCCACCAGAAGACACATCAGATTTCAGAATACGTCTGCGATGCATTCATTGCACTTAACTGACAGTAAAACAGTCTACATTTATATCAGAAGATTAGCGCTTCTGCTGAACGTTCACACCGAGACACAAAAGAAATCCCATCCCCTCAGCAGCAGCAAAGGCAAAACTCCACAGCAGGTAGGCCTGACCACAGTCGTCCCCCAGTCCCAATCCCGGTGGAGCACAAGAAAACAAAAACGAACCCTGTTATTTCTGTTTATTTGTTTGTACTCTTGTTTTTCTGATGCAGGCAGCACACTGTTTAAGTATATTTGCCCAAACCTTGAAATTGCCAGTTTAACCCCTCTTTGGCATGCTGCTAACCTAAAATGGCTCTACTAAATATTCCCAGCTGCCCATTTGTGCCAAATAAGCTGCTTTGAATAACACTGCCTTCTAACCAGAAATGCCCATCTTTAAACTACAGCAATTGTGTGTTTTTGGTTTTTCTACTATTGTTCTCAAACAATGACAGCAGGTTTAAATATATTTTAATCTATCCCTTTGTTAGATAAACTAATAATAGCAATGAGCACATTCTCATGAGTACTCAAAATATTTGTGTATGTGCCATCCGATGGAATGGGATGGGATTATAACCATTTTTACCTTCACAGTCAATAAGATTCAGCCTTTCTTAGTTTATTTTATAAAAATCTGCAATGGATTTTAAAAATTCTCCATAAAACCTGTATTTATTTTGTTAGGCTTCATCGACCACCCATCCCCCAGGGTTGCGGTTGGCATTATTGGCTGAGACTAAGAATGTAATTTTAATGTTAATAAAAAGTTAATACAGGTCAGCTTTGAAATGTTTGTTAATAAAAAAATAAGCCAGCTCTCGCACCTTCATGGGAATCATCCCATAATCATGGACACAATTTAAATGCTTCCAGCCATCTTTGTTGCCACTGGAAGACTGGAATTTCATCTTCAATTCGCAGACATTTCTCAGATAAAAGCACAGACTAAAGAATAATACAAGATGCTCTTTGCAATGTTTGCTGTAAATACCAAGTTTGGTTGCTGCCAGCAACCAAAGTTGCCATGGTTTTGCAATGGGTTTCAGCGGGGGCCGATGTTGGAAAACAGCATTGCTTGTTCAATGTAAACGATATCTGGTCCATGTGCTATTAAATTATAAAGCCTATTTTTATATTTTTAAAATTTCTTTTAAAACAATAGCTGGTTTCTTTCGCAAATAACTTGACTATATGGTGGAAATTGAAAGAATTCTAAATGATCAAAGGAACGCATTCATACAGCAGAAGCTCCCATCTAAGACAGCTGAGTCTGAGGGCATGCAATTCAATTTGCTTTAGAAGTCACGAGTCTGCCTCTTAAACAAGCTGATAAACGCTACAAAGACCTTCTGTTACCATCACAGCAATTCATAACTTCCACTGACCAATCCAGTTCAGGATGGCGGCTTGCGCTTTCTCGGGTTAACCTTCCAGCTTGGTCCGGATTTGAAGTTTGATCCCGAGTCCTAGGAGCTGCTCTTAGGAAACATATTGCAGAGGGAAATGGAGAAGTTCTCAACAGGGAGAAAGCAGAAATGTTTTGAGTGATGTGGCCCCCTTTGCCCCCAGATCCCACCCCCTACAGGAAGTCAGCATGATGCATGACCCAGGCCCTTCCTGAGGGCCACCACTGGAGACAGACAGACAATGAAGAAGGCCATGCCAGATGCAGGAGTGGCCTGGTAAACAGATGGCAGCAACTGGTGAGATGGTTGATTTGGAGGCTCATCTCCCAAATATAACTAATTTCTTCCCAAATACATATAAGCTTCTACAGGTCTGGCCTGTTTCTTCCATATATGTGAGACATTGTCCTTCCTGGACGTGACAGGAACTTTTCAACAGGTCACCTGCTGTTTGTCACATGGAGCCAAATCTCTCACAGACCACTTTGTTTTCCTCTGCCCCCCATTCAGCTTCTATTACTTTCATGTGTATGCAAGCAGACCTGGAGGTGGCTTGGGACTGACCTCCCAGTTGGGTGAGTGAGTGAATGAAACTGACTTTCCAGATCTTTTTCAGCAGTGAACCGAACTTTTATTTAAACAGAATTCCATGTTTGCATGCATGGTGCAGGCTTATAAATAAACACCTTTTCTCCAGATACCCTGTTTATCTCCAGAGTCAAATTCAATGATTTGATAACCTTTCTTTTCATTAATTCATCCATTATTTTTGGCCACTTGTCAAAAGGAGGGCTGCAGTTGTCTGGAGACCATCCCAGAAGTATTGGGAGGCAGACCATACCCTCAACGTGGGAAATTTAGAGTCATCAGCTCAGCTGGAACATATGTTTTTGGACCGTGGAAGGAAACTGAAGCATCTGGAGAACCCCATGGGGACAAAGGGAGAACATGCAGACTCTACCCAGACTAAACCAGGTTTGAATCCATGTGTGGACCTATAACCCAGGAGATGTGGGGAGCCGGCCCCCCTCACCATCCTAATATTTCTTTATCACTTTTAATTAATGATGGCTGTTGTTGCACTGGATTTCTAATACGTACGGTAAACTGAAAAGTACATTTGTTTTTTTATTGAGGCTCGTGTAGATTTTTCAACGCTCCCACCACCGAAGTGTGGCCTCCGAAACGAGCACTGCACATTTTACTGTCCCAAACTAAAATTTACTGCCAAACGTAGAGCGTAGAGCAGGGGGTCGATATATCAGATGAAGGCTGCAGCTCGGGAGCGTGAATGACCGAGTGTTTGCTGACCGTAAGCGACATCCCTGTAGACAATATGAGGTCTCTGTTGGCAAGGCAAGATGGCTGAGAGCCGTGCGTCTTTGGAACTTTTATAGGTGGCCGCCTTGAGAGCTGGGTCAGAAGGCTGGCGTTTAAAGGCTCCTCTTGTTCAGTCCTTTATGCAGCCAGGAGTTTGTGGTGGTGTTTACACATTGCAGGCCCACCAACAGGCATACCTTCACACTAAGGCTACAGTGCGAGCGAGAGCTATGGGAAAGAATCTCAGACGTACACATAGCTCCGGCTCCCTTGGTTTTAAGAGCTACAGAAAACAGCTGTTGCTTTATCATGCATATCAATCTGGATGTAGACTTAAACACTCTTCACTTTGGTGGCCAAAGTTTTGCATTTATATTTATTCATTTATCTTTATTCATTCAAATTTGGCAGGTGAGCTTATGGAAGCTGCTATACTGTTTTTCAACATGCATAAACATTTATTTATTTATTTATTTATTTATTTATTTATTTATTTATTTATTTATTTATTTGTTTGTTTGTTTGTTTGTTTGTTTGTTATTTTTAACAACAGAACAGTGTAAACAATTAATGCACAATAGCTTAATGTTTCGTAGCCTAACAGTTATTCTCACTCCTGGAGTCATAAGAGTGCTGTTTTGCTGCTTTATCAATATTTTGAAACCTTTTCTGGAATTTTATATTTGTTATCCATAAAATTGACTATTTTGCATGTTTATGTGCTATAATAAAACTACCCGCAAGTTAACAATAGCAAAGTGATTTCCATGCGGTGTTTCAAACACCTTTTTCCTTCTTTAACAACGCTTTTAGCAGCAGAGCCGAACGAGGGACTGTTTCACTTGTGTTTGCTGCAGGCGATACCGACATGACAAGCTGTTAGGTGTAATAATTATTAAAACTACAGCTGATCCCTTTTGTATTATTTTTGCATGTAGTTTTCAAGCTCTTTATGGCACATTTTGAATCAATGACTTCTTTCATTGCTCTGTTTCATCAATTCCTACATACGCATCTAAAGCGCCAGTCAAGGCATTTCCACAGATGAAAACCTGCAATTGATACAAGTCAAGCTCAAAGGGTTGCAGTAGTTTGTTGGAGTGGTCACACAGCTCCAAGATCCAGCACCATTTTCGACAGTTGGTTCAGATGATCCATCAAGTCTTGCTTGGAGTTTTCGTTCAGTCCGAGTCAACCACAAATGCACAAACATTTGTCCCTCAGTAGGTGAACGGGAGTCTCATCTACTCAATCATAAGTTGGACAAGGACAGATTCACACTTCACAGGGCTGGTGACACAGAAGTATAGAGTGAAAAAAAATAAGCGCAGATCTGAATTACAAACTCTTTGACCCATTCTTAACAAAAGCCATAGAATATAAGTGTCACAAAGCTGGAATTTTTGGCAGGGCTGCCGTTCAGAGGCCACTTGTATCCAAGGCCAACGTACAACTCATAACCAGTAAGGAGCACGAATTCCTGGATCCCTGAGCAACGATCAATGTAAACGGCCTGAAGAGTCATCATTCACCCGGTCTGATGCATCGAAAGAAAGTCTGCAGTTTGTAGCTTCTCACTTTCATCAGTTGGACACCATATTCCTCCTGACAAACTGATCTGGTGAAACAGGTGTTACAATAATAATAATAATAATAATAATAATAATAATAATAATAATAATAATAATAATACAGTATGACAGTATTTGGCATATGACCTCCATTTTGTTGCTATGCAAGACATAAAGTAAAACTTTAGATGTTAACTGTTGGTTACTGACTGGCAAAAGTTTGTCCTCGGCTCTTAATTACTTTATTAATATTTCAGAAAACATCTACCATCAGAGTGTGAGAATGCTCTAGACCGACTTTTCCCCCCCTGCCAAAGAGAGATCCTCAGCGTATGAACGTTCGAGTCAGCCTGAGCTGAGAAGGTGTGCAGGTGCCTCCAGAAAGCCCCCACGGAACAATGGAGGAGACAGGTGAAGGCCCACCTCGGACTCACTAAACGGTTGCGCTTTCGCGAAGCAGTCGAACGATTAACAGATATTCCTCAGCATTTATATGCAAAATATTAACTTAAGGTGTTTCAACGGTGAACATGTAATTTCCCCGAAAACATGCGAATCCCCAGCAAAGATCTGCGTGTCCTAACCAGACAATGAGGTAATTATTTTAATACATGTTTTGAGAGGCGGTAACTTAAAGTGTGACACAGATACCTGCATTCTGGCAGGACCACACTAGCATGCGGGCAGAAAACAACACATAATTACGTTCTCATGCACTGCTTTTAATCCTTTGAAATAATGTGGGATATTTTTGAGAAATGTGTGCATAGTGGGGCACAAGCATCAAAAAACGGAGGATATTTTGGGTGGGGAACGGACACCTTGGGCGAGTAGGTGTTGTGATTATGGTTGAAAACAGGATGTATGGAGTATTTTCTAAAATCGGGTTGAGGTTCAGCTACCGTAAGCTGGTAATTTCATGTTCCTTTTATTCCTCGGTTGTCATAAAAGCCCAAAGCAGAAGCCCGAACAGGCAAAGGTTATCCCACCTTATTGTGAGGCTGCTACAGCCTGTCGCACCAGGCTGCTGTAATCCTTCCTCCAGAGGAAGGGGAAATTTTTTCACGCCCTCTGGCTATGTTAAACTTGACTCTGCACCATACCTGTATCAGGTGAGTCACCGAGGCCAAGCCCTGTTTTTCCCCTTATTCATCCAACACTGCTGCAGAAGAACCAAGACAAAAGTAAAGCAGCGTGATAAAGACCTGCACGATCAGCCCTATTATGAACCGGGTCATTAATCTGTGTATTTCAAGCTATAAAATGTTAGCATTGGACCCGGCAGGTGTGAGTCAGCCCCGCACCCTGTCTCCGGCGAGGCCTCGACACCCCACCCCCAGCAAGCTGCCACGCGCCCCTGCACCTGATAGGCTCCACAGTGCATTCCAGAAGCAGGTTCAGGCAGCGCTCCCAGACACTGATACACTTGTTCTCTAGCCACAGGTGTAGCTGCCTGCTGGTCCCTCGGCTGATGGGTGGAGCCACCCAGGAAGCACATTTTATCCCAGCGGAGGTGTATGCAGCTGTCAAACCATCACCACAGCACATAGATGCCAAGTAACCACTGCATGGACCTTCTGCTGATGTGTGACATCGATGCATCGAAAAGAAATCGAGAAAATCAATAAAAACTGATGTAATATGAATGAGATGAAATGAGATGAAGTAAATATATATGTATTGTGTCTGTGTATCAGAATCAGATTTACTGACCAAGTACGGTCGCACATGCAGGGAATTTGGCTTTGGTTTCTTATGTACTCTCAGCATACATAAACACAACACACACAGACACTCGCACGCACAACCACACATACACACAACATGTGCAAAGCCTGCATGAGAATAAGAATAAGAATGAATATTATGGGGTAGTAATAAATATTGTAAGGAAGAATAAATATTGTGAGGGAACATTGCACAGACTAACAAACAAATCAGTTGGTTCGTGAGCATAAGAACGTGCGGAAAGAAACAATTTTTATAAACATAAAAATATATATATATATATGAAAGTATATATATATGTACTTTAAGGGACTAATTTATGCTTCATAGCCTTGAACAGCTGAGCATTTTCCAACAAACAGCGTGCATCCACTTTTTAGCAAACGCCGCAGTTCAGCAGCAAACCTGCAAAGGAAAACACAAACTTAAGTCTGTGTCCCAAAGCGCGTCCCAAGCTTGTGAGACGCAGACAAAAAGCAAAAAAACATGAGTGAGAGCCATAATTCAGCAGGAATTGTTTGTGTCTGCTTCTACGCAAGTTGCCTCGGACAAACGGGTCGGATAAATAAAGAACGGCAATAAATCATGTGTTTAATAATGTACGCTTTGAGCTCTCTAAACAGCTGGGCACCGTATTTTGGCGGTGGGAGAGCTCTCTTAAACCGAAAACTGCAAAGTGTTTCAAACGGCCCATTTTTCCAACTGGATGCGATGAGCTCATCCGTGAGCTTGACCGCTTGGCCTATAACTCCCTGTAGCCAATTATGAAAAAAATGACTCTTTGTCGCTGAGAACCAGACTCCCTCACGGGGTATCGGATTTGTAAAATCACTGCTCTGGAAGGGATCCTAGAAAGGATCAAATGTTGCCTTCATATCACAGCTTGCTGACAATGGGATATTCAGGAGAGCAGACGCAGTTAGCAGGGCTTCGCAGTAAGCGTTGATGCGGAGCGCGCCGGAACGTGTTCTGGCAGTCAGGTATTTCAGTCAGCAGCCGGGGACTTGCCTGTGGCAGGTGCACAGGACGGGACAGTGCCCAACCTGCTGAATTGTCAGGACAAGTCGGAGGTTTTCTTCAATTCGAAAGCACTTGAGCTGCAGTTTATTGTGTGCTGCGCACTGCTTGTTGGCAGGCCTGGTCAAGCTGGGCTGAGTTTCCTGTGCGCTCGAACGTTCACATCTGGTCAGCATAACAAAAAGCCTTACGCTTCCAGCAAAACGCTGTTGTGAAACTTGGACTGGCACTTGGAGTTCCAAACCGTCGCGTAAAATTAAAAAAAAAAAAAAAAAAAAGAAATCGTAAAAATATTAAAAGCCATCAAAAATCAAAATCCTTTTGAGTCATTTTAATCTCTGTGAACCATTTGTTCTGCGTTTCCACCTATCGCAGCTCATCCTCCATTTTCCCGGACCTCAGTTTAGCACAGTTTAGATTTTACAGGTAGGCGTAAAAATATTTTGGAAAAACAAATAGAAATAATAGTATTGTTAAAGATAAAGCATATTTTTCAGCAGAATATAAGGGAATATATATGTTCTATTTTAAACTTTTTTGGAGAAATTAACTTTGTTAAAGCATAAAATAATGAAGGCAGTGACGGGCCAGCCAGTCCTTTGGTAGTGAAGTTCTGATTGTTGCTGGGAATGCATGTTTACTGCACCATAGTAAAAAAAATAGATTTTCCAGACAGCCCCCCCCCAACATAGTCCAGAAAATCAAGGATACACCATTTTCGTACCTTAGCTATCGCTTACAGCACGCGGCCAAAATTTCAAACCATTACAACATAATCTGAGATATTTATTTCGAACGGACGGAAGTGGGTCTTGTTGGTTATTCTCCCCGCAGGGGAGTGGACGAAGCAGAGAAAAATAAGTGCTGTTCTCTCCATTCCGTTATGTTGGCGTACATATCGCTTGGTATTGACGGACAGTATCAAACACTGAATTTCTACAAGGAATAAAAGCAATACATTTTTTTAGTAAAGACGAACCAAATTTCAAATGAACAGTTGGAAAGCAGGGCAAAGGCTGACTTTGGCCTAGCGTAATGCGTAATGAAATGTAGCTATAAAGGCTGTTATAAATAATGACCGTGTGCTACAGTTAGGGTCTTTTTCTGGGAAAGTGGACAATCTCAGAAGAATGGGAAGTGCTGACACCTGAGAGAAAGTTCCAGTTCTCCAAAGAGCAAAGTGCCTGCTGAGTATCCACCCACCTCAGATGCTGCCACCGGTGACATTAAACATCTCAGCAGCAGCTGCTACAACTTCGCCCAGGGCCACGCATTGTCGTGGTGCCTCAGAGGCTCACCTTGTGAATGAAAGCAGTGGTTATGGCTCAACGTGGGTCAACGTCTAGTGGCATACATCGATTTTCCGTGGTCACAAGGCAGTCAGCTGGCTGGCACAACAAGATGAGAACGTTCCCACTGCTCGGTAAGCAGTCACTCATGGCTGCCCTGGAAAATAGGGCCACTCCACATGATGTTACACCCCTGGTCTTTCCACGTCATCCCTTAACAGGAAGTCTTATTCATCCGTCCGCAGTCAGTTTAACTTCAGGATTTTTTTTCAGAATACATGCACGATCTCCTTCATGAGCATTGTGTCATTTGGATGCCATTTACCATGGCAGCGCTTTTATGGTTTTGTTTTATGCATAGTGCTGCTCTACTGCTTACTGTCCAGAGCCGGAGAAGCGGCACTTGTACCTGCTGACACACGGTCGTCACGGCAAAGCTATGTAAACAAGCATGTCGAGTCGTGTTGGGAAAGATTCCGGAATTTAATGATCAATGTGGAAGAGCTGAAGAAACGCTGCAGAAAAAGAATGCACCTAAATACCAATTTAGGAACATCAAGGAATGCCTTGAACAGTTTATGATGAACATCTAAAACTTGTCTCCTTCTTTTGACTTCTAGGTATGATGGGGAAAAAACACCAAGAAATGCAATTAATATAATTTCAGGCACTTTTATTTGTGCCAAGATTTTTTGAAGTGCCGAAGCTCAATTTTAAATCTATTTTTTGCCTTACAATTGAAATACATTTCATAGAATTAAATTTTACCTGTTTATCTGCTACTTAAATTGCTTATATTATATTTAACCTGAAAAACTTGTCTGAAAACTGAATGCTCATAGGTGCATCACAGCAAAAGTATTAATAGCTGATTTATTTTGTCATTTATTGTTTCCTTAACAACATCTAGGGCAGCAGATGAAAGCTTGAGATGTGATGAACTTGTTCCAGGCTTCATGGTGTCTGGTGTTTTAGAATCACTTCATAGCAGACCCAGTTTCCTCATAGTTTGCTAACCCTCATGCTGGTAAAATCCAAAGCGAGACAAAGCAGTCCGTGTGGGCATCACTGCACCTCACCTTTTGTCTCGTGCTTTTCTTAGGATGGGGCAGAACTTTTTTAATCCCCTGAGGGAAGTTCACTCAAAAAGAAGCTTGGTAAAAAATTCCCAGCTAAACTTGTAACAAATCAACTAAGGGCCGAGGGTTGAACAACAGAAAAGTAAACAATACAGATCATCCGCTGTTAGGCAAAACAGATTGTTTTTGTCTGGCTTTTTTAGACAAGCCAACCAGCAACTGAGGAGAGGAAAACAAAAAAAAAAAAAAGAAAAGAAAAAAAATCTCAGTGAAGGAGAGGACAAAACTAAACATTTGGATTTCGAGCAGAAGTGGCAGAACATAGCAAAAATGTAAAAAATAAAATAAAATAAAAATGCTGCATCTGGTCAACTTAATACTTAAGAATTACAAGTGTGGTGGTTTCCTCTCAAGCGAAACCCTCAAAGCTATGAATAAGTGCCTTTGTTCACTTTTTTTTATACTCTGAATGCATCTGGAGTTGTTAGGGGTCAGTGTTTATGTAATGCTGGACAATATTTGTTTTTCCAGGCTAAAGTCATTCTGTGATTGAGGTGAGGACAGCAGGACTCCTGGTGATGGAAGTGAAGCTGCCTGTCAGTACAGGGAAGCAGAGGGCTGCAGCGAGAGGGGACGGCCGCCCCTCAGTCCTCTGGGACAGGTACCTGCATGGTGGATTTAAGCCACTGACAGCCGAAGAGGTCTTGTGCAAACACAGAACTTTTGAAGTGAAACAGAATCAGCGGTGAAGAGGTATTTACCACAGTGCTTTACCACTGCTTAACTCATGCAACCACAGTCTTTGTATTTCTCCATTTGGGCTTAGACAGGCGCAGCATGCTTTCACATTTCATTTTTTCGGAAAATGTGTCGAGCTTTTGTTTCGATGCAGCACCTATCATAACAGTGAGATGTTCAAAATGTGTACACATATAAAGTTATAGAATCATATAAAATAGAATTATATAAGATCAAATCTCATTAGGCCTTGCCAAAGATAACTATAAGTACATTTATGTGGAAAAGATCAAAAGTGTCAATGGAATTTGAGGGGCAGAAGAAAAATATCCATTCTTTATCATTAACTGGTGAGACTCACGTATGGACATGCAAGGACAAGGCAGGGTACAGCCTGAAAGGGACAGCAGCCCATCACAGGACACCCACACACACCCTTTCACACACTTCAGGCGATTTAGAGTCACCGCTTCACCTGAAAGCCATTTCTTTGGGCTTTAATAAAAATTGCACAAGCGCAAAACAGCAGTATTCTTTCCTTAGACACCTTAAGCCAAATATTGTTTCGATGATAAACAACCAAAAAAAAAAAAAAAAATTACGTATTAAATGGGAGAAATGCCTACTTGTGCACAATGGCATGCTGGGAAGCATTTTGCCTCTCTAAGCAGGACAGGTTGGACTGGTTCTTTTCTGTTTGGTGTCAAACTATTGTTTCCAATTGGTAGCCTAAGGGCAAGGAGAAGGGACTGATTATTTTTAGAAAAAGAAATGGGAATGTTTAGCCTGTGGGGGGGCAAGGGAACGGTTGACAAAAATAATGAGTGACTTTTATAGCTGAACCCTTGTGGAAAAAAGTATACTTGTGTTCGATGCCCTTCTCCATCAGGCCGAGGGGAGGCCACCGAATTGCTTGGGCCGCAAACTCCGTTATGTCCTGACAAACAGACATGAAAAGACGTGAATATCAGGCACGTGAATGATGTTCTGAGACAGGAGACCAGCCATTACTGTAAAATTCAAGTGGGAACAATTTTAAATTCCATAAAAGCATGCACAAAAAAAGCTATTAGAGTGACTTAAGTACATTTCAAATAACAGATTCTCATATTTTTTAAATGTAACTTGACAAAATTTGTAATGAAGGTGCATTTCCATTGTCATTTTGTTTATGACTAAAACATTTTGGGAATTATGGTTACTTTAATGATAAGACTGTAAACTTTTGACCCCTGTTGCATCTGAAGCAATGGCCTCGTAGTTAGAAGCGCATTAAAAACAAATCCATCAGTAGAATAAAAGTCAACAGCTTAGATATGTGCATGAATGCTAAGCTGGACTTACAGGATGTCAAGCAGGGATGAGGTGGGAGGTGGGTGTATGTGTGTGTGTGGCTGGGTGTTTGGTTCACCGCCACATGATAACCGGGAGCGACAGGGATGACCTAACCTTTCCAAACCCAGTGCAAAGCTTCCAGAACTCACCCAGAGGGGCCAATCGGCGGCTCGATTGGGTGGCTTTTGGTAAGGATGGGACGTGCCGGTGGCCAAATCCACATATCGGAGCTCCGCATGAACCTGTCACCGTTGCATACACACATTCCAGTGGGTCTGCTTTCCCACACCCCCCCAGGTGACACTGCTAGGCTAATTTAAAGCCCATTTGCAACAATTACTTGGTTGCACCTTTATTAAAAGCTTACAAGCAAGGTCAAATACTCCTCTACTTCTTTAAACTGTTCCTCCTCTAAAACAGAACAGCAATCTTTTTTTTTTTTTTCTAAATCTTCCTTAAAAATTTCTAGGCCTCTATCGTCCGGTGAACGCAGTTTCATTTGTGCAGCAGCTAAAATTTCGACCGGCGACGGCCAGGTTTCCTCCCTGCGGACTTCCATCGGCAGGTATCGCGTGCGTATAGACAAGGGGTTCCGCACACCGCCTCTGTCGTCTCCATCAGCAGGGTTTTGACAGATTCGTCCGCTTATGAGTGTGCTCGGCTGCAACGTCATGTAAAAATTCCTCCGAAAACGTTTTGATAATAGCGACACGCGTACGCTGGATGTCCCGAAGCTTTTGATTTGAACTGCGAGGGAGAACTAAGACTGAACTTCCCATGTGCCGCAGGTTCTAGGTGCCAGGAAGGGATGAGCAAACTTTCCTGAGGCTTCGACTCCATAACTTTATGCCTCGAAGATCCTAATAGCACATTTCCATAAGCACCAGCAGCTCCGCCCTGTCCCAAAGAAAAGCTCCACATTCCAGAGCATTCAGCTGCAAATTTCTGCGGCACCAGGAGCAAGTGGCAACCTGCTGCGGCCGTACCGGGGCTGCTGTAAATACCTTCGCCGCACTCATAGGATGAGGCTGCGGGGAAGCTGGGAGTAATGACACTGCTGCCAACCTGCCTGGACCCCGCCCAGCCTCAACAGCCCCCACAGGCATGTTTCTGCATGCAAGAAGAAGGCCAGACAAACAGTGCACCTGTTTACATCTTGCATGCACATACCCTACCCGTGAGCAACCACTGCATCAGATAGGCAGGCTTCAGACTCTTAATAGCCTCCTTACTTCTGTCTCCCAGGATCCTTTGTTCGCTCATTTCAAACTTTTTATATCTTCGCAAAGACAGCTAACTGCAGCGCAACTTAACGTTCCGAACCTAAAACTTCTTTGCGATGCGTTAAAATGGATATTTAGGCCCAGTCGGGTATTTTCTTATAATAAATGCCTCCTTTTTGATTTATATAACAGTTTGGGTAGATGTGAACCTTCTGGAAAAATGTTTAATTTCTATGATTTCAAACACTTGACAGCTGTATAACTTTACAGTCAGCTGCTGAGTGTCTCACCCTCCCATCCCTGTTTTGTTGGCATTGTATGGGTATAAAAAATACACAGCGTTTTTTAAATACTTTTGAGCCACAGTTTACCTGTCATGACATTTACATTCATGTCTTTTAAAAAAAAAAGTTAGTATTTCCGATATAAGCAGCCCGCACTGTAAACCGATATTTCTTAATTTTGCTGAATAACCATGGATTTTATAGTTTTACAGTAAAACCCTTACCTCTTTAAGTGAAATATCTGTAGATATGCCAAATTTTGTTCTAGAAAAGCCTATAAAACTGTACTTTTTTAAATTTAATAGTAAAGACACTTTTTATCCAGATGAAGCCCCCTTTCATTCTCTCTTATACATCTGTATCAGTGCACAATGACAGTTAAGTGAACCTTGAACCTTGGAAAAAAGTTTTTATGACTTCTTCTTACGTCTTTTTAATTCTTCGATCACCTCAGCAGCTTCTCTCTCAACCAAAAGCAGGCAAATCCAGGTTGTCCTTTCCAGCTGAGATGCACCATCTTGCTAGGGAGGTCCACTGCACCTGTAAAAAAATGACCTAAGGCAAAAATTTCAGGCCTTTAAAAGTGTCCGTTATATTAAGGCATTATTTTCTTCAAGCTAATCAAAGAAATTTATTTTATTTTATTTTATTTTATTTTATTTTATTTTATTTTATTTACCCAGTTAAGACTGCATTTCTAGGATTTTTTTTTACAAGCCAGTGACTTTGTGTCTTAAGTTCACTTTCCGTAAAACTTACCATGCAGTTGGTGGAAATGCATTATAGGCAAAAAAATATATAACTTGTTATATTTATTGTCATATGATATACTTATAATATTGCTATATTATAAACCCTGCAAGCAATATGAGCCACTGGATAATAAGCATAAACCCCACCATTGCAGATGCGACCCAGAGCCACCAGCAAGCATCTTCTGAATTTTTTATTTCTTGTGAAACCAAAGTTTTTTTATTTTTTTAATTTAAACTTTCCATAATGATTATCATATAAATGAACATATAAATTGTTTCCACAAGTGCAATTTATGAGACTAAGAAGATGTATAAAAAGAAATTCTTTTATGGTAACCTTCACCGAGTACTTGCGTCCGTCCGTATTTATTATAATGTGTACAATTTCTGTTTATTGTTAATACGTTTGCTGCTGTTTGTATGGTTTATTTGCTTTCATTTAGCGCATGAAACTGCAATAAAATTTTGCCCGTTTAATTTAGGGCCAGTTTAGGTACTGAGAGAAATGGAATGTTGCTGTGTTGTAAATCATATGTCTAAATGTAATGTTTGAATTTAAAGCTTACCTTGTACAGCTCCTGGCCCAGGCCTTGTGATGTGCTTGGACAACATCGCCTGCGTCTTGATTTTTCTGGCCTCCGCTATCAAGCTTCTCCAGCTGATCCAGAAGGCCCTCGCGTGAGTTGTGTGTCACCTGCCAAAGTGTTCCTCCATTTCCTCGTCTTTCTCCACCAGCTCCCTCCCATCGCCCACGTCAGCTGCAAGACAGGATTTGCACCCTAATAGCTGGAAGTTCTGATCACTTTGTAGAGCCCAGCAAAACCGTTGCTTTCCTCCATTTCCGGCCACTTGGTGGTCTCGTGAATAAGAGGTCCGGATGAAAAAATCTGGAGGTTTTCCCCCAGAACTTCTTCTCTCTCCCTCCTCATATAATGTGCAGGAAACTGTGGCACTGGCTAATCGAACAGAGGTTCAGCAACTGCTTGTCTGCATCTAAAGCTCTTCTTTTATTGTGAGCATTTTTGTTTGCGCTGCACATCGCTTAAGAGAAGAAGGTCAGCCAAATGATTTCTAAATAAATGCCAGCGTGCCCTCCAAATAACTGTAAAAGTGTCCTGTAAGCAAATAGCTTACATTTCGGCATTGTGTGTGGCCTCTCGTGTTTTTCCTTTCAACTCTTCATCAATTTTTGAAGCGGCAGGGGGGGGGCTTTTCTCAAAAAGTCTGAAAAGCTAAAGCAGAAGGTCTAACCCTAACCCTGCCATGAGCTCCTTCAGTGCTCCACCGAGGAGCTCCTGCATGACTCATGACTTCATATCCAGGAACGATTACAACACTCTCCTCTGCAGCTGTTACAACACTCAAACTTGGAACTCTTGTGCTTTCCCAGAGCTGTTGTAGGCCTAAATCCAGAGATCTTACTTTATCAAATCCTTAAAACTCTTACATTCATTTGTGTGCCAATGCTTGAAAGCGTAAGAACAGGGACTGATGTCAGGAATAAGAGCACTATGAATTTTGACAGTACAACCAAACATCCGCTACAGGTAGAGCTTCACTCCGATACAATGATACTCAAGCTTGAGCAAGAGTACACAACCATGGAACTGAGCCAGGACTGAACTGAGGAGCTGTTACGCCACTCAACCTCTTACCCTAGCGGACTTTGCGACAGCAAGTTGTGAGACTACTCAAAATTCCAGCCAAATCGACTACTTTGGATCTACTATCCATCTACTGCAGCTCTGGCTATCCATTTCTACCAGTTTGCTGAGTGGGTTTGAAAAATAATCCCTAGATTTTGTACAATTTATGAATTAAAAAAAATTTGCAAAAATATTGATTGTTTTCCACTTCTTTGTGGGTAACTGAAAAATTAAATGGCTGAACATCTAGGACCACAAATAAGATTTATATTTGAGAGGTTATGCTTTCAAAATGGGCATCATTTTGCTCGTGGAAGAAACAGGATGAACTGTGTGGCCAAAGCAATAAATGTATTTTGGACTGAGTTCAAGGTAAAACTCTCCCTGCAAACTGTTATTGCTGTTCTTCCAGAAAGTAATGAGAATCTGGCCCGCAAAGCAGTGTTTTAAAAAGGGACGGCCCGATTTTTAAACGGAACAGAGGAGCAGACAGTGAGTCGGCAGACCTGACACAGGAAGCAGATAGCACCTGTCAGTAGAATTTAAACCACCTGCTTCCTCGGGGGAGTCAGTAGCCAGCTGGCTGGGGAAAAAGAAAAAACTTCACCCCTCGAAAAAAAAATTAATTCAAGCCAGCGCTTTGCTATTGGATGGAGGAAATAACTCTTGAGTTGTCCCAGCAGAACAGCCGAGGGGAACCACAGCGACTATTTACCCTTTTATAAGTGGTTGTGAACCCCCTTCCCTCCCAGGCACCAGAAAATCATATCATATGGAGGGATTTTGCTGTCATTTCAGCCCACTTGGTGCAACTGTTCGCTCAGCATGGTTATGAAAAATTTTGCAGTTAATTTTTTTTTAAAGGTAGTAAAGTGGTGCACCTGCAAACTCCGAAGCGTTGAATACCCGAAAATTATTTTTTTGCGCACTTATGGTTTTGACCTCTTTGATTTTTTTTTAACCCTAGTTAGAAACGTTTGTGAAAAATTTTGAAATTATTATTTTTTTCGGAAAGATAGTAAACAGAAAATAATGGCACAAAGGAAAATATTATTTACGCACATTTCGATCTGTATCGTTTTTGCAGTTGGAAACACTAAATGACAAACGGACTATAAATAGCAAATATACTGTTAAACAAAAGATTTCCAAGTCACCAAAGTCACTGTTAAAGGCGGCAGCTTCTGATGCTAGCGGTAGGTTTGCCGAGTGTTTTCAAAAGTTGTTAAAAAACTTTATAAGTTGAAATGCATCGTATTTGCCGCAGCTTTTACCGCAGCCAAATATTCCATTCAGTTTTTACGATTAGATATACACGAGAAAAGATTTGCTTTGAGATTAACCTTGCATTTGCTATTCCCAAAACAAGCCATAGCAGTGCAGCACAGAGATTGATTTTGCCATTAATGCCGCGGCTGGATAAGATCTGAAATGTCTGCATGTTCAACAGAAGGAGTGCTCTGGCCAGCTGAACCGGCGTTCACACTCCAGGAAAATGACATCACCGTAAACCCAGACCCCTTCACCCGGTTATTCAAACAGGAAATTACTTTAAAGATTCTATTTATGTACTGAGAATTAACATAAAAATGTACAAGCAAAAATGTCTCCACATGGTTGTACTTATCATGATTCATCCTATGTGATCGTGCAGCTTTTTACACGAACGGAATTTTTCAATATAGCACCGTTGTTTGGCTTACAAGGACAGCCAATGTGTAATATTACAGTAAACATAGTGTTTCCAGCCCTACCGTTGCAATAAAATGTGTTACGGTCAGTGCTGTTGACCATGACCAGCGACAGCTGGTCATGGTCAACAGCACTGACCGTAACACATTTAACCAGTAAGTTTACGCTGCTGTGGTGAAAGGAACGTGTACGAGAATTTTTATCGTTTTGGAGCGAACGCGATATTTTAACAAGTTTGTACAACCATCACGCAAAAGGTTATGAATGCAATATGAACTTGGCTAAAGCCGCACATGGGAATGGGATTTTAAGGGAAAGGACATGCAAATATGTGAGCACAAGTATTTCTTTTCCTCAGGTATGCGGGGATGTCTGCCCAGATTTACATCTACGAGAAGCGGTGTATTTCAGCACAGAACGAATCGACACGACCCTTCCTCACGTTACCTGTGGGCATGGCTTGGTCGATCCCTGCAGGTTAGTGAGGCCTTGACTTCTATTAAGCTGATGTGCCAAAAATGTACTTTCAAAGGCTTCCTTCCAGGAGACACGTCTCAGTATCATAAAAACACAGAATATATCCCTCATCATTTCAGTTCACGTTTTCTGTTGTTTGTTAGCTTTGTTCCCTCAGATTTTCAGGTTCGATTACCGTTTTAAGGGCTTTAAGGTGTTCGTCTTGGTGATCTTTCCAGTCTAAAGTCTAGAAGAACAACAAGCATAAAGGCACGGAGTTCAAACGTGCAGCCCAACGTACATCTGTGTACGTATTTAAAGTACAGCGGAGATAGTGGGCCAGATTTTGCTGTCTTAACTTCTGTGTTTATTTATAAAAGCACAGAAAATGTAGTGTGGAGAAGGATCAGCTGACGTGGAACTGGTCATGTGCTATTGTTGTGTTGCACTGTAGATACAGTTGAGCAGACTAAACCTTAGCGGTAGCTAGGCAGGGAAAATGAAATTCGTAAATGCCATACTAAGTATAAAGTACATAAATACAGTAGAAGGCCTTTGCTGTATTAGAGGCATTACAGGGACCCAGGTCTCCTCTTTTTTCCTAAGTCACATGCAGATCATTATAGTAGATCACGCTGGCCTTACAACCAGGTTAGGGACAGACAGCTAGTTCATAAGTCACATCGGTCATAAGTCGGATCGTACTCGTGACAGAGTTGTTATTTCTAAGGGTGTAGTCCACCGTGTGGCAACTTCTCATAAAATTTTTTTGATCTACTTTGTTTACTTCTGACCACAGAATAGTATATTATCAATACCATTATTAAATAAATCAGCGCTGAATTCTTTACCGAAGATTCTTTTTAAAAAGCACAGCATGTTCACAGCATTTTCTAAATATTTCGGTATTCTGTGCCACATGACAGCGCGATGCAACGTGATCTCTTTCTGCTGTTCAGTCAGTAAGCCTGCTGAGCTCGTTGACGGCCGCTCTTCAGGCAGTGGCGTGACTGCTGCAGAAGGTGGGGGTGGTGCTATTGGGGATATTGGTATATGATTTCGCATGGCCGTCGACAGACGCCATCATTTCGCTTACCACAATTCACAGAACTGGTTCAAAAGTAATTTTTTGTCAGTTTTTCTCCATTTAATTCTTTAAACTATTATTGCTGCTGTTATTTATTATTATCGACCATAAATAAACGTGAGTCGGTCATATGTGAGTCAGGACGTAAGTACGGCATTCTGTATTAAAAAATATGTAGACATCTATTCTGTTCAAGATGTCCTTCTTAACCAGCTACACTTTGAAGCTATGGCAAAGCTTAAAGTATTCTCAATAATGAACCAAGCATAGAATTTGGATTATAGACTGTGGATAAATAAGAAGTTTATATAGCATAAATTAATAAATATGAAAAATCTTTAGATTTTTTTTTTTTTTTTTCCTGTAGCCTTGGGTTCAACACTGAACTAAAATATCCACGTGTTCCCATAAAAGCAATTTAAAGTCATGTTTGAGGATTCCTCTTTGTGATCAGCTTGGCTAGGTTAAGCATCCGCTATGTTTTTGCGGTTGTCGGTTTAACGTTAAATAAAATGCACACACCGCCACAGTCTATACAGTGTCACCGTATCGAGCATCTGCGGAAAATGTGATTTTTGTTTCCTATTTCGTTACACTGGCGCCAAGCAAGCACGGTGTGTCTGAGGTCTCCAGTCACCCACAGCAAGAGAGAGAAACGGGCCCAGTTTATTCCAACTGCTGGCTCCACAGTAGCACCAGTCCATGAAGCCAGGCTTACACAGCAGGCCTCCGCTACCATTTAAAACAACTGCGGGAAGGTTTACTTTATGACTGTGACGTCAAGACGATTTTAGCGATGACTGGCGAGAATCTGTCTGCCTTAATATCATAGGAGTAAAACAAGCGTTTTGACTTCACGGAAAAGCGCTGTTAAATTATATGACTAATTCCTATAGTTTAATGGCATGTAGCGTGTTTTTTTTCTTTTCTTTTTTTGGAAATAAACCCCGACTGAAACCACATTAAAGTCCTTTTTAAAACGCAGTCAGTTTTCATCTCCAGGTCACCAGGCAGTCAAGTTTACAGTTAAACTATGCATAGCAGTGATTTTTTTATTTATTTTTTTTTCATTTCTCACACTCCAGTCCGTTTATCTTGAATCCTCCTTACAACTGAAGTGAGTGGAACCGCACAAGAAAATTTGTACGGAAATATAAAATGTGATGAAAAAAAGCTGCAACAGGTGCCGGGGCCTCCAACGATAAAACAGATGAAAATGGTATAGCGTTTTAATCGCTGTTTGCTTTCATTGCGAAAGGAATGGCGCAGCACAGACATATTTCGGCCTCGGGCCTTCCTCGTGCTTCTAAGTGGAACTTCAGGCTCTGAACACGAGACACCTGCCTCGGTCGGCTGGCGCGATCCAGCCCATTTCCAGCTGATATGTGCCTCTCGGAGGAAGCAAACGCTGTGCTGTTTAGTAATTACATACAGCTATGTTTAAACACGGCTAACACAACCTAACATCCAAACCCAACCCTCACGCAGAGCAACGCTGCCATAACAGGATGACGTGGGTTTGGCAGTGTGTGCCCCTTAGCTACGCGAGCCGTGCCTTGCTATTTGCTTGGTTGAAACCAAAATGTCATCTGTTTAAAAAAGGGTTTGTGGGTGCTTGTTATCCGAAGCCAAGCGCGTGGAGCGACTTACCGAATTTTGGAAGGAAAGGCAGGAAGGACCGGTGTTGTAGTGGCGGCGCGTTGGAGTGCATGATGATCGGCACTTGTGCTGTCAATAGAAGATAGTAAGGGATGTTGCTGATATATCAGAATACATGTTTCTTCAATAAAGGGGGCGCACATTTCAAGCGAACAGTAGGAAAAAGGCACGCGAGCCGACGTACGGCGTAACTTAGTGCGCGCCGGGTGATGAAAGGTAGCCGTGAGGCTGTTGTGAATAATGACCGTGTATCACAGGTAAGGTCTTTGCCGGGAGAGTAGCTCAGACAGTCTGGTCGACGGGGGCAGAAAAGAGCACTGAGGCTTAGCACTGTGTCGGTGCACAGAAATGTCCCGGTTCTCCAGGAACCGAGCGTCGGCCCGGCGCGAGCGGCGAACGTAGCAAGGAATCGACATGCGTGTTATGAGAGCACCGCAGCTTCCGATGCAAATATTCATCGAAAGTTTTCCTCCGTGAGTTTGAGGTTCGCTTCAAGTGGCTGACTTTGCAGTTGGTGACATCATCCCTGACTGCAGCGACCAGCAGGGAAGCAACTCTACGTTGTCACATTCTTCCCCATTGTCAGCTTAAATGTACTGTATATGATTATCATTACACATGGCCCATCTTTTGAGAGGTGGTTTTTTGAGCCGTGGCCATGCCGTGGGGGAGGTTTCCGGTTGTGCTGAGCAGCACAGGATGTTTGCCTGTAAGGCTTCTTAATCACGCCAAACTCTGGCAGGCCATTCCTGCCAAACCCACACCAGGCAGGTGTACCACAATGAGATGGTGCGGACGCGGTGCTGGCAAGCCCGTGACTCATGTAATGTTCATAATACTTTCTAAAAGTTTCCTCTGACATGTAGCGAACACGAGACGCGGGCCGAGGGGGAGAGCCGTCTGCCCCCGGCGGACGGCGTGGATCAAACAGCCTGTAGACAATGGTGTGGGAGGCAGCACTATCCTTTAACCAGCAGCCAGGCCCAGAATTCCATCAGGGAAGTGAACAGGAAGCTGTGGCGAGCCAGGAAGGACACTGCCCGAGCTCTTCCTCTGCCCCGTCAAAAATACGCTTGAGCCACAGCCTGGTGGCTTCAGATGACACGGCACAGATCCTGTTTTTCACTGTCCCAGCCCTCCATTGTGAAAGCGCAAGCCAGGATGACAGCACACACAGCAGCATTTCCCCACTATGCTAATAGGCCTCAGATTTCATCGGGTTGTCATATTTTTTTTTTTATTTTTTACTTTTTGGAAAGACTTACAGTACGCAGGCAGACCACTGATGGGGGAGAAAATAACTGTGCCCCCTCACCTTCTTATTTTAAAAATTCTGCCAAATGTGCTGTATTCGGCAGGTAATAATTTAAATAACTTTTCCAACCGCGCCGTTTTTATTTTTCACAGCTTTTTTGGGAAACCATCCAGATTATTCAGGTTATGACTGTAAGTATAATTAAATATTAATAATACGGGTTTTCCCCAAACATCATGCATAGGAAAATGTGTAAAATTCATTTATCGGTTCACCCAAAGGACTGGTCTGTACCGGGTGGTGATCTGGAAGGGTCTGCATTTCTGTCAGGTTTGTGTGTGTGTGTGTGTGTGTGTGTGTGTGTGTGTGTGTGTGTGCGCGCGCCTGCATACTTGATCAGTGTGTTCATCTTTCCCCAGCCAGTGCTGAGCTATGAGGTGTGAGCTGGTGGCCTACACATGCGTTTATTCCCGTTAATGTTGGCCTATTGTTTTTTTTAACCAAACTCTTCCTCCCACTGGACCCGGGGAAGGTGAACCAGCTCACAATGAGGTAATATAGGAACAGGATGCCAGCTATGGGTTTTCTCCCTTTGTTCCCTGGAAAAGAATGGCAGATCACCCCCCCCCCCCCGCGGAGCACAAGGCGCACACATGCTCCTCTATAGTGCACACTTGTCACCCAAGCGGAATCACAGCGGTGTCTAATACCCCCTGCTGGGGGAACACGCGCTCCTCACCTGGATTGGATTTGCGAGCGCACCTATTTTACTCTAAATCCTTCTGTTAAAAGCCAGAGAACGTTTCAAATTTCACTTTTTGTACTGTGGGATAAGTTTGTGCTACCTGGTAAATTTTACACGCTTTACACCCCTGTATTCTCGACAGGGGCGCAAGGAACGGCGTACACGAAATGAGGAAAGATCAACTAAAAGTTGCGGCTGCTCAGCTGAAGCCATTTAATACAAGCGGAAACGCAGACAGTTGTTCTTTGCGTCGGCCGAGCGCGCGCCTCAAAGTTTCTGCATTCTTCTCCGTGAACCTCTGCACGGGATGCGGAATCCGCTCGGTAATAACAGCGTCTTTCTGTTTTTGTTTAATTTCGGGGTTTTGTTGATCCGGTCGCTTTTGCAAGGCAAACACGGTCCGTAGGGTTAAGAGCGCGGCCGTATCGAGTGACCGAGGAACCCGACGAACGGGAAGAAGGCGCCGTCGAAGGTGACGTTTCCTCCGCGCCCGTCCCCTGGTCCTGTATGTTAACATAATCACGCAAAATCACTGCCAGTTGCCGGATGGGAATGTAGGGCAGCCTCCCCGGGAATGGCGTCCTTCCCCGGCCAGCTTTAGTCACCACGCGGTCTGCTTTTAATCATAGTGGAACTGCTTCTAAAACACTTCGCGACGCATTGACGTCACAGGAGATTTGTATCTGTTTAGTGTTGAAACTGCGCGTAATGCGCGGCGCGAACGCTCGGACCGCCTCGGCCGCCCCCGAAATAAGTGAGCGTCAGCGAACGATTTCGGTAAACGCCGTTTCGCACGGTGCCGAATGCGGGAAAAAGTGAATTTTTCCAGAGCTGCCGTGCGCAGGAACAAGCGAAGCCCGCGTACACCTGTGCACGTGTAGGTTTTCGTGTAGATCCGGCTGGGTTTCCTGTGCTCCCGAGCACCCCCGCCCGCCAGCGCCGCCGCCGCCGCCGCCAAATTGACCGCTGCAAATTCTCTTCTGGAAGTGCGTGGGAGCGTCTGCGCCGGCGCATCTGTGCATTTATTCGGCGCGTCCCCGCACCCCCGTGAGGTAACAGAGCGCGGTCGGGGCGGCACGGACAACGCGAGGAATCCCAACGCTACGGCCTCTGCCTCCGCGTCCATCCCAGTCCGCCTCCGTGCCCGACGGGGTTCCAGTCGAAGGAACGATACCGAACCGGCGGCTCTTCGGGAGGCCTCCGTGGAAACTTCACGGCGGTTTCATAAGATGTTATTAAGTGCTTAATGCGGGTTCACGGTCGCAGCAGGGTTGCCGCGGACGGCGCGGCTCAAGCCCTGACATTAGCGCGGCGTATTCCTTACATCTCGGTAACATCATTCGGGCCGAGAGACGCCAAACCCTCAAAATACTCAGATGGATGCGCAGCGATCTTTTCGATGAGAAACAGCCGTCCAGGAGTCTGGACGGCTCCTCCTCGGTGGAAACCGCAGGCCGGCTTTGGCATCCCTCTTTAAGGGAGGTGGGAAACTGCAAGTTGGAGCGCAGTCGGTGAGAAGCTGAAGGAGGAGGGGGCACGCCGGAGCTGGCGTGGGTCTAACAAGGCCCTGGCGTCCCGGCAGCCATCGGCGGGATCTACGCCGGGCTCTCGAGCGGCAATCAGCCTGCCTGTCTTGTTCTAATTGTTTCCAGATTTGTGTGGGAGGTCAGGGCCCTGGAGTGCTGCTCCATGCCAAGTTTATAAACAGAGCAGTGTTTCCAGATGGCCACTGGCTCCAGCCTGGCTAGCAGGTTGATTGGGACCAGAATAATAACAGGTGGAGAGCAGACAATGGATTCCTTGACACTTTTTACCTCCCCTGTGTATGCGCGCGTGCGCACACACACACACACACACACACACACACACACACTGTCACACTGACGCCCTCTCCCTTATTCTCCTTGATCACCGGCGCTGCTAACTCTAGCCGCAGAACATAGATCTTTCATGCAGAACAAAAAGGCAGAAATATTAGCAGAAGAGCACCGCCGCAATTGTGCAACCCAAGCCCCCCCGCCAAGAACAAAATGACTATTACAGCAGCGTGTCGTACAAAAGTAGTTCTAGAAAGAACGCTTTCCTGCGTTTGTGCTTTTGCGACTCTGGATTTTTTATTCTGGGCCGTTTTTTAAAGCATCCGGCTTTATGATACGGAATGTGGGCTATGAATAACGTGAAAAGGCTCGAAGGCTGAGGTTAGGTGGAGCGTTTTAGACCGATCCGCAGCTGCTGAAGTGCAAGCAGAGCGCCGTAGCGCGGCAGCGGGGTTGCAGTCCTGAGATGGTGTTTTAAAATTTAAAAAAAAAAGAAGCTTAAATTAAAAGCTTTGTTCAGCAATTTTGAAGAATGCACGCAGCCTTCTAGATGGAGAGCGAGAAGGCCTTTCCGGACGTACCGAACAGGTCCCCGTGTCCAAACCGAGCAAGAACCTACGAGCCAGCGGGAAGCTCTGTGGTCATCTTCAGGAACACCGGGTCTAGGACAGACGTCAGCACCAATTTATAAGCTGTAAACAGTCACTCCGGATTATTTTGTCATTCTGATTCATGAGTACAGAACCAGTGGTTTCACCTTGCCATTTTTTAAAGGATCTCTTGCTTACTGGCAGATGGCAAAGCGGTAAATATCTGAGTGACTATCACTTTGGAAAAGTTTTCATGCCCTTTGTATTTAAAAACTGGGCAAGGTGCGCTCCATTTTTTTCACAAAAAACACGCCGACGCTCTCCATTCGAACTGACCTGGACTCGATCCGCTTCGCTTGCGGCGCCAAACAACACTTTTTGAGGCCGCAAAACTGCAAAGTCATCAAAACCCAGCCACGCTGCTGTCGTACCAACCCGAGCAAATGAACAAGAAGGGTCACTGTCGCCAAGTGGTCAGTGGTAACGCTCACAGAGTTGTAAAGTCCGTCAGTAACACTGCCCGGTACTGGAACCCATTTCTTCCAGGAAACCCTGGAAGGAAACTGAACTTCAGGAAGACACTGAACTTTTATTACTGCTTATTATTTAACACAGTCACTACAATAAGGCCTTCTGTACCGCAAAGCATAATGTTAGCGACCTACTGGTTTAAGGTTGCTTTTCAGCATTTTGCCAAACCAGGTCCTACAGGGGATCGATGCTTCAGTCAGCAATAGCAGAGCGGGCTTGGGCAAAGATCCTTTCTCTGAAGCGCGATTGAAGAAATTCCCAAATCTCTATGTATCTGTGGAGGAGTAGGGTGTGAGTACTTTTATAAACAGGACACGTGAACAGGGCGTGAACAGGGCAAAACGTGGCGATGGTGACACTACGTGCAGCTCTGTGCTTTTATGTCAGGGCTGACATGCCAGGTACTACAAAATACCCCGAAACACGCTGCTGTCATGATTCCACGAGCATCCTTCCCAGGGGGACTCAGGGCCAGACGCAGATGCCTGCTGTCAAGGAGGACTGATATATGGCTCAGTCGTGTTTGGAGAGGACGTGTGGGAGAGACGCTTCAGCACCGGGGGTGGGTCATCTGCCGGGAGCAGGGGACGCTAGGCCTTGTGGGACTGCCCCCCTATGCTTGGTCTCACCCCCCACCTCGAAATGCCTCGTGGTTGCATTCCTAAGTGAAAGTCATACAAGCTGCCACTGTACACCGGGCCGGAACTGCGTCAGAACATTAAAATTTAAGTGGATTTCTTAAACATATGAATGAGAGCAAAAAAAAAAAAAACTGCTTTAGTTACTGCAGCTTCAGAGGTGCTGACGCGTTATTCCTTTTCTTTTTTTAAAGGACACAGTTGCACTTTTGGGAATCAAAAATGGGTTTAAGTTCAACATAAAGCATTTTTAGGGAAAATATTTGCACAATATTTGAAAAGGTTTTCGAGGTCCGAAGGGTCGATTGATATTTTTTACTGTCTACACGTAAACCTTTGCAACGCGATAACTAGGCTGCCAGGTTGAGCACAACGGGAGTTTGGTCTGTTGCAAGGATCAGATTGTGGAGAATGCGATGTGTGCACTTTTGTAAGATTTTCTGCACGCGTTTTGGGCCCCACCACGTCATGCTCCACAGACTTTTCTCACACTGCCGTGCTCTTCTTTTTCACTGCTCTTACATATGGTTCCTGTTTTCCTATCTGGGCTGGAGAATGAGACCAGTGAATTCCCGCAGTTAAGTTTTGATGGGGACCTGGCTGGGTTCTGTGGCCCATTTCAACCATTTTCACATAGTTTTCAGAGTAGGAGGCTGCCGGCGTCACGGCCTCCCGGGAAGCCTCTGAGGACCTCGCACCCCTGGGAGACAGGCATTGTTCTTGCGGGTAAATTCTCTCCAGAGTTTATCTTTGCCGGGGAAAAGAGCGCACATTTCAGTTATACGCAGAGAAAGTCATGTCTGGGGGTTAAGCATCGCTTTCAGCAAAACTCCACAGTTGAGCAACCCCGGTTTCTCAGGACGTCATCGTGATGATGGAACAGAATAGCCAAGGAATGAGGTGGCCACTTGGATGGGAGACAAGAAGTGCTTTTTTCCTCTTTGTCTTCTACACGTTTTCAGATTTTGGTGTTAACCAACATTCAATCTGCATTTTAAAATGCGAACGGGAACTAACAGGCAAAATGCAAAGGCCTTTGGGCAGTGCTCATGCGAAAAAAGAATGTGAAGTAGCAGCTGAAAGGGATATTGAAGAAAACTGTACGTTTCATTTTTTTTTTTTTTTTGTTTTGACTGCTCTGCCCTTACTTCTCTGGTGGAATTTGGTCATTTATTTGAGATTTATGCTGAAAAGGAGCAATGTAATGAAATACTACCGTTCACAAAAATCAGTATAACTCCATATTTCAAAGCTTGAAAATAACGGCGGAGCTTTCCCGCACCCGCTCCCCGCCAGGACTCAGAGCCACACCTGGTAGGGGCTCCATGGGAGGAAACAAGCACCAGGTGCGGCCAATTGGGAAGATTAAGACTTTTAAAGTTTTTTTTTTCCCTCTTTGGAGGGTGATATTCTGAGTTTTGCATTCCACGCTGAGTTGGAAGCTTTGTGTCAATGTTTGTCTTCAGTTGCGTTTGCTAACATTCTTTAATTTCCAGACTGGGTAAAAGGCTTATAGCTGTTAGCTACTCTGTGAGCTACCATTTTAACCGTTTGGTTGAAATTACTGCACATTACGGGAAAGAAAAATAAAACCCTGCATAATTCCACCGTCCACCCCTCCACCGTATGAGATAAATGTTGTAGGTTTTGTGGTTAAATATTTTTACTGTTTTTTTTTTTTTTCCACCGGGATTTGCAAATCTGGGTGATATGAATTGAAGCTAAGGAGTGGGACTACTGAGGAGCCCCGTGTGGACATTGCGGAGGAGAGGAATTATTTGGGGAAACCGTTGGAAAGTTGTTTATTTTGTTTAGATTTTGTTGTATTCTCCTAGTTTTAATGTATTGATGAAATTTAATAGTTTTTGTGTCTACTGCAATTTAATCCTTTTTTAGTGCACATGGTCAATGGAGTTGGTCTTAGTAAGTTGTGCGTAAAACTCTACATATTTGCTGGGCGACGTTTTATGTGTTTTGTGCTGCTTTATTTTTATTAAGTGTTTTAGCCTTTGCGTTTTATCATCGGGTGTCGATTCACGTGAGTGTATTGTTGTACCGTAATGGTCAAGACTGGATGATATGTAAAGGTTTCTCTGAATATATCGTTGACCAATCCCGTGCTATCTGGTTTGTGATATTTTGTTTTTGGACTGTTTGGACAGAGTTTGAATGGTTTTTAATGTAAAACTTTCTATTGTTTAATAAAATGTTGACTAAAAAAATCTAAACTGAAGTAAATGTGGTTTTGTTATAGACACTTGAAGTATTTAGCTGTATTATACTGCTTTCCAAAATACTTTGTCTCATATTTTTCATGTGAAACTCGATGTATTATATTATATAGTTATATTTTTATAAGTTTTTTAAGCATTTTACGATCATCTCTTGTTCATTGACCTCAATGGGGCACACACCTTTGTGAAGGTGAGCACCTTTTGGCCTATAAAGCATTAAATGCGCTACCTGTAATGCAGGTAATGCATTCATTTAATGCATTCACAGTCAGCATGGCCAGTAGAATGGATGAAAAAATGTTCTGCCCATCCAACTTAGTTTGTTTTAAGTTTTAATATGACGAGAATTTCATGATGGTTGTGCAGGTTTACATATGCTGGTTGTGTGGAATTTGGTTTCTTACGTTGTGACAGCTCTTAGTACAGAGGAAACAGTCAGGTGAGGCTGCGGTGCTTTCTCCGAAGAGGTTCTGGAAAGGGGAATCTGGTCGGTTTGGTGGATTGAAAAATGGGGAAAAAGTGTCCTGTCTTTGGTCACATTGAAAATCAGAATAAGACCAAGCAGAAGAATGCGGGATTGAGGACTGAGGCACCCTGATCTCCAGATTCTCTCAGCATGGGTCAGGCCAAGCTATAGGGGGTGGCAGGAAGACTCCTGATGAGACATCGGTAGCTAGCACGTATACTTCTTTCACTGGTGGTCCAAGGTGTGGTAAGGTCAGCAATACAGAAACTTTTGCACCGTCTGAGCATCTCCACATAACACAGATGGGGTAAACAGTGGTAAAAAGAACAGACAAATTGAGAAAAAAGAAAGTGATGCAGAAGAAAAGGAACCGGGTGCTTGATTTATCCCACAGAGGAATGAACACATCTTTGCTGGGTCAAAAAGACCTAAGAATCTCCTCCTAACCGACAATTATGAAGCGGACCTGTTCGAAACAGACCTTGCTTCGCTCATCTGTCAAAGGCCAACACTCAAGCCGTCTGCCCCGCAGGAAGAGCACGTACTGTTTGTACTGGAGATAAGTCAGTGGGCTCCTCCGTCATCCTGCGCTGCAGCAGAAGGTTCTGCGGAGGAACTCTGGCCATCAGGTGGTCACCGGCGTCCGAGGGCTGCGGGGGATGCAGCCTTGACTGCAGACTGAGAGCTTTGCCCCAAAACACATGCTCCGCTTTAACCGACGTCAAGTCATCCCCTTCTCAGGCAAACTGGCACCAGGGAAGGCAGTTTATTTTGTTGTTTGGGATTTAAAGTGCCATAAGGAAGACATTACGTTTAATGGCGCTCGCTCGCGGAGGTGAGATTTGAAACTTGAACGTGGTGGCTCCCATTTGCACGTTGCCGTTTCATCATTAGGCTTTTATAATCTTGTTTTCTTTAATTATGTGTATCCCCGCATCCCTACCAGGAGGCCTGGACTTGCCAGTCAGAGGATCCAGTTTCACGGTACTGACACATGACCCAGTGTGACTAATGATCTGGCTCCAGAGCCACCAGCAGCTGGGATGCAATGAGGATTCTCCTGCCATAAACACCAGAGAAAACAAGGTAGGCTGCTGGTGAGAGCTGTGTTTTTCTAACGCCACCCCCCCACCCCGCCGCCCTTAGAAGTGCCTCGCATTTCGGCACGTCCCGCTTCTTGCGGCGAGCCAGGAATTCTCCGGATTTTAGCCGGAGATGGCGTTCTCGGCAAGAAAAGTCGTGGCCGCCGCCGCCGCCGCCGGGCCCGCGCGTGAACCGAAGCTTTCCGACCCGTTGTTCTTGGCTCGCCGACGGCAGCGCAACTGCAAGCGAGCGGTTTGCGCGCAGCGGGCCTCACGATACGGTGTCCTGCGAGCGGCAGCGTCGCCGGTTAATGCAGTCTGCCGCGAAGGTCTGTTTACAGAGCCAAATCCTCCCAGGGTTTTCAGTAATGGAGGTGGGGGGAGCGCAGGGGTGTTGGGGCTCTTTTCATCAGCTGCTCCCCCCACCCGGCAGCCCGGGCCAAGGCCGGCCCCTGTTTCCCAGTAAGTTTACTCCACTCCAGATGTGCGCCGGCTCCGCTGTGGCTGCCATGTACAGTAAAGCGGCAGCGCGGGGATCGTCAATCTGTGGGGCAGAACTGCGGTGTCGTCAGCCCCAGCCACTGGCATCAACGGAAATTTGCACTGCCGAGCTCCCGGGAGGCTTCGAAGGAAGAGGAGGGGAGAACAGGGCCGGTAAAACGGAGGGAGGTCGCAGGCGCACGCGCTCCGGGCCGAATTTCCGAGGGGCGAAGGAGCCGTCCGACGGCGCGCGCCCTTCTCTCCGACCCACCTTTCCGCCGAGCTAGTAAACCTGTCTGCCGCGAGGGTTCGGGCGAAAGCCGGACCGTTTCCAAAAGGGTGCTGGAAACTTGAGCCAAATAAAAATGAGGTGCGACTTCGGGCCGACCCTTGCAAGGAAAATGCAAGGAAAAAGACTTGAGCTACCTAAATAAGTCTGAAAACATCCATTTCGGTTACGGCTTCGGTGCCTGCCGCTTTTCAACCAGGCGCAGACATCAGGTTCCTCTTCGGAAGCCTATTCGTCTCTTAAATTAGACTCAAACGTCATGTTAATATGATAAACCGGGCTTGTCCTTTTCATTTCCACGCTCAAGCCGCTTAGTTACGGCCCCGGTTGAGAAAATTCGCGTCGATGTCCTTTTATTCCATGGGGGAAAGATTCACTTTTAATTTTTTCGTATTGCTGTATAAGCAGAATAATGAGCAGGGAGGAATAACAATGATTTTGACTGCGGAAGGATTTAACATCAGCAGTTCTGGCATTTAATGTACTGGGCCTTTGCGTATCAAAATAGTTCCCTCCTAAACCTAAAAAGAAAGATATGAAATGATGTCATTCGTAAACTTGCGTCATGCACCGAAGCATCTACGTCAACTCCGTCTCACCGATGCGCGAGTATAACCGGCGTTTTCTACGGTCCACGGCCGCCGTCTCTTCCCACAGCAGAAGCACGGATACTCTCCAGGGTGCCTTTACTATGAGGAGGCAAGGATTCGGTTAACCACTCGGTCCGAAACTACAATAAGATGGCAAGACAACCAGAAAGGAAGAATTTATGTCTGAGCTACCGGTGTCAACACTTTGTTTATTTTGTGCCGAAGGCTCTTTAACTTCTGCAGAGTCTCAGCTTAGCCTCCGAAAGACAACCCAGCGGAGCATCACCAACACTTCAATGGGTCGCTGGCTTGTTCAGATGGTCCAGAGATAGCATAACTCCCTACTGGTTGCACACACACAAACCTCCTGCCGCATCCTCGGTTCCCTCGGGTCCAAAGACGTATCTAATTCCTCACTTCTGTTCTAGCTCTTTCATGTGCAGTATAACTTATAGCCAAATGGGAGGGGGGGGGCCATTTCTATAAATGTGCTTCTTCTCAAAGCCATACAAATAACATGTCATTTAAGGCTTTTAAGTTGTTTTTCAGATATTTCACAAGAATTTGGTGCATTTGAACCCACCGAACAAAAAAAATGTCTAAATGAGAACCATAGTTTGACAGTATTTACAGAAATTGGGCTTTTGTACTCATCTGTAATTTAAGATTTGGCTGATGGCAGTGTAACTGCCTCCATTTTTGATTCTCCGTTCTAAAGGGCCCGCTTGACCTGACCCTATTTGTTCTGCATCACGACTTTCCATCTCCCGTGTTGATAATACAGATATCTTGGGGGGGTGGTTAGCACAAGTGTTGCTGTCACCTGGGACCCAGTTTTGGTTTTTTTGCGCTGAATGTGTTTGCACGGTCAGCTTTGATGCTCCCTCGCTCTGGGGGGTCAACAAAAGTACGGCATTTTTACACGCACAGTGTAAAGTGGTTACTTTCAGATAAAGTTTTTCTTTTTTCCTTTTCTCCAATTGTCTGAAACTAACCTATTGTTCCTAAAGATTAAACTTTCCATCTCCTTATGATCTCATTTTATTGTGGGAAACCAGGCCATTCATCCATTATCGGTGGCATCACAGCATTGTAATTTCTTTCTCTTTTTTGCAAAATAAAGTCATAAAACTACATTTAATTTACTTCATCTTGTTTATATCTACATCTTTTTCTTTATTTCTGGCTTTTGTTGGAAACCTACTAATTTTAGACTTCATTCTGAACAAAGATGAAGCTTAAAAAAAATAGCAATGTGGGCTCCATGTGTTCCCAAACAGCACAACCACCCCCGATCCTCCCTTCCTTTTGCAGAAGCTATAAGAGGGGATTGCGAGTCCCTCGCATGAACAGAACTATGGTTCATCGTACATTTCGTATTCTGCACGTCTAATTTCCGTCTTACCGCAGAAGTCGCACAAATACACTGAGTAAAGGGGATCGGGTGAGGAAAAAACTTCCACGTGTTGGTCTGCGCCATGTAGGCCCGCACGATTTCTTCTGGTTGCCGCCCGCAAACCGAAGCGAATTCACTGAACAATCTGCTCAGCCTCTGCTCAGACTTTTTCAAATCACAAATTCCAAAAGTAAAAAATAAAAGCAAAAAAAAAAAAAAAAAACTCCTGCTTCTGGTCTGGTTTAGTTACTCATGGGAAGTTGGTTTACAGGTTAACGGAATCTGTGTCCGATCTCAGTCGCGTTGTTCTTCTCAGCCTTGAAAACCACCGTCTCACCTGTGCCCCTCTGTGGGTGTGTACTGGCAGGTGGCTTCTACAGCTTAGTAATATCCAAATATCACTGATCCCTTCTTTGATTTTATTTCAAATGCATCTGGCTCAGCATCCATCTGTGCCAGACAGTGCATATGTGTTGCCCACTAGTATCCCACAGCAGGGTGGACTCAAGCCCCGAGGTCATGGGTCAATAATTTATGGGCAGTAACTGCGCATGCTGGGCTCTATTGTAAATCCTGGCCATGCTTGGCCTCTGGCATCTCTCTGAAGCCCAAAACATTAGACCTTTGACCCCTGAGGTGATCTGTTATATTACAAGCATTATCTCCGATAGTCATTTGAAATGCTGGCTGCGCCGATGCACGGGAGAGGTTTGCATACATTAAAATGCGTCGTTCGGTTGTCTTCTTTCCGAAAGTTTACGTTCTCTTTTTAAAATTCTTTTATATAGTTGCGCGCTCGGGTATGTCTGCTGTGTCCTCCCTTGTTTTCCTCCTATCGATGTTGCCTGAATCGATAGGGAAACGACGTCTTTTTTACAACCGCATTTCAGTTTTCAAGGAGTAAAACAAAAATGACCGTCGCTAATGGCTAAACGCCAATAAAATAAAACCTCTGCATATCTATGGACAAGTATATAACTAAAAAATGTGTTTAAATATCAAAGTACGAGTGTATTCATAGGTATTAACTGTTAATAGCTATTAATAGGTATATGTATTAATGTGTTTAATAGAGCTTGGAGGTGCAGCCATTATGACTTCATTCTGATCTTATAGCTGTTTTTTTTTTTATTTTTCTTTATTTCTTAAAAATGCTAATCACAATAAATTGTTAAAAAACAAAAAAAAAACAAAAAAAAAACAGCATAAACGCGTGCAAACTATAGGTTAGCCGTCACTTCACGCATGCAAGAGCTGGCCTAAGCCATTTTATTTCAAATCCAGGGAGAAGAAACGCTGTGGCTACAGGGATGCTTTCTTAAAATGAACAATTGACCTTCTCTTCTAAAAAAAAAAAAAATTTTTTTGGAATTTGTCAGATACCTCTCCTGCTGTGCGTGACAGTTTTATGGTTAATAAGTTCCTAAATATGCCTTAATCGGAGCCACCGCCACCTATGAGAAGAGGAACAAAGCGGTGCAAAAGCCACCCGTTGATCTCATTATATGCACATTGCTGTCGGCGGCTGCGGCGGCTGCAATGGACACTGCTTCGCTTGTCACCCTCGGACTCTGGCCCTTGGGCCGGGTCACAGTCTGTCATTGCTGGGAGCCTCGTAAGCGGCCGGGTCTGCCCACCGTGACCATCCTGAACAGGGTGGCCATTGAATACAGCCAAACAGGAATGCTTGCAGTGGTGAGGGGGGCGACCGGATCTTGGATTTGGTTTAAAGCGAAGAGTGGGATGCATCTAGTTGGGATAAGAGATGCTTTGAAAATGGCGTTCAGGAACAGCTGACATGGAGCGGCGCCTTGTCCGAGGGTCAAGCGCAGCTCTGCTCCTTCACCGCCTTAACGTAGTTGTTCTCACCAAGCAAATCCATGTCATGACTGCCCAGATCTTTCCGCCTCCGCTTCTCTCATGCGAAAGTCAGTGCAGAGCACAGGTTCACAGCCCCCTGCTCCAAGCCACAACTGGGCAGCCATCTCAGTAGCTTTTCCATGAGAATCGTGCCTCCATGGTGGAGATCCACAATGGAAACAGTTCAGTTAAATTGCTAGTGGTGATTTCGGGAAATGGTAGCACTTTATATGTGTTTCACTGTAATGTTTCATTCATCGCTGTCTCCGTTCTCTTGTGTACCAGCAGAACCACTAAGTGATGAAAGTGGTGAACACACACGTTGCTGAATCAGAGATGAGTAGGCTTGGAAGTCTATTGAAATTGGCGTAATTCACATTCCCCAGCTTTTTGGGTTTTCCAGTATTTTTGTATTACATTTAAATGTGGGCCATATGTAGGCTTTGTAGGAGACAATTAAAATAGGGGAAATTGCTTAAGCACCCCATGAGTTTTGTAAAGAAAATCTCATGTTTGTGCTGTCGCTTGTCCTGTAATCCTAAACCCAGGTAAATCTACATCTGAACATTTCCCCTTTATCTGTGGCAAAATGTGTGTTTTTTTTTGTTTTTTTTTTACCTTTTCATGGGTCTATTGCAAATATATGTGCATAAAGGTGGTTTGTGTCAAATTAGTTACAAAAAGTATTAGCAGAAGAAGCTGGCTTGTGCACTTGCTTTTTTTTTCTGTTGATCGGTGTAAAAAAAAAAAGCTGTTTAAATCCAGTCCAGTTTAGTTTTGTAAATCAATTATGAGAAAAGTTCAAGGGGGTGAATACTTTTTGTAAGTGCAGCATGAACAAATGCGCCGCTTTATATCCCCCTTTTCCATTTTCATTTATTCCTTCTGTATAAACTTAATTTTCCTTTGTTCTGCTCTTTATTCTGCTGTAATTCTGTTGTTGCCAACCAGGTGCTTCACACCTTCTGGGCTGTGCACGCTCTTCAGTTTGCGTGAAGTCTACATCTTCTCTCCGTGTTTGCGTGGCTGTCTTTCAGGAGCTCTGATTTTATTTCAAAGACCAAACGCAAGTCTCTCCAATGGGCTCCATGATGCAGCATTTATTAATAATATATGGATTCGGTTCTTTTATTAATGTATCTTTTTTAAATCTGCTATTTAAAAACTTTTTAATACTACTATAAATACTAATTATTTAATAAATTACTTTACAATTGTAACTCATGTATCTTTTTATATTCATTCTTCTTTTGCTTTGTATAAAAACATTATTATTATTATTATTATTATTATTATTATTATTATTATTGTTATTATTATTATTATTATTATTATTATTATTATTATTTGGGGGAATTGTGGTTCTCCGGTGCAACATCATGGAGGCATCACCACCAATCTGCCTGCATATGCCGAGCGCATGAGCGGACGACATGAGAAAGGCAGACCCGAATTTGTGTCAGCTGTGAAGCCCACTTGGTTCAACGCTGTGCAAATTTTTCCATAATTCCTATTTTTCTGCGACTAGCGGTCTCCTCCCCCTCCTTCCAACAATGATGACCAGTGAAGTAAAGACATTTGCAGTTGACATGAAGTTCATAGCACCTCAGTAGAAAGCCTTGTGGCCAATTTCTGTAGTCAAGCGGACCAAGGTGACCCAGTTTCCTTCCACTTCCCTACCTGCCAGCGCTGAGGGAGCTTGGCTCTAGCATGGATGTGTATGGGTTTGTGTGTGAATTCACAAAGCTTGCTTTGTCTGGATTAGGTCATTAAGGTGCTCACTATGAATGCTCTCCAACTGCCTCAACAGTAGGGTGCCCAACTTTACTACGGTGGTATTTTCCCCACTCAGTTTCCCACCCTGTTTTATTCCCATAAAGGCTTAGAACCACACCTTTTTCCCGAGGTAATGAACACTTCTGTTGATTGTCATGCTGAAGAGTTTACAGTTTTCGACTCCAGAGCCCATACCATCAAACACTGCTTGTAGGCCTTTCATAAAATAAATCCATTTTCTATGACATGGCATAAATGCACATTTCAATTAATTTATTGCAAGACATAGACAGCTCATACTCTGTACTGTATTTTTGGTTTACAATATAACCAAAAATGGATGCCAGCAAACCAGATTAGGATTCCATAAATACCAATAAATGATATTTAAGACCAAAGTTCAGGTTGTTGATGTTTTGTTCTGTGTTCTAGTTTTTGCATGCACATTTTTTCATTCTTACAGAGTGCAAAGGACAGTCAAGGTGCTGAAGAAGGAGTAGGAAAAGCTTAGTACTGCAGTTATTGTATTTGACCAGGGAGGGAGCTGGAATGGTTTAGGGGGAAGTGTTAGAGATTCATGGCTGAATTTGTTCTCCCTGGATGCATTTCAGAGGAGCATTGCTCTCTGCTCGGCTGAGAAATGGTTCCTCTTTCTTAGGGGCCCACTGAGAGGTGGTCTACAGCATGGGCAGGAGACAGGTATGGGGACAGGTGCCAGCAGGGCAGCTCATGACACTCCGGATGCCTCCTGATGAATCGTGTCTTAGTCCTCTCCAGCCTCACCTCTTCTTTTACTAACCCACAGATTCAGCCACATGTATTAAAGTGCGGTGCGCTTAGATCACGTTCTGTAAAAACCTGTTAAAGATTTTACTCACGTGGATGTGGGCTCAAATCCCTATCCCTAGAGTTTGCACGTTCTACCCGCGTTCAAATGGCTGTCCTCAGGATGCTCCAGCTTCCTTCCGCCATGTCCAAAGAGATTTGTCTCAGGTGAACGAGTGACTCTGAATTATGAGAGTGAATGAGTCTGAGTTTCAGGGAGATGCACCTGTTCACCTTGACCCCCGTATTCAACAGGTATCATTTCTGATGAATGGAGGGATGGCTGCATCGCTCCCTCGCTGCGGCATTCTTTGATATTCCCGAGACGTTCCCCGCTTAACAAAGTTTATCCATTAATAAAGTAAGGATGAAAACATACATTATTACTACTGTGCCATAAATGAGCTATGAATCTTGTTGTCGTGTTCCAAAGAAACCGGTTCATTCAGGAATCGCCCACCGAGCTCCTTCTACAGTTCTAGCTGCTGAGACGCTCTTCGAGGTGACTGCAAGGAGTTAATGCGCTCGACAAGAAAATGAAAACGCTGGAGAGCAGGGGAGGGAGAGGGGATCAGCTGCCAATGAAAAGATGTCATAAAAGGAATGAATTGAGTGAAATGGAGCACCTTGGGTCAGGCTGAGTAAGAGTGTGTCATTTAGGAAGGACTAGCTGGGCCGGCCAACTGAAGGGCTGCCGGTGCTGGAGGGCTACAGCGAACGCCGTTCAGGATAGACCTGCAGTGTTTTTGCAGAGAGGACAGCCAGGCAGGGTGGGAGGGCCTGGGATTGGGGTTTGGGCAGGGAGACTGTAACTCATTGTAGCAGGATCCTGTGGGCCTGGGTGGCGAGAATCCTGAAGTCCTGGACATTTATCAACCTGCCGAGCAGGGCCGCCTGTCTGGAGCCAGCCCCCTCCCACGCCTCCTCCCCCACTCCCACCACCGTGTCAATGTGATCCAGCACAAGTGTGCTGAGGCGAAGGCCCCGAGGAGATGCATTCTGGTCAGTGAAAATAATCTTGGCGCTGACGCCAGGGCAGGCTGCTGGGAGAGTGGCTGGCGCAGAGCTCGGGGTCTCGCAGGAAACCCAGGTTAGCACATCCCCCACTGTGCCCTGTCCAGCTTGGCTAGATTAGGGAAAGATGTGGTGTTTCTCCCCAAGGAAGGCAGACCCACATGGCTTCCTTGGAGGTGGCCCCACAGACACAAGTGAGGAGGTTTAGAGACTCGATCCCCGTGCACCATGAATTTTTCCTTTTCTCATTACACCTTGTTTTGGAGCTAAGACAAGGGTACCTTCCCCCATTCCTTAAAAAAGAGGTGAAAAATGTCAGAGGGCCGCATCAAACTCGGTGTGATCTTTAATCTTAAAGTTCATCAAAGAATCTTTAATGAAAAATCTAATCCTGCGATTTTTACTTTACATCTACTGTGCCGTTGTGCTGCCCATAACACTGAGCAGGAAGGACATCTCGGATGGGATTTCCAGTGCATCACAGGGCAGCCCCACATACAGTCACACACACGCCGTTTAGAGTCACTGACTAAGTATGAACACGTCTTTGGACTGTGGAGGAAGCCCACACAAATATTTGGAGAACAAGCAACAACGCAAACTAAACTAGACTGAAACCCACACCTGAACAACCCAGGGGTTCTGAGGTAGCAGAAGTACTCACAACAGCGCCACACCACCCAGACTAGCTGTGTAAGAGAGGAATAAACACAGGTACCCAACCACACAGTATTATAGAGCAGTTAATCTTGGAAACTCCCTTGGCATGTAGTTATCACAAGTAACTTGAAGCAGTCTGGTCCGTTTTAATGGGGTATGGTGATATTTTAACCAAAATTGGTGTCAATATACAGTGCAGGGGCTCAATTTTAAACTCATTTTTCAACTCAGCCCTCATTGGGCTGCTGCTCTCCCCCAGAACATGAACGGCAATGGCAATAATGACATGAACATGTCTTGGGAAGTCTAGGGCCTACAAGGTGCCAATGCCAATGGTTTTGCCTGGCAGCCTTTAGTTATTTCATTTCATCTGCAGCCAGTGAGATGCAAAGCGAGCCAACAGAGGCGGCGAAGACATAAAGCATCAAAGCATATTATTATTATTATTATTATTATTATTATTATTATTATTATTATTATTATTATTATTATTATTATTATTTGTTTGTTTGTTTTTCTGCCCTCTCCCCATTATTAACATGTGACTCTTTAATGGGTGCATGAACAGCATCCTTCAGTTTCTGGAAAATTCTGTAAAGCATCATAAAAATTCCGATTCCGATTCTGATAATCAGGTAAACCAGATGAAATGTTTTTTTCCTTCTTTTTTAAAATACATCAGCCTTGTAAATGCTGTTAAGGCACAGCAGAATATATTCTAACCTCTGACCTCTAACCTCATTTCCTTGCACTCCTCATGAATTAAATATTGGGTGGGGGGGGGGCGCAAATGCAGTTGAGGTCAGGATTGCAGTTGTGGTTTTTCTTGTCTGTAAACCTGTCACTGGGATAAAACTGCCTATCTTCAGATTTGTATACCCGATGCATTCCGGTTAGTAGCAGCAATGCTCCTCAAAACGAAGGCTCCGTGCCAAACTCGTGTTTTTTAAGTTTATTTCATTTTTTCCCTTTTTAGACTTTCCAGTTTATTTGTCTAATTGACTGCTTGCTTACCTGTTCTTGGTGATGGGGGCTGCTTAGCAACCTAAGCATTGGAGAGCTGTTAATTCCCTTAACATCCCAAAAACACAGATATATATCTTTTTATATCATTGCAATGGGATATCAGATTTTAGCCACGCATGGGCCAGGGCATCTGATGGTTAAGCTTAAAAGAACAATCCCAATAGTCCTATACTCCTACGGTCATTTCACTTTTTTTTTTTAAACTGCATGAGTAAGAACTCAAGGACTAAGAAAGTTCCACTTCCTTTGTGTGACTTGGAAAGGCCAGATAAGCACATGACTATGTGGGAATGAGTTGAAGGCTGGATTTTGGATGTTGGTGGTAGGATGCTGGTTAGTGCATCAGTCTGACTGTGACGAAAGATTGTTATCACATTACTGTCTGGGGCGCTGTGTAATGTCCACTGCAGGTCACTGATTCATTCATTCATGCTATGTCTACAAATAAGTAAATAGTCTGAAAATTTATGTTCCATCGCTCTGGCCAAGGAAACAATGAGAACCAGAACGCTTGGATTGATTCGTGGCTCAGGATGATGTAACAGCCGCTATAAGCTTCATTTTCAGTTGACCTTTCTCCATGAGAACCAGTTGGCCATGTTCTGGATCAAGAGTGTTATGGTGAAACTGGCCAATATCTCACAACACGCAGTCACAGTCTGCTTTCAGTCCAGCAACCGCCTTCTGTCTGGTCTTCCAGTCATCTACGGCGCTGCACCCTGTAGCTTCTCAGTTTTGGCTGCTAAAGTGGTGGAATGAGCTCCCTCCTTACCTCAGAACTGCTGACTCCCTTTCAGCTTTCAAGAGGTTTCAAAGCTCATCTCATTTGTACTTCTTTCCACATTTGCTCTACAAACTTGCATTACAGCATCCATCATGGCCCACTCTCTAATCTCTACCATCTGCATACACTACTGTATCTTTTACTATGCATACCCACTTATTTATTCACTTTTTTATCTATTTATTAATCTATTTATTAATCTACTACCAACTACCTCAGTTGTTCTGCAATGCTGTGTCATCATGTTGTCTGTTTAGTGTTTTATCGACCAAGGCACTAGAGAAGCTTTTCATTCCCACTTGTACGCCTGTATAAATGGCAATAAAGATAACCTCGAACCTCTGCGTTTCCTACAAATTCCATCTTTTTTTTTTTTTGTTGAGAAAAACATAGTCCATCATGTACATGGGACAATTTCCCTCTTTTTGGCCAAAAATGTGGTCAAATTCTGGCCAAATAGCTTTCTATTCAGACCTCTCTGTGCCCAAATATAACTGCTTTGAAAAGGATCACGGCTCAGCTCTCAGCTTACACAAGAAACTTTGAATTAGAGTCCTGGACATTGCACAAAGACCGTGCCTTTGTTTCGGCAATAATTTCTTATGGAAGACTGCCTGTTTTTTTATTCTTCTCCCTGCTGAACAATCATGTCTTCTATGTGCCCTTTTTCATGAATCATCTCACAGATTTGGACTATTTTGTGTACTTTGTGTACTGAGGGTGGCATGAACATCCTGTGGCGCCGTACCAGCAAGGATTTGGAACTGTTCTGCAGAAACGTAGGTCTTCCTGCAGGAAGAGGAGGAACGGAAGCTACTAATGTTCGACCATGCCCAGATTCCCACACTTGCCCTGTGGGACTGGGGTTTGGTACTGGTAAGAGCTTTACCTTTCTTAGAAGGAAACTGAGTAACACATCCTCTTGCTTCTGTGCTTGCCCAGACACCTATCCAAGGAGACAAGAAGTACTTCACGAGCCAGCAGCCATTGAACTCTGTTTCTGATCTCCAGCTTTCCAGTGTGTTTTTCCGTTTAAGGGTTGTTGTACAGAATAACAGTATTTAAATACGAAACGCAAGTATTTTCATTTCAATTGTTAAGTTTCGGTTTTTTTAATAAGCAGCAGAATTTTCTGTGTGTTGGTTTAGATATTACAGTCATTTTAGCACTTCGCTCCTAAAAGCTTCGGAGTGCACCAAGCCACCTGAGGAGGTAATGCAAAGACTGCCAGTACTTGGTCTTACACGTCCATAAGAGTAAATCAGAAGGACTCGTGGCACAATAACACAACTGTGCACCTGTGCTTTAAACTTACCTGGGAGTCATGGCATCTACTGTCACTACCACCCCTACAAATTTTTGCAAGCTGTCTGAATTGCCACCGTACCCTTAATCTGCTGTCAGACCGCTTTCACAAGTCCTTCACCGGCTTCATCGGCTTCTCCAAGGTAAACAGACTCGGTCTCCTCCCCACGTTGAAGCACAACTTCTCAGCAGGCTTTCCCTTCCTCGGGGGATAGCAGAGCTGTCATGACCTAAGCCTTCAAAATGAGTTCTGAAATCTTCAGGATCTCTTGCACCTCCCTCTTTCAGCGAAGTGGCAACCAAAGAGTACCGATGCAACTTTACACCCACGAAACACACTGTTGTGAAGACATGATGAAATAATTGCCATTTTTTCCTTTAAAGAATTCCATGGGACGTTTGAGTGGGCCAGTGTGAATTTTACCGTGGGACAGGCTGCCTGGCTGACCCTGGTTCCGGCGTTCATTACGGGCAGGAGACGAACCATAAAGCACTGTGCCGTGCAACTGTAAACCTCCGTGTGGAACCGAAACAGAGTTTGATATCTAGGAATGTAGTAAAACCCCTAAAAGTGCTCGGCCATTTCTGAATTTTCTTGCCTGTTCTCAGGCTGCCCCCCACACTGATGGCATCTGAGCTTTTGTCATTCCTTTGTCACACCGACAGGCCCGGGCCGAGGAGCACATGTGAGTTATGTGTCCTTATTTAACCTTTTCCCCCATAAATATAATATGCTGTAGTAGCAGAGCTTCCGAATGCATACCTGGGTGTTCAGCATAAGCATATAAAGCCGTAATGAAGCACAGCAGAACGCGTTTGTCAGCTACACTCCTCGCAGCAGCTGCCGGTGGCATGGCTTTCACATGGTGGCAAAGGCAAGGCACGGTCTGTTGACACTCAGCACTGACCTGGAATCCTTGCTTCTACTTCCCATCTAACAAACTTGCACCGCATCTTGTAATATGAGGAAAAAACCTTGCCGCTGAAGTTATTCATCTCACCTGGGGGAAAAATTCACAACAGTCGTGCTCAACTATCTGGTACTGTTGCAGTAAACCATTGTGCTAATTTGCTTTATTCCACAGTTTGGATGCTCCATGGTGCCGATGTGTGATTTTACGCCTCTGTTGTCATTGCCGCACAAAACCAAAATATCAGAGACGCATAGATGGCGCGGTGGTGCAGAGAGTCGCCGAGCAGCTCCGCTGCCTCACAAATCCGAGGGTGTTCAGGTGCGGTTTCTCCTCGTGTCTGCATGGGTTTCCTCCAGATGCTCTGGTTTCCTCCCACAGTGCAAAAGTTAACTCATCTCAGTAAACTGCTTAAAATGTGTGGGCATCTGCATGTGTGGTTGCCCTGCGGTAGACAAACAGTAACATCACTCAAATTACAGCAATAATGGGTTTTAAATTTAATGAATTATATAATTTGGGGTTTTTAAAATAAAACACGGATTTTCTATAAAAGTTAAAGCACAGTTATATATATTAGTTTGTATAGTCTTCATAATTTGGTTAAGATTCTACTAGGTTCAAAGTTACTGTTGTGTTTTTATATGCGTATTTGGTTGTGGATATGAACATTGGTTGCTATATAATTTGATATAATTTAATTTAGTTAATTTAATTATTTATCTCTTTTCTATTTTGTCTTAATGGTACCGAGCTTGTTGTTGGCATAAGAATTTCCCTGTGGATCAATAAGTTTCGCCTTCTCTTATCTTGTCTTACTGGCCAGTGAAAAATGACTGAAGGATTCAAAAATGCTAAAATATAAAGATTTTTAATACGCAAACATACTAGCTGCACTCGAGTTCCTCGCATGCCAAAAAAGCTGCTGCTGGCTGTTTTTGAGTTCCTTAGTTCGGAGGTTAGCGCACAGCTGCACTGCAAAAATATTGTAAAAGCAGCTAAATTTAGTCAAGGTCAAACATTTTTGTCAAACAGCACTAAATGAAAAATAGTGTTTTCATTAATAGTATTTTTACCTAATGTAGCTTCATCTATCTATATAATAAATGATCTTGCTATACTTATACACTGGTCAGCCGCAACATTAAAACCACTGACGGGTGAAGTGAACGGCATTGATGATCCTGTTCCAATGGCACTTTGTCAAGGGGCCGGGGATGTATTAGGCAGCAAGTGAACAGTCGGTTGTTGAAGTTGAGGTGTTGGAAGCAGGAAAAATGGGCAAGCGTAAGGATCTGAGCGACTTTGACAAGGGCCAAATGGTGATGGCTAGATGACCGGGTCAGAGCGTCTCCAAAATGCCAGGTTTTGTGGCGTTTGGGATGTTCCCGGTATGCAGTGGTTGGTACCTACAGTACCAAAAGTGCCACAAGAAAGGACAACCGGTGAACCAGCGGCAGGGTCATGGGTGCCCAAGGCTCATTGATGTCCATCTGGTCCGATCCCACACAAGAGCTACTGTAGCACAAATTCCTGAAAACCTTAATGCCGGCCACGATAGAAAGATGTCGCAACACGTGCATCACAGCTTCCTGTGGATGGGGCTGCGTTGCCGCAGACGGACCGATCAGAGTGCCCATGCTAACCCCTCTCCACTGCTGAAAGCACCTACAATGGGCACATGAGCATGAAAACTGGACCAAGAAGCAATGGAAGAAGGTGGCCTGGTCTGATGAATCACGTTTGCTTTTACATAATGTAGACAGCCAGGGGCAGCAGGATACACTGTAGGAAGAAGGCAGTGTAATGGTCGGGGCAACGTTCTGCTGGGAAACCTTGGGTTCATATATTTATTTATTTATTTATTTATTTTTATTTATTTATTTTTTTTAATTCTGGGTACCTGAAGGCTGCTTCACAAGCTGTGTGCTGGGCTGCGATCCAGTTATTTGTACGGCCTGTGTAATGAACCTAACAAACTCTGGAGTCAGGAAGGCTATGGCTGAAACCGCTGAAGGATTGCCAAATTGATTCGTAAGTAGAAAAATGTGTGCCAAACACCCCCATGACACCCTGGGGCAGACAAAGCCAAATATTGTGCATTAGAAGCAGGACAAATGAACATTAGCTTTGATTTTGTGTAATTGAGCATGAGCTTCCAGTAATACTTTCATCACCCAGCATGATTTTCCTCTGTATTTCGGGCATTGACTTTTTCAAAACCCAGATTCCTACATAGAGGCAGCATTATGCTTGCAGATGTGTTCATGCCGGGGGTCACCAAAAGTACTGGATGTGGGCACCAAGGTCACGCTGGATTGTAAGTTAAAAAAAATCATCACGACGGCCCTTTAAAGGAACTTGAATTAACGTAAAAGCGAAAAAGACTGCGGGAACGGTGAATATTACAATAGGTGCCACATCGCATGGCGAGCATTTTGCGTGTTAGGCAGAACAGATGGGGCGTTCGCTGTTTGTTCCTGTTAAGCGTTTGTGCGCTGCATGAAGGGCGCTGTGATTTAAGTGCGACCCCTGCTGAGTTACCTGTTTGCGAGGAGGAATTAAGATATTACAGACGCTTAAATGTGGCAGCCCTGCCGTCTCAGGGTTAAATTACATTGGCGTACAAAGCAAGCCTTTGAAATGTAGTCTGGTTCGATCCATACGTAAAAAAATTGTTGCTTGCCTACAAAGACAGTTGAAGCGAAATTAAGTACAAATCAAGACTTTTAACAGAGGCTCAGTCCTATTTTATACACATTTTTAAATATCAGAAACTATTAAATAAACACATTTAATGGCAACAGTCTTGCTTCTCCCAGCACAAATGTGGCGTCAGACAATTCAAAAATTATTTTATTTTGACATCAGTACTTCTGGTTTCAAATGCAGCGAAAGCTACAATAACTAGCTGAAAATTAAAATCTCGACAATAAAAACTAATGTTTATTAGACTACAGCTGATATTTTTAATATTAAACAAGGCCATAATTTATCTGTGCACTGCATTCGCAGTCATTCTGTAACATCTTCAAGCTTAATAAAATTATTAGTAAATTTATCTATTATGTTGTGAATAATAATGGTATTTTTTTGAGAATTACCCTGCAACTCTGCCTGTTTGTATAACTAAAAGGGAGCATTAAATACGGCCAGGTGTTCTGCACAGTGCAGCAGCTGTTTATGTTTACGGCTGAGCTTCTTATGCTGCCAGCACATCTCCCTCCATCGCCGGCACAGAAAACTGCCATCACGTTGCATTACGTGGAAAACAAGATATCTGGCAAGCTAATAAACATCAGATGATGTGCTGAATGGCAAATAAAATTACGGAATGAAATCACTTAAGAGTAACTGCAAGTGCCGTGATCGCACAGCAGTGGAGGGAAGATCTGTCCCATCCGCTTTTTTGGATATCTCTCAAAGCAGCCTGAGGGCCTGAGTCATGTCTGACGCCTCAGCCTGACCACAGCTATTCTTAAGGAAAAAACATAGCGTTGCTAAGGTCAAACACTTGCGCAAAAAGTCAAGGAGCGAAGAGCATGCTCGCCCTGGGGGGGGTCCGCCGGCTCTGATTCTGTACTGCCACGTCAATGTTACGTCCTAGTCCCACTGGAGTTTTTTGGACTCGTGTTCTTTACATGCATGACCGGGTGAACGTATTAGCTTATGGCGAGCTATGAAGTTTGTGAAGCATCGATATTGGGTCAATTACATGGATCGTAAGTCACCGGTTATGGCGGTGCAGTGGGTACCACTGCCACCTCACAGCGCCTTGGCTATTCAATCTATTCGACGGGTCTGAATCCAGCTCGCTCAGCATGGGGATTGCACGCTCTGGTGTCTTCCCACAGTCCAAAGATCCATGTTTCAGATTCATTGGTCACTCTACATTGCCCTGTGTGTGTGTGTGTGTGTGTGTGTGTGTGTGTGTGTGTGTGTGTGTGTGTGTGTGTGTGTGTGTGTGTGTGTGTGTGTGTGGTCACCTTGTGATGGACTGGCATCCCATCCAGGGTGCGGTTTCATAGCCTAACACTGTCATTCCAGGATAGGCTCCGGTCTGTCATGATCTTGCCCGGGATAAAGAGATTAATGACAACGGATGAATATTCTACCGTTCAGCAAAATTTAGCGAAAATCTAAAGCGTACTTTTCAGTGCTCGTATTTATTCTTCTAAGAAGATGCTTTGCTATGCAGTGCAGTGAAAATGTGGGGGCTGTGATAATGACTTTCACCAAAAAAGCCCATCCTGTGACAACAAATGAATAATAACATGTCAGAGGCACAAATAACACACAGGATGCAACTTAAAAATGGCCTTTTTTAGCAAACCAGAGAATAAATTCCCCCTTGGAATTATACTAGTCATAAACAGGTTGACTCAAACTGATGAATCATTTGATTTCATTGCATCTCAAGTGACTGTGTGAGATAAAAAAATATAGCCAGACAGTAGGAGGATTTTCAATATTAATACATCCTCCCGCATTTCCATCCTTTTTAACATTTATGTACCTATTTTTTCCAGAATATAAATCGCACTGGAGTAAAGGTTTCGTGTGCCATGTGTTTCACCTGTATGAGTTCATCAGGCCCATGCTATTGTACTTCTTTTGAAACAGAACTGCTACTGTAGGCAACACATTAAATGGTATGGTAGACGATAGCAGATTTTTCAGACATTTTTATTGTATTTGTCTCAGCAGTGTAATTCACAGAAGACCGAAAAGTAAAAAAAAAACATAATTTTGTCTGGAAAATGCCATAATTCATGGTTCTGGTAGTAGTCAGTCCATCACAGGGCATTTCCACATTAAAGAAAACGTAGGTTTCACCTGAGACTCCTGTGTTTGAACCGGGAAGGAAACCAGAGCAGGCAGAGGAAACCCAAAGAGACAGAAACAAATGCCGCACCGTAATGGCCATATTCGAACATACAAGCCAAATTTGCAAGACACAAACACGACCTGCTGCATCATCATGTCAAAACCCCACTTCTAAAAACATGCACTGTTGAAGTATATAAAATATTCGTAAAAATGAACTATTTTTACATCATTGTTCAGTTGTTTTTAATCTTGGCTGTTTTTATTGTCATTGCAGAGCAATTTTTGGAATCGGGGAAACACCGTTGAGTCACGTCTGAGTTCTAGGTGACCACTAACACGGTTTTTGAGGCAAGGAGGAACAGAAGAAGTTTGCCGTTGCCTTCTTTCAGCATATCTTCTCCTCAAAGGGGTGCAGACATGGGGGAGAACCTGCAAAGTCCACACACACACACACACACCCCTGAGCTGGACTTGAACCCCCCATCAGGTAAGCAGCCCAGGAGCTGTGAGGCACCAGCTAACCCCGCTGACCACTATACAGTTCTGAAGAAGCATTTCACATTATAGGGAAAAGGAAAATATTTGTAACTGCAGTGCTTTAAACCAGTAAGGTCGACGGTAAGGCAAACAGGTCGAACATCATCAGAACAAAACAGAGATAATCTTCCCACTGCGCTCATTTTTTCCATGCTTTGTCTTCTAGCAGTCCTCTACAGTTTTGTCCCAACACTTTAGTCAAGCCAGAAATGAAATGAAAGTGCAGTGCTTCCCCAGGCAAAGATGGAAAGACCTGCAGGGATCCGTTGTCCTGCGATACCTTAAGGCCGCAGTCCCTCGAATCTCAGACTCCTTGTGGAAGCTACAGTAGGAACTGCTGCCGCGTCCTGACCTCCCACGCGTTGGCTCTACATCTTTGGATTTGATACGTGTACCTGATCTTCACTACCACTGCAAATAAACTGTTTGTACATTTAGGTCCAACAATTCTGCTGCAGAAGAGGGTGAAACTCCTACATTTTAGTCTTTGGTGAAACTGGACTTTTTCTTGCATACCAACACTTCTCATTCGCTCTCGCTGCTCTTTTCTGACCCCAGGCGACTAGAATCTGTGTCTCAGCTGCTCTCGCGCCAAAAGACTTAATTTCTACACTTAAAACACTGACCAAATCCTTACTGCTCTCCATACATGACGTGACATCACAGATTAGATGAATCCTTCACCTTTGTGCTTAGCGCGCGATACGAATTTCAACTTCTGTGTCACATGCGCTTCCCTTTAGGCTGCTGGTTGCGGTGTAGCCGAGTAAAACTCTTTATCTGGTCGTGCGCCCTCCCAAGACATCACAGAGGTTCCTTCTGCACAAAAGGTTCCGGCCTTCTCCCCTGTAGCTCATATGCCATTTCCGCAGTTAAACCCTGTCCACCACGTCCACCGCACTTCTTTCTGGACCAGAGCCACGCAATTCTATCGTAAAACATGAGACCCTTTTAAGAGGGGAAACTGACCTCAGGATGTTCAATTCATGAAGCTCTAGACTACATGAAGCTTTAACTTTTGTAAAAGGCAAGCCTGCACCAATCTTCATCCCGCTGTTTTTAAAAGTTCTCGTTTGACTCTTGGGCCTGTCGTACATATATAACTTTATCTCGTGAGAGTCGTACCGCAATGACTACACCATTCTGGATTTTATCAAAAGACAGTTATATCTTCCTGCGACACCCACGCAGAAGCTTATGAGATGTGACAAGAAGTGATGCCAAGCTAAGCGTCCAAAAGCAAACCGAGATGTTTATATGGTTAAGTTTCTGGAGCGGTTGCGCCGTTTTGTGACTGCCTTCTTAAAAAGCAGCTCTTTTTTTTCAGGGACTTTTGGAAAAGAAGAAAACAAAAAAAAATAATAAAACTGGCAGGTGCCCAAGTTTGGTCAACAGCAAAATTGCAGCGAAACGAAAAAAAGCTGCGACGCAGTGCGGTGAGAGCGATCTTTTCCCCCGATTTCCCCCGGCCTTTCCATGAGTCCGCGCTCGCTGCCAGCTCTGACCGTCTCTTGCACAAGAGCTCGTGCTCTCGCAACAATTGCCGAAAATGAGTTTCCCTTATTCGTTTCGGGCAAGGTGGAAAGTATGCGGGACAAAAGGGACGCCGATGACACGGAGGACGCCGTCAAACTTTGCCGAAATAAGGGCTTCGATCAACACTCCCCCCGCTGTCGGCAGTCCCGACCGGAACGGAAACCCGACCGAACGTTTACTCCTACACCCTTACTCGCCCTCTTCAGCAACACGGGACGAAACAGATAATATCCAATCGGACTTTTTTCAGACTTGCAAACAAAAAAAGGTTCCTCCTCGAAGTGTTTGCTTTCTTGTCTGCGTGTGTATGAAGCAGGATGAGGGCTGTTGTGGGGACTTTAATGCAAACCAGATGTTAAACTTGTGTCCTCGAACTGAATGGCCCTATTGGGAAGTGGAGCTGAGTCTCTGGGGACATTCCAGCGAGGGCAAAGCAGATTGGTTCATATTGAAACAACATGTCCAAGATAAACTGAGATTTGAAGAAAGGGGTGCAGGATGCTCGGGCCTAAAATAAATCGTTACGGCTAAGGGGGGCAGCTTAGCTCATCCTCTAAGGAAAACAGTGAGTTTTGCAAGTGACTGACCTGCTTGATGACTGAGGCGCCAGTCTCCTCGACTGCAGTGCAGCGGGGGCGGGCCTGGGAAGCGGCGGCTCTGGCTCTGGCTCTGGCACTACCGTCGCGCTGTCCTTTTTTCCATCAAGCCGTTCCCTCGCGAGCACGTCTGAAAAAGAGGCGGCCGCGGCCAAGAGGATCATTAAGCGGGATTTAGCAACGTCGGGCTGCAACGCATCACAGATAAGACTTTCGGTGCTCTGCCGACTCCCCTCCGAGGACGGGGGAAGAAACCGTGTCCGACTCACCAAACTGCAACCGCAAACCATCTGTTATAGCAAGCGCGGCTCTCCGAATCGGGCTCGGCTTTGTTTCGCGCAGAAAATAAAACACGCCGCTCGTGATGAAAGTTTTCCAGTCTTCTGTTTGGCTGAGATTTACATGCAAAATTATAAGCTCTGTTGTGGAATCAACACTTTTTCATTATTTATATTTATTTATGGGTGACTCAGCAGCTAGGGATGCCATCTCATACCACCAGGGCTGTTTGGGCGTGGGTTTCAGTTGAGGTTAGCGCATGTGGAGGTTGCGCGTTCTTTCCCATGTCTGCACGAGGGTTTCTCCCACGGTCCAAAGATATGTTTCAGGGTAATTTGTCTACATTGCCTATAGTGTGTGTTTGTGGGCAGCTCCTGATGGCTGTAGGGTGTAGTTTCACAGCCCTACGATTCCACTATAGACTCCGGACCGCCGCATCCTCGACCCCACTGGCAATGGATGAATGGATATTTATTTATCGAGTTGACACTTTTTGCCAAAAGCGACTTATTGACCTGTTTATGCAGCTCTGCTATTTGTACTGCATCAGTTCACGGCAAATGCCTTGCAGAAGGCCTGACGGAAACTTTGTCCTTCGGGTACAAGGCCGCAGCTTGAACCTTGCTGGCACCTGCTGCCATGTTGCGCTGGAAACACCTGGGTTTGAAAGTTTGCGGCTCAAATGGTTTATAATTTGTTATAAAATAACTTTTTTTATTATATACTGTAAACTAGGCAAATAAGTCAGTCTTGGCTTGGCTACTCCGTTCTGAGGGCAGGACGATCATTTGCACTTTATTTTGCGTATGAGGAGGAAGTCTGCCGCAGCAAGGCTTGTTCCGTATTGGGCCGAGTTTCGGAAAAATTCGGATGCTGAATTTTTATCGACAGCGGAGGTTTTCCAAATGTGAACGATCCGGCAATGCGATCGCAGTACGGATCCAGACCATTGGATCATTTCAAAGATGTCTGACGTTATCTGTACGCCTGTGAATCCAAGCGCGAGTCGATAACAGCTAACTTAGTTTAGTCATCGGCCGAGATGAAATTACGGCAAATACGAAAAACGGTCACGCTGTCTTTAATGTAAAATTTAATGGGAATTCCGGTTCTCTCACAACAACACAGAAGCCTCACATCTCTGAATCCCCGTCGCTGATGGAGAAGGACGGAGCGACACGAAATCGCACAAAATATTAATGTCGGATGCCTGAATATGTTGAGATTTTAATTCGCGCCTTGTCCACCTAGACTTAGTACGGCGGTAAAAGTTTTGACCGCTGTATGAATCACAATATAACACATTAGCCAAATGTCAACACAGGAAACTGGTTTCAAACATCCATCACTGCTCTCTCTGCGCTGGATTCCAAAGTCATTTTTATTTATAATCCACAATACTGATTGAGAGGTCCACTGCAGAGATTTCACCAAAAGCTGAAACCATCTGTTTCAGGAATACCGCTTTGGTAGCTGGATCAGTAGTTTAAACACGGCTTTCTAATGGGTTAACATGTTCGGACATTTGCCACGGACACTGGGAATCTCATAAAGTCTCTTCCATTTCCCTGAAGAGAAGGCGAGGGGTTTTGGGGAACCGGTGGACGCCTCAATCGATTTTCAGGTCCCCTTTTCCACCGCAGCATTACAAATCCCCGCTCCATCGGAGGAGCCTCCAGATGAAAAAGACACCTGGACCCTCGCTCGCTGTGTTTTGAACGCAATACGCAGAGACCCGGAGGTTTTCCTCATCGCTTTTGGACGTCGTTCAGATGCGGCTGCGAAGACATGACTTTTTCTGCACTTTAGAGGACTCAGCTCAAACTGCATTTATATTTGTAAACCCCGGTAACTGGTATGAACGTGTTGAGGAAGACAGGAAACCATAGCAGGCCACCGGTAAGCTGGTTTAGGGCATTTAACGCGGGACAGGACGGCTCACTGCGCATCGGTAGACACGGCCCTTTCGCAGGAGCTGTTTCAGCTTCAGTGGGTACAAGGGCCAGCAGGCACGGATGCTCACCAAGGTTTTGTATATACGCTGAAATCAGAGTCTCCGAAGGCACCCCGCTTCTTCGCCTGGGTCACCAATATCACTGAACTCTCCGCCAGCCTGTGTTTGTGGAGCCGCTCTGGACAGTCCATTAGCTAAGGTGGCGTGGGGTGTTTTCAACACAGGATACCGCGCCGCGAGTTTGCCCCGCAAACCTTTTTAACAGTCCTTTGCCCCGCTCCTCCCCCTGCCCCCTGATCCTGACTCCCACCACCTCACACGCAAACACAAACATCTCCGGGTGGTACACTCGGCCCCTCGTCCTGACGGTGTGAGATTCCGGGTTGCGCGCAGGGGCCTAAATGGAAGAAGCCGCGCACACAATGGCTGGGAAGTGGCGTGCGGCGCTTCCCTTTGTCAAAGTGTCAGCCTGTTTTGTAAGCACTGGCATCCTGTGAAAGTCCCTGGGAGGCCTCCACCTGCTGCTCGACGCGATGGAGACTGTGCCGCCCCACCCCCCCATCCCATCGACACACTTTGCCTCAACATCCAGCACTCCGGCCCAAGCGCAGCGTAACCCGGTGCTCTGAAACAACCCCTCTGCCCCAGGTTCTCTATGCTCAGTCGCAGCCCCCACCATCTGTCTTAGCCACAGCCACCTCAGCTCCGTCCCAACCACAACCCCCCCAGCCATTTTAGCTCACCCCCGGTCTTCCCTGGCCTCCGCCCCTCACTGGCGCCAGCGCTCTATGGGCTCTGCACTTTGATTATTTGTGTTAACAGTTAATTTAGCACCACAGGCACGTGTGCCAAGGCTGGCCCACTTCCTCATGCATCCCCAACAAATGTGACTTTTATGAGCTCCTTTTCACAGAGCTCCACCACACACACACACACACACACACACACACACACCAAGTCACTGCGCCGATCCCCATCCTTAATCCACATCTAATCTATTCCACATCTTGCAGGAAAGGAGCTATTTCTGGCCCTAATGTTTGCAGAACTGAATTTAATACCGATTTATATGCCTTGGGGTTCACGAGTCTGGGACAGTTTCACAGTACTGTGTAGTCCAGTCTTTGTTTAATGATGTGTTCACTTTGCTGACCGCAGCCACAGTTAAGTCGAATCATAAATGCTTCACCGTCCAATACACAATCGGTGTTGTCTGTCCCGCGTGTTTGTAAATGATACGGTTTTGCGTTCAGAGTTACCGCAGAGCACCGAATACGTTAAAATGTAAAGGCCGAGCCCTGCAGATCAGGAGCGGCGGCGCAGACGTGCTGACGTAAACACTTAGACAGGCACGCAGCTACCCTCTCCTTGGGATTTCCGGGTTTTGGAGCAGCTTGGAGATGTTCGCTGCTGCAAAGCGGATGGTGGCGTCTGTTCTCCTCTCCTCAAAATGAAGAAGACCAAGTAAGAAGGAATGTCTTCAGCTACAACAATTTGCATGTATGGATGCAGTCGGTTGTCCTAGAAAATTAAAAAATTAATAATGTTTTTTTTTTTGTTTAAATAAATAAATAAATAAATAAATAAATAAATAAATAAAACTGCTGGCCCTCCTTCTAAAATGACTCAATATTCTGAAAACCATATGGTTTTATTTACAGCTGTGCTGCACAGTGTAAAACCTGCTCCACATCGTTTCTTGTTTATCTTGGTTCAGACAGGGGACAGGATGGGAACTTTGTTTCATGACCCAAACAAAGTTTTGTTGCAGTTTTATCAAAATAAAAAATCAAGCCCCGCTCGTACATCAGATGGTGCGTTGGCTCGTGTTTATAGCAGATGTGGGTTGGTCTTTACAAATTACCCATCTTCGGCGTGCTTGTGCGAAGACACAAAGGTTTTTTTTTTTTTTTTGCTTTGTAAGCTGAGCGTGAAGTGACTGCTGAGTCGATGACCCCAGCGATTTTAGAGTTGTTTAGTTACTTTTCGGCAGCAAAGATTTCGGCTGATCTCCTCTGCGGATGAAGTTCTGAACGTGTCCTTTAGCATAGGAGACCTAACTGAAGAGATGTCTTGGGAGATCTGCAGATGGTGCAATGTCTTAAATTGCGTGTGTGTGTGTTGGAAATGTTATGGTTGGAATACATTTTACAGATATTACATTATGAACATTTTGAGTGTTTACACACACTGGGAAAGGCCTGTATGAGATCTGCATGTGTCACACTGGTTGCAGAATAATCTTGGCCTTTAGAGTTGCACAGTAAGTGTTTGTGTTGTGAATAATAGCAGTTGTTCAGTAAGCAAAAGGACTTCCATGAAATTCAAGTGTGTGGCTCCAGATGCAAGAGTTATACCCTCTTGGGTCAATGTTCAACAAATCTTGACACAGTTTTTCATTGTTGAAATAAGGCAGCATTCTGGTGTAGCCCTGCATTCTCACAGCGACGATGAGGCACACGTTCACATCCAGCCCAACCTGTGTGAAGCTTGCGTGTTGTCATTGCGCCTGTGTGGCTTCCCCTCCACAGTCCAAAGACAAGTGTTTCACCTAAAATAGTGACTAAATATGCAGACCTGCGTGTGTGTTTGTGCTCAGCATTGGCTCTATTCTTCGTCCAGCACTGCAGACCATTGCAACCCTGACTTTGACAAATTCTTAATGATAGACAATAGAAAACAATAAGGCAGCACCGTGGCACAGCGAGTAGGGAGCTGGGCTGTTTGGGTGTGTGTTCAAGTCCTGCTCAGTCTATGTGGAGTTTGCATGCGCTCACCATGTCGGCATGGGGTTGATCCCCACAGTCCAAAGCTGTGTGTTTCAGATAAACTGGTCACTCTAACTTGATGGATGGATGGATGGATGGATGGATGGATGGATGGATGGATGGATGAATTTGTCTACAACTAGCAGTCTTCTCTCTCACCTGCCAGTTGGATGCTATGTTAGATGTTCTACTGCTAGTAAACGGAAGAGAATTACATGACAACAATCTGCAGAAATGCTGTTGTGGCGGTTGGGTGAAATTGACAACGTCCGCTGTTCAGACCAGCCAGCGAATGCATCCACGCTGAAGCACAAGTCCGTAGATTTACTCGTTGCAAAATATAACCGAGCACGAGCAGCATGTCCCTGCAGTTCAGGAGAAGCTGCAAACTCGACAGCTCGAGGAGTCTCCTCGTGAATCTTACCTTGTAAAGTCTCAGCTGCGTGCAATTTATCGCTTAGTCACCACCAGCAGCCATGCCTGGTGGCTGTGGATGGAGGGCTGTTACTGAAGCGCGGAGTTATCCAAACATTCGGCAGACATTCCACCCCCAGCATCACATAGCTCGTGCGCCTCTGGGCTCGATAAAAGGCCCTGCTCCTCGACGTGGAATGACTTGGCCAGCGGTGCGCTGAGAGCTGTGCTGAGAGAGCACAAAGTAGCCACACGCATGAGCTCATGCCAGAACAACGCTTGCGAGGGCCACAGGAGTTGTGGAAATATGTGAACATGTTTTTTTTCCTTCTCCTTCTCATCTTAAATTTAATCTACGACACCATCATTTATGGTCAAAACCGTGGTTGGTAGGAAAGTTTACTCAGGGTCTCTTCTTTTTGTTATATGAATATTGCATTTCAGCTACTACTTGGAGAAAAACACACCATTCGTTGCGGCCTTTTCATCATTTTGTAACTGCAAAGTGTTGCAAAAGGCATTTATTCTTCATCACATGCATTTCGCTTTGTAGATGTGGTCCACGGGGCCATTTGTAGATCAGACTTTCTCAGCGTGAGTTACGCTCTGGTCATTCTTAAAAGCCCAGGGGTTTGACTTCAGTCCACCAAGCAGCCTGTAGCTGGGGTTTGGTCGCAGCTTCATCCGAATGCCAGGAAAGCTCAGCTATGTTTGTGGTGTCCAGCATGAGTCGGTCACTGTTAGCCCAAGTGTCTGAAATGCGTTTCAGACTCACAGCTATTTATTCTGTTTGAGAAACGTGGAAGTTCACAGCATGTGAATTTTTACCGAAAATCCATTCGGTCTGTCATACTTACAATAGTCGCGGGTATGGAACCGTCGTGGTGTTATGGTGCTGAGCCACAGGTGATGTCAAGAGTCCCAGTCCACGTCCCCCTTTGGTGTAGAAGAGGATTTACATTCTGTCTTTGATTTGGTTTCATTACATCTTACCTGCTCATGTGGCACATCTCAACTTACCTCAAGCATACAAAGTGATATCCCAGGTATATGAATCTGAAAGGTGTGCAGAATAATACTGTGTGCTAAAAAATGGGGAAATACGTTCACAAGTCTCAAAAAATCAATGCAGGCAAAGGCAAAACTTGTAAATTAGAAAAAAAAAAATTAACAAAAGGATGGAAGGATGCTGCCATGTGGTCGCGCCACATCCTGCACTGCTTCATGTACGGATCCCGCGTCATCTTTGTGCCACCTCAAGGATTGTTCTGGAGCCTTCCCACTACAACATTTTTTTCCGGAAGAAGGAAACCGATTTGTGCCCTTACAGGCAATCGCAGAGTTCACTAGGGTTGAGGGCCAGCATTCCGTCTTTCCACATCCACCTAAATTCTCTTATTGCGTTACATGTACGTATTTATTATTTGGCTCTTTGGCTAACGCTTTTTCCCACAGTGAGATGAAGCAATTGATCTTTTTACGCATTTGACAAGGCAGTTAAAGGTAAGCAGCTTGCATAAGCATACTGTACTGGGAATGTCTGAAGGGATTTGAACCAGCAGCGTTCCGATTATAAGCCCACCTCCGTAATTCCATTCCAGCCCAAATAATGAAACTATGCATTTCAAATAGGACTTCTGAATCTTTTTGTTTATGCTGCCTCAACAGGAATAGTAGCGGGTTGCGATCCAGGGGGCATGTAAGGGTGCGTGTCACAGTGCTTGTCCAGGCACAAGGTTAAGCAGCCTGGCTGCAGGCTCCAGCTCAAGGTCCAGGATTCCCTCCTCTTCCTTCCCCATATTGTCCAGCTTCCTGCCGGCCGCTGCCCAGCCCAGCAGACACAGCCGCGATAGGGCCACCAGCAGCAGGCACAATATCCCGCCATGGGGACAGCCGCCCAACGCCTGCCAAGCAATCGCACAACCCCTCAACACTTAAACAAGCTCCGGAGAGGGGCAGGAAGGCCCAGAACCCCCTGCACGGATGTCCATCGCAGATCGTTGTCCTCCAACCTCTGGATCACAAAGCCATTGGAAGCACAATGTGCGCCGAGGGACCCAAAATCGTGTATAAAGTTCAGCCGAAACGCTAGGTGCACATCTGTAGCAGCAGGTGCGGCCTTTTTTGATGTACAGCACCACCAAGAGGGTGCCAACAAGAAAGCAGTGCACACCTCTCTGGTTCATCCTTCTGCCCTGTCACGCTCACGCAGTCATCCTGCCTGCTTTTGACTATAAAATGCACAGTTTGCAAAAGTGAAACAACAGGCTTTGTACCACATGTGCAGTACCGCTTGCAAACAACAGGCATGAAAATAAGATTGCACAAACGGTTACGTTCCGCAATATCTGCAAAGCGTAAATTCGCTTGTAAACATATGTCAATGAAAGGATCCTTTATCAATATTTTACAATAACTGAGGGCAGATTTCCCCAGACCCCCCCCCCCCAGCAATAGCGATAGCCTCAGTGGATGACTTCAACAATTAGGTTTAAGAAACAAAGCACAGAGGTAATATAACTCTCCATAGGCATAAACCTAAATGTTTCATGTACCTGCTTTTGAGAAAATCATTTTTTAGCACTGGTTAAAAGTTCCAGTGTCTGTAAACTTAAGCTGTAGCTACTGTTAATATGGGGATGTGGTGGCCCAGGGGGGTAAGCTGGTGCCTTACAGCAGCTGGGCTACTTGCCTGATGTGGCATTCAAGTCCAGCTCAGAGGGGTGTGTGTGTGTGTGTGTGTGTGTGAATGTTTGTGTGTGGGAGAAATGCCATGTTCTTCCATGTGTTCCCACCATTCTGGGGGGGGGGGGGGATATGCCAGAAGGGGCTGGAAAACTTCTTCTGTTCCTCCTTACTTTGAAATTAATGCCAGTGGTCACCTAGGAGTCAGTAATGACTTGTTGGCACTTTCCAATACCACCATTAATATGGGTTTTTAAATATGCATCAAAATGACAAACCAAGCCAAAATGTTATTCTGAATTTTATTTATGCCAACGCTGCAGCAGCTGGATGGTGACATTTATATTTTCCTTTATATTTTACATTGCTGGATGACTGCAGTTTTTTTTGTTTTTTTTCAGGCCTGCTTGCTTTCAGCGGCATCCCCTTTTGGGATGTGGCTTTGAAGCTGTACATGTCTTCCATTCATTTACTTGCACATAACTAGTTTTCGAATAAGCATTTACAGCGCTTGGGATGAATTGAATTGTGTTACACAAACCCAGAATGAATTCCCATTTTAATGAGACTGTAAGTGAGTTACAATAGCAAATTGCATTGTTGTTGCAGCTGTGGTGTTATGGATTCATATTAGCTTACTGCTTCCAGCATCAATAAACAGAAATGGCTTCCGGCTTCCAAACATGGTACATTAATGCCGGTTATTGTTTTCACGGTAAGTTATGTGGTTATGTGGACATGAGGTTGAAGGTGCAGTAGTACAGTTTATTAGGGAAGGGGGGGGGGTAGGAGATGCGGCGGTAGGAAGGAGTTAGGTGAAGTAAGGGGGATTAGAGGCTGGGAGATGCAGGTTGACCTGGGAGGAAGGTTAGTGGTGCCCCAGGAAATAGTTAGTACAAGCATGAGACCAGATATGGTGCTGTGGTCAGCAAGCCAGCGAGTAGTTTATTTTATAGAACTCACGGTTCCGTGCGAAGGATCAGTGGACGGCGCTCATGAGAAGAAGAAGCTCAGGTATAGCGAATTGGCGGCAGAAGTAGAGGGGCGGGGCTGGAACGCGAATGTGAGGCTAATTGAGGTAGGATGCAGTGGATTTATAGCCCGGTCCACTCTAGCGTTGTTTCGCAAACTCGGTATCCGGGGGCGAAAGTTGCAACGGGCGGTGAAGGAGTTGTCACAGGCTGCGGAGCAAGGAAGTCTCTGGGTTTGGAGTAAGATGACCAGCGTGGATGGTAGCGGGGTGGCGAAGCGGTGAGCAGGTGGGTGCCGGCGAAGCGTTAGCACGTAGTTGTGATGGCGGTTAGCTGTTAGCAGGCGGCGGTGTTGGTGTGGTTAGTTGTTGCGAAGCGTAATAAAGGTAAAGTAGATGGCGAGGGGCTTCTTCCTTTGAGACGGCGGGTAGAAAGAGCGGTGAGTGTGAGGACGCTAAGGCAAAGGGTAGGTAATGTGAGGAGCGGCAGGGTGACACAGTGGTGTGCGTGCTAATGGAGGGGAGCAGCTCCGGGACGCCTGAGCCGCAGTTGAGCCTTCTGGAGGTGTCGTGGGCCTAACTCGACGAAACACCGACGAAGGAAGGTGCCCGCTTCATAACCCCGATGAGATACCGCACCATTGCTGCGCCACGCCGTGTTTGAATTTATAGTTAGTTGGCGCTAATTTTGATATGTTAGCCATTGTGTAGCGGCTTGGTAGGCGTGCTGTGGAATTGTCGTGGGGGTTAGGACGGGGCTAGATGGGTAATGGGATCCCCTTTATAATCCAAGCTCTTTTTTTGGCACTGTGTGTTTAATACGAACCTGTGCAGTAAGCATGTGTGCGACAGGTCTGGGAAAATCAGAAGCTGAAGAGATAGACGGACGCTTTAGTGCTGGAATTGGACTCAAGAGGAAAGCGAAGGCCTCAAAACAATTGTAGCATTAAAGTCATCGTGTTATAATATGAAAAAGTCAGAATTTGTGGAATTTGCGTGATTTCGTGCATCTGATTTTTCGCAAATGTTAACACGTCGAGGGTTCATTGAGTGATGCGGTTAGCGTCAGGCTTGTTGCTTGGTTACTTAGATGCATAAATAAATTGAGGCATCAGCTGAAGAGTTGGAAATGTTCTGTTAGCATCTCATTCCTAAGTTTTGGGCATACAGCATAAAGTTTTATTTAGATCTGGACAAGTAGGTGGAAATAGAATTTTAAAATCCGTTGCCTTACTCTTCCAGAGTCGTCTATGTACAAGGGCAAGGAGTTGAACATCAGCACATTTTGGGTTAGGAGAACATGCTTAGCTCTGAATTTGAAGGAAAGCTTTCTGATGTTAAATCCAATGTGGTGACTTTGTTGCTCTAATGAGCCCTGTGACAAACACACCCATCACTGCCCTTTTTATTCCTGGCTCTAATTTTTACAACCATTCTCTTTTATGTTTCTTTTTTTTTTCACTACAGAACAGAAAAAAAAACCCAATAAATGTACCAAATATAAAATGTTATGAGGTAGGCAGTAATTTGATTAAGGCGGCATTATTTTGCCCTTTGGACCAGATGTCCTTTGTTCGTGTTGTAGGGGACGAACGGAATCAGATATTAGTAGTAATTCATCATTGCATCACTTTAGTCATTGGAATTGGTTTGTGAGAAAACTAAGAAAGTAGGAAATCTTGGACAAAATCTGATGCTGGGCATAGCATGGACCATGATTGTCTCAAAATGTGAAATTTGTGTATCCATCCATCAGCTATTTGTAAAAAGCAGATGAGTTCCACTTGTGTGATTCTCACTGTCAAGCATGAAGGAGCCAGTGTCATGGTTTGGTGTTGCTTAGCTGCTTATAGAGCTGGTGATATTAACCAAGGCCATGGAGATTGCCTCCAGCGTGGCTGTCACAGCAGAAGCAGGCCATTGCTGTAGCTGTAGGATTATAGCCAGTTGGTAAGTTCTTCAATGTTCAGCAGGATGCCAACCTGAAACACACCAAAGTGTTGCAACAACTACTTGGCGAAGAAAGAATGTGAACAACACCTAAACCAATAAACTGAAGATGCTAACAAAACTGGCTTAACTGAGAGTACGAAAGCCACCTTATAGCGTGTGAGCTGCACGTTCAGCCGTCGCTTCAAGTCTAACCCCGAGTCTGAGACGTTTGCATGTTCTCCCCATATCCAGAATCCAAACGTATGTGCAGAAGAAGGCGATGATGCATCACTTCTGTATGAAAAGCGTACGAGCGGCCGCCCTGAGTCGAATTCAGTTCAGCAGCACCTTCCTGAGTTTCGTGCAGATGCTCAACCTGAACAAGAACATGAAGTTTTCCAAAAGCAGAGGAAGTCACCCGTCTCGCACTCAACTCCGGTCACCAAATCCCATTAAAATCAGAAGTGGCCATTTTTTTATTATTTTTTTTTTTTTTTTTACAAAAAGGTGCTATTATCCCACTTAGCACGGCTTGGGCGATGAGAGGCTAAGCGTTCCCCTCGCGATGCTTACATGAATGAGAAAACCACTTCTGCGCAGTCAGAAGACAGACAGCAGGGACAGAGGCACTGGAGAGTCTTACTCATCAGGAGTTTGGTTTCATGAAGACATTTCTCAGAGTTCTTCCAAAATTAATAATAATATTACTCATGGCACGGCTGGAAGGGAGGGGGATTAGTCCACAGAGTGCAGGATCAAATTTGAGGCTTGGCTAGCATGCATATGGGATCTGACTTTTTCTTCTTCAAGTACAGTGAACAGGAACCCAGTTTTCTTTTTTCCATTTCTGAGTAATTAAGTGGATCTCAGAATCCCCGGCTCCAGCGAGCCGCTCGGCTTGTTTTATTACCCATTTCCTCTCGCTTGCGCCAGCATTAGGAATGCAAGCTCTCTCGCACAGGGAGCGAGGGGAGGGAGAGTCCCGCCGTGGGGCCAGCCTTCCACGCAGACGCCTATGCCGCCCTCAACATGCAAAGCACTGCAGAAAAAAGAAGACCCTCCCCAGGACTGCGGTGGAGCTCTTCCAACATTTATGTGTGGGGTAATTAAAAACATCCCATAGTAATTTAATAGTTCCCACTGAGCAGAGACATGAAGTCTGCTGCCTTTTTGCTTTGAATAAATAACTTTGAATGTATTGAGAACGCAGATCATACGTCGGTCTCCTCTCTGTTTTCCGGAGCATTTTCACATTCCTTGTGCATCCCCCTTAATACTTGAGGTTGGGGTGGAGATGCGCAGCGGGGGTACGAGATCGCTGGTGGTCTTTGTTTCCCGTCTTCGTACAGTCTGCCGGACGTGGGTCCCTCCCTCTCCTCACCTGTCGATGCGCCAGCGCACGGCTTGTGACCGTGACCACAACCGAAGGGGCGGGGGTACACGAGGAGGGCTTGGGAAGGCTGCTGTAGCGCTGTCGGTCGGCAGTTTGGCAACCATGTGGTCTCCATCACCCGTCGCTCTCACGCTGAGAGCGAGCGAGAGAGAGAGAAAGGGAGAGAGGTCACCCCTATAGCGCCCTGTGACTTTAAAAACAAAACATCTAGCAGCTTTATCATATTAACAGAAAGCAAAACACTCATCCGCTGCAAAGCATGTTCCCAGCGAACAGACGACACGCTGTTTATGCCATTTCAAGAAACACTAATATTTTTCATTTGCTTCTGATTCGCAGCCAATCGCAAGAAATACTTTTCTGTACATTCTGTAGAGCTCCACTTGACGCCGAAGAGGCTCCGCTCGGTCTTTCTGGGTCAAACTACGCATTTCACATACGTGTTTTTTTTTTTTGACTGGTACGGTCCTAAAACCACTCGTTTTTTCTCCGTTCACAAACGTCTTCTCGCTTTATTATTGCTAATAACACCGTTCTGCATCAGTGCAGGCTTCCTTCAACTCGCGCCATAGGTTTTATAAAATGTTTTATTTTATTATGCTCATGCACTATGTCAATGCCCCAGGGCCTGTGTGAAGCCACTGTACTCATTAGTATCTCAGGGGGGCCCGTCCATCACGCAGAAGGTTCCTCTCAAGCTCTTCGCGATGGAGGTGTCACTCTGGGGTTAAAGGTCACAAGTGTGGGAACTCACTAAGTAGGGCTGGCTCCAGCGGCTAGCCGACAGACTAGCTGCATGTGGTCCCTGCCACATTCCTCCCCAATTTAGCCCGCTAATGGTCCAGAGCTGCCCGGGCTCTCTCAGCACATGTCAGGGCCATTACTGGTGCACCACAGCCCATTTCACTGTACGCTGGGCTTCGGGGACTCTTTGCTGCCCGTAGGCCGGCCACGATAAACCGTGACCAGCAGCCAGACCCGTATCTGTTAGAGATTCCGGTTTCGGTTATGGTTCTACAGCTCGTCCCCATAAATTGACTGCGTTCAATAATGTTCGGAAGGAAATCTAAAGCGTAAGACGTGGGAAGCGAACGAAATGGAGCGCTGCTGTGAATCAGTGGGAACGTGTAATTGATATCTTTAATATATTGTAGTTATATTATACATATTGCATAAATGGGTTTTTCAGGCCAGAGATGTTCAACAAACAGATGTGTTTATTTATCTGTCTAACACATCTGCTCAACGCAGACACCTGTGTGCAGGGCAGACAGATGGGGTTGACCTCAAATCCCGTTCCAGCTCCCCAGCTACGCTGCTTTCCATGCGAACCATGAAGTCTCGGTCTATGGGCGAAACGCAATGGTAAGTAATCATATATAAATAGTGTGCACCGCTGAACAAGTGTTTCGTATTTTTAGCAGTAATACACGAAACTGTGCAGATTCTAGGCGATGCACTGAGCGAAGAGGTTTGCCAAGAAGTAGGCGATAACAATACATCACCTGTGTGAAGAGTAGAGAAGGACAAACTGAGTGCACGAGGTACATGTGGTCCTGTGTTTTAACAGGGATAAAAAAAAAAAATTCTCCAAGCATGACCTCTGACCCTGGAGGCTCCAGACAGCCAGGCAGTGCCCAGACCAGTTGACTGGATGCACTCCAGGGTAGGGGTAGCCTAAAAGGCCTGCATCCATCAGCCTGTGACCTCAGGAAATGTCCGTGCCAGCTAAACATGTGTATATTTAGAGAGTACAGGGGTGTGTCCTTAGTCCCATTTTACAATGGAATATAGCAATTACAACACTACTTACATAAGCTGGAAAGAACTTTCTTATTCTTATTTGGCCTGGAGGCAGCCTAAACAATCCCGAACACGTTTCCCCTGTAGGTGACCGACCGCGGGCAGTAAAGGTTCTCTCCCGTTTAACCTGCTTTCCGCGGCAGTCGGCACCCCGGCCCCGAGTAAGCGGCGGAAAGGCCCGGGTTTGAACCGCCGCTTCAGACTGAATAAAAACAGACAGCGCGGCGCGCATCAAAAACAGACCGTTCTCATGTCAGGGGGGCGCACACGTCCACGTGACTTAGGGAAACAGCCAGATTTCGGCGTAGCAGATAAACTCCCTCCTTTCTCGACTTTATGGTAGAAAAAAAGGGTTCGAATTGCTGCAAATGCGGCTGCAATTTAAATTCTATGCCTGCGGATTAATTTGCTCCAATAAAGAGTTATAGTAAATACCACAAAAGAACACAGTCTCATTAGACTGGATTACTCATTTCCTCCTTTAAACCAATTTTGCTCTGGTCTGGCATTGTTATCCTTAAATGTCTATTTAATTCCTGGGTAACCGTTCAAGCAGGGAGGTATTCTTAGGACAGCAAAATAAATTGTTTATGGATATTTGCGACAAACTCGCAAAGACGCGCTCGGGTCTGAGAAAAGGCTGCAAACTCGGTAGACCGCGCTTGTGCGTTTGATCGCGTTCGATACGGAGCCGAAGAGATTTATAGGGATGTAAAAGTAATTCAAAGCTAAATCAGGTCAGAAGCTGCATATTTCCTCTAAATCCCCAAAGACCTAGGAAACATTTAACCCATTTGCTTTGTGAGTTATAAATCTTCCAACAAACCTTCAGGTCAGAAAAGTTTTTGGCAGTGAGGTGGAGGATGTGTTCTTAAAGGGTAATGTACATATTTTGCATATCAGTTGCAATAACACCAGCTGATTTAAGCAAAAGAAAATAAGTAATTCCTCTAGGCCCTTCCATAACTATTTATAGCAACAGGATATATAAATCATGTTCATTTTCTGTGACAGGGTTGGACCTCCAGCCAAGGCTTTGTTGCACAAGGAAAACTGGTTTTACTCATTCGCTGCAGCCATGAGGTCCCTAAAAGCAGTTGACAAAGTCCATATGTGGGAAGAAAATGAGATGCAACTACTTGTACTTGGAATAATTTTCATTTGCTTTGCCCTCGCCTTCAGATACCTTCTTAACATTTACTGACATAACATAAAAGAAAGTCTCACACGGGAATAAATTACTTCCGACTGCTCCAGCAACTCTTTGGATACAAAACTTTTAAAAAAAAAGAAAGAAAGAAAGATAAGGAAATATGCGGATGGAGGATGAATCAACGTGGATGTAGCTGCAATGCTACCAATCTTGTCGTGGACAGGCCAACAAAGCACAGGAGTCAACTTAATAAAAAATAAAAAAAAAGTTCAGCTCTAGAACAGTTTCTGGAAGAACCAGGAAATGCTTTCCGTCAATGAGCTGGAATCACAGAAACGTTGCTGGGAGGCAGCAGGAGGGTCCCTCAACGTAAAGAACTTTGGCTGCTAGAAAAGGAACAGAGCACCACCTAGCGAGTCTCCTCATTTTACCCCTGGAAGGAGAGGAAGGAAGAGGTTGCTCATATTAGTCACATGCGGAGCTCAATGTTTGCTGGAAAAGCAGAACACTGTTCATATTGCCTGGCTGTGTAAGATGAAATTCAGTATAAAAGCTGTTGTTTTTTTAAAGGCCTTACAAAACTACATGATTTAAAATGAACCAATATGTTCACTGTAGAACTTATTTTTGAACTTCTACCCAAAATATCTGCAAGCTGGGAAAGTTTCTTGCATATTTGCAGGTATACTTTAGTAAAATTCAAAGAAATTGTCTTTGCCCTGAACTCTAGAGTGTTGTCCTTACCCCCCACATAGTGATTATACATTCATCCATCCATCCATCCATCCATCTATCCACTCATCCATCCATTATGGTTAACCACTTCATCCTAGTCAAGATCACAGCAATCCAAAGCACAAATCGATCATTTTATCATACTTATAACTTTCCTATAATAATATTTCTTCATATTCCAAGATGACAATGCCAGGGTTCATGGGGCTCAAACTGTGAAAGAGTGCTTTGGGGAGCATGAGAGAGACATCATTTTCACACATGGATCGGCCACCACAGAGTCCAGACCTTAACCCCATCGAGAATCTTTAGGATGTGCCGGAGAAGACTTTACGCTGCGGTCTGACTCTCCCATACATCGATATGAGATCTTGGCGAAAAATGAATGCAACTCTGGACAGAAATAAATTTTGTGACATTGCATAAACTTACTGAAACGATGCCACGGCGCATGCTTGCCGAAATCAAAGCTAAAGGCGGTCCAATGAAATATTAGAGTGTGTAAAAAAATAAATTAAAGAAAGATGGGGTCATCTTATATTCGAGAAATACAACTATACAGATCAAACATAGTAAACTGTCATCTGTGACTGGAATGTTCCAAAGGTGTGCACTTCCCGTGGCTGTCAATAAAGTTGATTCAAAAATGTCGCTTTTGTTTGGCGCAGTAGGAACAGCAGGAAGGACTTCTGTTTGCCATGAAACCCCAACAGTAAGACAAACAAGTTTACAGAAACATTCCTCCAAATTTTACACACAGATGGTGGCGTTGGCCCACGCTGAACCCACAAACACGGTGTCGTGAAGTTGTGTTGAATGAGTGGCCGAGTGTTACAGGTTCGACAGTCGCTGCGTTGCCACGGCGCAAGGTGTCACTGGGGTAAAATGTATAGAGCTGTACCACGTTTTCACTGTGCTGCAATTTGGCTCTTAATGATGATGTAATAATGTACATACGGTGCAGTCAGAAAGTTTTCAGACCCATTCGCTTCTTTGTTTTTAAATTTTGTAACATCTTTGCACTAAAACCTTATGCTGAGGCAAAAACGGGATTTTAGAAATGTTTGCAAATTTATTAAAAAGGAATAAACTGACATCACATTCATACCCTTTGCTATCACACTTGACATTCTAGCTCAGGTGCATGCCATTCTGTTGATCATTGCTGACATTTTTCTGTACCTTGTTTAGAGTCCACCTGTGGTAAATTCAGATTATTGGATACGATTGGGAAAGGCACGCACCTGCCTATTTGGTCCCGCAGCTGACAATGTGTTTTGGAGCAGAAACCAAGCTATGAGGTTAAAGGAATTGCCTGCAGAGCTTAGAGATTGTGTGGAGGCTGCAGAAATGTTTCTACAGCATTGAAAGTTCCCAAGAGGACAGAGTCCTCCATAATTCTTAAACTGAAGAAATTTGGAACAACCATGACTCTTCCTAGAGCTGGGCATGCAGTCAAACTGAGCAATTGGGGGAGAAGGGCCTCGGTAAGAGAGGTAGCCAAGAACCTGATGGTTTTGTCCGAGCTTCAGAGAACCTGTGTGAAGCTTGGAGAAACTTCCTGAAGGACAGCCGTCGCTGCAACACTCCCCCTTTGGGTTTTATGGCAGAGTGGCTGGACGGAAGCTTTTCTTCAGTAAAATACGCATGAAAGTCCACTTGGAGTTTGCAAAAAAAGGCATCTAAAGGACTCAAAGACTGTGAGAAACAAGATTCTGTGGTATGAAGAGTGCGTCTTTGCGAGTTGTTGGGGCCTCAACTGTAAGCGTGACGTCTGGAGGAAAGCAGGGACCGCTCATCACCTGCACAGTACCATTCCAACAATGAAGTTTGTTGGTGGAAACATCATGCTATGGGGTTGTTTTTCAATGGCAAGGACTGGGAGACCAGTCAGGGTTGAGGGAAAGCTGAATGGAGTACAGCGATATCCCTAATGAAACCTTGCTCCAGACTGCTCCAGACCTTAAAGTGGGCCAAAGGTTCACCTTCCAACAGGACAGTGACCCTAAACACAAAGCAAAGATGACACAGGAGTGGCTTAGAGACAAGCCCAGCCAGATCATGGACTTGAATCCAACTGAACATCTCTGGAGAGACCTGAAAATGGCCGTCCATTGACTGTCTCCATCTAACCTCACAGAGCTTGAGAGGTTCTCCAAAGAAGAATGGTAGAAAATCTCCAAATCCAGGTGTGAGAAGCTCATAGCATCATACCCAAGACTAAAGGCTGTATTGTTGCCAAAGGTGCTTCATCTAAGTACTGAGTAAAGGGTCTAAATCCTTGTACCAAAGTAATATTTCACTGTTTTATTTTTAATTTGCAAAAAATGTCTAATCCTGTTTTTGCTTCATCATACTGGGGTGTTGCTTGAAGGGAAAACTTAAGAAGATGTGAAAAGTGAAGGGGTCTAAATACCTTCTGAATGCACTATTAATGGCTTGTGGGGGGCACAGGTGTGCGGGAGGATGAGGATAGCAGGACTGAGAGGTTAGTAAGTGCAGGTGATGTGTTGGTTTTCATCAAGTCCCCCCCACCAAACAGAATCCCCTTCTCAAAGTCAAAGTCAAAAGAGTCAAAAGAGTTTATTTGTCAAGCACATGGTTGTGTACCATGTGTTGAAATGTGCACCGATCTGAACCAGGATGACTGTGCGAACAATCTATAATGGAAAATGAAGTAAACACGTATCTAAACACTAAGAAGAATAGAAACAGAAACAAGCAGTAAATAGATAAATAAGTAAGTAAGTAAATAAATAAATAAATAGGCAAAATGGTACGGAAGAGTTAAGGTGCCCTGGAAGGGCAGTGACAGTGGGGGGGGGTGGGTTGGAGCGGAGTGGTCAGAGATTATGTGAGGGTAGTGATGTCATGTCCGGGTTCAGAAGTCTTATGGCCTGTGGGTAGAAGCTCCTCCTTAGCCTCTCCGTTCTGGCCATAATGCTTCTGTAGCGTTTGCCTGATTTCATCAAGATGAATAGATGGTTGCTGGGATGAGACAGGTCACCGACGATCCTAGTCGCTCTGGTCCTGCATCTCCTGGTATAGATGTCATGTAGGGACGGTAGATCAGATCTGGTGCAGCGTTTCGCTGCCCGGATCACTCTCTGCAGTGTCTTGATGTCCCGAGCACAGCTGTTCCCAAACCAGGAGATGATGTTCTGAGTCAGAACAGTTTGTACAGCACCAGAATAAAAGGTCTTAAGGATAGCTGGAGAGACCTGTAGCTTCCTCAGCTGCCGGAGGTGGTAGAGCCGCTGCTTTGCTCTACTGGCTTGAGCTCGGATGTGTACAGTCCATGTCAAGTCCTCAGTGACATGAACGCCCAGGTATTTGTAACTGCTCACCCTCTCCACTGCAGTCCCGTTGATTTTAAGGGGGGTGTAGGACCGCTGCTGGCGCCTACCAAAGTCCACCACCATCTCTTTCGTTTTGCCGACATTCAGTTGGAGGCAGTTCTCCTGGCACCATGATGCCAAGTTTTCCACCTCCTCTAAGTATGCTGTCTCATCGTTGTTGGAGATGAGGCCCAGCACCACCGTGTCGTCAGCAAATTTGATGATGGAGTTGGAGGCGTGTGTGGCCACACAGTCGTGAGTGTAGAGGGCATAGAGCAGAGGGCTAAGTACACAACCTTGCGGAGCTCCTGTGTTGAGTGTGATGATGCCTGAGGTGCAACTACCCACTCTCACCACCTGTGGTCTGCCTGTGAGGAAACTGAGAACCCAGGCACACAGGTGGCGGTTCAATCCCAAGTCATTCAGTTTAGTGAACAGTCTACGGGGGACAATGGTGTTGAAAGCTGAACTGTAATCGATGAACAGCAGTCGCACATAGTTCCCCTGTTTCCTGTCCACATGACTGAGGGTGGTGTGCAGGACGTGGGATATGGCATCGTCCGTGGATCTGTTGGGGCGGTAGGCAAACTGAAGTGGGTCTACAAAGTTGGAGATGGATGCTGTGATGATGGCTTTGATGAGTCTCTCAAAGACCTTCATGACTACCGAGGTCAGTGCAACGGGCCGGTAGTCATTTGGGCATGAGGGCTTATTGTTCTTTGGTACCGGGACAATGGTGGATGTTTTAAAGCACTGAGGGACTGTGGACTGAGCCAGAGACTCGTTGAAGATGGCTGTGAGAACTCCGGTCAGCGCAGCAGCGCAACAGGCGCCCGGAGATGCCGTCCGGCCCTGGCGCTTTCCTGATGTTGACGCGCTTCAGCTCCCTCCGCACATCGGACTCAGCGACGGTGATGAAGTCACCACATTCCTTCGCCAGGCTGCGGGTCTCGCTGCGGTCGTGGGTGACTTTAGCGCAATCGGGCTCGAAGCGGGCATAGAAAGCGTTGAGTTCGTTGGCGAACCCAGAATCGGCACTCCTAGCCACGTTAGATTTCCTTCCGAAATCTGTGATGGTACACAGTCCTTGCCACAATTTGCGCGCGTCACCCTGGAGGAAAAGCGACTCGACCCACTCCCGGTATCGGCGCTTCGCGTCCTTCACTGCACGCCGTACGCCGTATTTAGCCGCTCTGTAAGCGCTCATGTCGCCAGTGCCGAGACCTGCGTTGTACGCAGCAGTGCGCGCATTCACAGCCTTCCGGACCGTACTGTCGACCCACGGTTTTTGGTTGGCAAAGCTCTTAATCGTAACCGTGGGGACAATGTTGTCTTCCAGCACGCTCACAAAGCTGACCACTACCTCCGCGAACTCGTTGACGTCATCCGAACTTGTCCTGAACATGTCCCAGTCGACGTCATCGAGCGCGTCTCTGAGGCTGAATCACCCTAACAGTGTTCTTTAATACAAAATGACTGTTTAAAACTATCACAAACTCTTAAAGTTCTGAGGTTTACCTTTAGGCAATAATATAGGGGGAGTAGGTGCTAGTGTGTAGAACTTCTGCCCGTGGACATGTGTTCGAATCCCACCTCCAGTAGTGGTATTCGTGAGCATGAATTTATAGTAAAAAATATCCTGCTGTGTAAATGTGTAAATCGTGGTTTATAACTCGCTTTGAAGGAGGGGCATTAAATCAGTTAAATGCAAAGGCAGTAATAAATGGGTTGCTGAGGTGGTGGGCAGGGCATCTGTAAGGTAATATAAGTGGATGTGCGATGTTGTTCAGGAATATTTTTATAACTAAAGTACAAATGCAGCTCCCAAAGCTGCTTGTGGGCTGACACTGCCCTCGCTTCGCCTCGAGATTGCTCAGCAGGCCAACACAACCAGCAGCTTCTCGCGGCTGCTTGGAGAGCTACGGTGTTTGTGAGCCGACAGCGCTGCCCTGCGGTGAGCGAGGCGTGCGGTTGCTGCCCGTTGTACGCCACGGAGCGGCTTTCGAACCTGGGGCTCCCCGACGGGGCCGCCACGTTGTTTCTTATCCACTGCGCCACCTCGTGGACGCTCAGTGAAAAGGGAAACGTGCGGCAGCATCCATTCCTGAATATTTATCACGTATTCGTCGTGTATTTTATTACGCTTGAAGCATGTGGCAAGTACATTTTGCTAATAGATACAAATTTCTACGTATATATGCACATGCACTCACCCAGAAGCTACCTGCAGTGATTTCACCACAGCAGGGTGGTTTCAGTGTTCATGCAGCAGGAGGAAGGACTCAAACCTACAACCTAAAGGCAGCACCTCAACAGCTACGCCACCTATCCATGTGGTTTAATGAGAACTGATACAAGCTTATTGGAAGGGAGTTCAATAAACTGTTCAGAAGGTTTTTAATGTAAAGGTTGATTTGCCCGCCCCCCTTCTTTTTTGAACTACAAACCAAGTCAAGTTGTGGAGCATAGGTTGTTTATGCTGATCTACTTGGAATGGAAATGGATTTTAATGCTTTGGTCTACAGCTGGAGTTCCCTTTGTAAATATCTGGCTGTCTGGGAAGTGGTTAATCTCCTCCCACTTGAAAAATTAACATGAACTACACAGTGATTCATAGCAGTTTTGAAATGTATTGAGACTGAACTGTAACTGACCAGATGGTGCTGTATGATCATACCTGGGTAACCATCACCGAAACCATCTGACCATCGGTGTGTAGATGGATGTGCTGTAACCTCTCAGTGTACCATCTCTGCTTCTATGATCCTGTGACCCAATGCTGCTCAAAACCCCAAAAAATTACAAAAAAACTTTAATGGCTTTTACATAAATGATCTCGCACAGATATTAAACTTGTATCGACAGCATAACTGCTCTACATCCAGCCAGGTTTGTTAACTGAACCAGTAAGTAAAACCTTCATCTTGTGTATAAGCTTTGATTTACCTAGAATGAAAGGTCAATGCTGAATTAATCTTGCTAGGATTATTTTGGAAGAAATTGAAAGCAAATTAAAGACTTGGATAAATATGGTATTTCAGCCATTTTTAGGTATTTAAATATGACAGATTCTTTAAGCACCACTTAATCCAGTGTTTTTTTAAAATATATTAGTGTTGTGGCAGCACTACATTTTAAACAATCATTTTGCATTCTACATTAGATTATGGAAGTTTCTTTATTGTTTATGTTCTTCTTCAAAGTGACTTACAATATTAAACAATTTACTTACTTTATGCTTTATGGGTTGGAGACGGTGGCACTGAGTAAAAGACAGGAGGCAGAGCTGGAGGTGGCAGAGCTAAAGATGTTAAGGTTTGCATTGGGTGTGACAAGGATGGACAGGATTAGAAATGAGTACATTAGAGGGTCAGCATAGGTTGGACGGTTTGGAGATAAAGTCAGAGAGGCAAGATTGCGTTGGTTTGGACATGTGCGGAGGAGAGATGCTGGATATATCGGGAGAAGGATGCTAGGGATGGAGCTGCCAGGCAAGAGGAAGAGAGGAAGGCCTAAGAGGAGATTTATGGAGGTGGTGAACGAGGACATGCAAGTGGTGGGGGTGACGGAGAGAGATGCAGAGGACAGGAAGAAGGGGAAGCTTTTGATCCGCTGTGGCGACCCCTAACAGGAGCAGCTGAAAGATGAAGACTTACTCATGCAGCTGGGTTTTTGTTATTGGCGCAATTCAGGACAGGTACCTTTACAGCAGGCGGTGGGATTCGAACCTATGCCCCGTGGATAGAAGACGGCACATATCTTGCACATCTTTGTTACGATAATACCCGTTTACTAGAATGCCTTTGTCAGGAAGTTAAACTACTCTTTTGGCTAAAGGTTGCAAAATTTTATAGACGTGTCAAATACCATGCAAACTGAAGAGCTTAAACAAAATGTTTACACTCATAAGGGTTCACAAAAATGTTTGCAATGAGTGCAAGTGCAGCAGGTAAATTTATTTTCTTGATTTACTGGTAAATTAGTTCAAATTTGGTTTTAGCCTTCTAAGCATATTGTTTGGTCCCTAGTAGGATGCTGACTATCGTCATGGGAATCAGAGACAGGGAATGAGTTGCGCAAGAGAGAACATTTGTGGACAGGGTTGGAGTGACCAGCCAAAGGACCGGGAATGTTAAAAAATAAGGATGCGGTCAACAGTCAGGTCCACTGATAAGCACAGAGTTGGAGAGCATAGCAGGGTCAGGGCTGTTCAGGGTGCTAGAACAAATAAGGTTTGGGAGAAGAGTAAGGATCAGGTGCGGTTCTGCATTCTCTGGCTAATCCTCTGGGAGCAGGTAGGGAGGCCGCTGCACTGGTTCAGCCACCTGTGTGGGTGTAGACTCAAGCACTGTTGGAAGGAGTCTTCCCATAGTTTGAGTGGAAGGAGCAGGGTCACCCAAAGCTTTAAACTCTAAACCACTCCTCCTCCCAAGTGAGCCTTCAGGTCACCACCTCTCTCCATGCCCGCCCCTTCTCGGTCCAAAGCTGCTTCCTGACCCGCGTCTTAGGAAAACTCCCCGGCCAGAGATAAGACACCCCATACCGGATGCAGTGAAGGGCGGTCCAACTCCATCAGCCAGCATCTTGCAAACACACATCATGACCCATCGGTGTCCCGCATAAGAAGCCGTTCACATTCCCATCCCTGTACAAGGTCGCTCTTGGGTTTTGCCACCAAATGTGACCCCACCGGGATTTCCTTGGTTCAAGGAACGACCAGACAGGGAGTGGCGGTGGGTGGATGTAGAGGGAAGTAAACAATATTATTTATTCTTATTATTTAAATATTTGATCTGTGGCAAAGTAATACAAGCTGAACAGTAAAATCAAAATAAATTCTAAATACTGTTTAAGTGGTCTTTAAAGCTTTGAATCTCAGACATGCCCTCTATTATCTGGAAGATTTATTTTATATAACGTGAAAGTGCTACCAAAAAGAACTACTGCTGTAGCAAGCAACAAATTACACATTTAAATGAGTAACAAAGAATATTTAATATTTAAAAACATTGTAGAAAATTGAGTTTAATGTATAATGCAAAGGTGGAAAGTTATAGTTGTAAATGCTACTGTAAAGATTTAAATTCAACCTGGCAAGAGAGCAAAGCAGTTTCATATTCAACAACTATAAAGGTTATTTTAACTGAACAAAAAGATGTACAAAAGGAAATGACAATCTGTTCCCAAAGGAGAAGACAAACTAAATAGAAAAAAAAGGCAGATAAGAACGCATCCTTATATCAAGAGTACGAGTTGATGAGTTAAAGGAAGAACATAAGAACTTTTTAACATCTGGCAGCAGCTGCTCATAAAGCAAATTTTCCCAAGGAAGAGTGTGAGCTTGGACCGCTCGCTTGCATATCAGAACCACCTGCTTCCTTTCCAGGACCGCTTGTGTGGTCAGAAAGCTCACGCTCACGCAGAATAAAATGGAAAAAAGTTTTTAAAAAAATTCTGTAGAAAGAAAAATCGTATTCATATTTATTGTATTTTTGTTTTTTAGACAGTCTTTTTGGCCTCTTCATCCTCAAACATGACATTCTGTAACTTTATATTTCTTAGCTGCTTGAGACTTGAGACCTCTGCCTCATTGATCACTGCTATCTTAAAACTGGCATCACAACTCCTCCTCACCCCTCGGTTTGGCCTAACTTTGAGCAACTTTTTCCCAGACCATTTTGAAGTTTTGACACCTTTTACACTTGCTAGCTCCAGTTGATTGTTTCTGTGGATAATTCACACCATGGTGTTATATGGTATGGCTATTATAGGTCTAGTCTTCAAATATAAGGCAACCCCATCTTTTTTTAGATGTGTTTCCCAAAAAATACCATCTTACATTTGGGCTAATATGGCAGTTTTGCAATGATGAACTTCCGCAGCAGCTTGGAGACCCATTGCTTGCACATTTTTGCATGGCTGGCATAATTTCCGTAGCAAAAAAGAGATTAAAATAATAAACACAAAGTCTGAATAATGAAATCCTAGCTGAATCCATACTGCTATCACCCTGGCTGGTCTGTGGCCCCCAGACGTGGCCTGCAATGGCCTTTCCGCGTTTCTGCAGCTGGGCCTGCACCGGGGCATCGCTGGCTGTCTGATCTCACCCGGACACACACGTTTCCCCCCACCTTGTCCAGATACACACTTTGAGCACGCCGGCTAATTCGTGCGCTCTGATGCCAGCTGGACTACCTCTCCTCTGTTGTATGAAGTCATCCCAGCTGATGAGAGCGACTTCCTGTGTTGCGGACCATGCGGTACATCTGAAAATGAGCGTAAACAGTTTAAAAGGCCGTTGTGGGTGTGAGATTAACATTTAAAGTTATCCTGGACTGAGCGGCTTTATGGTGATTTGGGTTTTGCCGATAACCTATGGATGTGACTCATTAACCCGCATCCATAAATGCATCTTTAGAGATAAACGGTTTTATTAAACCCTCATCCTCATCATAATGCAAATATTCCCTTATCCTGACTTCCGTACAGCAGACTCATGGATCTTCTGGACTTTGGGGTGAGTTTAGCATCTGCTCAATACGTTAAGCAGCACCGAAATACGAAAACGGAACCGTGATCTACCATTGTAAATTGTTTGGCCATAGGCAGGGTAACTTAAACAAAACAATGATTTAAGTGAGTGTGAATTTGGCCCTAACCAAAGTTTACATGCAGGTTGTTGGAGAACCGGATTTCCTGTTTGTTTTTAATATTAAAAAACCAGTTTGACAAATTGTAAAAGTATGTATTTAAAAAGTACAGCAGTGAAAGAAAAACCCGATCCTTTTGTATGTTGTGGATAAACAGGTGCATACAGTTATGGTTGTTTTAGTGAGGATTTTTAATTTCCAACCCCATTATGAGTAACAAAGGCTCACGGCCGACACAGGTGGTCTTCGGGCAAAGACCCCAAGTAAGTGGCTGTCAATGCCTTCCCTCTACGTTATTTATATTCGATCAACACTGGAGTTTAGAGCTTCTTCTTTAAACATTTGAACCATCTAAGCTAACTTCTTCTTCTTCTTCTTCTTTCGGCTGCTCCCGTTAGGGGTCACCACAGCGGATCAATTGTTTCCACTTCTTCCTGTCACCTGCAACTTTCTCCGTCATGAACCATCTAAGCTAACAAAACTGTAAAATCCAACTTGAATGTTGCAGGTAAATATTCTCTATCTACATCATTCAAGTAAATCAAGGTTCCATCCACCGGTTTCATAATGGAATCATTTTCAAAACTGACATTTTTGCCAAATGGGTATAGCCTTGCCTTAAATAATGGGCGCGATTTGTTCCGGAAAATTTTCTCCATTGAATTCTTGCAGAACAACTTACTAATATTGTATTAATACTATTCTGTGGAATATATAATGGGAAGCCACAATAATTGTTTTTTTTAAATCCCTGCAAAATTATTACCTTCAGCCCAAGTCCAGAATATGTGAACGAAGTTGGACGTTTTGACAATTTCTACCCCCTTCTCTCCTTTCCTTCTCATTCGTTTATTTATTTGTTCTTGTTTTTTTGCTTTGCTGTTTTGTTCTGTTGTGTTTGTGACAAACAGCAGCACAGCAGATGCTCCGGGGTTGCGGGGTTTCAATCCGGCTCGGTGTCTCGGCTCGGTTTTTGTCCTCAGATGGAGACGTTTCATAGCGGCCGGGCAGCATGGAGGGAAAACACAGTGCCGGCGATCGCTCGTGTTGGCCCCTCGGCTTAGGTGTTCGGTTTTGTTCTTCCGAAACACAGACGCATCTTCGGGGCAACAGGAACTTCATTTCCACTGAATTCTTTCTGATTCACAATATTCAGGAGTCCTCATTTCTACAAAAGTGCTTTAGCAAACTGTCAAACGGTCTCCTGTGGATGTTTGCGTAGGCCAGCGTTTTTTCCTTCTGCTCGGAAGCACAGACTGAAACCTTCACCCTGTTTTTACCGTAGAGAAACTGCACAATCTGGCTGCTGCTGTGGCAGCACCAACGCAGCCTCTGTTCCACTCGCCGCCGCGTTGTTGTGAAACTGCTTACAAAGCCGCATTTATTTAACTGCTTCCAGCTGTCGGCCCTCAGCCGGATAAATCTGAGGAGATCGGGTAAAAATCCACTCTGAATGGTTAAAGTTCTCTTTTGAAAGCATTGTTTTACAACTGCGGAGCAACACGGCCCTGGGAGACAAAGACTAGGCTGTGCTCAGCAGCTTCTGAAAGCCATTAAGCATGATTTTAATAAAACACATCCAAGCCAAAACAAGGGAACAACACAAGGGTTGGAGGTGCTTGTTTTTAGTCTCAGATGCGAGGAGATGGGTACTTAAGTGAAAGCAGACCCACGCGGAGCAGAGAGGGAACGAAAGAGCAGGGGAAGAGCAGCTCGGCATTTGGCTGAGACAGGAGAGACGGTGGAGGGGCGAGATGAGCCCACAGAGTCCCTAGGAGGCCATCATGCTGAAAGTTCAGTGACCCAAGGCCCTTTGGCGACTCTGCTGCCTTCTCAGCACCCAGCTGTAGGTTTGATCGTCTTATTGCGATCGCTGACCGAAAGCCACACAAGTGAGCCAACGCGAGCGCACAAAACTGCCTCGGAAGTTCACGAAAGATGAAAGTGACATCCAAGATGCTGGAGGAGAGCCTTTGAGGGACCCTCTGAGCTGCTGCTGGATGAGCCAGTGCAGATGTTTACCTGCAGGTGCTGAAGAGACAAAAACAGGGCTGTCCGGCAGATGTTTGAGGGACCGGAAATGGAGGAACATCTGGCCCCGTCGCTGAAGGCAAAGCTGAGAAGGTTCTCACAACTGGCTTGAGCGTCCAGCGTCCGCCCGAACTCCAGATTGCTGAGATTTTTTTAAGTGGATGATTAGACAGTGATACAGGTGTCATGGAGGGTTTTAAATTCCTGTAAAGACTCAAAAAGTCTCCTCTGACAAATTACCAAGTAATAAATTATGTAGCATCCACTAGCACTGGCCATTTTATTAGGTACACATGGCTGTTTGCACATACAGCTCACTTTGCACAGCTGCTGAACAGTGAATATGAAGGCCCCTGGCACAGCTTACTGTCTGATTGAGGGTTATGGTGAGCCAGACGTGTAGTCTATGTGACGCTGAACAAGGTTTGACCGTTGGCAGCAGTCACTCTGGTTCCAAAGTCTCAGACACAAGCTGATCTTGTTTTTTGATTTTTACACACGACAGGCCTAAGAACATAGCAAATCTTACTTTGCTGCAGTAGCCTGTACCGTCCCACCTCTGAAGCCAACAGAGCATCTGTGGGATGGGATAGAATGTGAACGTGATGTTAAAAGAGCAAATGTGACCAAAAAATGGTGCGGAAACGAGTCTGAACGCCTGCTGCTCTGGAGGCAGAAGATCCTACTGAACAGGTGTACCTAATAAAGTGACCAGTGAGTGTAGCCTCAAACCACAGTATCACCCCTTCTGCCAAGAGGCTTCACTAAGCTTCTTAACCTGGATCCAATAATCTGGATCATTGAGGGTTTTTTTTAAAACCTTACATTGATATCTCAGTTAAAATAAAACTGGTAGGCCTTGGTGTCAGCTCTAAGAATTAGCTCTGTGTGTGTGTGTGTGTGTGCACGCTGCCAAAGTTTAGTTCTTAGAAGGGGCGCTGACCCAGGTGAGGAGGATGCCCTGCGCCATCTCTGCTCCCCAGACTCCAGGTTCCACACACAGACCTCAGGGAGGAGAGGGCTATGCGTACTGGACTGCTGGCTTCACCACGCTGGTAATTCCCGAGGTTTTATATTATTACTCAGCAAAAATAACTATGAAGGTAATCGATGTTTGACATTTTCCTTAACTCTTAAATATCAGCAGTAGTGGTGGTAGTAGTTGTCCTTCGATTATTATTTTATTTTTGTTAGTAATGGTAGTATTCTATCATTATTACCATTATTATTAGTAATAGCCTTTTTATCATCATTGCTCGGACTACGTATCTGTGTTGGTAAAGGAAGCTGTGTCACAGCAACACTATCTCATCCCCAGCAGACAAATGACTTAAAATAATGGCTAATAGTTGTAATAGCTGTCCCTGTCCTACAACGGCATTTATATGCTGCCCGGCCAAGAAAAAAGTCAGCACCTGGATTTAACTTGGTTTTATGATGTGGGGTTGCTTTGGTTGGTCAGGTCTAGGGTCAGCAATGTTATGTGCCCAAAAAATGAGCTCAGCTGACTTCCTGAATGTACTGAATGGTTTTTCCATCAATGGATTTTTTCTTCATATTCCAAGATGACAATGCCAGGATTCATGGGGCTCAAACTGTGAAAGAGTGCTTCAGGGAGCATGAGAGAGACATGATTTTCACACATGGATCGGCCACCACAGAGTCCAGACCTTAACCCCATTGAGAATCTTTGGAATCTTGTGCTGGAGAAGACTTTACGCTGCGGTCTGACTCTCCCGTCATCAATACAAGACTTTTGGAGAAAAATGAACGCAACTCTGGATGGAAATAAATGTTATGACATTGCATAAGCTTATCGAAATGATGCCACGGCAAATGCGAAAGGCGCTCCAGCCACGTTAGTGCGAGTTTTTTTTGGTCGGGCAGTGAATTCAGGAAAATATGTGGCGCCGGGGCCTGCGTGCAGCAGCGCTGCCTCTCAATCTGTTGCCTTTCAATGTTAAGGAACCAAACTTTAATCCCTGCGAAAGAGCAACGGCGACGCCTGCTGGCCAATCCATAAAATTTTCCCGGCCAGACACGACCGTTGACGTACCTTTCACGCTGTAGCTTGCCAGATTAAAAAAGAAAAACTCACTTCTGGGCTGGGCAGTTTTCTGCTTAAGGTGTTAAATGCTGCAGGACAGCAGCCACTTCCTCTCCTCCAACAATAAGTGAGGATTTGTATTTTTGTTAAGACTGTGCATTAATGCTACGGCATGGAGCATCAGACACAGAATTTGCAGGTGCACATGAGGTGGAAGCGGCCCTTCCGCTGTGTCCTTGACAGATGCGGTTGGGCCACTGCTTCTTCGTAACAGCATGTTGGTTTCCAAAACCAGGCCTTGCGTCTGTTCGCTTGCGCCAGATAAACAACTCATGGCCACGCTGAGGTGTGAACGTCAGGCAAAGGCTGGCTTCAGGTCCGCACCCGTCTACAGGTAACTAAGCAACAAGTCTCTCAAGAAGCCATCTTTCGAAAAGCCATTAGTTTTCTTTCCTTCTTTGCCATCTTTTACCTCCACGCACATCTATTCTGTGCCAAGCCGACCCACGAACTGAGCTTTTACCCCAACCGCAGATATTTTGCTGGATGGAAAAATGAGGAGCACTGGATCTTCAGGAGGGATGGCCTGGGACATGGGTGAGTGTGCAGTATCGCCAACTAAACATTTTGGGGGTAAATAAAGTTGTGTGTGCGCGTATGTGTGGGGGTGGAGGTGTATTTATTAGCGTGCGGCCACCCAGCAGCAGGTCTTCCTTCTGCTCAAGCTCCCCAATGGACCCCCCGACCAGGAGTGTAGCGGTTTGACTCAAAGCTTTATTTAATCAAACATTCCAGCGCCGTGGACTCCTGCCCACCGCCATTACTGTTTAATACAGTGATGTTAACAATTCATTGCTGCAGGTACAAGAGAATGCTCACCTTCTCCAACATGTGTCCAACGTGTCGTCTCTTGGCACCTTAAATGGTTTTAAAAAGTAACTAACCGGGGGAAAAAATTACAGAAAAACAAATAAAAAAAAAAACCATGCTGGAAACCCAAAGCAGCAGATTTTACAGAATCAATGAAAGCAGAAAATGGTTTAGAATAGAAAGACACAAGTCCACAAATTGGAGGAGGTGACAAACAAACAAAACAAAAAAAAAGGGGGGGGGCAGTTATTCCAAAGATCAAACTTCAGGGCAGACATCCGTCGCACATGTAACAGCGGGGCCGATTAAGGACTGCGTTCACACGATTACATGCCAGCGCTGGACACTTGTAGACCCCCACACCTAACCCCTGTGACATCTTAAGGCTGGACGTGCGGTTCCGAGTCGGGCATCCGCAGGATGGGGTGGGGACAGCCGGTCAGTTTTTTCAAAAAGTGACTCAGCTGCCTCCAGGCCAAAGGACCCCGGCTTCCGTTGTACATTTGACGGCTCGTTCCATTCCAGCATGCATCGCAGTAAGGAAAACATCACCGGTCGCGCTTAACCTCGAAGACCGTACCGTCGGAATACGCAAACGCTTCTGCATCCGCTCTTAAATTGCAGATGGAATTTCATCTGAGAAAATGACAGCCCCATACACCTATTGTCTTTTCCATTTATTTTCACTAAAGTAAAACGCATGTTGTTTAGAACAAAGACAAATCTGCAATGTCTGGTACACACACAGAGCTGCTGAACAGAAATGAGCTGGTAATGTGTCATAAATACAGAATATCAAAACCGCCCTCCAAGCTGACACTGCTAGCCGTCTACAGCCACGCCTCACCCCTTCCAAACACCTCCTGCAACATCTCGGTGCGCCCGCTAGGTTTCGCTAACATACAACTCAATGTGCAGCTCATAGTTAAGATGTACTTGAAAGCATGCCGCTATGTACACATCCCGCTTTTTCTCAAGGTGACCGCTCCGAACGTACAAGTTTGCAGTTACAACCATTTTTGTGTCATGCTTTTCTCTAAGCACAAAGCCATCTTATATTTCCATGATTCAGTAATGTCTAATCTTTTTAACGTTACGCTTTATAACTATGCCTCAAATAATGGGCGATTCTTTTGAAAGTCTCAATTTAACAGAAATGTCCCAATCCTGCACCTGATGACAAAAATCCATTGTGTGTGGGTGGTGAGCATTGTGAAAATTTACAAGACATTTTTAAGAGGTTTAAGACAGAGGGTCAGAAGAATCTATAAGGATTAATTGCAGTAGGTTTGTCCTTCTGGTGGTTGTGGAAGCTTCATATTCTCTTTGGACATCATTAGACGCCGTAGCTCTTGAAGAACAATTTTAATGCAATAAGTATTTTGCCATTTTGAAAGAATTGGTATGCTACGTGCGTCCACCTGCAAAGCCAAACAAACATTTGTCAGTTAAACCATGCGGACAAAAGGGCACGATTTGGTTTCCACCGTTTGTCTGTAAAAATGGAAGGCGGTTTAATGCTTCTATTTATAGTTTGTGAGCAAATGGCTCCGCCCATAACTGTGCTTTGCAGTAAACAGTACAGTAATTTACCGTGCAATGCATTAAATACACAGCTTTGAACAAAACAATGCTGCTCAGTTTAAAGCATGAAACCATGCGACTCCACTCCGGTTGCAGTGGTTCTGTCTGTGTAGAGAGATTCCCACAGGTACCAACAATGAAGCAGTTTTCTACCTGAAGCGCTACCGTTGCTTACAGGTGTTGGTACCATTTCCATTTCAGCAAATGTGCTGAATCGCTCTTCTCCTAAATAACTGCACATTTGAATAAAATGTGGAATTTTACAACCACTGCTGCTTTCCTGCAACATCACAGTAACTTCTCTGAGTTTTATCATCATGAAGCAGCACAAAATTATCTGCTTTACGTAATGCTTCTGCCAGCAAACTAAGCTGCTCTTCTAGCCGACCCCAACGCAAAAATGTTCAATAACTACTTTAAAAGAAGCTACTGCGCCTCAAGTTCTCTGCAAATATAAACTTGTACTTACCATCCCGTTGGAATTGTTTATTCCATTCATACTAATTTTCGTTACAAATCTAACAGTTGGTGGAACTTCTGGGTATTTCGGTCCGCATTCTACTTTGAGGCTGTATATTCGGTTTTCATAGTTAGTCTGGAAAAGAAAACACAGGCAAATTGACAACGATTACACCCGGCACTTCTTACCTTCTGAATACAGCAAAACAAACCATCAACCTGAAATCAGATTGGGCTTCGCTTTGCGATCATCCAGCACCCCAATTATATTCTTGACCTCTAACACTTTATGTTTTATAAACGTTTCCACTATGATTTAGCAAAGATACTAACATTTTCCGCTGCCAAATGTATTTTTTTCTCCACTTTTTTTCCCCCTAAATAACTGCTGCAAAGCAAATGTCGACTGCATTTCAGACAGAATAAGGATGTGGACTGTCCGCTTCCGCTCACTTCCACAGCTTAGGTCGGCTGCTTGACTGTGGGGAGGTCAGTACAGTGTCTGTGGTTTGTAGTCCGCTTAATCGGCAACTCTGCTATCCGTTCTCTAGTTATACTCCTTAGGCCACGTTTTTGCTCAAGTGACCTGAAGCCACCATATAAAATGGCATCTAATGAAAGGGGAAGCGAGCAGAGGGTAAAGAATTTAGCAATTAGTCAACGCTTTTCTAAACATCTCAGCACGGTTTCACACCAGTTCATTCGAAATCTATTCTGTCTTTCCACTGAGCTACCAGCAGTCTTGGATGCGAAACATATACTAAAGTACAAAAAAATACAGCTGTCCTCTTCTAATACCGCAACAGTAAAAAAAACAAAAGTGTCCAGAGCGGTTTTCTGAATCGCTGCTAACGCATTTTTTGGTTTGGATTAAGTGTGACAAACGCAATGCTTCGTTCTCCACACCTGCAACCAACCTGCAACCCGGTTCGTAGAGAATTTTCCAGCACGACACCAATCCTGAGGTCTCTTAATGGCTGACCGTCACCTTAAAAATACATATTCCTCATTGCTGATGTCACCGAAATAAAATCAGCTTTGTGGAAATACGAAAATGCCATTTTCATTTAAAGCTAACTGGTTCGAGACTGCTGAACAAATCGCCATTAAGTCATTACTTTAACAACAAATGCTTGTAAGCGTCTTGGTGATGAATAAACCACTGGCCTACTAGTTCATCTCGGACACTTTCACTCATTTTAAGGAAGTTTCCTTTTTTCTTCCTGGGTTTTGCTTCGCACGAGCGTGTGCATCGCTTCCACTTTATATCAGTCCTGCAGCACTGAGCTTCTCTTATCTCTACATATGGGGACAGCCCAAGTTGGTCATGCAGCCACAACAGGGGATAATTCATTATGTCTGCTTAGTTTATGAAGTTATTTCATCACAGCAACTGCACAATGCTAGCGTCGGCAACTTTGCGGAATTACAAATGAGGCACCCAAACGGACTCTTGTGCTCTCGTGTCTGCCGAGTGTTACCGGGCTGTGTTATTGTATTGACATACTCTCTTCCTTCCTCATGCCATAACATTAGTGTTTACAGTCCAGCTTCACACAGACATTTCAGCAAACTCCACAAGTTCCGCTGCCATGTCCATTTGCATCATTTTAATTTAGTCAAACTTTGATGCTTCATGCAAACATATGCGTGCAGGCTCAGTCTGCCCCTGGTAAAGGACTGCGCAGGTGTAATGATGTTCCTGCCGATGAGGCAAAAACTCCTTCTCTAAAAGCCTCACATGGACACCCCCCCCCATCCTGCTCACAACACAGCAGCTCTACCAAGACCCATCTAGCGGGTTACACCAAGTTTCTGACAACTAGAAATGCAGCAGAAGCAGTTCAATAATGGCTGGATGTCGATATAAAAAAAACTGATTTATGCACATTTTTGTCACAAGTACACAAAAACAGAATTAGCATGCAGCACATTGGCTAGCACAGCCACGTTCTTTAAATCTCTATATTCTGTAGCATTACTGCAATAGGCCTCTGTTAATGTGAGAATTTACATTTAAACAAGCCAGCACTTTAGTAAGACAGACATTAAGTTGTGTATTAATCCCCAAAAAGAACTGTAATAATGGCAATGCCTAGTTATACAAACATTCAGTAATTTTACCAAAGCCAGGAGGTCAAACTGTCATTCACTTTTTTTAATAAAAATGAACAAAATGAGCATAATGACCCTGCATTTGTACCTTAATAAAAATAAAAAAGCAATTGGGTTCAAGCAGGTTGCTGCATCACAATAAATAAATGTAAAAAGACAAATATCAAGGTGTGAAACTGACAATTAAATCATATGCCGTTTGCTACAGAAGGCTGAAATTGGAATACTGGTGAGACGTAATTAAAATTAGAATCCTGTAAAGCCATCCTCTGCTGTCACAGTTTTTAGGTTTCACTCCAAATGTCATCGGGGAGCCACCCACCCCCCACAGCTCAATCACAGCAGTCACTACGCTGTGCTGGTCCTTACCCGCGCAGGTCCAATGATCATGCCTGTCCATCGTGTAAGGGTCATGTCCTCATCATCCTCAAGTCCCCAGCTGACAGTACCATCACCTACTCCTTTCTGTCCCTCTTCAAGCTCTTCCAGCAGGCGAAAATTGCGAGGAACTTTAACTCCTGCAATAAATAAGTCATTTATGCAAACGATCAAAAGGAATCACTTGAAAGTCAAAGGACAACAAAGGGCATTTATTTAGAGCTCAACAACACCAAATAGCCTATCTGAAGCGATACTCAGTTCAGAATGACAACATATTGCAAATAAAGCTTTCAAAAACATTTCCAAGCGTTGTGTCCTGCGGGTGCTCAAGTCTGCGTTATGCTTTACCAGTGTGAGGACAGCACATAGCAGGAAGGGCGCGGTATTTTCAAAATCATCATTCGACACCAGTTCAGGCCACCTGGTGTTAGCAAGACTGGTTATCTTCTAAAGGAAACTTATAATTTCAGATCACCTTGCGATGTCCTGAAGACCAGACAACATCCTGCAATCTGAAGCTTCTCGACAAGTCATCTTATTGGAGCTTACAGTTCCATGCAATGCACACACCAGGAAGGTCAGTATAAGAAAGAAGTTGAACTATGGGGACGTGGTGGAGCTCTGCTGCTCAAAAGGCTGGAGGGCAAGGTGTACGCTCATCAAAGGAGATGAACAAGGCCTTCAGAGTGTCTGGTATCAGGAGCAGACAAAGGAAGGCCATCAAAGCTGCTGCCAAAAATGCAGAAAGGGGATCTACATGGATGGGAAGCAGATGATGCGAGCGTGGGTTTGAGGTGGCACCACCAAAATCCCGGCCTGCAACTGTTCATCTGTTCCTGGGTCACCTGGGTTGGTGTGTCTGAGGTTGATGGACTCAAAACAACCCGTAGCCCCAGGTTACGTGACAAATTACACACCTAGGCACATAGCAAGATGTGTACAATAAAAATAGAATTAGCTACGCAATATAAAGAAAATACTTAATGTTTGGCAGAGAAACACAAACCATTGCTCTTGTAAAAGTAATTAATTTACAGCCTAATTTCTGATGGATTATTTCCACCACGAATAATGTATTTTCCTCTAAAAATGCTGTTACTTCAAAACAAAATAAAAATTACATTTATGCAATAGTAATAAGAAATGCAGTAAAGTACAGTAAAACATCCACATCTAAATCTTCCTCTTTCCATTTGATTCACACTCAGTTTTATTCAGTTCCTATTGTACCAGTGTTCCCTTTCTGGATTACAGAATTTCCCTGTTGTAGCTAAAGTCCAAAAAGGCACAAACCCAGCTTGTGACCATGTCACTACATCTTTAAAGAATGCTGAAAAGCTTTTCAAAGTAAACTGCAGTATGTGTTCAAGTTCATAGACAAATTTGAAATCCAAAAAAACTGACACAGAATTCACACAAACGTAACCGACAAATTTACAACAACAGTAAGGCAAAAATTCTAGCAACTGCTCGGTTCCTTTATGCTGGAAAAAGTAACAAGCGTGCTGTGTTATTTCCTACAGCTTCTCAACCTCTCCATTTATACAGGGTAATCCTGAAGCAGGTAACAAAATATTACACCCTACATTACAAGAAACCCCAAACTTTGAATAATTTACTGCATGAAATAGTCACACCAATTGAAGTTCTGCAAATGTGCTGGCAGCGCGTCCACGGTAGAAAGATCAAACTGCAATACAACTGGCCGATTCACTGCAGTCCAAATGATCTGACATAAACACAACCTGCCTCACAGCTTTTCCCTCCACATCCTTCTTAACTTTTGTATCATCTGCATCCTAACTTTGCAGATTATTATACTCATTACATTGTACCTATGTTATTAACTTCAATATATAAAATGACTACTTGTGCACAGGCAGGTGAGCAAAGAAAATTTACTAAATAAAATTCCAGATTTTATTGCTACCCGTAGAAGAGTTCTATTAAAGGGTTTCAAATATAAAATATTGTTTTGTGTACATGTTAGAATAATTGTACACTGGATACATAACCCACCAAAATAAAATGTGACTAAGTTTGCCTAGCACAGGTTATCAAATACACAGGGAATATTTATCGCCCACCATTTGTTTGTTGCTTACAGCTAAAAGAAATCTATCTGTACCTTTGGCAATGTGGGATTTTCTGTCTATCTATCAATTCGGCTCACGATTACACTAAGCTTTAAAGTAACAGTGGAAATCTTGTCATTTTCCTACAGAAAATTTAATGTACATTTGTGTACCAGTGACACCCCACTTACTGTAGTCACACACATTCAAGTAACAATTCTGCAATGATAACCATTCCTAAAATCTCACACAAAAAACTGCAGACAGCCTTCAAATATTCAGCATAACTTAAGTCCCTGTTTTATGCCCCAACTACGCATTCTTTATCACCGACAGTAATGCTTGCAACATTTGCATTGCTTGTATATTTTTATCTGAGCCTGAGGAAGAAAGTTTGACAACTGAAGCAAACAAAAACCAAGACTGCCACATTATTTGAATATCAAACCTAAACTGAACGCTGAAATACTGAGTATTTTTTTTATTTGACATACAAAAATAATATGGCAAAAAGATGTAAAGCAGCATGCCCTCTGCGTGTAGCCTGTTGCACTACCAGCTACCAAGAGAATGGGGAGACAAAATGCCAGTGCAGCAGTGCCTTATTGCATTACAGTTCTTAATGCATTAGCAGAAATAAATCTTTAAAACTGATATTTTATGCATGGTTTTGGGTAGCCAGGAATACAAAGCGACTTGCTGGTCAAGCTGGCAGACCTACAGCTTAGTGACAGCTGCGAAGCTCTGACTGATGTGGATAGCAAGGCTGCCGATTTGGAAAACAGTTCATTGTGTAAGCTGAGATTTTACATTGCTTCAACTTATTTGTGTGTACATACCAATTTAATGTGTGCCATACTGTACTAACCATAGTGGTTAGTAGTAGCTAACTGATATTTTTATCAAAGGAGTCTGATATGGCCCATTATTTCTTGCTACAAAATGCACCCAACCATTGCATATACCACTGGAGAAAAGTATGCACTAAATGCAAAAAAGCAAATCTATTGTTAAATGTCATCCTCTTAAATGTAACTTTGTGTTTACATTATGTAGCAATTCACAAAAATGTATCTACATGAAACACGGTAAGTGAGTAAGAAAAAAAAAAACAAATAAATACTCATTTATCACAAACTGCAAAGCAGCTGAGTATATTCAGGCTTGACCCTCAAATCGCAAAATTTAATCTAAACATGGGTTTTAGAAGAGGGAGACTAGCACAGCCCAATATCACTTTCTGTGCTTCAACTCAGGGTGCAACTGGACTGTGCGGTTCAGTCCCTACTCAGTCTGTAAGGAACTTGCAAGGTCACACTGTGTTTGCAGTCCAAAGACGTACATTTAGGGTAAAGTGATGGGTCCAAAGTGGCCACTTTCAGATGGCCAGGTACACCCTGACCAACCCAGTGCCCTGTTCCTCCAAGACAGGCTCTATACCATCCCAACCCTGCTTGGTACCAGCAGTTATCCGATGTGTGTTGGTGAGATTACTGCTGGCTTTAACTAAAACTTCCCTGGGAACCAAGTTGCATTACAGTACACTTTTGGATCAGGGATCAGCAATCTGAGTAACCTGGTTAATAATTCTAAAATATTCCAGTCTTAAGGTGGTGCCAAGAATGTGGTAACCATTGATACATGTTTTCTTTACACAATAATTTTATAGAATTCACACTAAAGGAATGAATCTGAATGCTGCATCAAAGCATCATCCCTATAATCCTACACCACCTCCATTTCTCCTTATAGCCACATAAATCAGTTCATGTAGTTTGCACCATAATTAATTTATATAATTTCTGTCATGTTATCATTTATACTGAGATATAAACAAAGGTTGTTAAAGCTGCACTCCTCAGACTCCATACATATGTACACAGTTCACTCCAAATACCATCAGGCAGCACCAAGATACCAACACTTAAGAAAAATCCGGAACAGTTCAAAGTGGGAATTAAGCTATGCAACTACACTCATATATATATATATATATATATATATACACACACACACACACACACACATACATTATACAAATAAATTGACAGTTTTCTGATAAGCTATGCACTCCAAAAAAAACTTGCACAAAATGCAAACAGGAGGAATCAAAATTTATTCATAAATAATTTTTAATATAGACGTAAATAAATCAGGAATGTAAATAAATGCAGGAATTATGACAAATATCAACAGAAAACGACAGCTCTGGGTCTTTTTTGGTTACCTATTCTGTTCGTTTTCGCACATTTTGGCCTAGATCGCAATACGAATAAATGCTCCCTCGTTTTCCCAAGCAGATATATGAACATAATTTGTTTGGAACGAAACTAAAATTACTCGCCGAGCGCACCTGCGGGGAAAGGCGACGGGACCGCGGACCAACTGGTCGGCGGCGCGCCGTGAGCCCACTGCGGGCTTGCGAGGCACACCCAGCGCGGGGCAGCATGAAACAAAGCGCACTCCCCCCCGAGCGCAGCCCCGGCGAGCCGAACGCCAGCACGGCCGCACACTTTTCCTTTTCACCCCTTAAGCACAACCCCCGCTCCATTTGTTGTACTGCAGCGCCTCTGCATTCTGTCCATTTGTCTCCAGCTTTTAAAAACACACATGTGCGAAAAATGCGGGTGAGGCCTAGCGGCCAGTTAGCAGCCAGCTAACACCCGTAGAACATTCTCCCACCTTATGACGCGCTGCGGAAATGAGTTCCTCTAGTTAGCTTGCTAGCTACAGCGCGAACCACGAACTATTCAGGCGAAATAACCACGTAAACGCACGAAATACGGGACCGCTTCACTTAATCGCAACAGCGCTGACTGCCAACGCCAATTTTATCCACGTTTACCACGCCGAACCTGTGCTTTGGCCCTCCGAATGCAAAAAATAAAGTCGCAGCCCGACACTTCCTGAATAGACCGACAGCGCTGCTGCGGATCTCGGGCTGGGACGCGCGGGGTCTCCACTCCGTCCCAAAACCGCGCGTCCTAATAACAAACATTTGTCTAAACGCTGGGCGAAGTTTCCCACGGTTGCGACGGGTCTCGCTTCACATTTTCTTCGAGCACGTTTTAGCCCCCGAAAAGGAAATCGCCATGTTCCGACCAGCAGCATTCGTAATTAATAAGTGAAACATCGCCAAAGACCTCTCGCTCGACAAGTGACAGGCCACGCATATTTCGAGGCCCGCATACTGCCCAGCCGCGCACTCTAAGGAAAGCATTACAGTCAATACACTTTTCATTTATTGCGGCGCACCTAAACAACAAAAGAATATAAATCGTCTCAATGATTGTTAGACAGACCTGAGGAGGCCGCCATCTTGTTCAGCCGAATCCAGAAGCAAACGACACTGTGACGCCAAGATCACGTGCTAGCACGTCATTCCCGGGTGCGCAACCTGACGTCACAGCCGCTACGTCCTTACGCTGCTAAAAGCCATGGTGGCTCACATGGGCGTCCAAAGTAGTTGTGTATATTTTATCTTTTTGTATTAGTGCTCCGACTTGACATCGGGGCACAGATACTTCTCTCTGTTAGGGAGATTTCCAAAAGTGTACGTCCCAATCATCGGTGTCATTTTTAACGCCGTGGTGTTTTGTGGGGACAGGACTTCTGGTGAGAGGTGCAGACCCAGTCAACTTGTAGGGAAAGCAGGTTCTGTCATGTGGCAGAGGCCAGCAGGAGGAAGCTACATTCTGTCAAAGACATTAGCTCACACCCCCTGAACGAAGTGATCGGCCTGAGCCTTCTTACCTACCAAGTTATTCAACAAGTGCAGGACATACTTCTCGGTCCTTCTTACCAACAGCCATTTACCTCCTTAATGACATGTCAACCACTGGATTACATTATCTGCTGTTGTACAACAAATTTCCCTGCAGGGAATAAATATTATGTAGCATAGGAAAAGACTTTAAGAAGCAAAGTATATACCTTAAGGGTTGCTGTACTGCAAAATAGTACATGGCATATATATGTATAGAGTTGTGTTCGATAAACCTGCATGGCAACCAAAATCAGTGTTTGTGTGTCACTTGAAACCACGTTGTAATATCTACAACATAACTATCACACCACCAATAATGCAAAATGTGTCAAACCTAGGGAAATAACTAACAACTGACTGAGGAACAAATGTTAAAGACCCACCTTTGCCTGATGGTTAAGTCTGTCCTGGTTGTAGTGTCCGCTGAGTCTTTTTCAGGATCACATGGCGCACATTTATGCAGGTAAAATGAAAGCATATTGGGCAAAATTGTGTGAGGGATATAAATCATACTTTGTGATATTTACAGTAAGTAGTTGGTGACTAACTGCTCCCTTAAGAGGAATCGACTTTCATGAACTATTTATTATTAAATACACTATAACAGAAAAACATTGGCGGTTTAGGATTAATCTTCGTTGGTATACAAACAGAGTCTACATCACCAGGAACAGTTTACTTCATAAGAATGTTGTCCCAATACACATCCATTACAATTTATCCTGAACGCCCAGACACCGTAGTTCACCCCGGTAGTTTTTCTGGTCAGTGTTGGTCCACATCTTGACACATCACAGAGAGTAGCTTACACAGTAATGTTGGTTTTACAGACTGTTAATGTTAACTCTGGAGACTTACTTCCACAGCACAGCTAAAATAATGCCCCCCCCCAACTTCCCATATTTCCCCTATTGTTACAAATGCTGTTTCTTGGCATCATACATGTGAGTGACCCAAAGTTCTCCAGTGCAGCAAAGCTACTGGTCTCTTTTGAGAAAAAGAAAAGAAGAAAAAAATATATATATCATAATATCAAGGTATCTACAGTGGAAAGAGCAGATGCCATTTATGTCTAACAGAGAGCCTGACCCATGAGAGTATGACCACTGGTGGGTTTCAGTACTCCTATTAAACATTGTTCAGAATAACCAAGACCGTTACAGCAGAACAAACCAAGGCTTTTATTGTAAAAATGCGCTCATTTTTACAATTCAAGAATACAAATCTTTACACTTTCTTCAATCATTGTACTTTAAGAATAACCACTTGGTAAGAATAAAGCTAATTACAGATTATTACTAATAAGCTCAAAACAGTGAACTGGCGAAGGGGACAAGGGACAGCACTGACCCACAGCAGCACTGGGTGGCTACAGCAAGCGCACAGTCTTCCCAGTCACCGTCAGGTAGTCCTCGTCTGCCAAGGCCTGCAGGGCCTCCTCAAACATGTCCTTTGTTATAGCCTGTAGGTGTGTAAAAATGTATATCAGTTATATCAGCCGGTGTCTCACAAACACTTTGAAATTCACAAATCTTCCTGTTTCCATATTCACTAACTGTTCTGTATGATTTTGTTACCTTTCTGGCTTTCTAAGCTACTGGTATAACCAAGCTGAACGTCCTGCTGACTAGAAGAAGCTCAGCCAATGTCCACACTTCGGAACAATGGCGTCAGATGAAACTGACCTATAACTGGCACATTCCCCAAATTGTGATCATTACACCCAGAGGAGGGAAACCAGTTGGCCTTGGACCCCGCTATATACAGATGTGTACTTTAGTCAAATTTAATTTAACAGATGTAACGAAACTATCCTCGTGATTTTAAATAATCTGAAAGTCATACTGCCTCCAGACTACACTTTAGCCAAATAAGTCATATGCTAAACATTGCAGCAGCTATTAAAAGTTATCCAACAAACACTGTAATTATTTCACATAGATGTAAAAAGTGTGTTAAAATTCACTTGCTATTAAAAGCTCATCTTTCAGCCTGTTTCTGCCAGATCTACATAAATAATTCATACAGCTTACTATCAGGGGGTAAATACATACAATATCAGACTGTCCACGGAGGTCATCGAACAGCTGCTGGTACTTCATGGTGGGCACTTTCCCCTTGGACTGTACAAGCCGCTTTAGAGCCTGGGCGAGTTCCTCTTTGCGTTTTCGAGCGGTGGCGCTCATTCCTGTCGGAGGCACGAGCCATGGAGCTCAGCTCAGCGCTCAATAATGGTTTTACAATCACTTGTCACACAGTCACCATCGTACACAAGATACGCACTTTAAATACAGAATATCAAGGCTTACTGCGCCACTCTTGTAATTATGTCACTTATATCCAAGGCACTGAATAAAGTCAATATGGCCCAAAACTCGATGGAAACAGCACATTACATATTTTAATCTGTTTGATAAAAAAAAATATTATAATGGCATATTAGGCATGATATTAAATGCAGATGAAGGATTGCATTTGAGAAGACTGAAAGCTAAATAAAGATATTAAAGACACAATATCAAAAGCAGCTGAAAAGAAAATTTTTATCCATGTTCTTCAGTACAGAATGTGTGTTTAAACCAAAGCTATTGAAATGCAAATTCACAGGCATGTGGGTTTAAGAGATGCATGAAGTAATAATTCACTGACACCTGTCTACTGGTCCCAGCTGGAAAAGAGAGGCGCTGTGACAGTCGGCACAATACCTGTGGTCAGGATGGATATGTCCACAAAGCCAGTCCTGGGGTCAGTGGCCGACTGCTTCAAGGCCTCACGATGCAGCCTCTTGGCTTCCTCCACGTCAATGGTCTCCACCTTGTCCGAGAAGCGCACCTTGGCGTGCGCTTCCGCTAACCTTATGAGAGACTCAAGCTGGCGAGGGTAGGCTGAGACCATGCCTCGTCCACTGCCAACTTTCCTCATGTCCACATAGGCCTGACAGGAAAACACAGTCGATTATCAGCACCTTCCACAAGTGTGATCCACCGCAACGTGTACAACAGCGTGTCTATAAAATACCTCAATAAGTGCCTGACTGGCTTCTTCACTCAGTCGGGGTTCTACGTAAGTGCGAGCGTAAGCAATGTAATCTTTCAGCACGGCCATGTCCAAGAACTCCTCCTCCAGCTGCTCCTCGCTCTGGTAATACAGCGACACCAAATGGTGGGCAAGACGGCGATCATAAGCCTCATCCTGCGGATCCAGCATGAGGAAGATGAGATCAAACCTGGGAAAACAAGGTGTTTAGGTGGTGAAATGAATGCCTTGTCAAAGAAAGAGTACAAACTTTTAAAACACTATGTCAATTTTAAATATGAAATACTCAAGTGCTAAATTAACTTTGGATCAAATGAGAAGAGAGGTCTGATCTCAGTGACGTATTGATGATGCTTGAAACAAGTCCTACCTGGACAACAGTGTGTGTGGGAGCTGGATGTTTTCTATGGTTGTTTTCTTGGGGTTCCACTGAGACTCTACTGGGTTGGCTGCTGCTAAGACGGAGGTCCGAGCATTGAGCTGACAAATGATCCCAGCCTACAAAATAAACATGGGTGAATACATGACTATACAGTTCCACAGTCGGAGAAGGTGACAGGTCTGATTTTCGTATGGATCCGTACCTTGGCAATGGAGAGAGTCTGCTGCTCCATGACCTCATGCAGCACAGAGCGGGTGTTGTCACTCATTTTATCAAACTCGTCGATGCAGCAGATACCGTTGTCGCTGAGCACCAGGGCACCGGTCTGCAGGACCAGCTGTCGTGTTTCGGGATCCTTCATGACGTAGGCGGTCAAGCCCACGGCACTGGAACCCTTGCCTGATGTGTATTGCCCACGTGGCACCAGGTTGTACACATACTGCAGCAACTGAGACTTGCTAGTACCAGGGTCACCGCACAATAGGATGTTGACCTCAGCACGGAAGCCCCCCCTGCCTGTCTGACTGAAGTCCTTCCGTGTGCCTCCAAACAGCTGTAGCAGGATACCCTGGAGAACAGCACACCTGTGTTGTCAATACTGTACCAAATTAGACATGAAAACAGTCTTCCACAATGTGCTCTGGACCACAGGAATCTTAACCGTGACAAGTGAGTGCATGGAATAATAAATGAAACAAATTCTACTACATTAAATATTAATTAAACAAAAGCATTGAAACTGTAGCTGTCAGTGTTAATAGGTACAACAAACTGATAGCACAGCAGGAGTCAGGCAAAAGGGGGGCCACCTTCTTAATGTCCTCATGTTCATAGATGCTGGGTGCAAGGGCAGAGGAAAGTCTCTCATAGACATCAGGCTTGGCTGCCAGCTCCCGTAGGGTGCGAACACGCTCTTCCGTGAACAGCTTCTCCTCTGCGTCCTCATCGAGGCCATGCAGTCGCTTCTCATCCGTCTTGCGGAAGTGAATGGCGTCCACGTGGGTCTTGTAGACGGACTTGACATTGCTTTGCCTAGGGTTCACTCGAATGGGCACTGCCCTGTACACACCTAGAGAGGGAGATCGGGATGGGTGGAAACAAAGCCAGTGTACACCATAATTGTTTCTAGCCCTTTTCACAATACCGCATACGGGAGGTGTAATCTACATTAAACACCCCCAATATCACTGGTTAGAGACCACCTGAAAACAACCCAAAACTGCTCAGATAAAATTTTCCTCAACCATGTAAAGTTTGCATGCCCAAGAGGAATGGGCAGATAGCTGGCCTTTTTTCCTCCCGTTCAAACCTTTCTGGCTTTCTAGCCTGCATTTTTACTGTTGGTGTTTATGCTACTAAAGTTACTTGCTATGCATTGCTCTGCTTTTAACCCCATTGTGTGTTGTTATCCTATGCAGGAGAAAGGGTCCACACGACAAGTATACTGAACTAAAAATGTTACTTCATTGCTGAGACAATGGATATTCACCTGTAATGTTGATTCTGTCTCCAGGCTGCACTTTATCAACCAAGTCATTGTGTGCATACACCACTATGGTGTGTGGTGTCTGCCCAGCCGGCATGTCCTCAGGCGACTCCTGCAGCTTGACCTAAAATAATAGGCAAGCGAATGCTTAGATATTGGAAGGGTAGGGGGACAGGCTGAATGGGAAGGAAGCACATCAATAAGGTCAACACCTAAACCATTATAAATGAGACCATGTCGATTTTAAGACAGATTAGATGCTACTGCACTGAAATAAACAGCTTAATCTATCCTGAAAGGAAGCTTCAGGTAAGTGAAAATGTGTCAAGGTAAGACTTATCAATTTTGTTTTCCAACCAATATCAGTCAATGCTTCTGGCAGCACACTTTGTTTAGTCACTCCAAGACAGCCCTTACCATCTGCTTGTCGGAGAAGACGGAGCGGTTGTGCACGAGCGCCATGCTGTGAGTGGTGTTACAGTTGCGACACACAGCAGGTTCCGCAATACGCCCACGGTCCACTTCCACCCGTGTGGAGAAAGCGCAAACCTGGCACCGGAAAAATGCTTCCTGCATCTCTGGGATAAGCTGGGAGGTCCGGATCACCATTCCACTGATTGTGATCAGCTGATCAATATCTATGGCAAAACCCAAAGCAAACGCCAGATCAGTTAACCATCTCACACCTTCACCGCGCCACTGCATTGCTAACAAGGTAAAAATAGCAAGACAAGTGTGTAAAATTAAACATGAGGGTGAGGCCTTACCTTCAGGGTTTAGGTTTCTCATGTTCCTGGTTTTGACGGCATTGTAGGGCCGGACCTGTATCTGATGTTCTATAATGGAATCTGGAAAACGCTCGAAGAACAGCTCGTTCACCGCCATATCAAAAGTTGGAATGACTTCCTGTAGAGTAAAAAATGTAATGCATCACATGAAGGTCCTTTGCCTAAGGGATGTATGGGAAGGTACTAGAAAGAATTGGAGTTTTCAATTGTACAAATTCAGTAATAAAATTAGCAATTTCAAGTGCCCCCCCAGTCAGTTTTGGGGAATAACTCTCCTCAAAAGGGTTACCTGGGGATAGGAGATGAGCTGCCTGCACAGATCTGCATCAAACGATTGTAGGTGTCCACAGTTGACGTTCAGCACAGGATCCCCGACAACATTGATCTTCAGGGAAAACAGTCAGTTAGGTTCGAGGACACGGTGCAAAGTAGCATTTCAATACAGAGGGCAGTTAAGGATCTACCTCCTCCAGTTTCTGCATATAGAGAGGCTCATTGAGGTCCAATCCTGCATTCTCATCCTCTTTGGAGCTGGGGTCAATGAAGCGCTGCAGGAATCTCTGTAAATACCAAAACCTGTCTTTAAACTCCATCATGTGCTGCCCACAAATCTAGACATCTTTTTAAGCAAATCTGAATAACCCATGGTGCAGCAGTGTCTGAAATACCTGGAACTTCTCCTTACAGGTTCCCACGTTGACATCCGTGCCCCAGATAACAAGCTTCTGGCCCACAGACTGCTCACTTGCAGGTGCCTCACCACCGGTCGGCTGTTGGACAGACTTGGATTCAGGTTCTTTATTCATTTGATTATAGACCATTTTATCAATAACATTCTTTAAAAAAAATAAGCTACCTTTTCAAAATTACAACATTAGGATTTCATTTTTTTCCCCCATATGTAACCCCATGATTCTGATTTGGAGTATAAACCGACTACAGGGCGAGTTTCAGGTGTGCCAGCTGGGGCAGAGGGAGGCAAAGCAATGTGGGGGGGGGGGGTCCACTCACGCGGTCTGAATGCAGGTCCACCTGCCGGGCCTTTCTGGCAGAGCCCAGATCAGGCCTCTGTCGGGCAGGAGTCCCACGCAACCCACTGCGAGGCGTTCCCTCCACTCTGGAGCTAGGGGTGCCGTACGTCAACGGAGAGCTCATGTCAATCTCACTCAGAGGAGCTGAGGGTGAACAACACATGTTATCATTAACAACAGTCATTGAATTCCACATTGGAATCAAGGAGGCGAGCTGCAGTTTAACATACACAATAATAAACAGTTAAATGTAAGCCCTACATAAGGTTTGCAAAGTAATACAAAACTAGGACCTATTAACACACCACCTGAGGAGGGAAAAGGGCACCACGGTGCAACACACCAGAATGACGTGAGCGTGCGGGGCTGGAAAAGAGGGAGGTGTCCGCCACAGCGGGGCTGCGTATTTCTGTGACCGGAGACGTTGGCATGGGCTGCAGTTCTCCTGTGGAGGCGTCATCGGTTCGGCGGCGCCTGGACGGTGGCGTCAGCGCATCCTCACTTCGAGCTTCAAACACAACGCTGTCACTCGGCAGCCTCCAAAAATTCACAAATTCATTCTAATTTTGAAAGATCCCACAGTAATTATTGAGAAAGAGTAGCTTACGTGTGGACGGGTTGCTGCCTCGGGCCCGCTTGCCCTTGCTGGGGGTCGAAGACGGAGACGACATGTTGATCCCTGGCAGACCAACAAAGAAGCTTTTAACAGCAAGCAAAAGATCGGACAGAACAGCTAACAAAATTATCATCATTACCCCTTCTTGGCTACAACCACAATGTCAGCAAAGTAAACCTTCATTATTTACCTGTTCATACAACAGGGTGTTACTTTGACCTGGGACAGCATAACACAAATTGGACCTCCAGCAGAATCATTTAGATTACAAGGAAACAACCTTAGTCGCCACACCACCTACTGGTCCACAGCAAATACAGTCAAAACACATTTTAAATCAACTTTTATTCAGCATGACTGTCATGTGGACCTGAGGACAACTGCTACTTGGCATTTGACAAATGTTTTGTGGCTGAACTCTGCTGATTTTAAACAAAGATAATAAGAAATAAGAACTTTTTTTAACGAATAAAGTTCACCAAAGGCGACCACGGCTGGATTCCGCGAACACAGGCAGGATCCTACAGGATTTTCATCTTCTAATATCACCAATAACAATCATTATTACTATTATTTTGCTGTTTTTATATACCGGATACTGAACGGAGTTTTTAATAACACGCCGTGCGGCATTCAGAACGCGACTAAACATGCCTCCGTCTACATGAACTTAACGGTTTCAAGCAAATAATAGCGTTTAGTTATAAGTATTCGGATTCTAAATGCCTCGTAAAACCAAAAAGTAGTAATAATAATAATAATAATAATGAGGAAAGTCCACTGGGCAGACTTGTTGCTGAACAGAAGCAGCTATGAAACATGGAGGCGCTCCATCCTCCGATCCCTGGTCAGTGGTTCTAAATATACTGATCGCTACAAAAGCGACGGTAGCAAACCACAGCGACCTCCTCCACATATTTAAACCACTTTATATTCATTTTTTAATACCGTTTTTTAAACTAAAGACAAAGATATACACAATAACCATGTACGTCACAAAAATAAACTCTTTTGACTCAAGAGAAACATGTTACTTATAACTCGAGAAACTCCAACAAAGGAAGTTAAATTTGTAAAATGTAAACAAACACTCGTACACTTGGCCTATTTTGATGTGTTAATAATGTATTTTATATTATTTTTAAAACAACTCTATTGAGGAAAAACGTGCGCCGTACCTTCCTCTGTGCTCGGTTCCGCGGTTAACACAAAGCGCGCGAAAAGCCTTGTGACGTTGATTTCGCGGGGTTTTGACGGCACACATCCTGGCGTCCCGGCGACGCATCCGTGGGGGTAGACCTGCGAATTACTGCATATTTACTAACAGCAAAAGTAAAATAATACTAAAAAAATACACTTCCTGTTTCGTTTAAATTACGTTTGAATCAAGTAAAGCATCATTAAAATCAAACTGCCTCAAAAAGATTGTATGTTTAACTTTAATTTTTCACGTTCACCCCTATGCAATTGTGGTTTTTTCCAAAAAGTTGGCGGCAAAAATACGTCAGTTCCGGGTTTCCGGCAGGCTGGAGAGGCGGCGGAACGAGGAGCTTTATTGTTGACATTTTAAAGAACAAAAAAAAGGCAAATAACACAGTGTCGGAGGAAAACCAAACAAACTCAGATATACCTGAAGTAAATAAATACAGTACTTTCAAATGAAAAAAATGATAAAGATTAAAAAAAAAAAAACTGGCGACATTCACCTACAGATGCACAATTTTGTGCTCCACCATTGTGGCCATTATTTGGTTTGCTGTATGTAACACAACTTTTAGCTTTTTATTCGTAATTTTGTACTAAATCGCGCATTCGCTTAGCACTTTTTTTCTTCCAGGGACAAATTAATTTATACATTGTTTTTATTTCTTTCTGAAACGGATCGATGTTATGCATGCACACGTGTAGAAAGCTATTTGCATACGCTGGCCTAACGGACCAGCAATGCAAGACGGGGTAAAGGCTGGCTGAGTGAACATTTGCTGCATTTTACACTGTTACAGTGTAGTGTAGTCTGCTACAGTCGACAGATACACACCGACACACGGGTTCTCCTGTGAGCAGGCGCGACGCCAGAAAGTGACCGGCGTCCCTGTCAGTTCCTCTTCTGTCCAGGAGGTGGAGCCGTTACAGTCACCACGTACCCTACCATAAAGCGAGTTAAAGACGGTCAAAAATAATAGTTAAATAATAAGTACAACAAAATGAAACATTCGTTTTAACAACTTCCACAATTCGGTAAACAAATGAGCACCTTGAAGCTAAATAAAACTTGTGAACATTGCAATGCACAAAGCGCAGCACAAGAACAATACACGCACGACGGCGTCTGCTGACAGCCATACAAAAACACACAACAGACCAAGTGCTTATGTCACGAACTGTACGATGAAAAAATTTACGAAAATGCATTAAGACGCTGTGCATGTGTTCTTTCTTTTTGTCGAATGAAAACTTTAAAACATTACACGTGCACCCGCAGCGTATGTGTGGGTGACATCGTGGCGGGGAGGGCGCGTTACACCAAAATCTTAACCACAAACGCTGATGTAAAAGCATTACCCCAGCACAGTGGTACAGTATTTCTGTCCAGGTGAGCAGTTATTTCACTTCTGCAGTCATGTTATTCACTAAATACTCCGAATTTCACTCTGCTGCCCCTGCAATAAAACCAACTGTACTGTTTTTATTTCTTACTTCCTGCTTTACGTTACGTCGACAGTGTCAACCAATCACAGCTCTTCGTTTGGAAAATATAGATCACAGCCCAAACAGCAGATTCCACACTTACTGTATTAATCCATTTATTTGACACTTTTCCCCAACATCAAGCCATTTATACTGATTTATCCATTTTAAAGAACTGGGTGAGTATATTTCCCAAGGCTAACACAATAACATGATCTGTTAACCAGCAGTTGGGATTGCTTCTGTTGAAGTCTTCATGAAAATGAATTCTGAATTTGTAAGATTAACTCCATTTCTTAAGTCACTGTGACACTCCAGCTTCCTTGATGGAGCTGTGTTGAGGACAGGTGTGGGTGTTTGCTGTTTCCAGAAACAGGCTGCCCTGTTTGGCTTTGGGTCCACATGGACTGTGATGGGCTCTGGACCACCACAACCCCGACTTGAACGACAGCTCAAGTCAACGATATTTCTGCATGATCCCAAAGCAAAAGTAAACAGGGATGACGGCACCTCATGTGGACTCCCGGACAACCAGAACGGCCACACGACACGAGCACCGGCGCTCTTCCGACACTGCAAACAAAGCCTTAAAGCCTTAATCTTACCATCACATGAAGATGATCCAATGGCTTAATACCACCGTGTTATGCAGAGCAAAAGACAAACCCAGTGATCTTCTGAGGTTTAATGCTTGTGTATCGTAAACATCTGTGAGCCAAATTGCAAAAAGCATGATTTGAGTCGAGGGAGACCAACCCAGGAAGATATACAGTATGCAAAAACATGGGACCTGTGGGCTTTAACTAAATGGGAGTGAAAGGAAGCACTGCATCTTTAAGATTAGTCAGCGGAACGCTGATGTGCACTGGGGGGGGGTATTTTTTTATCCCTTGGAAAGGCTCCAGTATTTTTGGCCGAGTCCCATAAGTTTATCCGGGACGCCACACCTCTTGCTCTATTGGTGTTAGAGCTCCCTCCTCTCCCCAGATCCAGAACAATCCGCAGTGCCCACTTTTCTCATTGGCTGTTACATAACATGGCCCTTTGGACTGGCTTCTGTCCCGCGGTACCGAGGAGGCCCAGCAGCAACCGAGCCAGTTACCTCCCGTAAAGTTGTGGCCCCCTCATGGGATTTGCCATTCCCGCAAAGCAGCCCACTCAGAAACACAGCAGCTTTTTTACACAGATGTCTGTTGGAGAGACGAGACTGTCTTGCAGCGAAAACAGTTCAGGCAGCCTGATGCATTTCGGCACACATTCATCCCCCTGGCTGCTGCAGGGACGCAGTGGCTGAAAAACACGCACGCGTGCACATATAAAGTCTTTGAACAGAGTTAAATACTATCGACTCGTGTTAGTTGGACAAAATCAATCCATAAAAGACTTCTACAGGGTAATTTATTCAAATTTTGTTTCTGAAAAAAAAGCAGATAAATTCATTGTGTTTTTCCAGATAATCTGCTTTATGTTCTACTGAATAGCACACATAAGAAAAAGGCCAAGAGGACATGTGAAGACACGGTAAAACTGCCATTTAGTCAGCAAAACCTCGCCCTTTAGACAATGTTTTCAGAGGAAAAGATAAACTGAACGGTCGCGCAATCCCACTATTGCTGCTAATTCTCTGTCTGCTCATTCGCACTGGGTACTGTCTCTGTCTTATATTTATTTATTGCATTTATTATATGTCGTGCACCCCCCAATCCCCAGTGTCTCACACCCCAGGCATATTGCACTATGCCTTTTATTTATGTGCACTCTGTGTTGTTGTGTCGCACCTTGGCCCTGGAGCAACGCTGTCTCCTTTCATTGCGTACATGGTTGAAATGGCAATAAACTCCTACTTGACTTGACATTACACCGTATCTGAAGCGCATAATCCAGTGTGTTGGACCTTCAAAACTGTGCCACCCCGTGCATCGGGATGTATTGCATAGCACTGGGAAATATGCTGAAACGAAACTTTTTTTCGATTGCAAGAAAAACATCCTAAGTGTGCAGAGATTTACAGTCCAGCGCAGCTCCGCTGTCATACATTCGTCGCTCCCTCTAGGGGGCGCCGGTAAACGCCAAACTTTTTCCGGAAAAGTACGGAAAGCGCTCGTTCCTCACATGGTTAGCGAGCGGGCACGTGTGTACCGACAATAACACACACACACACACACACACACACACACACACACACACACACCTCAGACGTGCAGGAATGTAGGTTTGATCCAAGATTAGATTGCACGATAATGGGCTTCAAGTGAAAGCCTAAACCCAGAATACACAAATACGTGCAACCTGGCGCTTGTTTTAAACGGGGGAAGTCTACGACGGTAAATGCAGTCACCAAAATCCTCGCACATCGCACACGCAAGCGCGCTCGTCCGTGTCACTCCCGGATGAAATAAGGCAAAAAGTGCGAAGCCGAAGCGGTCACGTTTGTCGGTCCGGTGTTCACGTTCGCGACTTTACGCACCGAACCCCGGGGGCCAGCGAGCGACGGGCGGCTCGGAAAGCGCGCGCCCGCGGCAGGGGAGGAGAGCGCCCCGCCCCTCCGCTCCTCAAATCGGAGCCGCGGCTCCGCGGCCCCGTGCGGGGGCCGTGACGTCAACGCGGCGGGTACATAAAAACCACGCGCTCCGCACTGGCTGTCAGACGCCACAAAGTTTGAGGCCAGGTGAACGCGATGAGTTGCGTTTGAACTTAAGGAAAGGAGTTGCGAATTAAGACGCGGACGGAGCCACGCCGGGGGGGGGGGAAGAAACGAGACCCACTTTTCAGCTGACTTTTCCCGCGACGTCGCCTCCGAGCCGAGGAAAAAGTCGAGCGAAGTTTCGAGCAGGTGTCGTGGGCTGCACGCGCCGTTGGTGACCTGCGTGTCGCGGCATTAATGAGTGTTTACAGCCTGGACTCGGACTGCGTGTCGCCGCCATGCGCTGTCACTTGGGCCATGGAGTCCGCGAACTTTTATGAGAACAAGCTGGGCGCTTGCAAGGCGGGTCGCGGCGCGCCCTTGACGGCGGCGGCGGCGGCGGCGGACGACGAGGAGGAGGAGGAGAACGGCAGCCTGGCGGAGCTCGGCAACGCTACCGCCATGTACGGGGACGAGAGCGCCATCGACTTCACGTGCTACATCGACTCCATGTCGTCGGTGCCCAACCTGGAGCTGTGCAACGACGAGTTCTTCGACGACCTCTTCAACAGCAGCGTGAAGCAGGAGAAGGCGGACGCGCGGAGGCCGGAGGACGGCATCGCCAGGGCACTCTTCTGCGCGCCCATCAAGCAGGAGTCCGACTGGAGCGACGGCGGCGACGTGCGCTCGTCGCTGCCCTCGCAGATAGAGGCGTGCGCGCAGACGGCGGTCAGCATCCACACGGGGCAGCCCACGCCGCCGGCCACGCCGGAGCCCGTGAGCGCCACGGCCGCCACGGCCACCAGGAAGGGCGCCAAGGAGAAGGGCAAGAAGGCGGTGGACCGGCACAGCCCCGAGTACCGGCAGCGGCGGGAACGCAACAACATCGCGGTGCGCAAGAGCCGCGACAAGGCGAAGCGCCGCAACCTGGAGATGCAGCAGAAGATGATCGAGCTGAGCGCCGAGAACGAGCGGCTGCACAAGACGGTGGAGCAGCTGACGCGCGAGCTCGCCAGCCTGCGCGGCTTCTTCAAGCGCGCGCCCAGCGAATGCCGGTGACGCACGGACTGCAGGGGTGCTCTGGCGCGCGCGGCGCCCGGAGACCCCCGTCGGGACTGCCACAGATCGCCTTTTCTATATTAAATTATTTTACCAATTCATTCAATACGCGTAGTTATGCCAGCTATGGTACATTACAATAACGATACTTTTTATTTTTGTCAGGAGGAACCGAGCATGTCTTTTTATATATAGTTTGTATATAATTTTGAAATTTTGTAAAAAAAAATCTATAATAAAAGTGGTGAAAAGAGATGCCATCGTGAGGTGCTGATTTTGGGGGGTGGACCAGCTTTTGGAGTTCCAGGTGGCTTGCAAGCTGCCGATCGCCTGTTTGTCAGGGGAATAAATGTACTGAAACATTGAGAGACGCATGCAAAAGTGGGCCAGCGGGTGGCGCAGTGGTTAGTGCTGATGCAGTGCTGAGCGCACAGATTTAACACCGCCCCCCCCCGCAGTGCTCCACTACATATCCAGCTAGCTGAGTGAATTGGCTCAGTGTGCAAAGCTAACCGTTGAAGTTGGTTTGGGGACAAATGGCAGCGAAAGGAATAAAAACGTAATTTTAGTGACTTCCGACATTGTTGTTGCACATTGGAACAGATGTGCTCAGTAGATCTGAGTTCCAGATGCCCCTCAGAGCAAGAACACGCACACGACTGCAAGGGAACCGTGTGCCTATTTGTACCGCGGCCGAACAAGTCGACACATGAGAACGTCGGTGGTGAAAGACGAGCTGCAAAACTTGCAGGATCACTAATGTCTCCCTCAAAAACAAACATGACAGTTGCTGCTGCTTGGCCACTGTCCTTTTCAGCCCCATGACTGATCTTCACTAGAGAATGTCATGCATTTATGTAGGTGCAGCACTCGCTGCCAACAATTTGGTGGAGTGAGTTAAAAAAAAAAAAAAAAAAATTCTGATGTTATACTGCAGGTCAAAGATCACACAGGCCTCAAGGTAAACAGCTCCTCTGGTGGCCTGGTGTTCTGAGTATATAAATCCAAAAAAACCTCTGGATGGTGGGACATGAGCAGCTCCTGGATCGAACTGAATTTAAAACCGATTCGCATTTCTCTCATTTTAGGAATGTGTTTTAGCATCTTGTCCCATCAACTGATGACAAGTCCGTGGTTGCAGCATTTGCAGACGATTTACTGGCCATTTTCTACAAAAACAACTTACAACAATAAGGAATGCAAACTGTTACCAAGTTATACACAAGGGTCATTTTTACTGAATCAAATCAGGGTATTTACCTTGGTTAAGGAACCTACAGAGAGTGTCAAACTTGGATCTTTCAATTGTAAAGGAAGCGCTATAATTAACACGCCACCTGCTGTCCTTACGCTGTAACTGATTTTTGTAGAAAAATAACCTCACAGTGCTGTTCAAGTCTTAACTTTACTCAGATGGCTGCATCTACATGTCCATTAAGCTCAATCTGTTTGCCAGTTGTGCTTAAGGCACAGCTTTGCTTTTCAAGCCACAGAATTGACATTTTTGCACACAGGTGCTCACACCCTAATCGAGGTTTTTATTCAGTCAAATTCATTAATCTCCATTAAAGTGGGAGGTGCTGGCAAATGTTTGGAGTAAAGAGTAAAACTGGAGAATGGGAGGGGTGACGGGGTTATCGCTACTCTTTCTACACAATTCTGTCCATTTTACTCCATCAGGAATTTGAAATACTTGTATTACGCACGTTATCAGTACATTAAAATTTATTGCATTTATCACAGCCAGGATTTTTGAACAGCTTGAGTCTATCTGTCAAGTGAAATGAACAGAGTTCCATTGAGAGAGGGAAAAACAATCGGCATCATGACCATCACTGCAATGCCGAGTGGCGCCAGAAACCAGCAGCTGTAATACATGTGCAAATAAAAATTTATAGAATCTGTACAAGGCAAAAATATAAAAAATTAATAAGAACTTGCATATGACACAAAAGGTAATAAAGTTTAGCAACTTACTGTATATTTTGTTTTTGTATTTTTCCTTTCCTCCTTTCCACTAGACTACCTCGGCATGTCCCTCTCTGTGGTGCCCCGCCTGTTCAGTAGAACTAACAACACTTAAGTACTAAATGTAACCACTGTAAGCGTAACAAAGTTTGGTGACATAGACACTAAGTATGAAAACAGTTTTTGAAAAGTACTGCAGAAAAAAGACCAACGCATGTACTGTATATGCATATGTCACTCAAGTTTAATAGAGGCAAAAATAAATACAGCTACAATTTAAACATGTTTCATACACCGCTTTAATGTATACATCAATATACGTAGTTTCAGCAATTTACCTCTGAAATTATAACAAGGAACAGAATGTGAGAGTAGATGGTTTGTCAGACTTCCCACTTGGGTTGTTACTGCTGCTGTAGCCACAGCAAAGATGCATTCTTGTGAATGATCTGTCCATCCTCCTCAGCCTTGCACCCATGTTCATCGGCTACCGAGAGGCAAACTCCAGGAAAGGTGATCCTGCTCACAGACTGATTTCCTCTAGGCCCATCCAGAAGGTCGGCTGCCGAGACACCACACGAATGTAGGCGGCAAGTGGACCCAATGCCATACCCAGCACGTTCTCCACTTCATATCCCTGAAAGCAGAAGACCCAGGACCACACTGTGACACCAGCTACACAGACCCTACAGGGACTCACAGTGATTAGACCAGCAGAATATTGTATATGCTAACCAATATTTATCTGACCCAAAAAAGCAAGAGACTAAGTGCTTACGTTGAAGAATGTGACAGTGCTGCTGAACTCATCAAGAAAGAGCGCTTACTCAAAACTTGGAGACTGGAGCGCTAACTGTTGACCAGAGATAATGCAGAGCAAGACCAGACAGGATCCACATAGTGAGGCCGCATTAACAAAAAAATCAGACTCGGTGAATTAGCCAGAACAGTTCTGTCCCAGGGAGAAAATCAATTACTTCCCATACGAGCCTCCTTCGACTCATTTACGCCGATTCCTTTAGCAGATGCTTTTCTCCAAAGTGACAAATTGCAATTATTAACTAGCATTTAGTATATATCTTCATCCAAGTTGACTTACAATCAACACATGCACTGAGAATCATTCAGCCATCTATACACAGGAAAAATATGCCCCACACACACACACACACACACCTACAAAATGGCAATTTTGGTGTTACCAGTTCTCCTTAAACATGCCTTTGGACTTTGGAAGACAACTCACACAAACAGGCAAACTTTATAAAAACTGAGCTGGATTCAAATGCATGTTCATATGCACAGCCCCTACCTGCCACACCACAGTCAAACCTATTTTAAAAGGAATCCCAAGTTCTAGCCCTTGTGTAGGACTCCAGCCCTGGTTCTGTACATGTATATGCATGGCACTGCTTCAAGGCAGTCTGCCAAACCCACCTCATTGCCACCTGCAGCTGAGCTCAGGACAGAGTTGATGGTGTCTTGGAGCAACTGGAAAAGAGGACAGCCATATAAAAACACTGGAAAACCTCACTCTTCTCTCTAGATGTTGAGCGAAGCACTGATTTTGGTTCAGTCCGGTTGTGACCATTTACTCAGAATTGTGCCGTTTCCCATTTTTGCCACAATCCTGTCAGGGACTTAGCAGTCTGAAAGGCAGAATTTCAGGCTTTCCACATGCAATCCGACTCCACCTAACTCTAGTGAAGGTCTTTCTCAGTAATGGCATTTTTAGTACAGTGTGGTATCACTGATATGACTGAAGACTCCTACCAAAGCCACCAAAGTGAGGTGGTCTAAGTAAAATGAACCATACCCATCCCCCCAGCCATGCTGTTCAGTCCCACCAGCTTCCCCTCCACCACCACAGGGTGATGTCTCACACTATCTCCACAAGCTGGAGGAAATACTAAAGCGCAGCCAGCAAACTGCAGCTACATACTGCTTTTTTTTTTTTTTAACGGCTCAGTTCATAGCTGCACATCCTGAAGGCTGATATCATCTGCGGCTTTCATCTAACTTGGTAAATCCACATCCAAGCAACATTAATCTGACCCATCCATGCACATATGAAAAAGTTTACCTTAATTTTTATTGTGTATTGGGAGAGCAACGGACAGCTTAAGAAGACTTCGAGGTGCATCTTCACTACCGGTTGATTCGTTGTGACACCACAAAGAACACACAGGAGTTCTTGTCTGTTGAAAAGCAAACAAAAGGGCCTTAAGTTTATATTCAACACTTAAAAAAATAAATTTAAACAGTAGGTCAAATAAAACTACAGAAGATTAAGTTAGCAGAGATCAAGTTCTTAATTATATTTCATATTTTTTTACCAATTTAAAACATTTAAATTGTATTATAATGCATCCAAATGACTGTACTGAAATATTTATGGTTGTAAGCAATAGTTAAGACACTCATTTTTCATCCAGTCACCTTTACAGCTAAGAACTGTCAGCAGACGTTTTCTGTCACTTTCACATCATGTTGGCCTTCTTTCCACAACAATCATATAGTAACAGAATAGTGTGAAGGAGCCTCGGGGGGCCACAAGGTTCAGCTCATTTTACCACCTCAGCATGACTGCACAGGCAGCACAGAGATTTTATTTTAAATGGGTTATTTTGTGCTTAAATAGTCCACATTTCAGCTGTGAGCAAACTGAGCCTCAGCAAGCTGTACTGTATACGATTTAAAAGATGTCATTATTTACTACAAATCATTTACACATTTCTGCAGGAGTTCCCAAGTTTTACATCTACTTTGCACAGTTCATCTCCAATATACATGTTTATTTATTTCATGTCTCTTTATTATAGGTAAATTTCCTTGTTAAGCTTATTTTAGTGTATTTTGTTGTGCAGGTTGATACCGACTGCGTTCTCCTTAGGCTTTGCATTTTACCTGTAACTTATTTCCCCATTTAGTATTTAATTTAGGCTTAATTTGAATTAAAGTTCATTTTTTCCCATTGTTTCTTGTTCTGTTTGGGACTCGTTTCCAAAGGTGGATAGATGTATTATTAAATCCAGTAATTTTTTATAATATAAATTAAAAGCAAAAGGGTCACGTAAAGTAGTTAAGAAGGTTTCTCCATTTCTAACAAAGTGTTGCACAATGTTTATATGCCTTTAAAATGATGAATATCTTTTGACTTTTGTCATCTTTTCTAGTATTTAGCACAGCTCTGTCTACTTCAGTGCAACAGCATTTGTTGTCTTATGTACATTATTGTAAGTGAACAATTAAAACCTTGCAGAACAAATTAATAGATTTATTAATAAATAAAAAGTTTTATTAGGTACATGAAGACCTTATATATGATGTAAAAATCATGGCGCATAGCGGCCGTGTCTGAAATGTTGAAACTTAAAAGTCATATCTAGAAGTCACCATGCAACACATTAAAACAGGCCGTTGCAACCCAACACAACCTATGTTGCTTAGTTCACCAACTATCAGGAAAACATGGGCATTTCATCACTTCAATTTCTCCCATTTTGTTTGGTATCTCCTTTAGGAAAACTCATATTTTATGGGTGGGTTGTGATCATGCTATTGCTGTGGAAGTGCCGCATATGCCGCCTCTGTTTGAGCATGCTGGGTGGATGGATGTACAGTATGATAATGGCAGAAACAATCAACTTGGCCGTGATGCTCTACTCAGTCGAGTGGTGCCGTACCCACAAGGGTCATTTAAAGACCATACAGCAATACCGGTGGCTCACATGCATCAGAAGAAGGTACCCGGCTCACATTCACATATGCATAACCATCCTTGCAAGCAATACTGTTTGTGCTCATTGTGTATTATTATTTGTTCTTCTTTGGAATTTGTTAAGATATGCACTTTGATGTTGTCCTGTGTGTAGAATGGAGGGTCCAGCAGGCTAGAATATCTGTGGTTCTCCTCTTTGCAAGCTGAGTCAGACTGTTCTTTCCATCACACACAGATATGATCACCCAACATGGTTTGAGCAGTTGGACATAATGCAGTGGGACTGCCAGTGGAGACACCCCCTTTGGCCAGTTCCTTACTTACTGTTTCCCAGGTGCTTCCTCCAACTTGTCACTGCCACACAGGTTACAGGTAGGCCAAGAGTATGCTGTGCTCTCATCCACACCAACAATAATGCCTGCGCATACAAACACAAATATTTTGTACCGTGCTTTTCTGGAATCTCATTCATTTTTTGTAATCACTAACCAGAATGGCTTGCAACCCCAAATGATTGTCTGCAGATCTGTAGTTCTGTTCACTTCCTCAACAATGACATCAGTTTGCTCAGATCATTTACAGTACACAAGGGTTAATTATGCATTTGGTTTGGACTTGTGCAGAGGAGAGATTCTGGATATATCGGGAGAAGGATGCTAGGGATGGAGCTGCAAGGCAAGAGGAAGAGAGGAAGGCCTAAGAGGAGATTTATGGATGTGGTGGGTGTGGCACAGAAAGATGCAGAGGACAGGAAGAAGTGGAAACAATTGATCCGCTGTGGTGACCCCTAACAGGAGCAGTCGAAAGAAGAAGAAGAAGGGCTAATTATGCATATTCTTGTCACAAATATATAATTCTTATTAAGAGATGATTTTCCTGCTCCTGTTTAGGACCATCGTCCCCCATGTGACAGAAGATCACAGTGACAGCTGTGTACAAAGTTCGGTGTTTCCTTGGGCACGGAGAACAATAATGGGGTTATAATGAGGCTGTGCATTGGGGGTAGAAGTTTTGAGGAACGGGGCAGGGAGCAGGAACGGGACCCTGGTGGCTCTGGAATGACAAACCTCAAAGAAAGACAATAGCTTTGTCTTCAAGAACCACAAAAAGGCCGTGCACAAAGCAACAAACTAAACCACATTCACTCAACAAAAAAACTGGCTGTCTTCATGAAAAATAAACACTGCTGTGGCCTTCCCGAAGTGAGAGTACGACAGCAGTGGTGCACAGTTGTTCTCGGAGTGCAGGAACGCACCTCGCAGGGTGCACAGCGTGTTTGCAGCCGTGGTGGGTCCCAGCTGGTCGAGCCGGGTTGGGGTAGGGTCCAGGTCCTGCAGGGGCTTCAGCTGGATCAGCGAGCGTTCAACACACAGCACAGTATCTGTGCATGAACGTAAACATGACCAAATGTAAAATCTACACACACACACACACACACACACACACACACACACACCTGTACTAAAATGTACTGGGGATTAAACATAATGAAGGGAATGCATGTCAAAAAAGCAATCTTTTGACTGCCCAATTCACAGTTTAAAAGGAAATTATGCTGATGTTTTCTATTAAACTGAAAAACATTTATCAATGTGTCAACTACAAATGACATCTGAACATCAGAGCTTTAACAAAAAGGCTGTATAAAAGATTACTAAACAGCAGATCCCTCAATTGCAAAGTTTGCAAACAAATACACACACATTATTATTCATTCAGCAGAGACTTCTTCTCTGAAGCCTGTCGCCAACAGGGATGGTTAGACCCTTAACAGAATAAATTGCATAAAACGACAACATAACGGCCGGGGCAATTGCCACAGAAGTGAAACAACACCACTGAGAGCCATTACGTATAAAAATGTATTTGTGAGCTTTGCAATGCTGCTATTTATGGTAGGTTTGCATTTAAAAACCACTTGTATTTAAGGCCAAAGTGCAAAAATGCATAACCGAGAATTTTAAAAAAGAAACAAAAATAAAAAAACAGATTAAAAAAATAATTATGCTATAATGGGCTTTTTACATAGTTTTTTTAGTTTATACCTCTCAGCTTATCCCGCTTTGACCATAGCACCTATGCTAAGTTTTATACAAGTTAGAGTAAACATGCACATCATTTAATATTAGGGAGAGAATTATTTAACTTTACCTTCAGGATTTGTAAGTGTATCTAATACATTATGTTTTAAATGTGGACATATTTTTTTGTAGGGTGATGGAGGAAGTGTTGCTTAACAGTTGCTAAACACTCACTGGTGTATCAGTAATTTTTCCTTGCATTTCACCCATTTTTTTTTATCACCTCATACATATGCTTCAACATATCTGTAAAGCAGCCAAACTTTGACATCTACATAAAACACAGAAAAGACACAAACAAGAGACAGGGGATAATAACTGATTTCTTTCAGAGTGAAGTTGTGTCTGGGGTCCAAGGAAGTCTGGGTAGCTCCTGTAACCTTGGGCACCAACAGGGGAACGGGGCTTACCATGTTCCTTCACCACGTCCTTGAAGGTGAGGCAGCAGGTGGAGGGCGCACTCAGCATTTCGGCCACCTCCTGAAGAAGCACACAGGAAGTGCTCACATACACTGGCATCGTCCTTTGCTGCTCGCCCTCCTGGCCAGTTTGAAGACTGGAATCTGTGACGAAGAGCCAGAACTCACTGTGGCCTGGGTCAGTCCTCTGAAAACCCCAAAATGCCTTGCAGTTAGCTGAGGTCTTATTCCCAAAGTTCAAACCTACTTTTCCTGCTGTGCAAGTTGTTTGGACACAAGAGCAAACAAGGATTATCAAAGCCTGCCGTTTGTCTCAGCGAGGAACAAGCAGAGAACAAGGAGCTTCTCAGAGTCCTCGCACACATCACTGTCTTAGAAAATAATTAATATATTAAAATGCTTTTAACTTACATTTTTTTTACAGCAGAACAGAAGTGGGTAAAATATACAGTAATACTTCCATCAGTGCTACCTCTATGGCGCTGTTTTACCATAGTGCTCTTTCCTTTTCATTTTTAGAGTAATTTGTTATAATAATTGGCCAAATTAAAAAAATTAATTTCTTGTGAACTTCATTGTTTATAGACTGCTCTCTGTGTTTATTCTGTATTGTTAAATCTATAATTAATTTATTTTATATTCTGGTGTCCTTGCGCAGTTGTCAAGCTTCAGCATGTATTAAGTGTATTTTTACTTTTTAGCTCTACTTGACTCAATTACAATTTCAATTACATGTAACTGTCTGTGGCCTTTGTCTGTCTAACAGCACTAATATACTAAATACAAACACTTTAATGTTAAAATAGTTTGATTAAATAATGTGTCAAGTTTTACCTTTGCAGCACTACACTTTTTGACTTGGGATAGCACTGGGTAACTCAGCTCAGTCATGAATAAAAGGTAGTGTAGTGTGCAAAGAATAGTGCATTGGTAAGTACCATCATCCTGACTGTAAATATTACCCCTTCCCCTCAGGTCAATGACCACATCCGCCATCTTAAAAATGCACCAAAACCCAGTGTCTGAAATGTCTGAAATAGTGTTTAAGGTATCAAAATAGAATCTAAAACAAATATTAACAGGTTCTGGTTAGGATGGCTTGTGTGGAAGATATTTTCTTCCTTCTTGATCAGAGAAATGCAGTGTTTTCAGACCAGAAAGTAAAAATAAGTTCAGGAAAAGGGACAAGACAAAAAGAGTGAAGAAACACTTGTTTTCCTCAAATTTAAAAAAAAATATTAAAAAAGTGTGTTTATGTTCAGGTAAACATTTAAAAGGGGCTCTATTCTGCACACTGACTGCACTGCATATAATTTTAATCACAGGTACTTAGAAGCAAAGGCAGCCTGTCTTGGATATTTAGACTGTATACATTCAAAGCAGATATTAATTAAGCAGACACTCACAAAATATATCTTGCCTGCTCCTTCTGACCTGCTAAGTTGCATTAACACAGAATAAGTACAGATTTCAGGGTTAACCTACAATTAAACTAAATTAGGTAAGAGCACAGGTGCCAAAGTCTTTAATCCCTCAGTTTTCACTTTTCACAATTAATTAAATTATGCAAGTAAGTAGTAAGTATGTAAGTAAGACAGAAGTCAGAGGAAAAACTGATGTGGAAGTAGGAATGCATTACAAATACTGATTGAGACACTGCTGTTTTTTTTTTTTTTTTGCAGACCAAAGGAAAAAATGATGTTTACTACCTTTTTTACAGTAATGGGAGTTTTGTGACTAATACTAATTACAGTATAATCTGCCCTCAGTAACTGCTTTCACTGCTAGCCAGAATAAAATTGGGAGTCTGCCAAGACCATGACTGAGAAATGCTGGATTGTATCATTCATGCCTGCTCTTCATATGAATAAAAGCATGTTTAGCTCAGATGATCTGAAGCAGCAAGTCAGCTGTTGTGTTGTTTGCAAAATAAAAGCAGCATAAAACAATTGCCATTGACTGTTCACATTTAATGTCAGTCTATTTGCCAGACCACCAATAGGTCACAACAAAATATAAAGTAAAAGGAACTTGGAAATCTCGGTAGATATCATCTTTTATAACAAAGAGGCAACAAGATTACCTTGGGCCTCTTGTGCACGACTGTGGCAGTAAATGTACATCGATGACTGTGGGGAACACCCTGAAATTAGAATTTAAAAAAATTACACATTTATTTAACAAAGGGGAACTGGTGAAGATACTGTTGCTATATCGATTTCATTTTAACTACATTTACTGCTACCACACAACATGCATAAATAGGTCCACATACTTTATCCCATCAAAGACTTGATTGTTTAAATCATTTATTCAGTAAAGACACAGAAAGGTAAAATATATGTTATCGGTTAGATATGAATCTTTATTAAAATAATGAGATCACATTTCAGCAGTCATTCATGCAGAATTCCAGGTTATTCTAAAGGCTGCACAAATACTTTGTCACAACTTAGTGGAGTGAAAAAATAGTGCCTTAACCTTCATTTGAAGTGAACAGGTTAGAAACAGAAAGTTAATCAAAGGAAAGTTTGAAATTAAATCAATTTTGCCAAGTTTAAAAAATGTTTATGGATGCATAAACAAGCTGTACTTTGAAAACATTGTGCCTGTATCTAAAAGACTGTGTGTGTGTGTGTGTGTGTGTGTGTGTGTGTGTGTGTGTGTGTGAGAGAGAGAGAGAGAGAGAGAGAGAGAATGAGAGAGAAAATTAGAGTAGAATTCTTCCTGTGATCACCTGCAAGACCTCCTTCAGGCTGTGTGCCATAGCAGGTCTGTAGAGATCATGACTGGGCTGCCCTGAAACCACCTGCACGGCCCCCTCTCCACGGTCAGCCGACAAAAGATAACAGAATCTTGGAGGCTGGAGCTTAGCTGGGTCCTGCAACACAAACAAACCGCTTACATTTAATAAACTGCCTTTATCTGTCATTACTCACTGTGCATTAAAGATAGCTTCCCCTAAACAATTTATACTTTTTATATAACATCTTGCAATTATTTTTTCAAACCTAAATTAGGGATTCATAACCTGGGGTTCTACGACCGCTTCGGGGTGCACTGATGGATTTTAGGGGGTCCATGAAGTGCAGGCTTGCTTTGAAAATAATACAATCTAATTAATAAACAGTTTAAAAAAATAAATTGCTGTGACATAATTCTGTGTGAACATAACTAATTTTCTGTGAAATGTATTTAAGGCAACATTTTCTTTCATTTTTCTAGAAGGGGTCCTTAACTTTGAAAGGAGCCCATGGCCTTGAAAAAGTGAAGAACCTCAGATCAAAATACATTTTAGCACAGCAATTCTCAGAAGTTAAAAAAAAAAAAAAAAAAAATTGCTTAAGTCAAATATACATTTTATGATTTTTTTGTTTGGTGCTGTTGAGTGCCTACAGAATGTTCTATTCATGATCTGCATATGACTTTTCTACAGTTTAAATCATAGACCGCTATATTTTTTCAAAGGTAACAAAAAGTTAGTAACACAAGTCAAAGTCAGGGGTAAGAGATTTCTGATCATTTCTCTCTGGAGACATGGCAGTCTATAGCAATGCACTAACATAGCTACAAACTAAGGGCTATTTAGGTTGATACACATAAAACACATGTCTCTGGACTTGGCAGAAGGTAGGCAGAAGCCATAGCATCCAGAAGAAATTCTCATGAACATGGCGAGAACACGCAAGCTCTACTCAGCTGGAAATGAACCCTGACCCCAGCTGAGAGCCCAAGGGCAGTGAGCCAGTGGTCCTGCTTGCAGGACCTGGGCAACTAAGCTCTTACTAAGTAACTACATCAGTTAACATAGATGGCTCTTGTAAATTATTATATATCTGTATCTAGCTACAAAGCGGAATCTTTGTTCTTTATGCACAGCTTGATATTTCATGCCACAGACCTGAAACTTGGCACACAGGTAAATTCTTGTGCAGTAAAGTTCATTAAACTCAAAAAAGGTTACTTAGTATATATTTTTTTTAATTAATAAAATGGCATCACTGGCAGCACATAATACACACACAGTACATAGTACACACACAGTACATCACATCCCACACACACTACTGTGATCCAGGCTTATCGGATAACTCCGCTAATTAGTTATATTATTGATTATTACTTTATTAACCATCAGCCATATTACTGTATACCATTTCACATTATCCATACTTACATATCAATAATAAACTCTCACATGACAAGCTTCAGTCACATTCAATCCTTTCACATATGGATAGTACCCCACGGCTAAAAAAAATGCATCTTCTCTTAATAGTTCTACAAACATGCCAGTAACTTTGCTCCAGTGGCCTCTCCTGTGCCCTAAGCAAACACAGTTAATAATGCAACTGCTATGACGCAGAGCAGCATTTTTGCAATTCTCATGTTCTGACAATTGTGTGATGCTGTCGGGTCAAAGTGGGCAATACAGCTTCAGAATGCTTCCAGCATGGAACCACAGTGGCCCATCTGACTGCTTAACCTCAAACCCTAGAGATTCCTTCACAGTAAGTACCTTTTCTAGATGTAAACTGTAAAGCAAGGCTGTGCTTTAGAACAGGTAAAATTTGAGAGAATTAGATAAAATAATTGCCTTTTAATGACGAGTTACAAACTTATAGAGTGAGTTATTTCCTTTCTACAACAGTGATAAGAGGAGACAAAAAAAACAAAAAAACAATGGAATTTGAGGCATGTTTTCAGTCAGAAGGAAACTTACCTCCCAGCTGCCCTGGCTGACTCCATCTATTTGAGGGAGGGTGGAAGGGGGCCATAGGCTGTCGATCAGGCTGAAGAGCCAAGGAGACCTGCGAAAGGGGCAGGCACAGTAGAAGGACACTGTGAGATGGACTTCTACAGTGACCCTGGATAGGATGGGGTCTACTGACCAAACATAAAAAGAAGTGTCAGTGCAATGGAGAAACAATGGAGAGAAGGAGGGACAGCAGAGACATGAAAAGACATGTGAGAAAGAAAGAAAGAAAACAGACAGAAACAGAAATATAGCCAAAAAAAGCTACTTTGCTCAGATGGTTCTGAGATTCACTAATTCAGTGAAAAAGACAATATAAAATGCTAAATTCTTTAAGCAAGACAACACATGAAAAGAGAAAGACAGACAGAAAAGTATGAAATGTGTATGGTATTTGTTGGCCATAACCTTTCTATGAAACTGACTGATAGAAAACCACATGAGCAAGAGGAAAAGTTTTGTTCAAAATCCATGGAACTGGGAGAACTGTATTTTTGATAAAAATGCAAAATATAAAACATGAGAAACAAATCCAAATATGTCCAATTTTTTTAGGTCCAAATAAATTAAAAATCTTCCTACTGAAAAGAAAAATTGCAGCACTTTATATGGCTGGAGGTGTGGCAGTGACCCCGATTAATCCCTATTATATATCCATCCATCCATTATCCTTAACCACTTGCCCTGTTCGGGGTCCTGGTGGGCTGTCCTGAAATCACTGGCCACTAGACTAGGAGACTACACCCTGGATGGGACAACCACACATCTTTTTATCATTCACCTACACATTAATGAACAATGATATGCGATATTCCCAACAATACCTTGCTTTGCCAGACTTGACTGACAGGAGAGGCAAAAGAAGAGTAAGGGGCAGGGCATGGAAATAAGATAGTGACCAGTGACTGCACCTGCCCAACTAAACTCCAAAATGAATCTATGGCCAAGCAAACTTGCCACACAGACATCTTTATCTTCCTAATTCCAACTCCAAATCTCCTCTCATCACAACCATCAATCATAGGAGCACAGCTATTCAGACCTAAACCGGTATGTCGTGTTTTTACCCTCGGGTTCTGAAAGCACTACACTAAAAATGACATGTAAGTTTTGTGACTTCAGCGTGTAACACTAAGTTGCGGGACAGACAAGCTGATATGCTGCTTACTGGTACCCAACGGGGATCCTGCAGAGCAGTCCTACTTGTAACTGCTCCTGCACACCTGCTTAGAACCCTTCAGCTGAATGGAACAATTGTCCAGTGAGAGACACTACAACCGAAATCAAGTAAGTAAAAAGCACTGATGAAATATGTAAACTTTTTATCTTGCCACTGGACAAAAATAGATATTTTTTCAAACTAAATCACATTCCTGAAATATTTAAAAATGAAATAAAAAATGTTTCATGACCTACCATTTTTCTGTAATGAAATGTTAGAAAAATGCTACAAATGTCATGTAATACATCATTAAACAGTACCAAAGGGATACAAATGCACCCTATTATTAATTTAAACTTACAGAAAATGATGTTAATAAAGTTTAAAATGCAGTTTCAGGTAAGAAGCTGTTCAGTGTGACTGACGTATTTACAAAGTCTTTCTACAAGGCTTTCCTCTGTCACCAGATTCTGGAAGCTTCTTTACTGAGATCCAGCAACAGTTTGCTAGTGTGTTCTTTGTCTATGTTTTGGCACTCCTGGAATTCATCGTAGCTGTACAGTAAAAATATACTTTAAGTGACTGTAGCTGCCATAGCTTTACATATTTACCGTTTATATTCAACACATTTACAGTAATTTTCAGGCCAGACAACAGGAAACCAACACATGAATTCTGAGAAAGAAGCCATACGTCTGTCTTATGTTCGTAAAACCCTGGATCTTGAAGAAAAACAATTGAAAATGTAATTATCACAGATAACAGGATGGAGTGGGTAGTGTTCAACATGCACCTATGCAACAAATAATGCTCAGTAAGTGATGAAAAACACAAAAAAAGTACTGCGGAAAACTAAATAAATAGAGGACACATTCTTTCCATGGCAAAATGCTCTTGCACACAAAGATCCGGGCAATTATTTACTTATTTATATAGTAGCTAATTTAACCTGGCATTAGCATCTCCATCAAGGGTGCTATAAACAAAGAAAACGGTCAATTTGGACTGTAAGGCCAACATTAACTAGTAACCAAATTTGTGAGTTCAATACAAAGGAAAAACATAAAAGAATCAATTCCCAGTAAGCAGTAAATTCAGTGTACAACATGGAGTAAAGAGCGCTGGAAAAATCACAAAAAACACTGGCCATAAACGCAGAAGGGGAACTGGAAAACCAGAAGGAGATGCTGAAGACACTGATATTTGCAGTACAAAACTTCAACATCATTACTGTAAGCAAGAGTAAGGACCAAGACCTTGGTTGACTTGACAACCCACCTTAGACACCAAAACAATGTTGACGTAAGATTTACTGGCTTGGTCCACATGCATTTCACAAACTAAGAAACAGAGACCATTTATAAAGACATAAACACAGACAAGGGGCAACAGAAAGAGTAAGTTCATGTCACTGGAGACTGTATCTTCGTGCACGTGTGATAAACTGCATTCATATGCTTTTTGGCAACACGTACACATTGTGTTTAATGCAATATGTCTATATGAGAACCTGCAAACAAATCAAGTCTTCTAAGGCAGAAATTCTTGTCACAAGCATTTGTCACCAAACTGACGGGGACATTCAGGCGCTGCTGGCTGTGAGTAGGGTCTCACCTTGCCCGTGTGAGGCGCTGTACCACCTTCACACCCCTGAGCACACAGAGCTGCCCTTCCCACTTGCTGGTATAGTGCTGCAGGTTGCGGTCAGCTAGGCCCAAGCTGTGGAGCTGGACCTCACTGAAGATGCCATAGCTGTCCTGGACCAGGATGCATACTCTAGGAACACAGAGGCATAAGGCACATAATTAGACACCACAACAGAGATAGAAGCTAAAAACTTGAATTATATCAATTTCAAACATGGTCTTTTTTACTATAATAATAATTGCAGTGGGTCCCAAACTTTATAAACTCATTTGGACAAACGGAGGTACTGGACTAACTTGTCCATTGAATCTCGTGTCTACTGTACCTCTCTAAAATGTTTCTAATTTAAGTTCTGTGTTTCTTTAGAGAAGTGTCCGGTAAATGTTACTGTCAGCAACGTGATGGCATGGGAGGTAATGGAAGAGATTTCGGGAAGAGAGCAGCAAACTGTTCCACTGAGCAGCTTGTTGAGACCAGGGTGGCAGAGAACCCTTGCAGTGTTGAGCAGAGCACATACCTGTGCGTTCTGAGTCACCTGGCAGCAATACTTATGAAAATAAGCAGATTATGCAAATAAGAAAGCACAATAAAGAGTCCTCGGCAATGCTAGAGCAGGGTATTGGACAGTGGAAGAGTGCACTTGCTATTGGCCATAACTGTCTGTTTGTGAGTTTGGTAAACTTTGATGTACGATTTCAGTTAGTATGTTGTGGAAAAAATGCTAAATACTTCCAAAAAAGTGAGTAACAGCAAAAAGTAAATTCAACCTTCAAAGGTTAAGAACCCTTTGTATTACATATGTTCATGGGTTTATGGAGGAGAAATTGTGCAAATTATCAGTAATTAAAGTTTATCACCAGTGTGTGTGTGTGTGTGTGTGTGTGTGTGTGTGTGTGTGTGTGTGTGTATATATATATATATATATATATATATATATATAATTTTTTTTTTTTTTAATTTTATTTATTTTCTTACATTTTTTTTTACAAAACAAAGAGTGGACCCATAGAGTGTCCTGTGCACTCCATCTGATGTTTCCTTCCAAGTTCTATATTTAATAAAATGTTTTTTGTGGTCAGTTTATGGAGTTTTTTTTCCCAAATTATTTCAGTTATGATTACAAATCTTATCACTAAGAACAATCAATTAACAATTATATTAATATGAAAGAGGAAGCTAGTACAGAGAACACAATTCCTTCTGTCCAATTGTGCATTTTCAAAAATATCTTTTAAAAAAAAAATTGCATACTTGATGATCACTTCATGCATTGCAATAATGATTTTAAGTTTGTTTTTTTTAACTATTCATATTCTTTTTCCAGTTTTTTTAAATTCCTCCCACAGTCCAAAGACAAGTGTTTCAGCCTAATTGGTAAATTGCTCATAGTTTGTGCATGTGTGGCAACTGTATTAATGCTATGTGTATCTCGTCCACAATGCAGTCACCTTGCTTAGCACTCGTGTTATTCTGGGGGAACTCTGGACCACTGAGACACTGAGCAGTGGTTAAGGAAGATGGACCAAATCCTGGTCACCTAACAGTTAAGGAGTAAAGCACCCACCAGCATTGAACCTACAGATGTTTACATTCCTTGAACATTTAGGCTGAAGATAAAGTTCAGTTAGTGAAGATTTATGCTGCTTAACAGCCCAAAATTGAAATCAATCAGCTAAAAGGAGCAAACTACTGTAGATGACAGGATGAATTGAAAAGACTGTAATATAAGAGCAGAAGAGTAAGAAGTGACCACATGCACAACAGAGACCACGGCATGAAAGCCAATGGTGGCTGAAGCTCCTGTGATATGAACAGACTCCCAGAACTCTTTCCAAAGCAGTATGCAAAAATAAGCCATCTTAGATAAAGTTATCTCCACTTGCTGAAACGAAACCTGTTTACTAAATGGTGATCTTTTAATCTTAAAAATGGACTGTTCTACTGAATATTCAACACACTTATTCTCAATTTAGCATACAGTACATGCAGCATGCAGCAGCACAGAAAGGCAGGGATTTGAGTGGAGGAAGAGGCAATGCCCAGTTCCATACCAAGCCAACCACTCCCAGAATACAGTGTGGCTGTGTGCAGGGCTAATAAACAAGTAGGTTAATAAGACTCAGGGCTGTTCCTGCACTTGGGCTGGGAATAACACAGAACCAGACAGTCTCACACACACACACACACACACACACTCAGCACAAGTCAGCTGAGCATCAAAACACATAGCATAACCATGCTGCACACAATCAGTCAAACAAAACAAGCATAGAAACACACATGAAAACAGTATGTTGGCAAAGAGAATAACTTTCTCTTTCTCACACACACAAACCCTGCTTGTGCGAGAACACGCCTTATCCAGGCACTCCCACATGGCTGAAGCACTGCCAGGCACACTAAGCACATCCACTGGGGAGTGCAGAGAATGAGAACAGCACAGCCTCACCAGGCCTCCACAACACCACACTGCACAGCTCTCCAGGAGGTTCTTCAGGAGCTTACATCTGGTACAAAGGCAGGGAGTGACTGAGGTGCTCTGTCACTGCAAAGTTTACCAAGGCTGACGACATCAACATTTGAGTACACAGATGGGCAGTGATCAGTTTAGCTGCTTAGCAACGAGTTTATCCTTACATCCTTATCTGACTAACTCTCTCCATTTACTCAAAAACAGTGTTTACGGTTAAAGCCAGTGTCCTGATCTTTGTGGGAGCAATGCTGGTTCAGCTGATCGTGGTCAATCACGGTCAATGTGCTTCTGCTACTACAATTAAGCACCTGAGATGACGCAATGACACCCTGAGGAGAAATAAGACCTCAGTGCTGACCAGAAGCAGGCTCCTTTACCTCTGGTTCCCTGGACTCCCATGCACAAGAGGTTCTTGCCCCACTGTGGTGGAATGAGGTCCCTCTTTCACTCAGTACTGCTGAATCTCTCGGAACATTCAGAGTTTGAAGATTTTCTTCCTCATCAAACCTAGTGCACCACACCTCAAAAGACAGAGGGTGAATTTATATCGTAAAGACGGCCTGCTTTAGGGCAGCACCGGGTTGCCGAGCTCAGGGCTACCGACAGGTTTTTTTGTGCATCATAATGAGCTTTAATTCGTCTTACTTTGTTCAGATAAAGGCAAGGCAAGAAAAATCTGCTTAAGTTAAATAAGAGAAAACTGGAAAGTGAAGTTTGCTAAAATGACCAAAGTGTGTTATACCTAACTAAACCTGTTACCTTTCCTTTTAAATATTACATTGTAGTGAATATGTTACATTTCTCCCTATTTAATGTCTAACCATATACTTTGAATATAAATATTTAAGAGTGACTTGTTTCTTTGCCACTCAGCAATGGCTTTTTTTTCTTTCTTTCAAATTGATGGATAAGATTGATGGAACGCAACTGAAGTTCGCTCAAATTACCACACACATGCAAAAAGACAGTTCCTTTTACTAAATACGTTACTTTCAAACTGAAATATATCATTGTATACGTTACTTTTCTCCCCGTACGTATATACTTTGATGCATTTTTTTAAAGAATAGAAGGCACAAAATGGGTTGTGCCATTTGCGTGCAAAATTCAAGCTGGTCGCAGCACTAAATGAGACTTAATCACGGTGAGATTTCGTACATCTGGAGCGTTCATAAAGCGAGCGATGACTGCACAAAAGCATTGCGATAAAAACAAAGGTGTAAAGCAATTAGGGAAAAACAGTAAAAATACCCAATGACCATAAATATTGCACATTTATGCAACATTTTTGGGGGAATATTAAACATCTTTAAAGCAGGTGTGTAAAGGGGGGGTTCAAAGTGTGTACTGTGACAGACATTTATGTGGATGACAGACTTGGAAAAGAAGTTGTTGCTCAATTCCTTAAATGTTTTGAGGCTGACCGGCCAGTGCCGTGGAGCACGAGGGGCCTCATGGAGGGGCAGGAGAAGGCAACGCTGTCCACAAGGGGCCCTGGCTGGGCTAGGGGGAGGGGTAGTCAGGCTGGACGGGCTCTCCAAAGAGCCTTTTCAACACCACCTCCCTGTGGACACCCATCAGCAAAACACACTTGCCAATAAGGAAAGCGGCCTGTAAGGTTCACTCACAAGAGCATAAAACACAACCATAGGTATAGACAGAAAGCACCAAAAAGGAGCAGTAATATCCCTGGAAGGACAGCTCAGAAAGTAATGGCAGCAACATGTCACTCTGGACTGCCTTACACCAATCACATTATTTTACTCATACTTTGGGGGCAAACAGAACAGGCTAAAATTAAATTGCTTATAGCCCCTAAATTTAGGACTGTAAACATATGGCTCCTCTTATAGGTCTGGCCTTTCAGTGTTGGTATGTTGAAGACAGATATGTGCAAAGGGATCTATTCATGAAGCAACCAAAGAATAATCCACCTAATGGTAAAAATAATCGACACTGCAAATCTTCCTGTCCAAACAGCTCAGGCATTAAATATCAGATTATTCCTAGCGTGTTTTAACTTGGAAAAAAGCAGCTATACACCTTCAGTGGTAAGCAGGACTGTGAAATTTTACTGCTGCTCTCTGCAACTGCTAAAACACAATATATTACACCTCAGATTCGGAATAATATTCGATGTTAAGGTTTATTTTGGCCTCAAGGTGTTAACAGATCATGATGGGGCGTTGCGGGGGGGGGGTAATGCATATTTTGTATGGTGTATAGTGGCGATAGTTTGGCACGTTCGCAGAAATAGTAAAGCTGGACTTCAAACGTGTACTGCCCACTGTCATATCTCCGCCCCCGAAACAGTGCGCTCGCTCACAGCGGCACTCCGCTTGGCCACAGACTCTTTTGGGGAGTTTGTTATTGTGAGTAATCGCAGGAATCCGCAGCAACTCCACGCCACTTCCAGGAACTGGAGAACCAGCCCCCCGCTACACACACGGACTCACACACTAACACACACGCACACACACACAGCAACAGTGCCGGAGTGGGCGGGTTGCTGTCTGTAGTTACGTCTACCACCAAGAGCAGAGGGACTGATGATAAACATCGTGCCTGTAACCAGATCCCCGCAGCACATTGTGTTCCCTCTCCCACATGAAAACAACTAGCACCATCTTGCTCTGAGTAAACACTTAATCCTCTTGTTTATTCAGCTTGGGCCTCGATCATAGCTGAAAGTTAGATGCCCGACTGTCTCCTGTTTGTGCACCAATAAAGTACGGATGGAAGCATGTTGCTGATACCAATAAATCCCAGGGATACACTGAGCTGTGGCGAGCAAGCTGTTCCAGGGAAAGGAGATGTGACCCCCCCTTGGGGGGGGGGGGTGCCTTTCCCTTTAAAATGATCACTGATCCTGGGGTGAGCAAACTGTCCCCGTGACCACAGAGGGGTCCCCAGGGGAGCCCTCAGTGGAGAGGGAGTTATCCACAGGGGGATAGTGACACTGACCCAAGCTATTGGCTCAATTCCAAAATATTAAATTATACAAAGGGGGGGGGGGTTTGTCACTAGTCAAAAACTATCAGTTAGCCATCAAAATTAAGGCAAAAGCCTCCTGTCTACTAATAGCAACCATGAGCAAAAAAAATTAAAGTTGGGGGGAAAAGCAAAATTTTTGGACCAGTAGCAGTAAGCCTGCATTTTGGGCACAGTTTATTCATATAATTTACATAACTTTAATGCAAACCCTGCCGTTTATTTTTGGATGTCAACATTCATACATTTGTATGCAAAATGAGATAAATCCTAGCACAAAAAATTTGCTTACAACAGTAAAACAGCAGATTTTTTTTACATTAATTTGTTAAGTTGATGCTTCTCTGCAAACCAAGTTACAATGCTAAGCTTCTTATAGTAATTCACACAATTATACACGGTTTACATACAGGGTAATTTTTACTGGATCAATTCAAGGTAATTACCTTGCTCAAGGGCACTACAGCAGGAATGAGATTTGAACCTGCATCCTTTGAGGGAAGGCATCAGCGCTTATTGCTATTCTACATGCTGCACTACTTTTGTTTAAAGCTGCAATATAGTCATATATCCTTATATAATAATAGGAATAGGAATACAATTACTGTGGTGCTCCCAAAGGTTTTCTACAGGCGGCAGCTTGACCATCTCATCAACCCACAGGCCAAGCACCATCACTGCACACAGCTGCAGTGTAACATTGTGGAAAAAACCAGTTAGGTGGCTGAGAAAAATACAACCAGCAGGAAGTGGGCGTGACATCCACATTCACACCTACTGCATTGAGACTATTGTTCCTTGGAACTGGGTCCTCTATTCATATGGGTATACGTGACAGTTTAAAGGTAACATTTAGAGTGATCTCATGCATTTCATTGTAAAAGTAACCTATGCTTACATGCACAGTATTAAAAAAGATTTAACTGTTAAAAAAATATATACATTATATTTGGAGCCAGTCATCTTGGGTAATACAAAATAAACAAAAACAAATATAACTATGAGTATGTGTAGGACTAGGTAGCAGCAAAGTGGTCATTTGATCTGCTGTCTTGCTTTGGAAAAAAATCACTTTGGAAAAAAACTTCTGCTAAATACTGCATGTAAATGTTATCCTATTTTTAGGGCACCAGGTGGCGTAGTGGTTAGATGTGCTGTCTTGCATTCAAAGGATCGAGGGTTTAATCCTGCATCCCATTGTAATATCCCTGTTCTACTATTTACCCTGAATTGCTCCAGTAAAACAATTCAGTATAAGTAGATCAGTTTTCCCATGTATACATGGGTAAATAATTGTAAGTAGCTCAGCATACAAACCAAATACTAAGTTTGTATGCTAAGAAGAAAAGAGTCAGCAAAATGAAAAATGAACATGTAATAGTAACATTATGCACAAAAAGTGGCATCCAATATGTTCCATTTATGTTTTTCAGGGGAAAAAAATTCTGGCTTGCTACTGAAAGTAAAAGAAATGTTGACCTGCATGGCTGTCAAGGAGCCTTGCTGCCTCCGCCTATTTTTCTCCATTTCCCATAAGCTGCCCACTGTCCTGTGACAGAGCAGATACGTGGCTAGAGCAAGCACTGCCCCCTAACCAGCTGCAGCTGGATCTCTGTGCTGTGCTGTAGGGGTACGGTGCTGGGGGTGGTGCAGAGTAGGAGAGGGGAGGGAGCACTTCCTGAGCACGCCAGGGCTCGCTTGGCTGTCTCCTACCTCATCTGTCACGCACCGCAGCTACGCAGCTCCTGCGCTGACATCACTGGCGCCATCTGCACTCCTTACCCCGACCCTGGGGCCAAAGACTACTTTTGGGGCGTTGGTTGTCCGGGTGTAAAGTGTCCCTTGACACCAGTCACCTAATTGGGCCTTGCTACAACTCTGTTCTAGCTCCTGTCCCCCCAACTCAAAAAGAATGGCTCTGAACTTCATGCATTCTTATGGCAACAAGAGAATTCCCTCTTCTTAACTCTCATTGTAGTAATGCTTACACCAAGAGAAGAATGACCATGGAAACCAGCAAAGCAAACACGAGATTAGCAAGAGATCAAATCAGACTGAATATGGACTGCGCTGATATTTCAGTGAAAATGGAAATGTTTTAGTAATCGCAAAAGTCAAATTTCTATACAACTGTTCTCCAATAATTGCATTGTTTACACTAAGTTTTTATATTTGTATTTGTGTAACTATTTTCAAAAACTTAAGATAATTAAGATGTCCAGAGTGACAAAAAATACTTCATACACAAGTATACAAATAAGCCCTGCAGATCAAAAAAGATATTTTATTCAAAGTCTCAACAAAAATAATAATCCATGCATTTTAATGGTGCCAAAACGCAGGGGAGACAAAACATAGGCGTGTTCGTGTGTTCACATCCCCATCTCAATTCAGGTATGTTCATGTCATGCAACAGCCAAGCATGAGAGAGGCAATGCGATGGCAGTGTTCACAAATGCTGTGATACTCCAGTGTCACATTCATCCATGTGACACCAGGATGGCATTGTTCAGTGTGCTCAGTACTGTCACCTTCTTTCTTTATTTGATTTATGAATAGCACTGTGTCAGAGCAACAAGGATACATGAACAGGACACCAAGAAACTGCAAATATGTCCACATACTTAGAGCAAAAGCCAAAGCTGAAAAGGTTGCAATATCTCACAGGTATGATCATATGGCACTACGTGACGAGTTCCAGAAAGTTGTCCAGAAATTCCACATTTTAGTTTTCATACGGAAAACAAATTTAACACTTTTGGTCATTCTAATATTACAGAAGGAACTTCAGGTGTCAACCATTGCAGCAAAATGCATTTCTATATGAAGTATGATAGAATAATCAGCCTACATTCAATAACTTCATCATAAAAAGAATCTGGGTTGTGGTTTCACAAAAAATAGATGTTAAATGGTTGAGTGAATACCTTTCTATTCATATTCCCGGAACAAATGTATTAAAATGTCCAGGATGGCTTTATATTTAAAACACAGTTCTCATATCACTGAAAATGTCTTGTGAAGACACACTGGAGTAAGAGGCAGATTAAGGTCTTGCTCCTGGATGCTGAGGGAGGTACAAGCAGGGAATATTTTGGTAAATATACATGACTGCTGAAAAACACTAAAAGATATTCAAGGTCACGCTCCCATTCTCACTTCCTGCATGATAAGAACCTGAACCGACCCTTGTTAAAATTGTGAATAATGCAGAAGACACCCATGGAGTAGATCAGTGCAAGGAGCTGTTTTCCACTTTAGTTAATTCTGTCTGCAGTCTATTCTCTTTTTTTAAAGACTGTAATAAAACATCATAGATGTAGGCCTTTACAAGCAACCACTTTGCAGCTACACCACACTCCTTTCTGCAGTTTATTTACAGTCACAGCACAACTGTCTATACAGCAGTCCTTTACATGAGTATCCAAGAATCTCATTAGAAAAGTTATTTTACAGAAGAAATCCTGATAAATGAGGGATGGGTATATATAATCCACGCTGAATGTGGAATGATGATGTGAGGTTTGACAGTTTTAGCATTTTTCAAATAGCTTTTGTCCTGGGGTTTTCTACAGTTTTCCAAGAATGGTGCAAAAAGTAAAAAAGTACCAGTGGTCAGCAATACTTACCCAGACTTCACCACAGTACAAGAATTCTGTTCATCTCTGACCAGATGAACTGAGGGATCCATCTAAGCAGATTAATAACTGGTGCACTCAAGACAAACACTAAGATTGCTGGGAATGGACGCCATGTCACTGAGTGCTTACACAGAACACCGGTTTGTTCTACCATGTTTGTTTTCTGGTCAGACCTGAAGGGTATGGAGCATGGGCGATAAATCAAAGCTCACCTCTCATACTACATCTGTATGGCATAACACCCACTTGACAATACAGCTACTCTTGGTATCCTGTGTTGGACCTGCCCCTTAATCTACACATAAAGTTTTTTTTCACCCTCATTTTCCAAAGCTTGCTGAAAATTAGTTTCACTTTTTCAAGATTAACAACGGATCAGAATTGGTTCACAGCAGAAAAAACAGTACAGCATGCTGACACTTCCAAAAACATCCACATACATAAGACAAGGTAAAGGGTTGTAATATTTTGTGGTTTTACCATTGAAGTGGTGGTATTTAGTGAATAGTACAAGAATTGTTAGTGTTCGAGAGGCAAACGCCACAGAGAGTGACACAAATGCTGGTCTTAGTCAAGTGGAAAGGGAAAAACAAAGTATATATCAGCAGACTTCAGTACCCTTGCATCAGTATTGTGTGCAATACTGTGCCTATGTGTGGGGGGGTGCAGCCTGTTTGTCTTTATTCTAACAAAGTAGCTGGGAATTGCCTAAGGGCACTCATCACTAATGAATAGAGCACCGTGTGTGCGTGAGTGTGCATAAAAATGGCCTGTTTATCCTCATCCTGACAAATTCAGTAGGCTCAGTCTGGAGACATGCATCTCAAATGCATGTAGCTTCATGCCTGTGTGTCTGCTACTTATATATCCAATATACTGTAATAACTGGTTTAACAGTTAAAATGTGTTCTTGAAACATTGAGAGCTTAACGAAACAGAGGAATAACAGATCATTAATACAGTATATTGCATAAACTGAGCTTGAATACTGCACATGTGCAACAAACAAAAAATAGACTACATGCTATTATTAAAGGTATAACTAAAAACAGAAATGTCTATTTTAAGGAGAACAAATATGAAACTGTGACTTTTTTCTAAATGTTGCAGTAGTAAATATTGTGTGTATATACAGAACATGTTGCATCACACTTTGGGAGTTCCACAAATCAATTTCATTGTCTTTCTAAAATGACAATAAAGATTAATTGAATTCAACTGAATTAACTGCAGAGTGGCTGTTTAGATAAGACTGTCCTACCTGCTGTAAGGTTGTGAAGGCATTTGAGATTGAGGGGTGCTCCGAGGGCCTGTGTTCTTGAGCAGGGTCTGGGAAGAGGGCTCTGCAAAGCTGAGGCAGTAGACCCTTTGCACCACAACCTGCACATGGCGAGCTGACCAGTCGGCCCAGCCACAGGCCTCTGTCAGCTCCAGCAGCGAGTCGCACACCTCTCTGTCTGTTTCAGACTCCTGAAGAGCAGGCTGGCACTGCTGGGGTGGCACCTAGGAGACATTCAAGAGGCTCACACTCTCCACCTGCACAGCAGTAACATCAATCCTTCCAGCTCCGTGCACCCACTGCCGCACCCATCCAGCTATCATGTACAAAGGACCCAGGCTAAAATCCCACCTCCTGTTGTAATGCCCTTAGCATAGAACTTACCCTAAATTAATCTAGTAAGAAAACCTTACCCTGCTGTATGAATGAATAAATTCAATATAAGTTGCTTAACCCTGTAAATTACTTCGGAGAAAAGTGTCAGGTAAACAAAACATATGTAAACTTATACAAAACTATATATTTATAGCATTCCTGGACAGTTCCCTGTACTTGATATTATAACTGGAGGCTAACTGACCTGTGAAGCAGTGGGCATCTTCTGAGAAGCAGGACCACTTCTGTTTGTCAGGCCAAACACTCGGGTCAGCGGGTATGGGGGACAAATTGTTGGTGTGGCTTGAGGACAATCTACAACCAGCTCGCCCTCCTGGATCAACTTCTGGCTGAAATGTGTGTTCAGGATGACAGTGTGACTTTGATCCTTTAAAGTTAGCTTCTGCCTGCAGGGAAGATGAGTAACATATATAAGCACCACCAGTTGTGCTTAGCAAGGTTTGTGTGCAACATTTCACATTTGGCAACAACCGTTCTACAAATTTTCCCTCCCAAAAAATGTCTGGCCTTAAAGACCTGTATTTAACATACCTCACTCTTTTAAAACATAGTCTTGCAAAAGCTTAGTCATGTAATGCATTCCTCTGCACTATGAATTCTCAAAACTCAATGATGTAATTATTGTTTGTTACGTTTCAATTATACAAATTTGTATGTCCACAAGAACATGAAATTTGAAATTCTGCATAATTACTTCAACAGGTAACATTGGTTATCATAACACAACATACAAAAGTATGCTTTTATTAATGATTTATTAATGTCTACCTGTGTGCCTTAAGCTGCTTCATACTTATTATTCTTTGTACACTAACCAAATACTTCCAAAAAACAGAAGCACGCATATTGTCATGGTACTAAGCAAGAAAACTGTGATTTAGTTCCATTTTTGTGCCTTTATGACTGTTTTTAATCATAGTTCATTTAGTTATTTTACAGGTATTCAATGTTCTGACGCAAGTTTGCGTCAATGTGCACTGTGGAAAGTGTATTTGGGGAAGACAACTGTGGACGGGAGTTTAATGGTTATGAGTGACCTGCACTGGGTTTTAAGATGTTTTGTGACTTTCCTGGTACTGTCTGTCGTGTCTTGCCCGGCACTGTGTATCAGGCAGTGAGTCTGTGTCAGAACCAAATCTGTTGTCTGTTATGGGGGGGGGGGGGGGTATAAAATCACTATTAGGTTTCATTGTTTCAGTTCAATTTACATTCCAGTAAGGACAAAACAAGTAAAAATGAACACACACTCACCAAACCAAAATTCTAACAGACAAAACTAACTAAATTGGTTTATGGAGTTTGAGATCTAAATAATTTGGGAAGATCTTGCTAGCCCCTCAGCTTTCAGGAGGCACACAAACCCAATTTTGGTCTTCATAACACAAAGAAACACCTCATAAGCGGAAGTAGGGATATTAAATGACACTCCTTGTGAAGTTAAATTCTCCTAACTCGAAAAGGCTTATCTTGGGGATTACTGTGTTCACGTTACAATAATTTCCTAGCTGGTAAAATGTAGACTTGGCATAACATCAAGACTGATAAGGCACACAACACAATGACAAATTATAAACACTGTGCTTTAAAATTCAGATAAAATTAATCTGGGGCATAAAGGCAAATATTTGAAATGTTTGGGAATGTGATTTGCTGCGGCATGCACCTCTTGTTTGCCTTCATTGTTCCATCATTGCCGTGACACTAACTTCGAACTGGGACTGTTGTAATGCACTGACCTCTCAGGTTACTGCACTTCACAAAGAGCGTAAAAAGCCCTGCCCATTTCAGTCAATAACAGCCATGGTGTAGACTTTGCACTGTGAGGCGTGGATAAGGTCAAATGAAAGCAAAAGGCTGAGAGGCCCTGCTCTTACATAAGAACTGAGAAAAACTAGAAGAGTGCACAAACTGTGAGGGTGCATGGCTCAGATAAGCCTCTTCCCTCCCACTAACTCACCACAGTGGTCAAAGACTATCACCAGACGCATCACACCGTTTCACGCTCCCTCACACAGCGGAAACGCTTGCTGATAAAACAGCGATCACGCACTGCCTAACAGCTCTGCCCACCTCCAGTTCGTCGTTCTTGAAATCTTGACCTGAAATACTCACATCAGCTTCTGACGCTTCCTTTCTTTAGTGGCTCGCAAAATGTTCTATGGCAGGGGGACTATACTTGGTGTTATGAATGGTTTGTGCGTTTATCACTGAAAAAATTTGCACGTGAAATAAAATTTACATTTGGGCCATAGCCTTGTGCTCACTGAAGTCACTTACCCTGATTTGCACCAGTAAGAATGCCCTGTGGAATAAACAGGTACAGGTATCCACATTTTCAGTATACAAATCCTTGGACTTGCACTCTAAGATAATTAAAACCCTCCCTTGATATACACACCAGAAACTGTTATGCACCCCAGCCAGAATCAAAATTTACAAAAACAAATACAATTTCTAGTACTTTATTAATATTATGACAATCATTATTATCATGACTATTATTATCATCAGTGGTACAATTATTATCTATTGTATTTAAACAGTGGATGACAATAATTTGGTTAAGTGGATATAACAAATACGTAAAGAAAGCATTACTACTATAAAGTTCTGTAAATGACAGACTGCGAAATAAGCAAATAATTTTTCAGTTATTTCATTTTTCTTGATGTCTTCATTTGAATGTTCCCATAACATGTCATTATGTACAGTACACAAAGACATTATTTCTAACCAATATGAAATGTAAGTATATTCTTATTTTTAATTAAGTAACAAAAATTATGATGTTTTTAATCTCCTAATGACACTGCCATTTGCTTAGTCCTTAATGATTCTCACCAGAGGATTTCTAGTCTGTCTGACGTGCCATTAGTTGCCAAGCCCGAGGTTATGTTAAAGCATGACCTTTGTACCCAGAACTTGTCTTTTACCAGCTTCTGTTTGGAGCTGTTAGCAGAGCTCAGCCCACTTGAGCACAGGTAGAAACAGAAGGATATGGTATATAAGCCTAAAAGAACAGCTTCTACCCAGTTCCAGAAAAATATAACAGGCCAAAAGCAGTAACTCCCAACTACAATAACTTTATTTTCAGTAACAGTGAGGTGTAATGCAAAAAAACAGTCACCACTAATTAAAAACTACAATTGTAAAGGGTGGGGTAGAAAATCAGCAACGCCTAGAGCTCTGGTGATTAAACATTGGAAAAACCAGGCAATCAAACACATAAAAATATAATTTTATATATGCAGCATGTACCAAAATTTGGAAAGAAAAAGTGTGACTCCCACTCATTAAAATAATTTATGAATTCCACTGATTTGCAATTGTATAACACACAGCACATAAAATATTTGAGGGAAAATTCTACTATTAATTATTTAAAAAAAAATAATCATGTAACACATTGGAATGACCAAGTCACGTGATGTGACCCCCATTAATGTGGTTCTGCGTGGATGAATTGTAACTGCAGATTTGTAAAATCATCAATGCACAACTCAGTTACAGTATCTGAGGGGTTTAAACCTGAATTTTTTACCACAATTCTGTCCATGATAACTATCTCCACTCCTCAGAAGAGTAAAACATCATGGAAATAAACTGTGGAAAGACAGAAGGGAAGGCAGGTAAAGCATGGGGGCCCATGTCAAGTGCACCCCCTCAAAGTATGAAATCTTCCACCTGATCTAAAACAAAAATGCACAAACTAAGTAAGTTTCTCTTCACCAGCTTTGGTGCCATAACCGAAGAGGTCCAGACATCTCAGACACCCTCCTCATTCCCTCCCTGCACACACTACCAGGGCGAGGTTGCAAAACTCGTTCAGTGACATCAGCAGAGATCATACACTAATGGCCAAAAAGACTCCATGCCTCTCACCCACACACACACACACACTTTAACCATAAAACAGTTAAGAAGCTGAGATAAAAAGATGCCCAAATTAACCATGAGCTACACACCCAGTCTGTCCAAGACACACAGTCCACCACCACCTGTTTGGTGCTGTGCAATGGTTGTTACTTATATTTTGACAAAGGTGAACACTACTTTTTGAAATTAAAATGTACATGGTGTGCAAAAAGCTATTCCACTTTTAGATATCAACATACCCAAACTTTAATCCAGTTTTAATTAACATTCACAAAGAAAGTCGCATCTTTAGGCCTTTTTTTTTTTTTTTTAAAGCTTGACAGGAAGTGTGACGTAAAGTAAACTGGCATGGCCACTGCTAATACGTCAGACTGATGTGTTCGGGCTCGTTCCAAAGGTAAGACTTATCCAGCCACTCATCAACCTCCAAATATGGTTGATGCCTCTAGGAAGTTCTTGTCCACCTCCACAGGGAAGAGGGGAGCATCTGGGCTATTTTGCTCAGCTGTAACTCTTAACATGTCTGCAGCTCGTTGATGGCGCCTTGTGGAAAACATTAAATATTAATTCAAAGTCAGCAGTTTGTACAAATTTAATGAATTCATAACCCCAGTTCTTTACGACAAAGTAAATTCTTAACCTCTTAATGACTGAGCAGTACTTCAGTCTCACCACACCTCATACCACCACATTTCACCCTGCATGCTCCTCTGTATAAACATGCTTGCCTCATATTTACTCATTAATTTGTCTGCTTATTTGTTTCATCACTCATGTATGCACATATGAGTGATGAAACCGATAAGCACATTAATAAAATGACATCCATTCATTCATAGTATTTACATCTGGGTAAATTATGGTTTACATGTTCAGCCACACCCTCTATTGCTGCGGGTATATATTTGCTGCATTCAGCACATCAGTACCATCTGGGTAACCCAGGCATATTTACATTTTGATTTTGCAGATGCTTTTCTACAAAGCTACGCACAACTCGGAGTAAACAAAAGCACATCAATAGACAGATAGACACGTGATTAAAAAATTATAGTCACTTAGTCCAATGACTGTTTTTGCTTCCATTCTTAACACCAGTAGCTGTGAAGAATCGATAGGAAATACAAAGTTGATCATGACAGATGAGGTGATGCAAATTTATGGAATGGTGAAAGGGATTCAGCAGTTCTGAAAGACGGAGGGAGCTCAATCCACTAAACAGGAGACAGAACTGGCAACCAAAAAGCTTTTCTAAATTTGGACTTTTTGTGCATGCAAGGAGCCAGCAAGGAGCCAGAGGTGGAGGTGTGCAGTGGTCTGAATGAGGCATAGCAAGTGAGCCAACTATGTTGGTTCATTTTGTCGGACACTGAGACAGTCCAATTCAAGGTGGAACTGTAACTTCACACAGGCCTGCACCTGATAATTGACAGAGAGGGGAACACCGTGATCCGGAAGCTCTGTGTCACTGTGGATGTCATGAATTATCATGTTTGTTTGCAATGACAGATCAGCGAGTGGTTTCCTTCCCAAATCTGATGTGGTAGTGACCGCAGCTCTGAATTTAAAAAAAAAAACTGAAGGAATACAGGGTCAATCCAAATGGCACGCCAGCAATGTACTGCACTGAATGTGTTTTCAATTGAGCCTGCTGGCGTCTGCCTCAGCGTGTCCCCACAATGATTACGAACTGTTCTTCAGCACTGCTCAAAATACTCCCAGTGTGTTTTCCAGCTCTGTGTTGCTGGAAGCCACCTGACCACTGCCAGGAAGAGGAACGTGAGACATTCCCAGGAGCCGTGCTGACGTCAGACTGGCATGCAGCCTGCGCCCTCCCCTTCCCCCCGCATGGAAATTCCAGAGCAAGCCGGATGCAGGGCTCATATGATGCAGGCTGTGTGTGAAGATACAAAGACACACACTGCTCTCCACTGTCTGGAGACGACAGGCTTTGAAGGAAATTTAACTTCAGAGTGACAACGTGAAAGACATCATAGTTAGGAGGACCTCAAGCTGTATCCATTCACACAAAGAACAGAAAAAGAATGCTAAAAACACCATTCAAGTGTCTAGAGGGCCTTGCATCACCTCAAAAACTAAAGAAATAACAAATGCAGGGCATGTATGTAGTTTTATGTATTTATATAGTGTATAGTATGTTTATATGAACATACAAAACATTGTTGGGCTACTGAATACAGACTAAGGGAAAACAAAATACTAACACTTTATTAGTTATTCACAAATGCTTATAAACTATAAAAGTTTATGTTGTATGTTAAAATGTACTTGCACATTATATATACACAAAATGCAAATGTAGACTGTATGTACTGTATAACAACTGAGAACTAAACTTATTTTCAATTGTAAAGTTTATTACGGGTACAAACAGACAGTCTATTTACTATTCAACAGTTTGTTTTACATTTGCATCACATGTAAGGCAGCAGATGTTCTTTTTTCCATATTACGATTTTTTTTTTTTAGTAGGCATCTAGGCTACAGCTGACCTCATCACAAAACAGACCATGATTCACATCTTCTCCAAAACAATGTAAAACTGAAAGCAAAAAAAAAAAGAAAAAAAAGAAGAAACTCTACTCCACAACAGACTAAGCTTCAGATACAAGTCCACAATGTTGTTTGACACCACCACTCTACAGGTACACATCACTCCAGTAGGTACCTACAGAAGTACAAACAGCCAATAGTGTAAACAACAACACAGGCAGTGCTACATAGCCAAAGCTGTTTAATGTTCCAGCCAAAGGTCCCCAGTCATGTCCCAGCATGCTTCTGGTTTTAATGATCCTATGGTGAGTGGGCTGCATAGCAAAGTGGATTATCAGTGTTTTCCCATGCTTCACCACAAAGAGCAGTGATGAGAAGCTCCCCAGGAATTCACAATAAATATGTGCATGACGGCTTTAGAGTTTTTATTGTTATATATGGGATAATTATCTGGCAATATGCTGGTACCATTTAAACTGTATTGCACCTCTTATGAGGAGCATTGCTAATTCGCAGGAAAGATAAAACACGACAAAACACTTTAAACACCAGTTACTTAATTAGAAAACACTTTGTGTTGCCATTAATTCGCATATTCATAATCCATAGTGCAGTATGTACACTATGTTCAGAACAGGACATTTTGCACCTCAGTGTTGACATTGCTGTCACTGCGTTACACACAGGAAATGGCAGGGAACATGGGAGGGGTTTGGAGATCTATGTATAAAGGGAAAACGCGCTAGAGTAACCTGCTGGCATCCGCGGCTTGATTTGACACAACAACCGGCATTTAAATAAACTTGCTTATTTTAAAAATTAAAAGCAGAGTAAATGCAGTTATGTGGCATAAACACGTTCACACAAAGTAAAAATAGTGGCAACAGCTGATAACATGCCAGCGTGGGCCCATCTGGCTTTGCATAAACAGCATACAGTACAGTTTATTACAAAACGGGTTCTGTGCAGGTACTGATATTTAGGTATCGATTTTCAATGGGTGTTATACCAAAAACTTGAATACAGATGGTCCCCATTTTACGGTGGGATTACGTTCCGCAAAACCCATCGTAAGTCGAAAATCCATTTAATTCACCCAACCTACTATCACGTCTGTGGCCGCTTCAGCAATGGAATGTAGGCGGTCTTTCCGCCCCCATCTTCAGACTAAGCATTGATTGGACAATGTGAACCAATTGTGGACAGGATTACGTTCCTACCCAGACTTCCTGTCAGCGCTCAATCTTCCGCTGGGTTCAACCGGTTGTATACACTAGCGACCATGTAGCAGACTGGGAGATGCAGAGTGCTACTGCTGGCCATCATCATGAGAAAGTTGGACCATTGTAACTCGGGGACCATCTGTATAGAGAGTATATTTTGGTCATATACATACATTTTAAACACATATAAACACTGATCTGAGGATTTTAAATTATTCCACTACATTTCCATGAAAACTGGCCATTTTCCAGTATGTAGCTGCTGATGCACACGAGCCCCAGCTGACACACTTGAAAACTCACACCCTTCCACTTCACATACAGGTCCCAGCATGGATGTGTTCCCTGCTGGCATGCTGCAGTGTGTGCAAATACCACTTGTGCTTTGGCCCTGGGCTTAGTTCCAGAATGCATGCCAAGTGTGCAGCCACAAAGGGTGAAATAACACATAATTCATGAGTCAGCTTTGAACTTACCAGGAAAAGGTGTAATTGTGCTCCTCTAAATGGGAAGCAGTGTGTTTAATACTGGTTGGAGCTCTCACAGTCTCTCTCTCTCAAACACACACACACACACACACACACACACACACACACACCTAACAGCAATACTTTAGAATCCCTTTGTCCAGGTATTCAACTGCATTACATAAAAATGTGAAATGCAAGAGTTGTTTTAGTTTTATTAAAGTTCATAATTATCATGGGTGTTAATGGATTATAATATGGCTTCCCCATTGTTAACAGAGGTCCAAAATTATTTATATAGATTACAATGCCACCTACTGATAAACAATTTACAGTATATTCATTAATTTCTATGTGATATTCAGACAATCTATGTGTGCTGTTTTTACAAAACTAAAATAAGCTGTAAGAAATTGTGGAGACTGCAGAACATACAGAAAAATACTATTGGTGTCTCAATAAGAACACGTGCGTTCCTGGGGACAAAGACTTGGTCGGCACAAAAAGTGCCTGATCTGTTGCTTGCAGCTGAACTATTTCACTTTGGCCAAACAATCTAAAGCTGCTGCGATCACTGATGTTTGCACTGGAATACTACAGCAGAACAGTGATAAACTCAATTCCTGTCTCATTAAAAATCATTACAGATGGTCCCCGAGTTATTACTGTCTGACTTCCGATTTTTCGACTTTACAATGGTGTGATAGCGATGTGCATTCAGTAGAAACCATGCTTAAAATTTAGAATTTTTCTCTGGCAAGCGATATGCGGTATGATAGTTACTAGACTTCATAACTCCTTCCCTTTCTGTAGGCACCTAGGAATCTGATTTCCACTTAAACTTTCCCCTGACTTTTTCCCTCCTGTACTTACTTATATAATTTAATTATTTATTATCTCTTTCTTGTATGCACTGGGCATATTGTTGTCATAAGAATTTCCCTAGGGATCAATGAAGTTTTATCTTGTCTTATGAAACTCTCTCATGATGCTGAGCAGCAGCGATCTGCATCTCCCAGTCTGCCACGCGGTCTAGAGTGTTCCGTGTTGCAAGTATTTTTCTGGATATATCCCTGTAATTATGTTGTGTTTTGTGCATCCATCATGTCAACAAATTGCCCACCTGTGTCTGTGTCTTCCGAAAATGGCATGAAAGTGGCAAGTTCATAATAATTTTTAAGGTAGGCTTAGCTAGGCTATGATGTTTGGTAGGTGTTATGACATGGGTGGGTGGAAGCAATTGCGAGACACCACGGTAAGAAGTTTAAGTTCCGTTAAACTCTTTACTGAGTATTATTTCTGACAAAGAGCGTTACCATTAGCCGGGAGCTAGCGTTAGACATTAGCAATTGGCAGTAAACAAAAACGGAACACAACTGTCACAATTCAAAATAAACAAAATACAAGGTCTTAGCAAGACAGGGGTTGCAGGAGAGTTCACAAAGACAGCGGAAACTGAGCACCGATAGGAAGTCCGGGTAGGAACTAAATCCCGTCCACAACTGGTTCCTACGCCAATCAATGCTCAGTCTGAAGATGGGGGCAGAGAGACTGCCTACTAACAGGGAGTCCAGGTGGGAACTAAATTCCGTCCACAATTGGTTCCTACACCAACTTGCTTAGTCTGAAGATGGGGGTGGAGAAACTGCCTACATTCCGTTGATGAAGTTGCCACAGTAGGCGTGACAGTAGGTTAGGTGTACAGGTATGTGCTGTCTAACAACAGGTTGGTCAATGACAAACCGCATATACGACAGTAGTTAGTGGCCTAGGAACAATAGACTATACCACATACAAGTCAAAGCGGACGTGAAGCAGCGCATGTACACTATGATGTTCGTGCAATGACGAAATCACCTAACAACATAATTCTCAGAATGTATCCCCATTGTTAAGTGACAATGCATTTTCAACGTAACCCCATCGTAAGTTGGGGATCAACTGTACAATGATTAAAAAAAACTAGTAAACATACATAAACAGGATAAGACAGCTGAATTATAACAAAACGATGGTATCCAGTACAAAACTAGCAATGCATACGAAATATCACTCACCATGGTGGGTACACACAGACAATGTCCCCAGGTCCAGCCAGCAAGTGGGTGGCAGTGTCCTTGCTGAACAGAACCAACAGCTCCTCACTGGCACCATCCAGGCACGTGCTGGTGAGAAGGGACTCCAGTGGTTTGCAGAGCGTCAGCTGCAGACCACAGTCCTCCTGCACTGACAGCATCTTCAGGACCAGCACACCGGGACTGGTGCCTGGCCAAAGGACAAAATGTAAGTATTAACATGAAAAGATGTCACCGAGTTGTACTTCCCACGTGAGGAAGTACAAAAAGGTTTTGTGTTTTATGCAAACATAGCAATGCTGAAGCAGTCCTTCTAGTGGCTCTTTTCAAGGCCGAAAATCACTATTAACTTATGCTGTAAATACACTGCCCAGCCAAAAAAAAAAAAGTCACCACCTGGATTTAACTTAGTGTTATGATGTGGGGTTGCTTTAGTTGGTCAGGTCTAGGTTCAGCAATGTTATGTGCCCAAAAAATGAGGTGAGCTGACTACCTGAATATACTGAATGACCAGGTTTTTCCATCAATGGATTTTTTATTCATATTCCAAGATGACAATGCCAGGTTCAAATTGTGCTCAAACAGTGCTTCAGGGAGCATGAGACATCATTTTCACACATGAATTGTCCACTAGAGTCTGGACCTTAACCCCATTGAGAATCTTTGGGATGTGCTGGAGAATACTTTACGCAGCGGTCCAACACTCCCATCATTGATACAAGATCTTGGTGAAAAATCAACATGACTCTGGACGGAAATAAATGTTGTGACATTGCATAAGCTTATCAAAATGATGCCACGGCGAATGCGTGCCCTGATCAAAGCTAAAGGAGAACCAACAAAATATTAGTGTAACTTGGGGGCAACTTGTCACTTTAGGTACAGTTTTACATGGCTGTTGGGATTTGTTTCTATCCAAAAGGAATCCATGAGTGAGGAACGTGAAGAAAGAGACCATTGGGATATTTCTGCTGTGGAGAAAAGATCTACAGGAAGGTGGTCATTGAACAGCAGATTGTTGCTGGGTCTCAGCAGGGAAGAAGCAGTGGTAAATTTTACATTTCAATTTTGAATTCAGGGTTTGTGACCTAGTAAAAACCACCTATGCATGTTCTGCTGAAAAAAGGTTAAAATTGTGGAACTGTGTAATCGTTTTTATATTGTGAGGCATGGTTTGTGAAATAGACAAGACACCAGCTCAGAGATAAATCACACACACCCACTCACAGTCACCAGATTACCAGAAACACACATTTCGACCATGGGAGAACACCCTTGCAGGCAACATATTGAGTCCACAAAAAATGAGCTGGGTTTGAATCCATGTCAATTAAAAAAATAGTTGTTTTTCACACTGTGGTTCCATTGTAATGCAGGAATAATGTAACCATTTTAGGGGGCTATGCTGTCAAGATTCTGGAACCTTTTGTTACTATGGGAACATTAAACATCCCTTAGACTACAAATGTGCCCCAAATACTATACATGTCCATTAATTTCTTTCCTACAAAACTAACTTCTGTCAAAAATGTATAAATTACTTATCCATATGCCAATATATTGGCCTGCTGGGACTTGTTCCGATGTAAGCATTAGACCAGGCTCTCTGTCTATGTGTGTACTAGAAGCTGAACAATACACAATAAAGTGTTAATTTCAATATTGTATACTCTAGCTTCAAAATGTAAAGATTTAAATTTAGGTTAAAAAATGTCTGAAACCAGATTTAAAATAGCAATCCCATAGAAAAGGTGTTACATTTATACAGCATGTGGCACCTCAGTGAAAGAGTATAAAGAAATATTATTCACATTCATGTTTGGAGGCCGACTATGCTGTGTCACTGCAAAAAGTATACATGTACAGAAGGCAAATAACAGAATAAATATATTTAATAAAAAAAGCTGAAAAGATGTCTTTATGCAAGAATACCACATGCTTTTCAGAAATGACTGATCAATGTGGAAAGATTTTCTGATTATTACAATGACAAATAATTTAGGACTCAAGTTGCGTAGGTTTATCATCGTTATACATTTGGTCAGGAAATGCATTTCATTGCTGTGGTCCAGTAAAGAAACTCTCGCAACAAATAAGTGAACTCAGCTGTCTGAATGATGCAGAACTTGTTTTGCATTATAATTCTCGCGGGCCAAAAACTGCAACTTTCCGCCTTTGTTCTGCATGAGGATCTGCATATTTGCAGTTTCTTGGTGCACCGTTTCAGAAGCACTGTGTTGTTGTTGACTCAGTGCTCTTCTATTGTTAATAGGAATACAAAACTAAAATAATAATGTGGTCTCATTTCTGAATCTATTCGGCTCCAAGCCCGTGCCTGTGTAAATGACAATGTAGTTCTGTGAAATATTTCAAGTATTCTCATCTTGGACAAAGGTGTTAGCTAAATATTAATCAGTTTCCTGACTTAAAAATATTAGAGGTTGCAAAGCCTAGACTATAATAAAGCAACAGCTCATAAAGGAAAACAACCACCTGCAAGATTCACAGGAACAAGATATTTTAATGGCAATTTTGGACAAATGTCAAATTGTACTTGAAACAGTCCCCGAAGACCCCACATTTAAATATCTCTAAAAACTATTCTCAGAGCATTCACAAGCAATTTATAAAAAATAATGTAGCTACAAACTGTAATACGTGTTTACTGCAAAATAAGAAGACTAGTATAAATGCCTACTGTGAAATAATGTTTCATTTTCTGAGCCATTTGTTCTTAACTTGTCTTGTTCAGCAAATACATAAATATGAACCACTAATTGTTATTAAAAAGTTTAATGTTGACACATAAAAGTTGTGTTGGTTGTTAGAGGACTGTTAACCATTTAAAGTTAACTGAGTTTAAATACATGCAATGACAAATTATGTAAAAACCTCTCATATCCTAGGAAGGGAGCAAAAATTTAATCAAAATAACAGTTAATGATTATTATAATTTTATTTTAGAATAGACATGTGAAAGACAAAGTATTTCCTTTATAGTCTCAGAATACATTTGGTGAGAAAATAGTAAAATTACATTTGTCGTCCATCAATTCACTCACTTCAAAAAAGCGATGTAAGCTGTCAAAAATACCCCAAGGAGGAGCGTGCGAGAGCAACAGAAATGGAAAGAGACAAACACTTTTCCTAAGCAGAAAAATCAGTGGGTTTCCTTTGTTCAGACACGTCAACAAATACTTAAGAGCCTGAACCTGGCTGATAAACAGAGCTGCGCCCACAGTGGAACTGGAACTGCGAACATTTGCACATACATAGCGATCACAGAACTGTGTGCATTATGTCATTCTCTACAAGCCTGGAAACTGACGGTTTAGAGACGACACAAAGTGGCCACGAAGATGTGACGCAATTTTAAAATGGGTCACAGGTTTGGCGTCCTTTCAATTTCCCTTGACAACCTTGCGCCAGCTTTTGCGATACTAACCACGTGAGACTGGGGCCTGGCCGGCTCACCTCAGCTCGTCGTGACACAGCTGGCTTATAAAGTGGAAGAGGAAAAAAGCCCACGCATGCAGAAAGCTTCCTGTCACCGACATAAGTGATCTTTTGCCCCTTTGAGCTCTATTGTGTTGGGCCTCGCCAGCATGCGCTTCCTGCACGCGCTGCCTCGACCGCAAACATCTACTAACTACCCGGGTGCTTTCGAAAACCGGCCTTGATGCTCTCGGGCATGATGTGAGAGACAAGACATTAGATAAGATGTATAAGCGCACAAAGGAAAAACACACTGCCACTTTCCACTAAATGACAGACACTGGAAACATTGCCACAGTAAACATGTGAGGGTGTCTGCAACAAAACAACAAAATAACCTTGCAGTAGGCTTATTTTTTAGCTTCCGTTTGCTTTTTTAAGGGGAGAAAGGATTGAAAAATTATTCTAACTAATATTTATATGTAGAAAGAAGCTCCGCAGAGGGCAACTGTACCATCACAAAGCAGGGGTATTACGGAAATGAATGCCACTTGGATTGGAAAATGTTATCAAGTCATTGCTGACTCCTGGGTAACCACTGACATGGTTTTCAAGGCAAGAGAAACAGAAATGGTTTGCCATTACCTTCTTTCAGCATTTCTTTTCCTCAGAGGGGTCCAGACACGTAGGAGAACATGCAAACTCTCCACACAAACACACACGCCTGAACTGGACTTGAACCCCACATTCGGCAAGCAGCCCAGGAGTCACCAGCTTACCCCACTGTATCACCACACCCCTCAATTAATGTCAAACTGATGGTAAAATGTATGCAGGTACAACTGAATCACAGTTTCAGTATCTGAAGGGTCTGAACATTTAACCACAATTCTGTTCATGATAGTGGTCATGGTCTCCATGCCTAAAAGTGAAACGCCATGCAAATAAATTGTGGTCAAGTTCACCCCCTCAAGTGTGAAACGTGCAGTCAATATTTAAGCATGGACAACGTACGCACACAGTGTACTTATAACACAGTCACTGTGCTTCACACACGGTTCCTAAAGCAGCACCTGGGCCACTCTCTGAGCTTGACTACTGCTTAAAGTGACTTAAGTCATCCATGAGTGGCACAACATCTCTAAAGTTCAAATGTGTGAATCATTATACACGTCACCAAGCAACACCAAGCCCATCCTTTAAATTAAATAGCAGTCTTCAACATAGTACAAACTCACAAGACAAAAGGCGCTACTCTTTACAGGGCACCTTTATCCTGTTTATCAGCCACTTGTAGAGTTTCCATCAGCACCAGGAAGAGCTGTAGGCAGACCAGCCATAGCTGTCTGAACCACCAAAGGGCCAAAGGTCACAAGTGGTCATTTAGTAAAAAAAAAGGTATTCAACTTGACTTGGTTTTGGCTAAAAGTTTTGGCAGTGACACAAATGCTGTGTTTTGCAAACTTTGCCGCTTCAGCATTTTTAGATTTTTTTTTTTTTAATTTTTACATGTTTCTATAGTATACTGAAGAACAATTATAAACATTTCATAAGTTTCAAAGGCTTTTATTTGCAAATACATCAGATTTTTGAGAACTGACCACAGGTTCTCAATGGGATTAAGATCTGGGGAGTTTCCTGGCCATGGGTCCAAAATTTCAATGTTATGATCTCTGAGCCACTTCGATATCACTTTTGCATTATGACATGGTGCTCCATCATGCTTGAAAATACACAGATCACCAAATTGTACCTGGGTTGTTGGGAGAAATTGCTCTTGGAGGACGTTTTGATATTCTTTATTCATGGCAGTGTTCTTGGGCAGAATTGTGAGTGATCCCACTCCCTTGGATGAGAAGCAACCCCACACATGGATTGTCTTAGGATGCTTCACGGTTGGCACAGCACAGAACTCATGGTAGCATTCACCTTTTCTTCTCTGGACAATTGATTTTTCAGATGTCCCAAACAGTCGGAAGGAGGATTCATCCGAGAAAATAACTTTGCGCCAGTCTTCTGCTGTCCAATCCTTGTACTTCCTGTAGAACTTCAGCCTGTCCTTGATGTTTTTCTTGGAAAGAAGTGGCTTCTTTGCTGTCCTTCTTGACATAAGGCCATTGTCCAAAAGCCTTCGCCTCACCGTGCATGCAGATGCACTCACACCCACCTGCTGCCAATATTGAGCAAGCTCTGCACTGGTGGCAACACAATTCTGTAGCTGACTCCTCAGGAGAAGCCGGTCCTCGTGTTTGCTGGACACTCTTGGACGTCCTGAAGCCTTTTACCGCAATTGAACCTCTCGCCTTGACGTTCTTCATGATCCGGTAAATGGTTCTTTCAGTTGCAATAAGCATCTGATCACTCTGCACAATAATCTAAAAACAATGTGAATTACCACCACAAAAACTGAAGCTATAAATTTTGCAAAACACAACATTTGTGTCACTGCCAAAACTTTTGGCCACAACTGTAGGTGCACCCATGCATAATATTATAAACATTTGATTTTTTTTTTTTTAATGAGCGTACAGGTGTATATCACTGTTTGACCAGACTCTGTGCTCACAGCATTGGGAAGGGGAGGAGGGAAGAAAAAAAAAAAAAAACTACCAAAACAACAGATCTCAGCTTGATGATTTGAATCTAGAAGCTCAACTAGAAACTGTGCTGTGGTTGAATTTCAAACTTCAGTTTCTTGGCCTGGTGAAATAAAATTAATGCCCAATCTTACATTTAAAAATATTAAAATACAAATTATCTAAAAATATAGGTGCTGTACATATATTAGCCTATGAATATCATTAGATAAATATATTTAGGATCCCCCCCACAGACAAATGGCCAGGGAAAAAAAAAGTTGCTAAGCTGCGGTCTAAATGAAAAGAGATTTCAGTTTTAAAGACAACTCTTTTCACCCCAGGATCCAAAGGATAACTTTCTGCATTAAATAAATACATAATACACCATGTGTATATTTAGGGTGTGTGCTGCAAAGGTCTACATATGAACAGGAGAGTTAACGCCTTTTTCAAAGCAGCCAAATGCTGATATTTCCATGACTGTAAATAATAGGAGTGGTTTGCCTTAATCCGGATGTTTGCTTGGATGCCATCAGGCTGACGGCATACAGATGGGGCCACTGCCACCACGTGAAGGCAGTTGAGTGGGACAGAGCCATGGGCATGAGGGTTAACATCTGGTGCCAAACTGCATAAATGTGCCACATGCAGTCAGCCAGTGATCCAATGCTGTCTGACACTTTGCTGCCTTAACTACCGTGCAAATAACAAAACATATAACATTACCACCTGTGACCATACTATTGCTATGAGATGTTAACAGCGATTTTCAGGTTTACATTTCTTTAAAATACACTCTCTTACAAATTCCAGGATAAGTATTGTGCACGCATGTTCCGAGGTATTTCCAGACGATTTCAATCAATATTTCCTACCTTTTCAAGTACTGTTAAAGTTATGAGACAGGACATGAAACAGCAGAGCATTTGACAGAACTAATAATATCAATTTACTGTTGCACAGACCTTGTACCACTGCCAAAATCACACAATGGAGCCTTGGTGAGACAGGTTACCAGGAATGCTATGAGCTGTGAAGATCATATCAGCAATATTATAAATCACTTTCTTCATTGTGCATTTATTATGTATGTCATTTATAGCAGATTGCCTGAAAGGCAATGGACAGCATATAAGACTTCAAAAAGTTCTTGATATACAAAAACAATCATCAATATACTGCTTTACTTCTTTAAAGGATGCACATGGCACAAAAGCCACACATGCATAACTTGCACAAATATAATAGCTGACAAAAATATACAGTACAGGCTCTCACTAACCTCTACAGATCTACTTTACATTTAAAGTATAAAAATCAGACATTAATGGGCTCGGAAAATATTTATCAACAATGCTAAAACATGTTATGGGTGCCAATTACAGCTTACTTACAGCTCTCACCTTGCAACTGGAAGGTCCCTGGTTCAAATCCTACTCCTGTTGCAGTACTACTGACTGAGGTACTTGGCCTGAGTTTCTACAATGAATATTGTGCTGTATAAATGAGCAAAAGATATGTTGCTAAGTATACCAACCTAACCATGTAAAGTACATGGAAACAGTGAATGGAATGTAGCTTATGTTGGTAGTGAAATAACTTTTTCCTCACTTGATCACTGTCCATGAAAACACATGAGGACCATCTGTTTTCCAGGAAAACCCTGATTTGAAGCAACAGTGAAAGTAAAGTTGGTGATGGTCACTAATGGTGCCATTTGTGAGTTAAGACCATAAAACCGCAAGCTGTCAATATGACAATGGAGAGGTTACAGTAAGCCAAGTTTCTATTTATTTTGTGTTTCTAGGATGTATTAGCTTCACTGATGTAGTGGTTAGTGCTGCCATTTTTCAAGTGAAGAACACATGTTGAAATCCGACCACCCCTGGGCAAGGAACTGACCGTCAGCCACTCAAGCAAAAATCACCCAGCTGTATAAATGAGAACATTATTTACTAGAGTAACACTGGAAGCTGCTTTGGAGAAAAGCACTGTAAAATAAATTAATGCAGAATTTCAGACAAGCTGTTTCCGGTGTTTATTTACACAATGGTACACTGTTATTAAATGTTGCATGTAGCTCCTTCATGTGTGACTGCACTAGCATCTTAGTTATAGAAGATGTGCGCTTTTTACTATTTATTGTAAGTTTATTTAGCATGGTGTGCTTTTCTGGAACTTACTGTACCTGAAAGTTATTCCTTGAGATGCTCCAATAAGCAAGCAATGGAGTGGAGAGCTCTCTTACAAGGTCTAAAGGCATTATCCACAAAGTGTAACACTTTTGGCCTCTACCACATGATTTGCATTTATTTTAAACCCATGACATAGTACCTTATGACTGCAATGATTTCTCTGAATGTAAAATGACTGCACACAATCACAGATGAAATATGTGAAAAAGCCACAGTGCTGCAGATGCATAGCAACAAGCTCAACTCTGTCTACTCCTCAGCACTCTGGAAGGAGGAATAAGTGTACAGTAAAAAGACAAAACCACAACTGATTCACCCCAGCTCTAAAAGATGCAGCTTAAAAGTGATGTTTTGTTTTCAAAGATTATAACTGGCTGTTTTGCTAACCAGCTACCAAACTAAATAACGCTACCACAGTCCATAAGTTACAGGATTTAGATAATGTACAAAATGAATGTTATCTGCTGAAAAAGTAACTTGCACCTATTTGCCAGAGACCTAATGCAGCACAGATTCACACAAACATATTAACATCCAGGGCTCACAGTGGGTGCTGAACAAATTCTAAGACACTGCTACACTCTCTAGCCTGACCATCAGCCCCAACAAGACTGAAGTATTCCATCAGCACGTGCCAAATACCAACCCCATAGAACCAAAAATCGCTGTTGACAACACTCAGCTGACAAATGTAAACAGTTTCAAATATGTGGGGAGCATTATCTCAAGTGATGGGTCTTTGGACAAAGAAATTGACTCGAGGATTAGCAAGGCCAGCCAGGCTCTGGGGAAGCTGTGCACCAGAGTGCTCGATCAATACAACGTTCATATCGCTGCAAAGCTGAAAGTCTACAGAGCTGTGGTCATTTCTTCTCTCCTCTATGGATGTGAGACCTGGATTCTGTACCGACAACACATCAAACAACTGGAGAAATTTCACATGCGGGCCCTCCGCTCCATCTTTGGCATTCGCTGGCAAGACCATGTCTCCAACCTGGCAGTTTTGAATCGCACAGAGCCCACCAGCATTAAGTCCCTGATCATCAGAGCCCAGATGCGATGGGTGGGGCACATCATCAGAATGGACGACCACCGTACGCCTTGCCAGCTGCTCTATGGTGACCTTGAGACCGGAAAAAGTCTTCAAGGTCGCCCACGCAAGGGCTACAAAGATGCTGTGAAGGAAACCCTAATTAACTGTGACATCCAGTCAAAAGAACTACAAGCTGTGCCTGTTGACAGAACTCACTGGCAAGCCCTGTGTTATGAACCCTACACTGGTTTTGAAGACAGGCGCTGCCAAAAACTGATGGAAAACCATGAATGGCATCACAAAACAGCAGCCACAGTTATTACAACAACAAACTTCCAGTGCCCCCATTGTGCTAGACTGCACTTCCAGATGAAATACACAACAGCGTGTCTTCTTTAAAACTGAAGGACTACCATCACAACGTGGGACAGATTCACAGAAATGCATTAACATTAGTGCGGCTGTACCTTTTTTGAGTAATTAACATGCAGTGAATTTCTACAGAGGAGTAATAAAACCCTTTTTAAGCTTTATTTTAAGTCATTACTGAGATTCCAAAGAACCTTGGACAGTCTAAAAGAGAATGATTCCAACATGGTATGATGCATTCCTATGCCTTTTTTTTTTTTTTTTTAACACAGCTCTGTAATATTTCATAAGCAATTGCTCATAATTTAAAATATTACACTTGGCAGGGATTACAGTAACAGGCAAGAGCACAGTGTGAGGGACTAACTCTTACACACATCTGGGCCTCAGAATCGGCACAGAGCTCAATTCTGGCTCCTCTTGCCAGCTGCACACTTTCACATGCAATAAATCACAGCTTTGACTGGCACGATGATAACACAGACATCACCACAAACGGAGACTGTCGGGGAAAAGGAAGCCAGAGGGACATGCACTGTAAAGGCAGCAGTACAAGCAGGTCAGAAAGGTTCCTTTCTGCTGAAACTCTAACCCTGCAGCATGGCCCATTCATTATAATTTGCAGCAATAAACACAACGCCAAGTTACAATCATTCTCTTTATTTGGTACATTGTGTTTCAGACATTTTTCATTGAAATTTGCTATAGCCAGACAACTAATCACTAAAACTAACCCTGGGAACAATGTGGCTGCTCTCATATTTAAAAAAATTTCTCAGTTTTAGCCCATACTTAAAGGGGAAAAATGCTCTCCTTTCTGTTACATTGATGTGCGTATCACTCTGCATCACCAAACTGTTACGGATTCAGTTTTAAATGTCTGTGGTGAGTAAAAGAATCTAGAAGATGTTCCTGAGGTTCACTATATATATATATATGTCATTGAAGGGGGATACCAATTTTGAATGAAATATAGGAAAGTGGCAGTAATAATGTATTACACATCTCCAAACTATCACCCATAAAGTGGTTACATTTAGTACGCAAGTATTGTTGCTGCTGTTACACAAGTGGATGCTACAGATATGCCGATTATAGTCTAGTCACCAAACTTTATTATCCTTATGTTAGTAAAAAGCCCACTGTAAAACCTCACTTAGGGTGAAAAGTTCCTGTATGCCAAATTTCAAGCTGTTAAAGCCTGAAAAACAAGGGCATGTATCAAAAATAAGCAAATAAATGGGCAAACAGAGATGTAGAGATATAGAGATGACCATGTACTACAGGAGTCTACTGCTGGAAGATCAGCTCAGCCAAAGAATTTGGTTAACCAGGGAGAGAAAAGGGCACCTGGCGCTTGTGAGAAGTGCTGTTAGGAAAGAAAAAGTCCTGATACTATAAAAAGCATAAAGTAGAAGATGCGCTACTGCTTTTTGCCTACCTCAAGTATGGTTTCATCTAAAGCAAAAATGCGTTTATACACATCTTGTTACTGCTGAAACCACTACATGTACAGTATTTTAGATGTAAATATGTAACAGAGTTTAATTTTAACAAAGCAGACCCATCACTACTGAATACCTACTGGTTCCATAATAGTGTCAGTGACCCTTGTAGTATGCAAAGTCCTTACCTAGCAAGATACCCTTTAAACACAGCTGTACAAATAGGTAAATAATCGTAGGTAACCTAACATTGTAAACTGCCCTGGAGAAAAGCATTGGTTAACTGTAAATGAACTGATTTTATTCTGATATGCATACTGTATATAATAAATGACTATATTAACATAAATGAATATAACGTTCACTTCTGGTTTATATCAGTTTGGTTATTGCTTCCCACTGCCGAACTTTTGTCAGCTGATTAGTTGACATGTCTGAGAGACGTAACAATTCACTTTATCGCTGCTGACTAAAACTCTGTGTAGGGTGCTGGGGAGCACAGGGCAGGATATACAAACTGAGGGTGCCATCAAGTCATATATTAAGTTCTTATCCTAGTCACAAAAAAAGTTGACCAACTATATCATACCAGTATGGCTGTCATTCTCACCTGGGAGTGTGCTGTGGGAGGACTGGTGCCTCCAGAAGCTGACGGCTGACCTCTGTCTGCACTGCAGCTTACTCAGCCTCTCAGCAAGGCCACCCCTGCAGGGGAAAGAGCATCACACACAGGCAGTTTTGGAGCAAAGCAGAGCACCATGACATTAAGAAATAAATGACTGCACAAAAACTCCATAGTCATGTGCTGGCTTTGTGTGAACACAGGGACTCTGATTTAAGCTGGATAATTTAGCTGAATGCCCACTGGTCATCAGAAGAAAAGGAGGAAGAATTCTCGAACCACCTAAAATATTTCCCAAACTGGGCAAGAGAACTTGAAAAGTTTTAGACCATGCTAACACAATAATCTCAATAATGTGCAACATGATATTTACATGAACAGGGGTATTGCTTTCAATAACACAACATAAGATGTTGTCACAAGTAAGGAGATTTATGTGATAAAACTGCTTGAAGGCAAAAAAGTTCCATACTGAGCTTTTTTTTTTTTCCACGCTGCATCTGCCCCCCCACGCCTCCGACAGAAAACTGACAGAGCCACCCTCCCGCTGCAGGGCATAATTTACAAAGCCCCTTTCTTCATTTTATTCCATGATACCCAGAAAAAAGTTTATTTAAAATATCTGCAATGGTTTTAACAAAGTTTTTTTTTTTTTTTTTTTACATAAAATTATCTTTTTAAATGATGGTGTCAGCACTAACGTGTAAAATGTCCTGTACTGTACGCACCATGTGTTATAAACATGCAAATTAATGACTAAATTAAGCGCTTTCTAATTAACTAGGTAACTGGTGTTCAGTGTTTTATCATGGTGAAATAATGGGTTCATAGATTTATAGGTGTTTGCAAATTTTCAAATTGCTGGGAGTCCATTATTATTTTTCACCTCATTTCAAATAATGACATTCGGTATCCAAAAAAAGGTATTCGTTGTCCAAAAAAATTCAGTATCTCATGTTTTCAGGGAAAAATTACATTTAAATACCAAGGGCTTATTATATTAATAGTTAACCTCTACATTACGAAATACTGTTCTATACAATAAGCCTTAGAGAAGTAAATTATGAAATGGAAGTATATATTTCAGGTCAAATTTACCTATTACATTACACATATTTCCATTTATGCAATATACAGTATAAACAATATACGGTCTGTTTCATTTTGTTTTAAGTGCTCTATTTTTCAAGAACGCATCTAAAGTATTAATCAATGTGTTATTGAAAGGCCACAGTGGCCCAAACGCATGGAAAAATTTAACTTGGTGACCTTTGAAAAGTTTTCTTTTATTAGCAGATATGTAAAAATACTGGAATTGCTGGAATATCTGATCCCTGCTGAGGCAGGGCACTCGGCTCTGTAGATAAGGTGAATCATTGAGCACTGCCAAGTTTATGGGCGATGTCGCGGACTGCATTATCATCTCAGCGAACAAGTGCTCAGGTGATCAGGTAAAAAAAAAAAAAAAAAAATTAAAATACACCTATTTTTAGACTTCATCTTTACTCTAGGTAACACTGTGTACGAAATAGTACAATCCTCCAAGGGACATGGCAATGATAGTTGTGTTGCATCACATGCTGAGGTCCATGTAAACAATGTCGTGTGGTGCAGGACCCTGAACAAATGGCAAAGTGGCTGCAACAAAAAGCATGCCTACAGCATGCAACACAAACACAGAAACACAGCTACATCGATTAAACCTTCATTAAAACTTCACTCCTAAACCCAAACCTCCTGTATTCAGACCTTACACTGTAAGTCACTTTGGAGAAAAACACCAACATGTAAAGTCTGAATAAAAAAACTGACTTGCACATTTATACAGCAGGGTCATTTTTAACAGAGTAAATCAGGGTAACTATGTTTGAGGGCAGAGGGTTCCATCTAGCTGAAATAGTTCAATCTGCCCAATACAGCATCCTGCTACATAATAAACCTTCCTCCCTTACACTGGGTTCAGGTTCCAACAGCGTTTAGCAGCTGTCCTTGTTTGACAAGTGCACTACTTTTGTACTTTAGTCACTTTGGTCATTTGTGTGGCTGGTGACTAAAAGCAAGCAGCTAGGGACAAGCTGTACAGTGACGGCAGACTTTGACCCATCCACCTCAGTACTATAATGATGACAACATTACAGTACAGTAACAGCATGCCTATGAGTGCTATAATTCTATTTCATGCATTACCAAAATATACTTGCCTGTGTGTCTGAATGCATGAATAAATAAATAAATTCAATTATGTCTGCTTTCCCCAACACACTTAAGCCAGCTGGTCCTGCAGATGATCCTTCTTTGTCTCACAGCACACATTCCACCGCTCCTGGTCCTGGCTATGCCACCATCCCGTATGATTATTACCACTCCCCCATCTGGCCTTCTAGGGTCCAAAATAAGTTTCTGCCAGCTGATTCAAAATGCACAAATTGTAGTTGACCTGCCAAAGTTTCCCCATGCATCTCCCCACCTCGTTTCTATCCATTGGCTTCCTGTGGCTGCCCACATCAAGTTCAACACTCGGCTTATGGCCTACAAGTCCGTAAACAGACCTGCCCCCCCCCACCTTCAGGATGGGATCACTCGCTACCACAAGAGCACTGGGCTCCACCACCTGTGGCTGCTTGCTAGTCCCAAATCAAATGTTCACAGGGTTTTGATTCTGCCTCCACTGTGGTGGACTGAGCTCCCTCAGTCCCTAAGAGCTGCTGAATCCCTCTCAACATTTAAGAATGGTCTCCTTAACACACCTCTTTTGGAACCTCTTCTCTCCTTCCTGCCCACACACTTGCCATTATATAAACTGTCCTAAACACCTTTGTATTTCCTATCAATTCTATACATAGCTACTAGAATAATGGCTTGCTGAAACACACCACTCTTTACTAAGAGTCACTTTGGGAAAGAGCACTTGATGAATAAATAAATGAAAATCTAATGCATGCACATATCTACTATGCTGAGTGAATAAATGAAAATGTAACTTTAGGAAGACAGCCTATATACCGAAGCCTTCATTACATTGTCAAGGATTAGTATTTTAGTCAACCCAAAGAAGTATAACACTTCAAACCTGAGGAATTTCCGTTTCTTTTTGGCTGAGTCTTCTGGGGTCTTAAACTGTCTGTCCTCTTGCTTTGGAGGGGTGCGCAGTAGCGCCTGTACACATCTGACCCAGTCACTAGCTGACCTTCCACTGCTCCCACCAGGCTGTTTGGAGGTCACGTCACTTCTGGCCTGGGTCACAGGTACTACAGTGTCTGGACCAGAGGAGCAGTCAGAGATGTCCACAGTACCCCCCTGTAGGTAGAAAACCATCACATGTCACTCAAGAGCACAGCTTCTGAGACACGAAATTACCATAAACTGAGATTAAATGTCAATAATGCTGTTTAAAACTTTTAAAATTACATTTAAAATGATGACCACTAGAGGAAATGTCAGTAAGCATTACAAACATCATAAATGGGAACCATTACATTTAGAAAATGTCGTAATTATTAAAACGGCAATGGACAACTCACTGGTCAATGGTCTGCATTTTGTAAAAATGTATCCAGCCTGATTTAGATGAACCAAAATACTATATTATAAATATTTCCACAAAATTTCAAGTCACTGTACAGTATGTCATTTGTAAGCTTGATTATTGACGTACGCAGTAAAAAATGTTCTGCTTTCAAACACTTTGCATATTTGGCCACCTTGAATGTCAAGAGTTCTAAAAGAAATCTATGTAGCAAAAATCATTTTTTTAATAATAGTGTTCATATTTATGAGTGGGAAAACAGCTAGCCAACACCAATATAAAGACATCAGTGAAACAGAAGAAAAACTATGGATGATGTATACCTGTTCCTTGGAGGAGCTACTATTTAACCTATACATCTCAACCAGGAGCAGGCAGTATGCCAAATTTTATGTTAAATGTTTAAAAACTTTACATGGACATAGATAATTGGTGAGGAACAAACACAGCACTATTTTTGTAGAATAAACCACCTTTTCAAAAATGCATACTGGATGGGGAATGGACCAGGGGTAGATCGCACAGTCACTCCACAATGCTGCAGTATCACCCTAACAAAGCACACCTGACACCACCAGGAACCGGTTCCGGTGGAAAAATCCTAGCCGCTGCCTTCCCGTCATGTGCAGACAAGATCAGCATTCCTGTGCCTGTCAGCCTACGCTCGCTTGTTTGAATGAACTTGACCCTAGCGGGCTGTGGGCCAGGAGACGTCACATGCTAGCTGTGCAGAACACTATGTCCCTGGCCATGGCTCAAACACGCTCATGCCTGCTGCAATGCATCAGTTCACAACTGTTTGCCGGGGAACTTTCTTCACAAGCATTTTTCTGCTGAATAAACAGTAGTAAATGTCATTAATAGCCCCACACATAACAGCCCTTCAGGTGTGTATTACCTGCCTTGTTAGCTGGATGGCTAACGCTGACCAACAACTTGTGAGGCCTGAATTAAAAAAATAGAACACGTATCCGCTACATTTTCTTGAATGAAAGGGTAAAATTTTAATTAAAAATTACTAAAAATATCATATTTAATACATTTTAAATACCAGTGCTCAACACGTTTAAATGCGCAGAAGATTAAAATGATATTAAAATACTGTAAAACATATTTTAAACATGCAATTCCCAATAAGAATGTGCTCAGTACGACTGGCATGTTTAAAAACCATTCTTGAAGCCTTTCGTGTGTAACTGGATTGTTCTTTAGTAAGACCCATTAACAGTTTGCTAGCGTGTTCGGCGACCATTTTTCTGTAGATCTTTTCTCCACAGCAGAAATATCCTGATGGGTCTTTTTTGCCATGTTCCTCACTCACTGCCCCCATGTTGGGCAGAAACAGATTCAAACAACCATGTAAAAATATACCTAAAGTAACACAGCCGCAGCTTCATATTCACAGCATACACCGATCTGCCACAACATTAAAACCACTGACAGGTGAAGTGAATGACATTGATTATCTTGTTACAATGGCACCTTGTCAAGGGGTGGGGGTATATTAGGTAGAAAGTGGATAGTCAGTTCTTGAAGTTGATGTGTTGGAAGCAGGAAAAATGGGCACACGTAAGGATCTGCGCGACTTTGACAAGGGCCAAATTGTGATGGCTGCACAACTGGGTCAAAGCATCTCCAAAATGCCAGGTCTTCTGGAGTTTGAAGTGTTCCCGGTATGCAGTGGTTGGTACCTACAGTACCAAAAGTGCGTGAACCAGCGGCAGGGTCATGGGTGTCCAAGGCTCATTGACGCCCATCTGGTCCAATCCCACACAAGAGCTAATGTAGCACAAATTGCTGAAAACCTTAATGCTGGCCATGATAGAAAGGTGTCAGAACACAGTACATCACAGCTTCCTGCATACGGGTCTGCGTTACATGAGACTGACTGGTCAGTGTGCCCATGCTGACCCCTGTCCACCGCTGAAAGCTCCTACAATGGGCACGTGAGTGTCAGAACTGGATCATGGAGCAATGGAAGAAGGTGGCGTGGTCTGACAAATCACGTTTTCTTTTACACCGTGGAGACGGCCAGGTGCGTGTGCATCGTTTACTTGGGGATGAGATGGTAGCAGGATGGACTATGGGAAGAAGGCAAGCCGGTGGAGGCAACGTGATGCTCTGGGCAATGGTCTGCTGGGAAACCTTGGGTCCTGGCATTCTTGTAGATGTCACTTTGACACGTACCACCCACCTAAACATTGTTTCAGACCACGAACGGTAATGGTGACCATGCCACACAGCAAAAAAATGTTCAGGAATGGTTTGAGGAACATGACAAGGAGTTCAAGGTGTTGTCTTGGCCTCCACATTCCCTACATCTCAATCCAATCGAGCATCTGTGGGGTGTGCTGGAAAAACAAGTCCGATCCATGGAGACGCCACCTCGCAACTTAGAGGACTTAAAGGATCTGCTGCTAACGTCTTGGTGCCAGATACCACAGGACAACTTCAGAGGCCTTGCGGAGTCCATGCCAACAGGTCAGAGCTGTTTTGGCACCACGATCGGAACCTATACAATATTAGGCAGGTAGCAGTTTCAATGTTGTGGCTGATTGATGTATATTCAACAAGTTGACAATTTTCAGGCCTGACAAAAACCACAAGAGAGACTACATCAGCATCACTAAATCTGCAAGTAATATGAAACTTTTAAAAAATAATTTTTGCTAAGTGTTGTCAATTCAGTAAGAATTCCATATTTCTTTGTAGCAGTAAAATTCTGGGGTGTTTGGAGCCCTGCAACAATCCAAGTGCCTCAAACCCGCTGCTCTGATTCTCTGAGCCACTCCCCACCACCACAATAATGTGAGAAATTAAAACTACGGCACCTTAGGTGGGATCTGAATGCTTTGTGTCAGTCAAAGAATATCAAATTGTGAAACATCTTAATGCAGACACTACACAGCAAGCAGCGACAAACAATGTCTGGTTCACAGCTCGTCAGACTACCAAGCAGTACAAATTTACACAATTTGCAGCTGACACCTTTATCCAAGGTGACTTAGTGCAAGATACAGTATATTGGGCTCCCTACAATCATTCAACACAATTTCACCATAGTGTCACCAGTTAACCTTACACAATTTGCAGCTGACACCTTTATCCAAGGTGACTTAGTGCAAGATACAGTATATTGGGCTCCCTACAATCATTCAACACAATTTCACCATAGTGTCACCAGTTAACCTGAAACACGTCTTTGAAACGCAGGTTGAAAAGACCTCCAATCTCATCATCCAACTTCTGTGAAGCAGGAGCACTATCCATTTCACCACTCTGCTGCTCCAAAACCATTTGCTTTAGCAAAAACTACCACAGTTACAGTTGCCGCATACAAGTAGCCTCAGTAAAAGTCAAGGAAGAAGGTCCATCTGTTTTATTTTGGCATTGTTTTCAAATAACTAGAAGATAAATACTGAAAATAAATCACAGCAGACCCTTCTATAATGTACACCATAATAACATGAATTTGGCTATAACTTGATTGGCTTCTATCCTCCAGCAGATGGAGGAGTAGGGATAGGAAGTGATTCATCATTTGAGATTCTCAGTTCAGTGTACGCTCAGTCGTGTGCAGTATAACGTTCCCTATCTTTTGTGCTTTTTGTGTTCTTTAGGAAGTAAAAACTGAATACATTTCTAATAATAGTATTAGTGTTATTATTCTATTAGTACGGTTGCAATAGCAGGGGGAGCTGTGACTCTCCTATAATGCACTGCGGCTACATTTGTGCAGAAATAACCATTCCTGAGACATACAGAGGAAATGTTGATCCTGAGAGTACGTAGCATGTTTGAGAGTTCTGGGATGGGAATGTCATTGCACTCTTGAGTGGCGGTGTTTTGAGATGCTGTGCAAAAACTAAGTTTGCATTCCCACAATTCGGTTTGCTTTTGAAACACTGCCGGAAACATTTCCTACACATCCAACAAACCAAACTTTTTTCTTTTTCCATCCACACGTGACTGAAACACCAACGTAAAAATATTGTTTTAATTAACATCAAATTTAAACATGACCCCACATTGTATGTAACTGAATTTTTTTTGCATCCCACATATTATGTAATGGCAGTGTTTTATGAGAGAGACAATCACACTTGGGTAGAAGAAATGCAACAATGCTTATTGTAAGCGGCTGCACGCAACACAAAAGTAATTTCATTCCAGCATCACAAGCCAAACAATTTGCATTAACATTTAAGCACAATACAGATTACACAAAAAAAAGTATAAATCATTTTGAGCTTGGTGGCTACAGCATGTTCTTGTAATTGCAATGGTCAGTTTATTACAACCCACCCCAAAAAATTCAAGACAGTCAGCAACATCTGCTCACTTACATTCATTCACTTAATGGGATACTTTTCTCCAAAGTAACTTACGCTCTTAATCTGAGAGATTTACCCATTTATATAGCTGATTAATTTTTACTGCACAAGTCAGCATAAGTACATTCTTCATCTGTGCTACAGCAGGAGGTGGAATATGACCCTGAGCCCTTGGCAGGGGAGGCTGCAGCAATAACTACTATACAACCAAAATTATGAACTTGAATGTTTTGAGAAAAGCTCACTTTCATAGCTAGACTGACTGAGACTGGCCAAGAATAGTGTCAGCATGTGACCGCTTGGCATAGGAAGACCTCTGTAACAGTCAGCAAGGCGATAAGCACAGCTAAATAAAGGAAAAGTGGCTAAATTGTTCAGCAAGCAGACTAGAAGGAGCAGCGAGTGTCACTGGGGGTGCCCACATAAGCTGCGAGCATGACACCCGGTGGGAAACTTCCCCAGGGAACGTTGGATAAGAACCCAGCCTGCCTGCCTGAACTTGCCTAATACAGGCAGCTGAACGCAGAAAACACTGCCAACTACATTCATGTGCAGCGTGCAGATCTTGCGGTTCCTGGTGACGTGACCCACCGGACCACATCCAGATCGCAAGGTTTCATCTAAGACAAGAAGCAACGTGCAGTTGAAGCAACATGTATAAACAGTGGAATAATCTTCTAAGGAAAGAAAAACACAATGCAGCCTATCAACAACACATCAAATATCGGGGGCACAGAAGTAAAGTGCCTGTCCAAGAAGGAAATTTTCGTTAAAAATATCATAAAAACACATCTTCCATAGTGTGATGGTGCTATTAAAACCATTCCACCGCTTCCTTTATTGAAATTGGTCAAAATTCTCTAACCTGAGAAATAACTACTGTACTAAGCAAAATCCCACTATCTACCTGTGCCAAACATTCATGTTTTTGTTTATGAGCTGTTTTTAATTATCCGCAACCTCTTATTCCTCCCCAAGAATGGCTGAAGTTGTGAAACCTCAGGTTCAGAATTGCATCTGTGCCTTTGAACAGCATGTGGCCGCACTTCTGTGTCCAGCATTGCTATAATAACCAAGAAGAAGGTAAAACACTGGGGATCTGTGCTAGTGCAGAAGTCGCTCATTTTAAACAGTGGCAGCGTGAACTTCTGTGGTTTCAAACACCAACAACATTCTGGTGTGTCAAATAATGGAAAAGGCAGCATATTAATAAATAGGATACATCTGCCAGTGTATACAGTTTATTCGATAATGTTGACATAAGTCTTTGGAGAATAACTTCACATTGTACCACAACATGAACGGTTTAGTCTAAACTGAATGAAAATGCTATTTATGGTGCTTGGTTGACGACTCTGCTTTTAAAGTAACAAAAGTAACAGGGTTGACAGGCTTTGAAAACACACATGGGACACAATAAACCCTCTGGTATGCATGCAAGCAGCACATAGCTGAAGCTCATATACTTCTAGAAGGTCAAAGAAGGCGACACCTGCCAAGATATGGGAGATAAAAAATTGGGAAAGGTACAGAAATAAAACCAGATATTTCATGTAGCTTTACCACTCAAGGGACATTTAGCATATCTTGGTAACCAAGCAAAAAAATTACTGTTACATTTACATAAATAGAATCGACAATACAATGACTTCATATCTTATACATAACTGAGGACAAACACATCTACTCTTTCCATTTCATCTGGCATAGCAGAGAGTATATCTAGAAAAAGCTCCTCAACTTCCATAACCAAAAATGACTTTTTGTACACTGTACATTAATCTTAAAATTAATTTACTATAATATCCCTAAGCAAGCATAGAAAATTTTTCCTTTTAACATTGGTGCTCCATTTAACAAGCCCATGTAAATATTTTGAAAAGAAGTAATAGTGAAATTGTGTACATTTTACCAAATTCTGACAACAGGTAAGAACCTGACCTGGGGTCATATTAAACTGGAAATGCCACGCACAGGACAAGACCAGCACTGGTCAGACGTGGCAACTAAAATTCCCACTGGAGACCGCTAGTGACAGGCTGGAGTGACCACTGGGGAGCGATACAGCACTGAGTGAGTTTAGTTAATGACAGAACAACTCACTTTCCTGAATAGGCCTTGACCAACCTTTATCCACCTTTGTCTTGGTCCACAGCCTACACTGCAAAACAGAGCTCACAAAATTAAAGCACTCCATTTAGTCGCTTTGAAGAAGCATGAGTGGCCACAAAGCAAAAATGTGCAGCCAACTCATATTAATGAGCTGCTAATTCTTCCAAAAATCCCTGTATTACTGTATCGTGTGCACCATTTTAGAACTGTTTATCGGATTGTTTATGCATGATGAGAGGCCAAAGTTCAACTGAATTTCATTAATGGAAAATGTCTTTACAAATGATTTCTGCAATAAATTTATGTAGTGAGTTTTTAAAAAAGTAATATTTAAAAAAGTAATATGCCCACAGAAATGGCCAATAGAAACAAATAAAATTTAAAAAAAAAAAAAAGTTGCCCTGCTTTAAACTATGAAACTATTATATTCTATTATACGAGACATTACCACTGGGGGCAATTATCTCAACCCCCACTGAAGTGTCAAGCTAAGCAGTGCCACCCAAACCTGTGGCCTGAGGCTGTTCTCAGTTCCCATGACTTTTCACTCAGTTGTACAACACGCAGAGGTCCAACATGCAAACATTTATTGTGGAACAGTCTACTGGCTGGCCACCAAGTGAAAAACTGAGCCCCAAGTGTGAGTTGGCACCAGGCAACGTGAGCATACCGGGTATACTCTTGCTCAGTGCCCGCTCCTCAACCTAACTTCCTCTTTCAGACTTCAGCGTGTCAATCTCTCTATCGGGGCCTGTGAGGTTTACTTCAGGAAAATGCTTGCTCATGGTGGAAAAAAAAAAAAAAATGTTTATAATTAACAGTGCGAATTAAAAATATCAACATTAATTGTCTATTAATCAATATAATCAAGTCCTGGTGGTTTCATTGTAAAGTTCACTTTCAGGTGAGCTGTGGGGTTAAATTGGTTAATAAAAAAAATATGTTGAAAACATGCAGGCAAACTAAAGTGAAAATGCTGTAGCAGAAATGGGCTACAAAAGGGAAAAGAGAAGTTCAGTTTCAGCAACTCGCTGGGGGGTGAGCGGGCGGGCAGGCAGCTGGGGGTGGGGGGGGGGTGAGAGCAAAGGAAGGTTCATGTGGGTTCATTCGGCCAGATGTCCCCACCCAGAGCTCGAAAGGAACCAGAGCAACAGCCTGAACCAGCTGTCACACTGGGTCACCAGGCTTTAAGCAAACAGCAGGAACAAAGTAAACTAGCCAGGCAAATCACGAGCAACTCCTTGAGCTACAACGTGCCATCTCTAGTGCTGTCATCGGCCAGTTAGCGTGAAATATTTATCATACATTCATGAATGAAAAATAAGTTGATTGCAAACAACAAAGTAAACGATATGCACGTGAGCGCTATTAAAGCTCGCTGTCCGCACCTCTGTGTCTCGGGTCTCCCGTCATGGCCGTAAGTAGCCCTACTGCTCCCTCAAAGCGGCACGATGACTCACTGAAAGCAGAATCTGCATTTCATTCGAGGAAGACATACTAGAAGCTGTCTAAGATGAACTTGCATACACCTCTTGTACCAGAGTATTTGCAGCAGCTTTATTTTGTGCTTACCAAGTTCCAATAGGCTACATATCACAGGTTCTCATGTCACAAGGAGCAGGTGGCAAAAAAAAGCAGAGTCAACAAGGCTGGCAGTAGACAAAAGTGATGACCAAACACACTCCCATGTCGAGGGTATGTTCTCCCAAACATTGCCACAAAATCGTACGGAATTTTGCCATCACGTAAAAATGTCATCATTATGAAACAAAATGCTGAAAATGATTCTTTTGGCCTTTTTGTCATAACTTTTTTGTGTTATACCCCAGTTTACAGAATCTGAAATGGTTTCTCTTATGCTGATTTTACAGGTCTCCTTCTGAGGATGTTTGAAACATAAAAAACTATGGCAGGGGGAGGGTTAATATGTTACTTTTACACAGCCAATTCAGTTTCTTCCTATCCACAATAGAGGTCATGACTGAGGAACATGGAGATGGATATTTCTGATCTGCAGCAAGATGGTCACTAAACACGCTAGTAGACTCTTGCTGTATCTCAGTAAAGAAGCTTCTAGAATACAGCCACACACAAGAGACTTCTAGAAACACATTTTAAACATCAGTCATTCTGACAACCTTCGAACCAGGAATCACATTTTAAATATTTAATGTGAGACCATTTTAACATCACTTTTATCTTCTCCATGTTTGAATTTATAAAATGACATTTACGAACATTAGCATCAGAGATCAAATCAAATGCTTAGCAATTAAGAAATTTGATAAATATCAAAATTTTTGTTCCCCTCAATTCTACTAAATTTATCACAGCTAACCTGGGTGGTTTTTTTGTACATTATATACGGCTTCATCATGCACCCTCCACGCTCTGTTATAAAGGTACACAGACCGAGAAAGCAAATTGCTTTGACAAATAAACTTATGGTGTCAGATGAGCGTGCAAACAGCCACACTTGGGAGGATGTAAGTGGGCACCCTGCCAGTTCCAGTTTATATGAAACGGTGTGATGAGAGCATGCTTACTTCTGTTGATTTTGATGCATTATTTTTATTAATTTTGGCATCATGGCAGGGCTTAAAAAAATAAAATGATTTTTAAAATAAGAAAACATTGACAAATAAAACACTGTCCAAACAGAAAAGGGCACGACAAAGGACAAAGCAGAGCCGATTTCGATTATAAGGGGATGTCAAGAATGATGAAATGAGTTCGAAAACCAGTGTGTTTGGTCTAGCTGTTTCGGAGTTTCCTTGCAGCGTGGACGTTCTGGGCTCAAATCCCATTCATGCTGCTGTGTCCTTGACAAAGAACCCAAATTGCTCCAGTAAAACAGCCAGCTATACAAATGGTTAAACAGGTTGTGTACTACTATTATTGAATGCTGCCCTTGACAAGGCACCAAGTAGTACAACTGTGAAACCGGTGTAGCGTAATGAGTGCGGGGGAAGGACACAAAGCTGTGATGGCAGCTACACTCCATCAAAGGAAATTCTGCAGTCCAATGTCATACATCATTAGAAAAATAAATTATGATAAACACTTATTTTCAAACCCATTTCATCATAGGCAATGGCTTCAATGTGCCCACTGATAAACCAAGTTCACTCTGGTGTGTTTCCATTTTCCACTCTGTCGCATTTAAATTAGGCCTACACCTTCTCTCACCCCACCAACACACATACCTGAAAACAGCCGGCAAAATTAGATGTTAAAATTAGTGCTGTACTACTGTCTGAATGTAACCATGATGAAACCTGCACTCCATTGATGGAGAACCCAAAACACCCCACTTCCATTACATTAACCTTGCCTCAATAACAACCCATTATAAAACTTAATAACATGAAGAAGTCCTCTTATAAAACATTAAATAATATTATTAATAGCTAGGAATATTTGGCCATTCAAACTTAAGTAAATTAAATCTTTTCTCTTAAGTGATGAGAACAGCTTCTTTGGCATCTGGGCAACTGCCTTGCAAATGGTTTTACACCAGCTAATAAGGTTTGGATGAATGTATATAGGTAGCAGTATCTTTAACACTGCTAAAAAACCAATAATATCCTGGACAGCAATGTACCTCAGACCTGAACGTTGATCAGATCATGACTGATTCAGTCATGGTAAGATGGATATGTGCTATTTAGGTTAGTCACAGAGCAATGACCAGGCAGCCTGAACCCTCCCACATTCCCAGAATGCCAGCCCTACCTTCTATAAACACCGCGGCAAGAGTTATTGTAAGCAGTGATGTCATTTGACACACCTGTGTGAATCAAGCAAAGGCAAAGCAAACTTCCTGTACTGCACCCACACATAGTAAAGGCGGAAAAACACTGACGGACACTGAAGCGATAATACCACAGTACACGTGCTGTACATACTGTACATTATCACCGACACTGCTAGAAGCACACTGTGTGCTTGTTTACCAAGACTGTACGGCACTCTTCCCAGCCCTCTTTTCCAATTTCTTTTTATTTTTTCTTTTACCTACATGATCCTCCTTTCCATTTCTGAATCCAAAACGCAATGAAAAAAATTGGATATGCGATGTAATTTGGGGGGGTACCAAAAAAAAAAAAGAAAAAACCTGTAAATCATTACTCGGTATCCTCTCTAAAAATGCTGTGCTTGCACAAGTTGTTGTACTCTTTAGCTGGAATTTTTATTTCTCCCCCCCCCCAAAAAAAAGACAAAAACTATTAAATTCCATATAAAAAAAATGAAGAGAGGATAAACATACGAGTATAGCTGACTTGTCCAGTATCTGGGTTTCTCACCTTATAAGTAAAAGTTGGGACAAGGTAACAAGACTATCAAAAAATATGTGAAATAACTGCCTATTAAATAATTCAATCTGCTTGTTCAGTTGTCTAACTAAGGAATGAGACATCTGATAAAAAACAAAATGGATAATTAAGTTAGTTACACTGCTAGATAAAAGAAATACATACTGTCCTTCTACTAATTCCCTTCCTGAAAATAATCTATTCTTTCACAATACAAGGAGAAGAAAATCTAACAACAAAGAGCAAGTTTATTTTAAAGTAAACAATCTGCATGAAGTAGCTTAAACCATAAACAAAACAGTAATGTCATGTATACAGCCTAAAAATAATCATTATGCAAAACTGGAAAATATGTCCACAGAATTGTCTTTCAAACTAATCAGGGAATGGCAAAGGACACATTAAAAATGTGTAATATTTTGTCCAGATGTGGGGGGGGGTACTGCTTCAGTGTGCAACCAGAATTTGTGCAGTTCAGCTGCTGGGGGTCCAGCAGAAAGGCAGAACAGATCAGCCTGGCCATACCTGCTGCCTGCATCTCTACACATCACAATCTCAGTCCGGCAGTGTCTCTCCTTTCTCCAGATGTCCACCAGAACAGAGGCAAAACTACGTCACAGAACTAGACCATCTAAAAATAAATTACCTTCACACCACTAATTATGAGCAAACTAGAATTTCAGTTCAGAACATGCATCTTAGTGAAGCTGTTCCTCAGACCCCACTCAGATGTTGAATCAGAACTGTGACACCCCCCCCCCCCACACACACACACACACACACACACACACACAAGTTCACTGTGTATGAGCCAAGAGGAGCAACAGTGTCAACACACAGCACACAGCAGTGCTTCCTGAACAGCTCTATGGGAGGCAACAGCTTTTGAACATCTGTGCGCAGGACACTGCAATGCTTCCCTCTAGTGGCACAGGTCTATAGGCAAACTATTAAGTCAGTTCAAGTCACCTTTATTGGCACTGCTAGCAACTTACAGTACCTGGTGCTGCCTGGGTCAAAAAGGTGTCGCAGTGGAAAGTTAAGTAGTAATAACACACTGTACGTCATCAAACTGTTTAATCGTTTAACTGATAGTGTTTAGCACATAAGTATTGTTAGTGTTGTCAGACAAGCAAATGCCACATAGAGACATGCCAGTAGTAAAGCAGAAAGGAAAAAACTAATTATATTACCATTATATCACTAATGTGCATGTCGTGAAAAATTTCTTATTCATTTTCAATTTTCAATTGCTCACGTGTAGCAGCTACTGGCTCCTGTGGTCAAACAGGGAAAAGTCGCTGATAGCAACATGCAATGGCCCTATATAGCTATGTGTGCACAGTAATAACCAATTATACATCACCAACATTTTTTATGTTTCAATCTGCTGAATTGAGTATGTGTGTGTGGATAGAGTGTGCATGGTGTAATAACCGCAATTATAATTGTGTATGAGCAATAACCGTTGACAAAGTCAATTAAACTTGCATTAAGATTTATAATTATTCTGTATTTAACCACTCATCCACTCCATAATCTTAGTGTTTCAGTCTATCCTATTATATACTTTTATTTTAAAGCACCGTTGTTTTTAAAATAATTTTAAATATATGTTTAATGTCTGCAACATCCTCTTCAAAGTGTTCTGCTGAGTAGAGAAAAGTGAGTTGGACTGTTTTGGAGCACAGAATCAGAAGAGCATATTAAAAAGTGTTTGACCTCAAATAGCAACTGCATCTCTCATATTCATCTGAATATCTTGAGAAACTGACAGGTACAATACCTAAGGTGTGTAAAGCTATCATTAATGTACAAGAGGGATTATCTTATGAACACAAGGACTGAATAGGCTAGTTATTTTAAACAGAAATCCCAATTTTTGATATTATAAATGCCTGTCTGCATCAGTTTAATCACACCTTGGTAAATAAAAGTATCAATTTCTTTCAAAAACATGCTTCTTCATGTATGCAAGCATTTGTACGTGCAGTTATATAACAGCAACCAGGCTTGTCCCCAAGAGCTGTGCCTCAAAAATGCTTAAAGATGTCAGAATTACCAAAGAAGGTTCTGTTGAGTCTTCTTGCTCCTTTGCAACGGAATCGCAGTCTGAGATTTCCACGGAGCTGTCATGGTCGGAAGGATTGCTTTCCCACTCAATATCCTCAAGTTCACCTACAAGCGAATGCGGAGGCAATACAGTAACAAAGATTGAAATGCAGCAAACTTGTCGCAGACTACACCTTTCACAAGATAATCACAAGCAGAACAACAAGTGCCCTGTATGAAAAACAGGTGTTCAATGAGCAGAATTCAACAAATATTCATAGCACAAGCAAAGCAAAATTCATAAAAAGTATGTGGAACCCCCTTCTAATAACTGAGTTGAGCTGTTTTAGCCACACCCACATTCTAGACAATGGTGTGCCTCCAGCTTTGTGGCAACAGTTTGGGGAAGCTCCTTTCCTGCTCCAGCATGACTGCACCCACATGCACAAAGCGAGCTCCATAAACACATGATTTGCCCATGTTGGTGTGGAAGAGCTTGAGTGGCTGCACAGAGCCCTGACCTCAACCCCAGTGAATGCTTTTGGGATGAAATGGAACACCGACTGTGAGCCAGGCCTTCCCACCCATCAGCAGTCAACCTCACTGATGTGGCTTATTCCTGTGAATTAATATGCACAAATTCCCACAGCCACGCTCCAAAATCTGGTGGAAAGCTTTGCCAGAAGAGTGGAGACTGTTAGAGAAGCAAAAGGTGGAACAATTGCATGTTAAGACCCAGGGGAATGGAAAGGGATGTTCAACAAGCACATATGGGTCTGATGCTCAGGTGTCCACATACTTTTGGCCATACAGTATAGCAGTTACTGATTTCCACTCCAGTTGCCCAGGAACTAAGAAGCAGCGAATACAGACTGGCAGTTTTCAAATGGTACCAACTTATTTTACTGTGACTTGCTAAATTTTAATGTACATATAGGACTGTTCTTACTTGATATAGAAAATACTGAAAAGTTCTTGTATAATTAAATGTAATTTACGCTGTTAGATTCAGTGCTCTACTTACTTATTTGCATGTGTCAGCTTGCAAAATTTTGGGAAAAAATAAGGCAAATATAACATGAATTCTGACCTTCCTGTGGCTGCGTGGGAGCACGGATCACGCGTAGGTATGAACTGTAAGACTGGTGGACGGCTTGGTGACGAGACAGTCGACTCCTGGTCACAGTTTTAGCTGCAGGCTGCTTTGGCTCACCGTCTGACAGCTCACTGTCACTGGAACTCCACTGAATAAGCACCGGCTCCTGCCGCTCCTCTCCTTTCTGTTGAACTGACACAGGTACACACACAGGGCTACGTATTACCACAACTACACATCATTTTACCCTGCAGTACCTTCTCGGTCACTGAAAGGCGATAACAATATGGTTTATTTTACCTGTACTGAAAGAAGACGGGACCAACTGTTTATCTGCTTTCAGAGGCTTCACTGATAGAGAATCATCCTGAAAAAATAAAATAGCCTGCCAGGCCTCTTTTTTTACAGTTTTAAAACTCTTTCTCCTACTTAATCCATGGTAAGTAACCCAGCTGTTGCATCTGCCCCTGAAGTGCAACACAGAAACTTTAAACATCTAGCATCTCCCCCTGAAGTGCAACACAGAAACTTTAAACATCTAGAAAACAATATTAGAAAAACTTAAACCGTAAAATATGCACGGCATATTAATATATGCAGGTTTGTTCATTGTATGGCACTAATCTGCAGAGACCGTTGCACAAGAGGCGCCTCCTGCGCGTCGTACAGCGTGGAGTCGAGCTGCGATACCTCCTTCGGATGGGTGTCCCAGAAGCCATCATCGAGGCGCCGCCACCAGGCGCTCCTGCCTGTTCTCCTCGTCCCTTCCCCTCCGTCGCCGGCAGGGAGAAATTCGCGTAGCGACGCTGCTGCATCACCTCGGCGCTGCAGCGACAGCAAAGCAAACGCCCCCCCCCCTTAATGACGTCACACGCAGCGATAACACGTAACACCGCGCGACACTCAGTGCGAGCAACTGAGGCGAAGTTTGTCCATTCAATGTTTTTCTGAAAACTACCCAGACAGGCCCATTTCTAATCGTACGCGGATTATATGTACAGCATTCTATATTTAATAACCCGGAAATATCTTGAAATGACCTTTCGTTATCACTAATATATTTAGTTTCGCACACGCTTCGACTTGCAGGCTTTATTCCTACCTTTCTAAGTGGCATGGCACTTTTCCCGCACGCTCTGCTACAGTCTTCCAGTGAAGGTTAGCCGCATTATTTGCACAACATAAATGCACCGTGTACGTTGTCAGAAGTGTATTAATGGCAGACCGGAGACAAACGCGTTGGAATCGCTGCTCACTGCATGGGTTGCCCGTGTCGCGCGGGTCCGGCCACTTCCCTTCCTCGCGCCAGTCCCGCAGTCTCCTCCCATTGGCCGGACGTCAGACCACGTGTCTTCCTCGTGCACTGCTGCCGCCACGTGTACTGGAGCGTAAATGACAACCATCGCTCAATAAGTTAAATTTATAAGGTAAATGTGTATATATTATATTACGTATACACCATATAATACATAATGCTGCATTATAAATAGTACATATAGACTATATGCACGTATGCACTACATGTATATGTGACTTATATAGTCAAGTCAAGTAGGAGTTTATTGTCTTTTCAACCATCTACGCGGTACACAGTGAAACAAAACAGCTATTTCCCATCCTGGTGGTGAGGGCCCATATGCTGTATGCATATGCTGTATACGTATGCTCCCCATACGCTATATACATATATATGAATTATATAATTACAAATGTATATAATGTATATTTATGTAGGTATATAAATGTACAGCGTGAGTTTCTGTGTTAAATCTCACCAAAAACCTCTACTAGTACAGGGCACAAATATAGGGAGAGGATTAGTGGTTTGCTTATTAAAAAATTCCAGTTCACCATTCAATAGTATAGAATATGAATGTTGAATATTAATATACAGCAGATTTCTAAAGGCGGTTGTTCTTAAATAACTGCAAAATGATAGAACATGGGGTAATTTTTTTATTGTGAAATAGACATTTATGTTTTTCTTGACTGTTGGAGGTTATTGCTTCTAATTGAACCTTTGAGAGACATCTGTGCAGCTACTGACTTGTGAATTTTACATTAGTTGAATACTTTATATAGTTTATTCACAGGTTCTGAATCATGAAATGCTTTATGATTGATGCTACTAATGGTATTACAAATGGCCCTTGTTACCTTAGGCCCTATTGTACTTATATAAATAGAAACAACATTTGACCTAAACGTTTTTCGGGCATTTATGTAAGCAATTTATTGAAAATGAAAGAAAGAATCTGTACGCCAAATAGATAGACTGTATGATTAACTGCACCCTGTCACAACTATTGTTCATACGGCCAAATCGATGGTGTTACTTTTACTCAACAAACGCTCGCCGCGTTAGATAGTGATTGGACAAAAATATCAACGTCCACATTTTCGGCCAATCAAGGTCCCCCGCGCCCACAGTTTGTTGAAATAAACAACGCGCTCGATGACGAGGGTGGGGTGAAGGCGGAAAACGGGCGTGTCGTCGGCATAAAAGGAAACTGAACCAGCGCGACCCGGTGAGTGGAGCGTATATTCGCCCTGTTTTCGGTGTTTTGCTGTGTCACTGGAACTCGTTACTCACCCGATGTGTGGTCTTATGATGTGTCTCGATCTGTAAAATATCTCCGAAGAGTAAAAAAGGATTCATATCGGACTATTATTGTCCTGTATAGTATTGTACTGCAGTAGCTATGATTCTGTGTAGATGAGCTGATCGAACCAATTCCCAACCGGTAGCGCCAGTTCACTTTAACTTGCATAAAATTGTGCCTGGTATTTTGGTATTTTGCGTGCTTTTACAGCGCGATTTGTAGGAAAGGAAAAACTAACAATAACAATGATAAACCCATTTAAACTTTTTACCTTGCAGCAGAATAAAAACAGGTGATTTTTCACTAAATTCAAAAATAAAATACAAAATGTTGTTCTGTTTTCATTCTGAAATGAAAAAAATACATTTTAAAAAGTTATACTTAATTAAAAATATTTACACTAAAATGATTAAAGTGCAAAATTGTACCCTTTAGCTTTTTGGGTTTGACTCATTCCCAGCAAAGGACCAATAAATTTAACATTATATATTAAAAGAGCACGGGGGTATGACCGACAGCTGGACAGCAGTGAATGAGTTCAAGTCTGAACTCAGAGCTCAAACTATGTGTATATAAATAAAACTAATCCTTACTAATAATTAATTGAAAAAATTGCATGTATCCCTAAATATTCTGTAAAGTAAAACATGAATATCTCTCTCACAGCAAAAATGCCATTATTTAGGCCAGCTAATTGTTGTACTGACATAGAAACAAATCAGTTTATAAATATATAAAATGTGTCTGACGTGTCTTTTGGTTCAAATGGAAGACACTTTGCTTATGTATTTAAATGCATGCTATCAGTGTGGATACACTGGAGATGGCACTAACAGGTACAATATATAGTAAAAGAGCTGTTCTGTTCAATATGATGGAGCTAATACTGACATTAAGAGGGGATCATTGAGCAAAGGCCTACACAGCCCCAGCCTGACAGCCTTGCATTATGCCTCATTGCATATTTAACTATTATTAGGCTTTTCAATTTTAACATGTGAGTTTCTAAATTGGATTTTTGAAGGCATTCATCTGAACACACAGAAGTTTTGATGTCTCTAGAATCCTGAAATCTTTCTTTTCTGTGCAAGTAGTAACTTCTGACCAAGCATAACCTGACGCAATAAGATAAAATGTTAAAACTAAAACATCAGATTGATTGACACCTACTTTGCTTTAATAATAGATCACTACACCTAAAAATATCCAGGCAATTTTTAAATGGGGGGGGGGAAATCATAGTAAAATCATACCAGTAATTTAGCAAATCTGGGGCCAGTTCTGGTCTTTATTCATTGTACAGGAGGATCTCGAGACTGCAGGTCAGCATCAGTCTTTTAGTATATGGATGTGATTTATTTTCTCTATACAACATATTTTTATGTTGACACAAATCATTTTTCCCCTAGAAGTTTTTCCTAGCAGAAAACTAAATCATGAATAACAAACTTGTGGGGGATGTGTGGGGGTTGTGGATGAAAGAACATCAGTATTTTCCACTTAGTAGATGCTATATGGATGACTTTGCGAGGTGCTGAATTGTAATCCAGGTTTACATTTATGCAGGCTGTTCCCAAAAAATCATTTCTTAAAAATATGCATATTCTTTATTTGAGTCCATCAGCTATGTTTTTTTGAATGATGCACAGTTGTAGCACCTAACATAAACCTATATACTGTATAAAAATTATATTTGACATAACTGTTCATAGTCAATAGTATTAGCATAACATGAAGATGTGGAGCTTTTTGGTCATATCTGTGTGGATCCAAACTGATAGAGTCCTCCAAAATGAGGCTAACAATCCTACAGCTGCACTATATAATGCACAAACCTAATATACAACTTGTGTGTGTTAGGGATCAAAGTCTCCATTGGAAAAAACCTTACCTGCTGCTGTCACTGAGCCCAAAGATTGCTAATAAAGATCAGCCGCTTAACAACAAGTAGCTGAGGAAGTACTTTTTAAAGTTTAGTTTGTATGTCTAGAAAACAAAACCAATGTCTGGTGAAGCTCAAATCTGCTTTACACTGTGGTCCACTGAGTTGCAGCTCATCTGCAAAGCTCAGCATATGAGAGTGCTGCCATGCCAACACATGGCCTGCAGTAGCAGCTGACGTAGCACAAAGCTTCCTCAGATCCAGACTCCAGACTGCGCTTTATTGTCCATTGACAAATACAGCTGTTAGGTAAAAACACAGTTTTGGAGTAGCATGGTTTGCCTTACTGTCTGTCAAAATAACAGCTGGCCTAACTGACAGAGGTTTCCCAGAGACAGGCGCTTCATGCATTTCTGACTGCTAGTTTAATGCAGCTCATTTAATTGAACGAAACCAAATTTCTCAGTAACTACTTTTGAACTTCTATTTAAAAACAGAGTAAAATAAGTAATGTTGGTTGAGAAGCAGCTTGAGAAGCTTGTGTTTTAGACTTTCTCTATGTTTGAAACCCCAAAAGACTGAAAAGCAGAAATACTACACTAGGCCTCTGCCACCCTAATAACAGCTCAACAATTTTTTTTTTTCCAAAGCAATCTGTTAGTTGTACCAGTTATTTGTTATAAATCACTTTTTTCAATAAACACAAAAGTTAGTGTTTGTTTTACTTTTGAATATGGCACATTCTGTCTAAGCAACATACAATTCACCACTGAGACAGAGCTGAAGAAATCCACTCAAGGATACGCAGTTTTCTGTAAGTGTTGGGCATTTAAGAAGACTGTCTTCCTAAGTGTGTGCTGGTATGTTCTGGAAGGAAAGTGATGGATACTGAAGGAGAGTGTCTTCTGAAGGAGGTCACAGTAAATCGTGCTGCTGCCTTGGTGGTACGGTGTAGGCTATAGAGCACAAAAGCGCCCACCATAGCCTTGCTATTGTGTTCTGTGAATGCCGCTACTGTTCTCCGTTGTCATTCCATTCAATCTGCCACATCAAAATTTTGCATTCGGTCAGCTGAGTGAAGCCTCATGCCTCATTTTTCAGATCGACAGCGAAAAGGACAGGGCAGGTTGAGCGTCGTGGTGTGGGGGGAGTGGAAGACAGGAGGTAAGTGCGATTTCTAATTTTTTAATAGTGGTTAAGCTAAGGATGCAGTGGTTCAATAAACTGTTAAACTGGTATGCGAAGCCAGAAGACAGGACTCATTCTGATAAAAAAAAAATGCAAAAATAAAAATCAGAATACAGAAGTTATAGCTTTCACAAAACCACCATTGCTTTTGCTATGAATGAGCTCTGGCAGTTAAGGATGGAACTGGATTCAATATTTTTCCTTACGTTTTTTATTGGTTGTTTGGTCCTGTGGGGTGTTTCATTCCCCAAGTGTCTTTACAGTTGCGGCACAGCCAGTGATAGCGATGGATTAGTGTCATTCATGTGTTTTCGTAAATCACAGCAGTTGAGCACCTGGTCTTTGTGAGCGAGAATCTTCTGAGCTTCTCACTTGGCAGCGCTCTCCTCTCTGTATTAATAAAAAACATTATTTACAAATTAATTTCGAGGCAATAATACACATACAGAATGTTAATGCTGGTAAGATATTAAAAATTGAAACAATTACTTCAGCTGTTGGTGTTTAATGGGCACATTAAAATAAGAAGTCATAAACAGGGATATGGAGCCTTCTTCAACATTAAAGTTATGATAACTACATTAATCATTTAACAGCTTAATATGAAATTTCTAGGTAAAAATACATACTTTTAACAATTAATTTCATATTCAGCTGTTATGTAATGATGTGTGTCACTGTGGGTAAAGTGATTTACTGATATGAGAAGATTTTTTACATTACTGAGGAGCCACTGGCACCTTGTTTTACATACATTGAGTTATGAATTTGTGAAGATCCAAACATTTCCCAGTTTAATTTTTGTCTCATTTCTATATCCTAAGATTTCAGTTTATGCATTTTTATTTTCAGTCATTTTAATATTGACCTAACTTTAATGTTTCTTTATCAAAATAAAAGTAATAAAACAAATTGGCATCTTGTCCATAGAGTTCCCTATCCCATGCCTGATGTTTCTATGACAGAGGAACTGTTTATGAAAAAAGAATAAACCATTGTTTCATTCATTATAGCTTTACTTGATGCTATTAACAGACCGTAACCTGTGAACAAAACAAAGAACTAAACCTTATTGTTAAGCTTTTATTGATTGTGATGTAGTGAGTGGACTTACAAACTGTTCTTATGGACATACAGTATTTCTGCTCCTGGTTGAATTAAATTGAGGCACATTTATAAATTCGATTCTCTTGCATAGTCACATAATCAGTTAATATACATATTTTTTAAATGAATCGTTCATCTTACTTCTCATGTTGTTACTGTAGCTTCAGCTACCCAGAGGTTAACAGGTCTCAGTTTCAGAGCTGCTGAGCCAACCTGGCACTCAGGCCTCTGTGTTCTTGGGTTTTAGTGGCAGTAATGACGTTTTCCTGTCGTATGGGGGCGCTGTTACGCCTCTCCGTAGCTTCCTAGATTGACACCACAATAGGAGGCAAAATGTAATGGTTTAAGAATGATGCTAATTGCAGGAAAATCATAAAGAAGTCCTTTTTGATTTATTGGTGATATTTGCTGTAGTTACCATATCATTTTTTTTAAATGAAAAACTTTGTTAAATGTGTTTTTGTGCATGACAGTTTTCACTGTATTTCACGTTTGCGTGTAAAATCTATACTAAAGTCCGTGCTCAGTAATAACTTTAGTTTTGGTTCTTCTTTTCATACCTCTAAAAATATACAATTTTTTGTTAAATGATTTTTTTTGTCAATAAATATATGCAGCCTTGAAGTGTTACTGTACATTAATAGTTTTACACATAAGCAACCAGAGTATCTCTTCCACTTTCTGCCAGGAACCCACACAAAAACCCACACTTTTAAAGATGCATTTGGGGATTTTTTTTTTGTTTTTTAAATTCAGTACAATTTGCAAGTCACTTGACAGAAAATGGATATCAGGGGTTTTCATGCACAAATATTATGTATTATATTCAAATAAAAAAACAGCACTACTTTTGCAGCTTTTCATATCAGATCATAAATATGTTACTGAATTTTGATTTATTATGAAATGCTGCTGCTGTGAATAGTGGCAGAAAGGCAAGGTATTGCAGCTTTCAGTTTGGCCTTACAAAGACCGTCCGTGCTGCGGTTCTGATAAATTCTGGTGAATTCTACCGTGGACTTCAAAGTATTTTAAGCAGCAAGGGATTCGTTTTGCGCACGCTTGCAGTCTGAACAGTGTTTTCTAGGTGGTGACTGTTTGGTGCTGTGTACTGGACATTGTTTATTCGTTGAATCAGCAGGATGTTCAAGACGATGAGGATGCTGTTGATTTATTATTATGCTTTTACTGATTGTTATGTAGCGAGTGGACTTACAAACTATTTTTTGCGGACACTGGGCCCTTCCTTGCGCCTATAACATACTTCTGGAAGGATCGCCATTGCTGAGCTACCATATGTGCGAAAGGGACGGGCACTCCTTCGCGCCCATTCGCTGAAGTCATCGGTTGTCATGGCGAAACCCCACCCACCTCGGGTCACGTGACCGCCGTGCTGCTGCTCGGGCTCTGCGTTTGACGTCACTGAGGAGCGAGACGTTCGCGAAGGAGGGACCGTCATCACCATCATCATCCTCAGCAGCAGCAAGCGGCGGCAGAAGAAGAAGAAGAAGAGGCAGCGGTGGTGGTGGCGGCGACGAAGACGACAAGGAGCCTCCTTTCGGTGACCGTTGCTCCGTTTCCAGAGAGCCCCAATGCCTGGTCCCACCCAAGCGCTGTCCCCAAATGGAGAGAATAACAACGACATCATCCAGGACAACGGAACCAACATCATTCCGTATCGAAAGAACACCGTGAGAGGAGAGCGCGCCTACAGGTAACTGAGCGTAAGTGCCGGCGAGGAGCGCAGGAAATGCGCATGTTGGCTGGCGAGGCCCCCCGGCTGCAGAGCGCCGCGGTTTCGGCGCGCTTCCTGGTGAGGCTCGCCAGTGCGGGGACGGCTCCTTTCCGGCAGATGATAACGCACCACGTTTGCGCGCAAAAAAACGCAATAAATAGAAATGGATGACTGCGCAACGGACGTGTATTGGTTTGCACATCCCCATCGGGGGAGGTTCGCTTATCCTTCGCGCAAAGGTTGCGCATATTGGCTGTAAAAAGCAGCATATTGGTCGTAGTAAAAAGAACAAAAAAAAAAAAGAATTGCTGTAAATGCGGGTGAAGAAAGAAAAAACGATGGTCGCCGTTTTAGCGCGACGCCACCGCCGCTGTTGCCCAATGTAATTCCTCCATTTTTTTGCCAGTATCCACGTAAGGAGGAGAAATACCCGAGGTTTTGCGTGTTTTTAGCGATCGTTCCCCCAATATTTCTGAATTTTCCATGCATAGTTAACACAATGGACTAATAAAATACATTCGAACGCGCATATAAAGGTGAGGCGATCCACAAGCGGCCGTCGTTTAAAAATGAAAACACGTAAGAGGAAAAGGGCGTTAGAATCCCAGGCATTGGTACACAGCTTTTTAAAAATGTTACGTTCTTTGCAATATGTCGGACAATAAGGGAAATGCGTGAAATCTTGCACAAAAATGGCCTTTCGCACACCTTAATCTTAATGCCCAACGGCTTGTTTTATAATAGTTGCAATAATAGGTGTGTTGGAACCGTTGTTCTGCAATATGCACAACTGTTATGGAAGTACATTCAGATCCACTGGTTTTAGTGACTTGTAGGGGTGTTGTTTCCTCAGTGACAATGTAAGGGTCATATGATCAATCCAGATTTAAGATATTAATGTTCATTTTGTCATGTGGCTCTTTGGAGGAATTTGTGTGTCACACCATACAGATGTGCCTGAAAACATTGGTAGTCTTCTACTTTTTTTTTCCCAAAAAAAGCTCAATTTTCTTAGAAATAAGTTGAAACTGGAACAAAGAATGGAGGCCACCACACTACACCATAAACTTTGCTTTTGATTTGAAATTAAACAAATGGCATGGAGAAAAATATCGGGACCCTTAAACTAATACTTCAAAGCAAGCCTTTGGAGACAAAACTGCAGTCATGCACTTTCTGTAGCTCTCAATAAGATTTCTAGACTTTTTCACTAGTAGTTTGGCCCACTCTTCTTGAGCAAAGTGCTCCAGTTCTCATGTTTGGATGCCGTCTAATACTTGAAATCCAGCTCTTTTCACATGTTCTATTGGGTTAAAATCAGAATAGCATAGCAGGCCATTTCGGAATGGCCTGATGTTTTCTTCTCATTCATTCTTGGATGTTTTTTCTGTGTTTCTAGTCATTATCCTGCTGAAGGACCCATGACCTGAGACTGAGATACAGTTTTCTGATGCTAGACTGTTTTGCTCCAAAATGCCTTGATATTCTCCTGATTTAATCATGCTCCGCATAAACTCAAGGCACCCAGTGCCAGAGGTAGAAAAGCAATCCCAAGACATCACTGAGCCTCTTCTGTGTTTCACGATAGGAATGGTGTTCTTTTCTTTGGAAGCTTTGTTTTGTTTTCTGTGAACGGTTTTAGTGTGAATAACCAACAAGTTCTAATTTTGTTTTACCTCTGCAAAAGGACTTTCTCCCAAGAAGTACTGTGGCTTGCCAGCTTGCATTTTGACAAACTTTAGTTGCCATTTTTAGTGTTTCTTTGTTAGAAGTGGTGTCTTTGGGTTTGTTTTTTTTAGCATAGAGTCCATTTTCATTCTGAGAGTAATCCATTCATGACTTGTTGCACTGTTACACTTTGAAGGTCAGCTTGGATCTGTTTTGATATTTTCCTTGATTCTTTCTTCAATATTGGGTCAATTTTCCTCTTACAACCATGTTCAGGGGTGTTGGCTACAGCACCATAGGCCTTAAACTTCTTGATAATATTGGCAGCAGTTGTCATAGAACATCAGGCTGTTTGGAAATGGTCTTGCCTTTACGTTGACCATGCTTGGGTATTGTATTCTTTCTAGCCTCAAACAACTCTTTGCTTTTCCTTCATTTCCTTGTTTAGTGTGATACAGAACAGCAGATTGAACACTTTTCTCCTTTTAAATTGGCTGAATGAGTGATTATAAGGTGGAAGAAAACTGTGGTACTAATGAACAGACTTCTTGAAGTATCCCTACAGTACAGTTATTTCTTATAACTTCTGAAGGGTATCAACAATATTGTCCAGACCATTTTAAAATGACTTTGTAGAATAAGCAAGAATTCAGTTCTTTTCACAGCTTTTTTGTGTTCCACTTCAAACCAAAGAAATACATGTATGGGTAACAAAATATCTACAGTTTTCAGGAGGAATGGTGCATTATTTGAATAAATGGAGGCATACCAAAACTTTCAGTCACATCTGTATACTGGTATATTTTCCCTAAATGATGTAGCGTCAAAAACTGTGATGTGTAGTCTAAGTGAACTTGTTTTACAAAATCAGGAATGTTCTATAGAAACAACATTGTTTGGAGATTTAACTGCAAGATTTACCTTGTTAACCCACCAAAACTTTGAAATGGACGTCCAGTTGCAATGAATTTGAACTGTGGCAGAGGGGGCAGCAGGTGGTGGTAGTGTTTGTGCTGGTACCTTGGGCTTGAAGCACTGTTTTCCAAATCCCCCCTCCTGCTGTAGTACCCATGAACAAGGCACTTGCCCTGAATTTCTGCAGTAATAGTTACCTAGTTTTTTAAAGTAGATTTGTATATATGGTCAACATTTTAAGTTGCTCTGGAGAAAAATGTCATTTAAAAAAATAAATTATTTATTTTTTTAAACTCTTATTCCATAGTAATGTTTTCCATGAAGTAAGCCTAGGTTATAGTGTGGTTTTAGTCCATTTGTCAGGGTTTGATGTGCCTCTGAGTTTTGATTGTGGCTACAAGTCCTGGCATGGGTTATGGAGGTGAATTTCATTAGTGTCATAAGTTGGCCGAGTTGCTTAGTAAAAGGTCTTGTAAGCGAACAAATAATAATGAACGTTTCTAATCTCTAGCAGAATGATGAACAAAATGCTGTTGAGAGGAGCATTCAAAACAAACCGCTCCTGTAACCAACTTATCTTCCATTTAAAAAAAAAAAAAAATGTACAGAAATCAAAAAAGTTCTTTTGTCAAAGACATTGATGCACCCTTTCGTTTTTACTGCAGGGCTTTTTAGGGGGCATAATATGATCTCGTCCAGTTCGGAAGAGACGTGTCTGGAAATCCACGGGCGTTAAAATACCTGTTCAGTGCATTACAAACTGTGGGTGATATGAACAGAAGATGCGTGCTGTTACCTTTCCAGTCGTTCTTTCTAGCTTTAACTGAAGTTTTCAGAATTGTCCAGGTGAAGTCCTTGTTTAATACACTGGAATGAATTGATTTTAAGGTTTCCCTGACTGCTGCAGATACCTGTTGAGAACTTAGTATACATGTATACATCAGAATGGCCCTCCACAAGTTAGTGGATTTGCATGATATTGGATCTGAGGAAAAATGTGTATAACGCTTGTTTGTGTAACCCGGATGTGAAATTACGAATGCAGAGAAATATGTGCAACTGAGCACATGTGCAGAACCCAAACAGCTGATAGCTTTCTTTTGGTTGCTTGTGCACATGGACGCTTGATCTTTGTTTGTTTGTTGCTTGCTCTTACAGAGAAATAAAGGTAAATTCTTAACAAAACATGGATACACTACAAGTACAGTAGATATTTTGATATTGGCTGCAGTATAAACTCGTTCATTTTGATTTTACTAGACTCATGCATTCAAACTTGACTTCACATAAAATTGTTCCTGTTCCAGTTGGTCATTTTAAAGCATATGTATCTCCTGGAGGTTTGTGAAAGTAGTATTCTGAAAACTGGTTTATTAAAAAAAAAAAAAAAGATCGGGTGTCTTAGTCCAGATGCTTGTATCTGGGAAGGGTCCTTCAGGTGAATTTTCACTTTTTAAAGAACTCTTGGCTGTTTTCATTCCTGTCAAAGATGTCATCTGTGGAGTTCTCAGCCTTTACATTTATTTACCAAAGCAATTTACCATGACCACTATGTAGTATTTAACCTTTTAACCCACTATGTAGTATAAAACCTTTTATCTAGAGGATTTTATTTTATTACTGCAGTAAACCATCTATAGTCTATTTACTCATCTATACACCACAACCATGTGACAGACTCATTTTCACACATACACACAAATTATGGATGATTTAGTGTCGCCAATCCACCTGAAACAAAAGTCTTTGGACTTTGTGAGGAATCCAGCCTCCACCCCGCTCACACCATCTAGTATTTATTTTTTATATGTGTTATCTTTGTTTATGTTAGAAAGGTTATCCCAGATCTTCATCTGTTTTAAAGGGATATTGGAAAATGTATAACCGAATGTGGTTTAATTTTAGATTTGCTCTATTAAAGTGAGGACATTTTTAATGTTCTGCAATATTTTCTCATATTTAAAATACATTGAATGAAAATTTAAACTATGAGCTTATAGTATGTCATCCCCTGCTTGAATTCTGATTCTCTTACAGCCCTTAATATTTTTAAGTTGTTTACGATTAAAAGCATTCGACTTGAGCGTGAAGCATAATGACATCCTTCCTGGGTTTAGATCAAGATTTTGCCAAAGAGCTTTTTGATGGCATTAGGTTTTTACAGTACAATTTATCTTACCCCAGTTGATGAAAATAGTGTGTGAGTAGTGAGAGGACTCACTTTTGGCAAAGCTTACATGTTTATGAAGGTTAAGAGGAGCACTATATGTGAGCTATATTGCATAATTTCATATGTTTGTCAGTTTACAACTAGTATGTTAAGCGTAGCATGGAGTGCTAACAATGTGCAACAACTCCAGAATAACTGGTTTCAACATTGTGTTTAATTCTATTTACAAAATAAGTCATGTGGTTTTACAAAAGAGAAAAATAGCTTTAATTTGAGCTAAAAATGCTTGGTGTTTTAATAATTAAACTAAGTAGTTTAGCATACAAAGCTAACAGTGCAAGTTGCTGCAGACAAAGGTGTTGGCTATGTGAATAAATCTAAATCAGTCCTAGTCTAGATAAAAGATTAGACCTTTGCCCTATTAAATAAGCTTTAAGAGGAGGATCTTGGGATTGTGGCTGAAAGAGGATGATAAGTAGCGATGAACTGAAGGTCGTGGAGAACATTTACAAAGGCCAAACAACAGTGGTAGGCATAGTCTGGGGATTCATGTAGAGCATCAATGTGGTTATGCAGGTGATGCAGAAAGATGATCCAGTAGGCAGTTGTATGTGTTTTTGAGTCAGAAATGAATTTTGGCTTCTGCCACTGTCTCGTATGGCATGGCAGTTTTTTTTTTTTTTTTTTTTTTTAATTTAAATAATTTGACATGTGTTCAGTGTTACGGTTGAAATGCACATTTCAGCTGTTTGACAGGACTGAATGTGAAGGGAAGGGTGGTTGCTCCTGCATAGTTAAAGATACACTATGGGGGATTTCCATGGAGCTTCCTGTTGAGGGTTCAGGAAATCCACATGGCAGGTCTACCCTGCACTCAGTTCCTTAGAGGGCTTGTAGGGGTATTGTGCTTCAGGGTGAAATTTGAGCCATCATCCCACTGCTGAAGGTCACATTGTGCTTAAAAATCATCATATTTGGAAAATATAGCTAAAGGACCAGTCATCTTGTAATGTGCTGCTTAGTTAATAAGTGTATTAACTGAGATGCAAATTTTTGGAAGTATCCAGACGTGCAAGTCTGTCAAAACTGATATCAAGCTATGTCTGTTGTGTTCACTGTGGCTGTGCTAAGCTGTGAGATGATTGAGAACTTTTGGAAATGCAGAATATAAAGGAGAGCTCTGGTAAAAGCATAAATGTTGTGAGCTTGAGTCAACGGCACATCAATAGGTGATGGACTAAACCCAATAGTAGTATCTTGCCTTTCTTGGGGCTGTTTGGCAGGGCTCTTTTGTTGTCTGTAGTCTTTAGGGTGGGGCAGCATGGGCTGCTTTAGTGCTGTATGTTGTGCTTTTTAAAAAAAAAAAAAAAAAAACCTTCATGTTTGTTGCATGATGGTATTACAATAAGAATGGGTGTAATGTGTATTGCCATCACTATCCAGAATGACCTGTATTGTTGGGGGTCATATGGTGCCTTGCAATGGTATTCAAATGGTTGAGAAAAATCACACAATCATTTACCAAATACAAAATGAAAACTTTTTCTCCCTGTGATATTTTAATACAAAATAATACTCCAAATGAGTTTTTATAAGTCAGCTTGAATTTTGCATTACAGAATACATTTTAAAGAAGAAAAAACTGAATGTGGTGCACTGTACATAAGATAATATTAAAAAAATCAAATGATCTGTTTTTATGAATTTTTTTGGACATTTAAGGTGTTTTTTTTTTTTTTTCTTATTGAATTTGCTGCTGAAGCCCTGCAACATGCACTAGTTTGTTTTTATATTTAATCTGAAGCTGCTATAAGAGTTTTTTTTCCCCCTTTGTCATTCCAATTGTATTTGAAAAACTGCTGAGTCTCTTTTTGTAAAAATAAGTGGGCATCCGTTTGGAGATGGATTTCAAAGGATATGGTAGTTGTTAGAGTGTTAATTCAGTTAATTCCCCAATTACATAAAATTTCACACCTCCCAGGAAAAAATTTAAAATTTTGGTGTAAAAAACATTAAAATTAGCTTTTCAGCTACACCACTTTTGTACTTTTTCTCTGCACAGAAGTTGGCCACACAGTTATGAAATCAGTTTACGGTACAATCGCAGCATTTTTATGGCTGTGCCACTTTTACATGACGTTCATTTCACTTTACTCAGTCATAGCTACAGGTTAATTTCTTACAGGTATATGATGAATAAATATTCATATCTATTAGTTATTTGCAAATACAGAATTGAAACCTGCATGCTAGATTTGAAGAGTGACCAGGTGTAAGCAGTACCTGGTGGATTTACAGGGTGTGTTATTCCAAATGCAAAACAAGTAGTGCGGCAAACAAAGAAGGAAAAACCAAGAAATAAAACACACAACATAAGCTTCTGGCAGCAACTGCATCAATACCACCCTAAGCTTTTCTGTCTGTTCATTAAATACTGTGGTTGGACCTGCGGTCAGTAATTCAGGAGGTGGGTGAGGCCCTGGTTCACCCTCGAGCAAGGTAGTTACCATGAATAGTCTACTGTAAAGATGGGTAAGTAATTGTACATTGTAAGAAATGTAAGTTGCCTCAGAGGAATTAAAAGGTATCAGGCATCTTGAATAAATTAAAAAAAAATTAATGATATCTTGAGGGTCAGGAGAGGAGATATGTACCCTACTAAGTGGTTTTGATGTGAAGTGGTTTTGTTGCTGTGTGTGGTTGCTGAAGAAATGGACCAAAGTTAAAGAAATGACCAAGCTGCTTCTACTAATCGAGTAATTTAACCATTTTGGTTCTGGTTAATCCCCGCAAAGCAACCCTTGGGTATCCAGTGTGGTAAGGCCCATTTCATAACAAGCAACATGGATGCTTTGCTGGCAAATACTACTATAAATGGGATATCATAGTGGCACAGTGATCCCTTAAAACCTCACAGCTCCTGTTTTGAGGATTCAGATAGGTTTGAGTTTGGTTCAGTTTGTTTGGGCTTCAGTTCCTTCCTACAGTTCAAAGACATGTGTTTCAGGTGGATTAATTGTGTGTGTGTGTGTGTGTGTGTGTGTGTGTGTGTGTGTGTGTGTGTGTGTGTGTGTGAGAGAGAGAGAGATACATTGCCATTCTGTTTTGGGTATGCTCTGCCTTACGCATTGTTGACCTGGGATGGGGCCGGGACCACAACAAAAGTACACTACACAATTTAATAGTGATAAAGAATTATTGAATGTTACTGTTTGTAATTTTAATATTTTCTATATAAAAAAGAAAATTGTATTTTTTTTTAATTAATTTTTTAAACATTCAGTGTCATGCAGAATTAAAAGTTAGTTCATGGCTGATGACCTTCAACTGTAAGTGTATATTCACAGCATCTTGTTCCTTTTGAACTTGTCAGGTTCTTTTCATGTGTTGTTGGTATTCATGAGTTTATCTGTTTACTCATGGTTATTGTGCCTGTTTGCAGTTGGGGGATGGCGGTCAACGTGTACTCTACCTCAATAACCCAGGAGACTATGAGCAGACATGACATCATAGCCTGGGTCAATGATATCCTCTGTCTGAATTACACTAAAGTGGAGCAGCTATCATCAGGTAAGACTGTTTTACCATGGTGTCACACTGCTGGTAACATTGTTCAGCTATGCTACAGCAGCAGTCACAGTATTATCAGTCAGCAGAGGACCATACATGCCGGGCTACTGCAATAACAGTATCTGCACAAGTTGTTCATAAGAGGACTGCAATAGTGTATGAATAAATGAATGAATGACACTTTTAATCCTTTAGTTAAATTCCATTCAGTTGATGCAGTTTAGCATTACCCCCCACACACATACAGAATAACAGCACATGTATCATGCATATGCACACATTAATTCCACAAGTATAGCGATGAAACCAAACTAGGTGTATAAATGTGATTGGATGTATTAAATAAGTTGATCAGAACTTTTTCTGCAGCTTTAGGAACCAGTGATAAATATTGAAAATGAAAAATATAAAAATTATATATATTTCATAGATATAAAAATATACTGCATTTTTGCAAGCAGAGTTTTCTCTCAATGTCAGTGTAGGGGTCTCATTCAGCTGCCACCAGTATACAAGGCTTGGCTTTCCTGGTTATACCCATGAAGCTAAAAAAAGTAGTAGGTGAGCTACCCTCCAGTACCATTAAGAAAAAGTCTAGCTCAGTTACTAAACATTGTTAAAATCCAATATGAAATAATATTCATATATCAGGGACATTGTGTGGCAATTCCATTCAGTTCTTTAAATTTTTTTTACTGATCCCGCAGTGTGATGAGGAATTATCTTATATGAATTAAAGACGAAGGCCTGCATTTCATAAAACTGCGGGTACATAATTTATTTTTATCTATGTACTGCAAAAACTGTAGTTGTGAACTTTTCTTTGTTTCACACATCAGACTGTAAGCTCAGTTTACGTGACTTAATAGAATGAATACAAGAAAAGAAATTATGTATTAAGATGGCAACACCATGATTGTTGTCTACGTGGTTTAAGAAAAGCGATACCCCTGTGATGAGTCTAAAAAAGCAAATAATGCACTCAGGTTTGAGTTAAAAAAAGTGTAGTAAAAACATCAGGAGATGCTGAGAAATATGTTGGGTGCACAGGAGAATGGCGTGAACCTGTGGAGTCCTGAACCATGCGGCGAGCCTTCATGCTAAGTGCTGTGTGCCCAAGCAGAATGTTCCTCCAGCATCTATGATTTAGTAGCTATGCATGGCACAGTGGCATTGCCGGCCATTTTGTTATGACAAAGGTAAAAATCTTGCAAGGGTGTCGTGATTTCCTGGTAAAGCATGCAGGAAGCTTCAGCTATTTGAGCTGGCCTGGAGCTGGACAGTATGGGCCTTCAAGATATGATCAGGAAGCAAAGTTTAACTTTACATCACTGCTATCATGCGTATGGAATAGAGACAGTAATGTTCTGTTAATATTCATGAAATAGTGAAATAAACATTTAACCTACTAATAAAAAAGGAAGGATAAAGGGTTTCTGTGAAACGACACAATGAGACCTATTTTTTGCAATGTGTGTGTATTGGCGCTATTTTTTTTAAGACAAAATTTATACACGAATGCAGATCAGAAAGGAGGAAGAGCTACTGGCTAGTCCACCAGTTACCTGGCTGGGGCTCTGAAACTCTGTAATCACCTTTTCATGCTAATGGAGGAAGAGCGGTAGAACGTCTCCTCTTCCAGGATAGATGCTTTATCCTGACCGAAAAAAGAAAACAGCATAAACAAATTAATCTTCTAAAAAGATATGCTTCGAGCATATTTCAGCAGCATAGAGCATTTCGGTTCAGGACATTGTACACCACCCAGCCACCTGTTGTACATTAAGTTTTGTCATTGCTAAGCACTGTGATGACCTTAATCCTCGCTTCTCCTGTACCTGGGCCAGTGGCCACATACCCCAGATGGCCATTTTGCAAAGCGCTAATAGGCTGCTGCAACTGTGTTCTACCATCTTTGCTTTAGTGAGTCCTGTTCCTCCTTTCAAAGATGGATGTAAACCAACAAATATAAAGTTTAGAAGAAAAAAGTATAACCTGGTCTCCTCTTTCAGGTGCTGCCTACTGCCAGTTCATGGACATGCTCTTTCCTGGTTGCATAAGCTTGAAGAAGGTGAAGTTTCAGGCCAAGCTGGAGCATGAATATATTCACAACTTCAAGCTGCTGCAGGCCTCCTTCAAGAGGATGAATGTGGACAAGGCAAGTAGATAAATTTATTCTTTACCTGTGTGACACTAGCACTTCTTAGAATGGAATGAGTTTACAAAACTCATTTACACCGAAAGTAAACCTTCAAACTTCCAATATTTTGTAGATTATTCCTGTGGAGAAGCTGGTGAAAGGTCGGTTTCAGGATAACCTTGACTTCATCCAGTGGTTTAAGAAGTTCTTTGATGCTAACTATGATGGCAAGGAATACAATCCCATCCAGGCCCGACAGGGGCAGGATGCCATTCCTCCCCCTGACCCTGGGGAACAAATCTTCAACCTTCCAAAGAAGTCACACCATGCAGCCAGTTCCCCCACGGCAGGTGAGTCCCACCACGCGGCCAGCACCTCTACTGCAGGTGAGTCCAAACAAGCAGCAAGCTCTCCTATGTGACATTAAGCATCATATGACGAACATTTCACCAACCTGTGCATTGAGATGTTCACATTTCAACCCCTTTGCGTGCTATAGGTCTGTCTCTACATGTCACCCTTTCTGCATGAACCGGAACAGTGATCCATAACATCTCCTCTGTGTGACATGGGAACATCTCAGAGTTGTCATCTCCATATGTGATGCACTATGTAACTGTAACATATGTCATCCTTTTTGTACTGTGGCACTGTCTCACACATATCACCACACCTTTATGCAGGTGCAACCCGGGCTGCTGCAGCAGCTTCTAAACCCTCCACGCCAACATCTAGACCCTCATCTGCTAAAAAGATCCCCACACCATCAGCTCCAGCCAAGGGAGAGAAGGACCTGGAGGCTCAGGTTACACAGCTCAATGAGCAGGTGAGCACTTGTTTGAGATGGAGATCTTATCCAGTTTTTTTCATCAGTTTGCAAACTATCTACCTACCATTTCCTCAAACTATGTCAGAGGGTCTCCCTGCCCTCAGGTGTTACCAAGCCCATTTAAAAACCCGGGAAACCTTCAGCTTCCCATCAAGAAAGCGAAAATAAATACATCTGCATTGCTAAACATTGGTGATACCAGAATATAACTTTTATTTTGTTTATTTATTATTTATTCTTTCCTCTATTGCTTTGTTACTATTTTATTATAATTATCAACGGTGACATTGTAGTCAGCTAAAGGCTGACCTCATGCCAATGGTGCATTCAGGTGGTAACAGTAGTAGATAAGAGATCACATATAAGCAAATACAGAGTGGCATTTGATTTTAGGGAAACTTTTAATGCAAAGGAAACACTGCTAGACATTTTTGTGCATAACTTAGTAGTGTAGTAATGTAATAATATAAATGCTGAAACTAAGGTAGGATATGCAACTGACAGTGGTTTTCATGGGGCATGACGGAAACGTGTTAAATGTTTTAGCCCGACTTGTTCTTCAGTGATCATTTAAGCCAAGATGAATCAATTGATCTGGTAAATGCTGTGCCGTTCACGTGGCAGGTGAACACGCTGAAGCTTGCACTGGAAGGAGTGGAGAAGGAAAGAGACTTTTACTTCGGAAAGCTGCGGGAGATTGAGCTGTTGTGCCAGGAGCAGGGCCAGGAGAGCGCCCAGTTCGTGGACCGGCTAATGGAGGTCCTTTACTCCACAGAGGAGCAGGTTGGTGTAAGTCACATTTGGTCTTCTTCTGAACCCTTACTGCCCAGGCAGGAGGTTACCGCTGTGTCAGCTGGGTCTTGTTATATTCTTCATAGTATTTCTTTGCATTCAAACATGAACATAAATATCATTATCTGTTAAATGATGCTAATACTGTAGTTTAGTGTTCCCTCACCTCATAGAGGTAACACATGGTGAAAATCCTCCATAATGCAAATTCTCTGTAAGATGTAATTACTGTTAGTTTTGAGAGTAAAAATGTTTGCATTCCTGAGGTCCAAAATAAGACCGCTATTTATGCCAGAATTTCACCAGATCCTTTTGAAATAGATACGGTTCCTTCAATATTTAAGATAAGTTATTACAAGCTGAGTTACCTGATATTGCCCATTTCAAAAAGGTAGGCAAGTAGAAAAGTGAAAATATAAAAAGTAATAATATTGATAATTGTGTGCCATCAAACTTCATTAGCTTTAAAATGGTTGGATTTAGCAGAGAAGTATGAGGGGTTATAGAAAACAATACAAACACTTTAATTCCCTTCTCAGAACTGGCTATGGTCTTGGGAGTTTTTGATCAGCTCCTATATTGTCAGTGTTGTCGAACAGGCGAACGCTGCAGAGAGCGACATGCATGCTGGTCATAGTCCAGTGGACAGAAAAAAGTAATAAAATATATCACCAAACTGTATTACCGTAATGTCACTAATAAGTGTCTGTGTGTCATGTATAAATTCTCTTGAATTTTTTTTACATTTTCACTTTGTACAGATTCTGCTATTATTATTATTATTATTTAGTTTTTTATTTGTGCACATATTACAGCTACTGGCTCCTGTTTCTGCTTGGCTTTGTGTTGATAGTGGTGGTGGTGTTTTTCGGTCTTCCATTATAAACACCCCCCATCACTTTTTCTTCTTAAGTTTTGCTCTTCAATCATCCACCCAACCCCTAGGTGTCCCTGCTTTTTGCAAGTTTGAGTCATTCCTCCAGCACAACCCTCCCCTTCCCCCATTTCCCAGGTGCCACAGAGAGCGATGCACATGCTGGCTGTAATGACTTGCAGTAATAACAAATTATATATGACTGATTTTTATTAATTTTAAAAATTACAGTGTGGTAGTGGCATCCTTGTGCATTTGGTTAGCATGATGTGCGCTTTGTGCCTGCATTTCAAAGAATTATTTCAAATATTAAAGATTAATACTGTATGGCTGTGTACTTGCACATGTTAAGGTCTTATCTAACATTTACTGTCATCTTAAGTATTAACAAAATATACATGCAATACTCACTGGTTATGTGTTAAACTTTTAAGGAAAGAAGGAACAATAATGATGAAAATCAATGGAAAAATGCGAATGAAGTCACAGTCACCAAAAAAAAAAAGTCACCATTGTTTGGATAGTTCAGATGAGGGAAGGATTACAGAGATCACAACAGTTAAAACTAGCAAATGTGGGTTTAATGGAGTTTGAGAACTTAATGCAGCACCAGCCAAACCGTAATTGCGAAGGCCGCATTTTGTGCACCTCAGCTCGTGCAAAGCATTTTAGATACTAATTTGTGCTTTGAAAATGGAAAGAAGCACCTTGTAAGTCAAATTAGGGATATTAAATGAAAGCCCTCATAAAGACACCCCATAATAACCTTTGTTGTCCTTGTAGGAGGCAGCAGGAGAACCTGGGGACGACTTGGCCCGACCAGCTCAAGAGGAAGAGGAAGCACAACAGGAGGAGTACTGACCCCGCACCGCTACAGTCTGCTCCTTGTTTTGTGAGGACTGTTATAAGCTTTGAATTCTTCTGTATTTTAAGTTTACTTTGTTCCTCTGAGGATTGTGCACATAGTCTCTTACGCAGCCCCCCCACCCTCCCCGAGTCATTGCTGTCCAGCGTTTTTGTGCTTTTGTGGCTGTTGAAGCGGCGTCAACTTTTCATTGCTCCATCCAGAAAACGGTCCCACTGTACCCTCTTTTGGAGCATTTTTTTCCTGCTCCACGGCACCTCCTTTCTATTAGTCATCCATGTAAACAGTACCAGCTTCTTTCCTTTCAGTCACTGTGTATGACCAAAATTTATAGGTCTTATATTTATTTCTGCATATCGGCCCTTGTTACAAACAAATGCAATAAGCAAAGCCCTGAAAGGCATCTTTGATCGCTTTTTGTCCACCCTTAATAGCAGACATTTCTTATACTTTTTTTTTTTTTTTTTTTTTTTAAAGCTTAGGGTTTAATATACTCAGTGATTCACTTTAATTTTTCCATACAGCATATTGGATGCAGAATGCTGTGTTTTCGATTGGGCATGAACATTTTCATGTGAGTGATGAGGACTCCGCAGTAAATGCCAAACTGTTCAACTCGGTCTATAATTTTCAAATCTTTTTTCTTGTTATTAAATGAACGGTCAGTGAGGCTGATATGTGAAGGAAATGCTTATAAATAATTTTTAAAACATTTTCATGTCAAGTTGTCACCGGTCAGTTCACTGGGTAGTGTGATATGGTAAACCAGTATGTTGTATTACTTTGAATCACGTATCTACTCTTACTAAACTCCGTTGTTCACCTTAATGCTTTGTCATATGTATAAAATGGAAAGGAATGTAAACAAATGTACTGTTTATAGTTATAAATAGCAAAAAGAAAAAAGTATTTGGGATTGCTTAGATGCGACACATTTTATTCTGATGTATCACAGTCATTAAGCCTTTTCCACAACGTTGCATGTTAGCATTGGTCCTTCTTGTCTTTGTGAATAACAAACGGCTTTTATCTTTTTACATACTGTATTTAAGGAAAAAAAATGTTAAGTGAGGTGTGTTTTGTACGTTTAACCTGCCATTTCAAATATAAGGAGATTTGGATGGATTTGCTAAAATAAAACATCACCTTTGTTTCAGAAATAAAAGGAATCTCTCCAGATACAACATGTGTTGCAGATGGTTTGGTTCCACTGAGTTTTTGTTTTGTTTACATGCTGGGTTATGCTTTAGGGGGTCATAATTTTAATATTATATGCAGTGCATATAATGTGTGCATGTAGATATATTCTATTAATATTTAGATAATGTTTAAATAGCGACTATTAGTACCTTTTTTTTATCATGTATCAGTTTGGTTTATGTAATGGGTCTTTGATTTACAATGAATGCCATGAATTATTAAAATCCAAACAGTTATTTACAGGTGGTCATCATGTTTACCTTGGTGAATAACTTTAAAGACAAAAGTACCGGATGATGGTTTTGCTGCACTGTAAGAACTGGTTCAGGACAAAATGTTGTACTTCGTTTTATATGTACATTCTCAGAAGGAGAAGTCGGCGGAAGAGATCCAGAATGACAGGCTCCTTGGCAAAAAAAAACGCCCTGTGCATAAAATGTCCGAGTGAATTTTGGTCATTTTAACTGATCCGTATTCGTGTTTCACGTTAGGGTCCTTCTCTTCCTTCCAACATAAGGCAGAAATACTGTGAGAATAAAAGTGCAGGGGGGGACCTTGACACATGCAACTGTTGTCATAAATTTAAATTCAAGCCAAACTATATCTAAAGTGATGTCAAAATGTATCCTGCTTCTTAAATAGATGAGCGAAAAGTAGCTTTTCATAATAAAGTTCTTACATGTAAACTAATGAATTATTTCAAATCATCTAAATGCAAAATTGTCGAATCAGATGGGCGGTGTAGGGTTGTGTGTTTTTTTTAATTAACTATTATTTCAGCATACACCTCTGAGAAGCAGTGTACAGACTTTGAACAGAATAACTGCAAGAATAATCCATATATAAATATGGTAATGGGTTGATGAGAGTAACTGAAGACAGAGTTTTGACCACCATTTGGCAATGTTCTGGATATAAACCTGATTCCTGCTTTAAATGTTATGTAATGTGGAATGTGCACTTGTTTTTTCTGTTCTGGTAAAATCCTGAGTGGTTGCAGGCTAAAACAATTCTAACACATTAACTTGTGTTTTACTATTCCTTGAACCACTCAACAATCAGCACTGAATAGGAGTTTGTGGAGACAATGCATTTTTCAGACATTTTGTTTGTTTTAATGTAACTTGATGTCTTGAAGCATCTACAAGGCACCATCCATCTAGCCAGAAAACGTATCAAACGATTTTTAGATTGCAGGAGCCTATAATTCCATTATTTTAAATGGAATCCGTGGAATAAATTAAATATTGAAATAGGAAAAATAATACATTCCTTGCCCATTTGAATTTCTTCAAATATTTTGACAACATTCCTGAAGAAAAATTATATATCTGTGTGTTCATATATAGTTTTTTTTTTTTTTTTTAAATCAGTCCACCAATTATTTCTTCACAGACTTTTCTACCTTCTTAGAAGATATTTTCATATAATCTGGGGAAGATGATCGGAGTAATGTGCAACGCGTTTAAACAAGAAGCGCGACACACGATTCCACCCGGAGAACAGCTGCGATATGACCAGTGGATACGCCTGCTACCTTTCCTGGCTGCTTCTGACTGCTTGGAAGTCCTTCCAAGGCTGGAGTTACTGCTCAGTTATTGGTCCAGGGGTGAGTAGTAACCTGAAGCAGGGATCCACTGAACATGTTGTTTATGAACTTTTTAACTGAACACGTTCTATCCAATATATACATGTGTATAATTTTGACCAATAATTGTTCTGCTGCTTCCAATTTATTCAATTAAGTAACATGAAAAATTGTTGACAGCCACTTCTCCGGTATTAAATTCACTTCCTGTAATGCTCCACTTCCTCAAAGCAATACTTCAGCATTCCTAACACAAAACATTTCTCCCAGACTGTTTTTGCAAGGTTTTTGCTAGTGTGTTTAGAATTTTTATCTGATGTGGATTTATTAAAGCATATTTTTGATTTGTACAGTTAACTTTAGGTACACATTTTTGCAATTTTGTTAAATAATATTAGTAACATTATTGTAATATTCAAATAATGAGGAATACCTATATTTCATGAATGTAGCTGTATCTGACACTTGGCAGAAGCCACCCAGAAAATAAATCCATGTACATTTCTGTTGTTTTTATTATTTTATAGAATTGTATAGAAATAAAGCAAACTGAAAAGTGACCAGATGCTGATAAACAGGCTTATTTTGTCAGCAATTAACCTTTTTCAGGAGACTGCAAATCACTCTTTTTTTGTTTTCATCTTTATTTCTTCATTTTAATTTTGTTTAAACTTAATAAAGGGTTATAAACCAAACAGGGTGTGGGTGCCTTGTCTACTATATGTTGAGGACAGTCTCTGGACCACCATAATCCTGCATTATTTAAGCAAGATTCATAAATAAATTTATGAATAAACAAATTAGTCTTACAGAGAATATTTGGCCCATTATGAGTTTATTTTAGTTTTTGCAGCACTTGTGATTAAATCAAGGGATGGCTGTCAAAAAGTTTTCACCGATTGTGAAACGTTTGTAAAAATGACTGAATATATGAATGAGAAGCTATACACCCACTTACTGTATGCAGATGGTCCCCGAGGTACATTGGTCAAACTTAGATTTTTTGACTTTATGATGGTGCGATAGCGATGTGCATGTGGTGCAAACCGTACTTCAAATTTTGAATTTAGATTGTTTCAGGGCAAGCAATATGTGGTACGACACTCTCTCATGATGCTGGGCAGCGGTAGAGATTTGCATCTCGCAGACTGTCACGTGGTTGCTAGTGTATACAACCAATACTCTACAATGTTCTGTGTTGCCAGAGTTTTTTTGGATACCCCTCCCCCCATCATGTCTGCAAAACACTCATCTGTGTCTGTATCTTCTGAAAGCAACATGGAAGAGGCAAGCCCATAATGTCTTTTAGGGTAGGCTAGGCTATTATGTTCGCTAGGTGTTAAGCATGGGTGGGTGGAAGCAATTACAAGACACCACGGTAATAAGTTTAAGTTCCGTTAAACTCTTTACTGAGTGGTGTTTCCGATAAAGAGTGTTGCCGTTAGCCTGGAGATGGCGCTAAACATTAGTGATCGGCTGTAAACAAAAACAGAAGAGGCCACAATTCAAATAAACAAAATACAAGCTCTTAGCAAGACATTGGTTGCAGGAGAGCTCACAGAAGGCAATGGAAACTGAGCACCGATAGGAAGTCTGGGTATTAACTAAATTCCGTCTACGATTCCATTGCTGACGCGGCCACAAGCATGGCGGTAGGTGTATTAAACGCATTTTGATTTACGATATTTTCGACTTACGATGAGTTTATTGAAATGTAACTCCATCGTAAAACGACCATCTGTATACTGTTCCAAAATTGGAGACCAAATGAACTGGATTTTGATAATTGCTTTTTCAAGCAGATAAAAATGAAAGAAAATATGACCAAATGCAGAACCGATTTGCTTGAATATTTTGCCAGCTGGCCTGTGAGATTCACAACGATTCACTAAACATTACGTCTTTTTGCAGAATAATCAACAATTTTGATATTATTCAGAAGTTAAGGTAGAAAGATCAGCATTAATTTTACACACCATTTTGAAAGCTTTGTAGTTCTGGAAGTGCAGTAAAAAAATCACAGAAGTGTGACCATTATTTTTCTTTGTGGTAATGTACATTGAAGTGTAACCTGTGCTCTTAGATAGCGCTGTTTGGTGACCGACAATGTAACAGCTCAACTCCAGCTGGAAAATTAGGAAAATCTTCTATGTTTACTACGTTTGCACATCATTCCACCAAAAGGTACTTAACGCTGTTTACATTTCCATGTTACTATATTTTGTAGGGCTTCATGTAGCAATGGTGCTCACAAACATCTGGGTTACACCTTCTCATGATTTTCACTGAAAGGTTTTATGTTTTTTTTACATTAAAAAATAAGGGCATAGTTGGGGCCTTTAAACAAAAGGCAAAAATGCAATCTGAATCTTTTTAGGTGCAGAAGCAGATGTACAGAATAAAGTTTTGCTGCAAAATGTTCCAATGATCGTTCAAAGGTTGCGCAGGATAAACTTCTCACTGGTCGTGTAAGTTCTGATGGTAGTCTAATGACTTCTCAGGTTTTTACAATATCCTGGGAAGAGACAGCTAATATTCCATTTAACATTAGCAACCATGTTTTTACAAATTTCATAAATTTTTTAAAAATTTAAATTTTCAGCTTCATTAGTGGAAATACCTGGAGTCCCTGGGTATTTCGGGTCCTTTAGCATGAGACACCTGCTTCCACGGATGCCTTAACCAGGGTTGATGAGCTCCCAGTCTGCACCCAGGTAGGTAAACCCACAGCTCATGCCCCCTGATCCACAGCCATCTCTGCTGCCTCAGTAACATCTCTCACAGCCAGAGCTTTAACCTGTGAATACTGAAGATTTCACCCATAGATATGCAAGGTAATGTGCAATAACATCTTACCAGTTCTTTTTTAAGAACTAACAAATTTGTATAATGGTAAATTTAAGAAATGTAGAAACTCCAGAATTTACACCTTCATTACATAATGTAAGCTTTCTGGACCATCCAGGTACTCTGCAGACTTTACAGATTGCTCAAAGGCTTGGTGTGGAGTTACGCCTCCCCCAAGGAAGATGGCCTTAAAGAAAGTTGGGCATCTTTCAACCAGTCTTGAAAGGCTGCTCTCTTTTAAGAGGGAGCATTACATGTAAATTTAATATACACACATATAAACACACACACACACACCTTAATGTGCTAAATTCAGAAACTTTGAATGTAATAAAGTTGTATGATATGCAATTTGTTATTACAGTGTGCATGTCACTATGGTTGGTGTCCACGCTGTTCTCAGTACCTTCTGCATGTTTGACCAGAGGAGCCATCAGCTGTTATATGTGAGCAAATTAATCCAAAATTATACTTCTCACTGGTCGTGTAAGTTCTGATGGCAGCGCAGCTCAGTTTGCGCATGCAATGGTAATAAAGTTTTTTGATATACGTTTCATTTTTTCCTTTCCACTTGACTACAACCCCTACACGTGTCATTCTCTGTAGTCTTTGCCTGTCTGACAGCACCAGCTATACTTACTGTATGTACTGTACACAGTGACTTTGCCTGACCTCACTGATGCTCTTGTGGCTAAATGGGCACAAATTCCCAAAATCAGATGGAAAGCCTTCCCGGAAAAGTGGGGGCTGTTATAGCAGTAAAGGAGGGAACAACTCCATATTAATGCGCATGGGTTTGGACTGGGAAGTTCAATAAGCACACATGGGTGTAATGCTCAGGTGTCCACATACTTTTGGCCACACAGTGTGGATGTGTTTTTATTTTTTATCTTTCCATCACTATACTTTTTCATGCAGCACTGGGTAAATCAACTAGTTGTACATTACTGTTTAACTGGAAAAACTGTGGATTAACAGCATATATATTTTTTCATTTCCATGTATCTTCGAGTTAAAGGACTAAAGGGGGGGTGTCTATCCAATATTGTCCACAATGTTCTTTAAATCCAGATATCCATGCTACAAAATCTATTATATTAAGACAAAAGTTCATTAAGTATGAAAAGATATATTTTGAAGCATCAACCAGACTATTATGAGGATGCCCATAAGGAAAAAAGCAGCAAAGAATTTTGTCTATTAAATTTGAAATCAGGATAAATCAGGGTCTTAAACCAAGAATTTACTGTGGTGTTGTTGGAATAATGGTTGCTAAAGATGGACTGGAGCAAGAACTGCCAAAGAATTGTGAACAACAATTTGTACAACTCCACGCTGAAGAGCTCAAGGTGATTTTTTTTTTTCCTTTTTGTTTAAGAATGCTGTTATAGAAAGTTTGATCTTATGTGGGGACAGTTTTTAGTTTTCATTTGAGTGCCTGTTTTTGAGAACCATGTTGAAGGCTTCCGTCCAGGGGCTGCATGAGATGTTCCAGGCTTTAGGGACTTTGGCCTGCAAGTATTGCTGCTCTACACTAGATGGCATCTGGAAAATGGAAAATCATTTGAAAATCACTCATTCCGAGCAAAACAACATTTCTCACACAGCTTTCGTGCTTGCACTACATTTTCATTACATAATGCAATGCCGAAAGAGAAATGTAATGAAATTAAGCACATTTTTCCTGCCCTAATTTTCCACCATTGTTAACTTTGGATGTTGAAACATAGATTTAGGAGCTTTCACCTTACAGCAAAAGCGGTCGCATATAATAGCCTTGCAAATTATATTACATTGTAAATTTTAGGTGTTTTTTTTTTATATGCTGCCGTTTAATTTCTTAAACTTGACACCAGACAGAAAGATTGTACTCTTGTAAAACAAAAAATGCATACTGTACCAATTTAATAGGCATTCCATTATGTTATTTGGTGTATTAACATACTGGATGCCACAACGGTGTTATTAAGAGTAAATAATTTGTAAATATCTACACAATAGTAATAAGGTCCATCCTTGATTTTACAAGCTTTGCCTTTTATGGACCGCGACAAAAATATTCTAGAAAAAAGAAAAATCACAAATACTGAAAAAGCTGCATTTAAACCTAAAGTAAAGGGGATTTTTTTTTACTAATTATTAGTTAGAGAAAATACCCTCATTGTCGCATGTAATAATATTTTATCTTGAATCGGCTGTGTGTTAAAAATCAACCATCCAGCTGAAACCATTTTTAGTTCTGTTAAGTTCCTCTAGTCTCCAGGTACCAGCCTTCTGATCAAGCTCTATCTGTGCCTTGTTCACCACTTTTTGCATGCATGTTGGTGACTAAGAAGTGGCCCGTTTGTCTTCATTTTGACAAATTAGCTGGAAACTGCCTGAAGGCACATGTCAGAAATGTGCACAGCACCGTGTGTGTGTTTACCTGTTTGCAAAATTTCAAGTACGTGGCATGAAAAACAAAACCGTGCATAAAAAGCAAACAAACGAATTAACAAGCAAATGGACAAAGACCGAGCTTTTTAGATGCTGAGATTACACGTTCATTGGACACTACATTAGGTTAAGTGTTGCTATAGTACAGAGTGCAGTACTACAGAACACCGTAGTAAAATAATATTGTGCTTAAACCGCTCTTTCTATATTTCCAGATTTTCCGGTTGTCCATATCCAGAAGTCTCCTACCCTCGAGGATGAATTGTGCTTACAAATTTCATAATTCTGCATTCATCATTAAAATTAATTTCAGTTAAATGAAAAGTGATTTGTTTTGTAAGTCTTATGGTTTTTGTCCTGATGCTCATATTATTCTCTCTCTCTTTCTCTTGTTTATATTCTGGCTTCACTTTCGTCTCTCTCTCTCTCTCTCGCTCTCTCGCTCTCTCTGTCTGCTTCTTTTCCATCAGCAGGTGGCGCTCTCCTAATTGGGATCACACCGCTTTTGAGCAAAAGAGAGGAAACTTCTACGAGAGAGGCTTAGCATCAGTGACGTTGTCCTCAGTTGCCTTCAGTGATAAAGACGTGGAAATGCTGTAAACAGTGTGCATAGTCTGTCTGATGTCTTGGTTGCAGTTTTTTGTAAATATTTGTAAATATCTAACCAACCGCCAGGATACAATAGAGTATGGTTGGTTGTTGTTTGTTAGGGGTTAGCTGAATTCTTTTCCAGCGCACAAAATGGAGGGATATTTTTATTTGCGTTTTTTCAGGTAGGAAGGTAGAGAGACACCTTTGCTGAGTTGGCACAATAAAAGAAAACAGCCAAAGTTCAGCCTTGTTTGTATGTTCTGGAGGAATGCTTCTTTCTTGTTGGGCCGGTTCTCTGCACAACCCTGAGTTACAACCAACCTTAGACTGTGTCGGAACACTGTAAGCGCGTAACACAGCCGGCAGTCGAATCACGGACTCACTTTGGTGTCACAATATTTCCAATTTAATACCAGGCCATAACACGTATTTCATATGTAGGTGCTGTGGTGCTGTGCTGTCTACTGCCCTGTATGCTCACCCTTATGCTACTACATATTTAATAGAGCGATATAGCTATTATTTATTGTCTAGACAAATAAAAACATTCTCAAGAAGTGCAATGCTGCACAAAAGTGGTTGAAAATGCGCCATTTTGCTTTGCTTCCAAGCCGCTGTTGGGGATGTCGGCTGGGTTCGCCGGCGTTAATGCCTGCGATGGCACCTTCACGAATGCTGAAGCCACTCCCATGAGATGCTGAGCATATTTTTTCCCGAGATATCCGTGTGCATTGTGCAGAACCGGGTGCATGAAACTGCGACACCAAAGTCACAAAGTGAGAGAACTCTCTGGAAGAGCAATGAGCATAATTTAAATTGCATAACATCCTGCTCTGCCTGCATCAACTGTGACACACGACTTGAACATTTATATTTTGTGTTGCGATTTATATATGCGAGGCTTTTAAATGTGTTGTACGGTATGTAAATGAGGTGAAATGGTAGTTGTGTTGTGCAAGAAATTCAGGAGTACTGCTGTAAGGGTGTTTTATGATATTAAAGATTTTTATTTTTGTGTATCAATGTGAAACATTTTTAAGACAACCATGTCATTATTACGCTTGCCTTTTGGAATGGAGTGGGTCGCCCTACGAGGAGGCGGAGTGGGTTGTGACCTGGTGCAAGAACAACAATCTGTTTCTCAGATGACTGTTGACTGCCAGTCATCCACACTGGTCTGTGTGCACGATGGTTTGGAAGTGAAGCTGGTGCACAGTTCTAAGTTCCTTGAAATGGACATTGATGATGACCTCTCATAGACCCACAATACAGTTCCCCTGGCGAAGGTAGTACAATAGCATCTCCTAAAGAGACTGCAAAGACATAGACTTCCATTCCCCATCTTCACCAGCTTCAACAGAAGTGTTACAGAGAGCATCCTGACCCCCCTGATGGTGGTCTGATATGGGGATTGCACTGCCTCTAACCAGGGAGCTCTGCAGGGGCTAATGAAGACTGCTCAGTCCTTCACTAGGAACTCACTGTCCACCATCCAGACCACCTATAACATTGTGTCAGGAAAGCTTTTATCACTGCTGTGGGCTCCCCTCACCCACAATCTGTTTACCAGGGTGCCAAACACTACACAGCACACAAACTGATCGGCACCTCCGCCACTGACCAGGTGACCACTTGCCTGCTATATCATCATCACCATCACTGCTGACTGTTAATAGTTTGCACTATGTCTGCGTTCAGCCTTCACGCTTTTCACCCCGCACCCCCACCATCCTTTGGATTCCATCACTGCACATTATCTGTAACAGCCCAGTTATTTACATGTTTGTTTACACTATGTACTGCATATACTCATTTATTTGTTGCTTTTCTGTGTTTACATACACTTACATGCAAAAGTTTGGGCACACCCAGCTAAATTATGTTTTGATGATAATCTTCGTAAAATAATGTGTACACAGCATCTGTGTGAAAAAAAAAAAAAAAAAACATTGACGCGACACATTTAATGCCAAGTCACTATTTATTTGCTGAATTTAACAGACTGGAAAAAATGTGCCATGTGCAAAAGTTTGCCCCCCCCCCCCCCCATCAGTCACTACTTAGTAACACCTCCTTTGTCAGAAATCCAGAGGAACGAATGATATATTTGCCACTAAGGAAAGTATAGAAGATATCGTTCAGTCCTCGGAGTAACTGGTAGCTATAGGGTAAATCCGAAAAAGGGAGATGGAGCAGGCTTTTTATTTTTGTTAATACTGGGGTGCAATGTTTTCAGTTCTAGCTTAGGAAAAAAAGGTGGAGCTTTAATAATACCTGCAGGGAAACTCGCCCACACAGCGACTGCACACGGAAGACACAACACACAAAATATGGATAAGACACATTGACCCCGTAGGCTTCCATTTATATTTATTCATTTACCAAATACATTTCTCCGAAAGACGGTACTGTAATTATTTTTTAGAATTCAGCTGACACCTTGGGCTAATACCCACAGTGCACTACTCATACAGTAGTCTTTCCACATCTATATAGAAGATCAACGAAACACACATACATGCACACCGTAGGCATTTTAAAGCGACCAATGCACCTAAACCAGATGTCTTTGGACTGTATGAGAAATCCAAAAGGTTATTTTCCCATATGTTTTGTAGGGGAGCCCAATTTTGATGCTGAAGGACAAAGAGAAGTTAAACATTGCAAAGAGAGAAAGGGCTGACATAACTGCCAACAGTTCTGACAGGGTGGATATTGCTGGAAATAATGGTTTGCTTTGGGGTACCTGTCAGTACTGACATGTGTTGACTACCAATGAGCTGAAGACAACTGTCCTTCTAAGCTGTAACGCAGTAAGAGCGCAGATGTTGGCTCAATCTTGCTTTCCGCGAAACACCGTGGGCTGGAACTGGATACCTGGTGCTGAAGCTCTGACCAAGCAGAAGCAGATACACAGGGATGGAAAGAAGTCTTTATGTTCATTTTTTATGAATGCAGATCACTTATGAAGACAGAAGAATGTTCTCCAGGGCCTACGGCACTGCAATAAATTGGTGGTTTTGAGACTTAATTAATACTATTTGGATTTTATGAAGAAACATTCTTCAGAAATGCATATAAAGATAATTATTGAGCAATATGAAAACAAATAAGAAGAACAGCTGAACGTGCCGGAGGAGGAGGGCTTGGGTTCAGTGTGAAGTAACATCCAAGCAGTAGTAGCTGTGCGGCTGAGTAACTTCTGCAAAATATGAAATGGAATGGGATGGGATAGCAGTTTGGTAGCAGAATACAGAAAATTCAAAGTGTCTGAAGGATATTTGTCTGGCTGTTAAGAAGGTGAACAAAGTGTGGGTAAGGAATATTGGGTTAAAGCGACCAAAGATCTCATAGCATCATTTGTACATCAAGCGGCCTCACATCGGATACATATGCTGTGGCTGAAAAGGGGCCTAGGGTAAATGGGATCACTTTATTTTACTTGCGCTTCAGCAGATTGTTATTACTGCATCGACTGCCATTGCCAGAGTTCAAAACACTTCCTGATGTGATGTTCTGAACCTTTGCTCAAACTTTTAGCAATGAGCATTGCAAAACGCAGCCAGGTTAATTCACCTGAGAAAAAAGGAAAAATTGTTTTGACATCTGTCAGGTCAGGTATGGGAGATGAAGCGACGGTGGAAGATTGCAATATTCTTAAGTTGATGTAGAAAGCTCCTGAGGCAGGGTGGGTCCGTATGTATAAACAAAGGGACTATAATCTAGGTGTTTAATGGCTGAAGATTTAATGGCCCCACAAAGAACCTAAGATCAGGTGTGAGGTCTCTGCTAACCTGGCATTCCACCTTTTAGCAGAAATTGCTGTTAAGACATCACAGTGACCGCCAACAGGACAAGTAGGCAGGAAGGTGAACTGACATCATGCGATTGTCCAGTTGGCAGGTACTTGTTGTAGCAGAAAGTCTGCTACAAAGTCTGAAAATGGCTTTTGTTTAACATTTCCTTAAAGGAGGCAAAAGGTAAGCAAAGAAATACAGAAAAGACCAGAAAGGTGTCAGCTGGTGGTGCTATGGTCAGAGCCTTGCACTCCATAGGCCTATTTCCTGCTGTGCTACCCTTCAGCAAAGGGCTCTGGACTGACAAAATAAAAATGATCCTGCTGTATAAACAGGACACATAAATAAATTTTGTTGCAGGATTTCATATGGAAAATTTGAAATCATTTGTTGCTTTGAAGAATTAAAAACAAAAAAGTTAATAAAAAGTCTTTAAAGAATCGAATTATTATTATAGATTTTTTTTCAATAATGTCCTCATGTTGCATGAAAGGAATACCTTTGATTTGAACTTTGACAGAATCGCATTTATTTATGAGAATTGATGCATGATGTGTGCTTCCTTAACTTTTTTTGGCACAAGTAGCTTCAAACACCACTAGGGAGTACTTGTGGCAGATGATGAAGTAAAGTCGATAGAGTAGATAGGTGATCAGGACAAAAGTGGATCCAAAGTAGATATGTTTTGAGAACCTTCTGGAATGTTGAGAGGGATGCAGCAGCTCTGAGGGACGGAAGGAGCTCGATCCACCACAGTAGCACCAGAACTGACATCATTAGAGCTTCTGATTTAAGTGTGGGACCACCAAGTGGCCAGAGGTGGGGGAGTATAGCAGCACTGAAGTGTAATGAATGATCAGGTTCTGCAGATACCTGGGAGTAGATCCTTTGAGAGACTTCAGCTCATTATGTGAACTTTATAGCAGCAGCTTTTGGCACACAGCGGAGAAAGAGAAAGAAGGAAGGACAGGAGACGCAAGGGAAACACTTTGGTAGGTCAAACTCACCTTGTGTAGGAGCACTCTGAATCAGCTGGAGGCACCTGATGGCAGAGGCCAGAAGGTCAGATGAGAGGGAACTGGAGAACCAGGAGGTCTGCAGAGTGCATTGCTAGAGAATGGCAGATCTGCAGGACCAGCTTAAGGCTTTTTTGTACTCATTATGTGTGTTACACATTATTATTATTATTATTATTATTATTATTATTATTATTATTATTATTATATGTAGTGTTGTTTTTTGCACAGTGATGTCATTTTCTGGACTTTATGCTGTCCTTTGCTTCAGCGTCTGAATGTATGGGCCCCAGAGAAACAATATTTCAACCTGACTGTATATTCATATATGGATGGACTATAATAAAGGAACAATAAAGATCTCTTGAGTCTTGAGACTTATACATGTTTTAATTGTTTTTTATACTGTATGTTTATACTTAGATTATGCACTTTAGACATTCATACAGGAGTTTGGGAATGAGTTCAGTATATGTTCTCTTTTTGTCACGCGTACAGTATGGTAACCTAAAAATGTATATGCGCAGATGTTGTGCTGCTTTACAAGAGTCAGCGTTTGCAACAGTTGATACAGGGGAGAAACAGCTGATGAAGCTGTGAGCGGCGCACACATCCTCAGAGCTTTGATAGGCGGTGGGAAGTCCAGAGACTTCACGACGGCTCCCGGTATCATTAAGCAAGTAACCATGCCAGAGTCCACGGAGGAACTTCTGCAAGAATTTCTATTCCAGCTGAGCAACGTAACGGTGATTTGTTACAACCAATGGAATGCTGTACAATATTGGGAACAAAAATTGGACAATGCATGTTACTCCAGATTAATTGTTGTTTAATTATCATGCAACAGTAGGTATGAATCCTTCATTACAATGGGCAGCTACTGTAAAATTAAAACATTTTTAATGAAGAATTGGATAAGGTGCTTTGCATCCTACATAAAAGTAAGTTATGCCAAAAAAAATATTTGACTCGTTTTTGCAAAAACTCCCTTTTTAGGAAGTACTTTGCAACCCTGGCACACCACATCGTTTTATGTTCCAGCCTTTGTTGGGAGAGCAGTGATGCAGCAAGGTAGGCTGGTGGGTCATAGCTCCTGGGGTGCTTGTCTGATGTGGGGGTCAAGTCCAACTCAGGGGTCTGTTTGCGAGCTCTCCTCTGTGTTTGCGCCTCTCTCACAAAAAAATATTTAAAAAATATGCCAGAAGAATCCAATGGTAAATCATTTCTGTTTCTCTTTGCCTTGACAACCATTGCAGTAGTTGCCTGGGAGCCAGATAAGACTCAGTGGCACTTTTCAGTTCGGTCTCTTTATTAAAATTAACATTATTGGGCTGCCCGCATAGTTAAACCTTTCTTAAAATTTCTAAATAATCAATAGAAGTGCTTTGTACTCAGTAGAAAGCTAAGAAAATCCCTTCACACACTGCCAGCCCTTAAAAAAGTCACCATGTAAGCATTAATCATCAAAAATCATCCGTTTGCTAAATGTACTTAAAAATTTGCCGGATTTGCATAAAGAATGCCAAAATTTACCTGACACTAAAATTCTGAAATGAAAATGCAAAGTACGACACGTAGTCGTGTGTGCAAAAACGCCCAGAGGTAAACATCTTCAAGGCTTTCATCTTATTACTTTCATGTTCAAAGATACTAATGTGTGTAACCGAGTATTTCAAAGCATCTATGACTGAAAACTTCTAAAATTAAAAAAGGCGCTACACTTTAACGGTAATTTTACATTTTATTATTCATAAGATGTAGAGGGCTGCACAGTGGTGGCTCACAGGGCTTCAGCTGCACGTGCCGCTTCAGGGTTTCGGCACATAACCTGGACACATTTGTTCAAATATAAATCATTTTCTCTCTGCATTTATCAACAATAATTTTAGATTTATGTTTAAGACGATGGACTCCAAGGACAATGTGAAGAATCGCCACATCTGGACATTTTTTTATCGCCTTTTCCTACAAACAAGTGAAGCAGACCAAGCTGTAGATGATGACAGTCTTAGCCTTTGTCCAACCTTTGTTTTTCTTTGTGTGAAAATATGATGCGGATTTGAAGCAAAACGAAATCTTTTAATCCAGTTTTGCTTCCTTTATAACAGCATTATAAAGGAAATTGTCCATCCATTTCCTTAAACTGTAGAGGAAGGAGGATCCTGGGGATCCAAAGCATCTGCAGGAGAGGGAGATCCTGAAGGGGACCCCATTCCAGCTACTCACACACACCAAGGACCAAGTTCTCCTGCATCATTTACACTAAGAGGAAATTGGAGGAAACCCAAAAACACATGGGACTGTCACACTAATTCCGCCTAGCAGAACCAAGGTGAGGCTGAACCCCCCCAACCCAGGAATTCCAAACACTGACACAACCTGGTGCGTCACCACGATGCCTAAAGAAGTCCATACAGGAAGTAAATTTTTACAATAACATGATGTTCCTTGAACATAAGATACAGCATTTGTGCATCCTCCTACAGTTTAAAAAACAGACATTTGTGCGGCTGCATTGCAAACTGAAATTTTATTATTATTATTACGTTGGCCAGCGGAAAACTGATATCCAAAACGGGTCTTCCTGGGCTGCAAATTGGATCCATTTAGCAACATTATCATATATATATATATGGAAAATGTAACCTTCCAATCAGCAGACAATTAGAAGAAAAAAGCAGAGAAAGTTTAAGGATAGATTTAAGATTTAAAAAAAAAAAAAAAAAAAAAAACGCACCAGCCCTATCATTTATATTGGAAAATCTGCTTAGTTAGAAATTTTCATCTGAAGGATTACCACCCCAGCCAGAGCCACTTCCCTGATGAGGGTCTCACATGGCTTATCTAATGTGAAATCTCCATGTGGTATATAGTTTCATTAAACGGTGATCAAGAATACATTAGTTCAAAACAAGAAAAGGCAATGGAGCTTAATCCGCCAAGCATCCTGGCGCAACAACTTTTAAGAAGTTATTGAAGTGCGACAATTTGAGAATTAAAAGTCTTCCACATAGACAAAACTCCCATCAGTAGCATAAAAATCAGCCTTGCACAAATGTTTTGGCCACTGTTGTGAGAAAGGAGTAGCAAGAAACACAACAACAAATTTAAAGGAGCAGAATTCGAAGGATATGATCCCACGCTGGCGTGAAAATGTGGGAAATGTCCATTCTGGCTAAATTAAAAATACTGCGTTTTCATGCAACTTTGTGCGCTTTTTATTTACCGATGACCGCAGCCACGTTGCAATGACAACTTATCACTTATTATCGAGTTGGATTTGACACAGGTCAGCAGCGTGAAAGTGTGTGTGCTTTAGCCATTTGCTGACACTAAATTCAATGTTGCCAAACAGCTCTTCAAGGCATTGTATGAAAATATTTTGTGATTTGTGTATGAAATGCAAACACAAAATCCATAATTATTAAGGGTGGTATGGAAACTTGAAACCATTTATCTGCTTTGCTATTAATGAAATACATACAATTATGCTGTCAATTTTAATGGGGTGTAGGCAGCGGGGAAAATGATGCTTGTGCGTGCATAAGATGGACAAATGCATGTAGCTTCTCCTAAATCATTAGGCGTTTTAACAATGGCAATTTCAACCTGGTGTGACCCCAGGGTGAGCAAATGTGCTTTTTCACATTGGCATTTTCAACCCAGAGTGAAAACTGGAGTGTGAAATGAACAGGGTTAGATTCACCCCAGGGTTTCTCGAACACCATAGCTTGAGTGTTGCCATGACGACTTTTAGAAAACTGACAATTCCTGTGCGTCGGAAAACTTGGGTTGATTTTCTACTCACATGAGACACAGTTCACTTCCGGCAGCTTTTTAGCTGTATTTGCTGCGGATTTACAGTGAAATTTATACACAAAAATAACAGTTTCAAAGATTAGCGAGTTATGCCAAAATTAAAAAAAAGAATGACTCTGGGCTGGGGTCAGTTCGGGGCAGGCTGAGATGCTCCTGAGAATATTTAAAAATATTCTTAATATTACATATTTAAAAATATTCTAGCCTTTGTTCACAAATCACTGCAGCAACAAATTTATTAGTTATTAAAAATATGAAAGTATTAGATCAAAGTTACTAGCGACAGAAAAAGGAAAACATGACTGAAGTCATATTATTTGGATTATTAAAAAAACTGATCCGATTCATGAAGCTAAGCGTGATGAAAGGGACTTGCTCGTGGTGTTTCTAGATCTGGCAAATGCCTTTGCCTCTGTGCCACGCAGTCTTATCTGGAGCCCGTTTGATTTTGAGTTCCAGGTCAGATAGCTAACTTAATGAAAGAATATTTTTGCGATGTTAGGATGTGTTTTTATGTGTTCACAGCAGATTACACAAAAGCCTGGAAGAGGCTGGAAGTGGGGATTATGGCAGGCTGCACCATCTCCCCACTAGCATTCACTATGGCAATGGAAATAATAATCAGGGCTTCGCGTTGGGTGGTGGGGGAGTGAGACGGCCAGATGGGCTCCATCTTCCTCCAGTTAGGGCCCGTATGGATCATATGATGCTGGTGGCCACAACAGTAGCTTGTGCGAGACGACTGTTAGGGAAGTTAGATAAGAATTTGAAGTGGGCTAGTCTAAGGATTAAGTCAGCAAAATCCGGTAGCATCTCACTGGTTAAGGGAAGGTAAAGAAGGTCAGCTTTTTGGTGGATAGTGAAGAGATCCCATCAGTGTTGGAAAAGCCAGTGAAGAGTTTAGGGAGGTGCTATACAAGGGAGTGAACTGATGTGGATCAGGTGGAGCAGTTTAGGAGAATGATAACAGATGGGTTTGAGAAAATAGAGAAATCAGGGCTGCCAGGAAAGCTGTGGTGCTTACAGTTTGGCCTACTCCCAAGGGTGATGTGGCCACTAACAATGTATGAGGCATCAGTCACAAAGGTAGAGAAACTGGAGAGGCTGATCAGCTCTTATATTAGGAAATGGCTGGAAGTTCCTCGGTGTCTACCCAGTGTGGCTCTGTATGAGAAGGGAGGCGGGTAAAGGTGGTTGGGGGACTAGGATTGCAGATAGGAGACCCAATGTAGAGTAAGGCAGGCCCTGAAGAGAGAAGGAGGTTGGTCGTAGAGTGTGTCAGCGGGAAGAAAAAGAAAGGTGTGCTAGGGCAGTCTCATAAGGGAAGCAGGGGCAGTGGGTTTTGGGAGCAAGCTGAGAAAAGGAGGCTGAGTTGGAGGGAGCCGTGGAACATGGATGCAAATCGGATAAGATTTCTGCTAGGAGCTGTTTATGATGTGCTACCATCAATACAGAACCTGAAGCAATGGGTTGGTGAGGACCCAGCCTGTCCCCTGTGTTTGGAGGTAGGGATGGTAAAGTATGTATTAGCAGGTTGTAAGGTTAGCTTGTTGCTGGGTAAGTACATGTGGAAGCACAATCATGTGTTGAAATGCCTGGCTGCGGCCATTGAGAGGTGGAGGGTGCAGGTAAGGTCAGGATGTGAAGTTTAGTGGTTCAGTTTGTTAGGGAAGGGGAGGGGACTAGGGAATGTTTAGGTAGAAAGGAGATAGGGAAGTTAAGGGGAATTAGAGACTGGGAAATGCAGGTCGACCTGGGAGGAAAATTAGTTGTCCCCCAGGGAATTGTTGGTACAAACTTGAGACCTGATGTGGTTCTGTGGTCACTAAGCCAGTGGGTAGTCTGGGTAGTATTTTATAGAGCTAATGGTCCCATGAAAGGATCTATTTGAAGATGGGCATGAGAGGAAGAAACTTAGGTGTTGTGAGCTGGTGGTGGCGGTAGAGGGGCGGGGTCGGAGCGCGAGAGTGAGGCCGGTAGAAGTGGGGTGTTGTAGCTTTATAGCCCAGTCAACAACGGGCTGTTTTGCAAACTCAGGAACCGAGGACAGAACTTGTGGCAGGCGGTAAGGGAGATGACGGAGGTTGCGAAGCAGGGAAGTCTTTGGATATGGAGGAAAAGGACTAGCACGGATGGAAGTCAGGCGACGAAGCCAAAGTTTCTTCCGCATGAGTAGCGAGTAGTAAAATGGGCAGTGAGCATGTAAAGTTGTTGGAGGGGCTGCTAAAGCCTTGTGTTATGTTGCATTGTTTTGTTGGGTGGTGCAGTGGTGCACGTGGTAGTGGAAGGGAGCAGTTCCGGGATGCCCGGGCTGTGTTTGAGCCTTCCACAGGTGTCATGGGCCTAACTGACGAAACACCTATGAAGGGGGGTGCCCACTGCCCACCTGTGAAGGGAGGGTTCTCACTTCATAACTGCAACAAGATACTGCACCACCACTTTGCTATGCCATGTTTGGATTTGTAGTTTGCTAGAATCGGTTTTAGGGAGATGCAAACCATTGCATAGTAGCTATATAAGCTTGCTGTGGGTTCACTATGGGATTGTCATGGTTTTTGCGGGTTAGTATAAGGTAAAATGGGGCTTAGGGTGAAGGTTAGGTAGGTAGTAGGATCATCCCTTTATAGTGCAAGTCCTTTTGTTTACATGTTTGACATGAATCTGCAAATTTTAAAGTGACAGAAAGAATATACAAATGTGAAAAATGGTATTTTTTAAATTATTGCACAACATATAGAAGTGCACTGCAGTGCTTACAGTTCTGCAGTCTGGAACATGATAACCCACATTTCCTAATAAAAATGGGCACAACATCCCTTAAAAGCAGCAAAATATCAGGCAGTTCATAGATGCTGAAAATATGCCAGTGCCTATGCCAAACAAAGATTAATGGAGAAATATTTCAGTTTGCAGTTACTTAACATCTCTGTTTACATTCCAAATAGTCATTCCAAGCAGTTTTATTACGCATTATTATTCTAATTTTCAGTTGTTTGCCAGTGTCTGCTTGTAAGCCTCAAATTTCGCACATTCAGGGGTGCCGACTAGTACAGTAGATGTCCATTCAAATATGTGATAACAGCAAATGCTCTCCCTGTACTTAACCTACTGTCCACATCCTTACTAACCTACTGACACGCCTGTGGCCGCTTCAGCAACGGAACGTAGTTTGTTACGTTTATTTAGTTCTTTCCTGAACAGGAAGTTAGTGCTTAGTCTTCCGTTGGTCTCAACTGGTTGTATACACTAGCAACTGCGTGGCAGACTAGGAGATGTGGATCACTACCGCTGCCCAGCATCATGACAGAGTATCGTACCGCATAATGCTTGAATCAAAATTCAAAGTACAGTTTCTACTGAATGCATATCGCTACAGCACCCTTGTGAAGTCAATAAATCATGACTCGAGGACCATCTGTATATGTTAATACAGAGATTTGCAATGCACCGTGTTTTCGAAATATTTTACTACTGGCAGATGAACCTGAACCTTACCTTTTACCACGCTGACAGAGGCCTAAAAATCCTTGGATGGGTTCTTCGCCACTCCTTCACATCATACAGTCTTATGTTGGGGCGAATTTGCCGCAGCAGCTTTGTTACATGAGGTTCGATTGAACTTTTTTAGAATCATAGCAAGGTTAGTTGTGTTCATCCATTAAATCACACAACTGAAGGCCAGCATATGTATAAATTAGCCAAGGTGAGGTGTACAACATTTTGCTAAGCTACCGATCTGCCTGAGCAGAAGTACAAAATGCCTGAATCATATAATTGTTGTTTTTTAAAACCAAAAAAAGTCTTGCAAAAATTTGGCAGAGCTGTACGCCTGTGCACTGGCAAGACCTCAGCTGACAGTAATTCACTTTAAAACAATTGAGCAGTGGATTCTTGCTATTGACCTGTTATTGACTAAGATGCGCCTGTTTTGAGCTGAACCGGGATCTTTCGAGATTTCAACAGCAACTTTGTGTCCCAATGAGCTTGGAAGTCATGTGACTTGATAGGATCAGTAATCCTGTGCAATATTTACATAAACACATAAGAAAGGGCAGCGAGTAGAACATCGGATGCGGCTGATAATTTGCATTTTGAAGGTCTCGGCATTCAATCTCTAGTACTTCTGTAGTACCCTTGAGCAAGGTACTTACCCAAAATTGCTCCAGCAGGAATACCCCGATTTATAAATAAATACATAATTATAAATAGTTTGTTGTAATATAAACCTAATATTGTAAGCTTCAAAGTCCACAAAGAATGAACTAGAATGAGGCCTGGGTCTAATGCCATGGAACTACACTTTTGTTGGATGATAAATTGTTCAAAAATGTATTTGCTAAATTGCTGTTACACTCCTGTTGTTACATAATAGGGCCAAAAGTATGTGACCCCCCCTTGTAATGATTGAGCTTTTTCAGTTGCACCCACACAGCATACAAACACATTCTCGATGATTGTGTGCTTCTAGCTTTGTAGCCACAGTTTGGTGAAGCTCCTTTACTGCTCCAGCATGACTGCACCCCCTTGCACAAAGCAAGCCTCATAAACACAGGGTTGGCCCAGTTTGGTGTGGAAGAAGTTGAGTGGCCTCACAGAGCCTTGACCTCATCCCCACTTAACACTTTTGGGATGAACTGGAATGGCAGTGCCCAACCTCACTGATGCTCTTGTGGCTGAATGGGCACAGATTCTCAAAATCTGGTGAAAAGCCTTCCTAGAAGAGTGGAGATTGTGATACTGCAGCGAAAGGGGGGGGGAGGGCAACTCCATATTAAAGCCCATGGGTTTGGAATGGGATGCTCAACAAGCACATATGGGGGTGATGCTCAGGTGTCCACATACTTTTGCCCATTGTTTATTTCTGTTAGCTGAGTGTAATAAAGTATCTCAGTGCTAAACAGTAGCAATGTTTAATAATGACCTTATTTTTCTCTTAAATTTTGAATAGTTTTTAATGCTTAATTGTTATTCAAAGGCTTAAATGAAAAGTGGTTTACTGTCGGGGCCCATGTACACATCTGGGGAGTTAACTGCTGTCTATAACACATGGCAATGCTGCGGTGTGATGGATACTTAGCCTTTTGAACTGGTAACTGAGAGAAGTCAAAATTATTATTACATGAAAAAATCAGTAAAGCGAAATTAATTCTACAAAAGTCTGCTTGAGTGGAAGTATTGAAACTATTTTTTCATGATGAGCAGGTTTAGGCCAATTTGATTTGCGAGTCCATAACTTTCATTCTTCACTTTTCGCACAGCTATTATGCATAATTTGAGTTGAGATCCCACTTGAAAAACTGACCAAATAGCCATAACCTTGTTGGAATGCATGCCCCTGAAGTGTTATGGCAGCTATGCTGGTTGAAATTACCATGGTAAGCATAACTGCTTGGGGGACCAGCAAAGCAGCCCCACACCATGATGCTGCCACTTCCATGCCAGAAAAGGGGAACCACACAGGCATATCTCGTGCCCCCGCCATCTTCATGTCTGGCAAAAACATTATGGCTGAACTCGCACAGCAAATTACATATTTTGCCTCACTGGTCCATAGCACCAATTTCGACAGTTCAAATGTCCAGTTTTTTTTTTTTTTTTGCAGTATATCGATGTACCAGAATTCGAAACAAGTTTGTTGTATAAATGACCTTGTCAGTCCAAATAGGTGTCATATTGGAACATAAATAAATGCTGGTTTTTTGACTATGGGGACAACACCAGGTTCGTCCTCACGTTGTACTTGCCATACTGAATAGTCCCACGATATCACAAGAGGCTAACGCCTTCCCTAGTCCAGAGACGCACAATACACACAGAAACGGTCTAACCGGCAACCGGCAACCAGTTAATGTGATCAAGGCTGAAGTTTGGTGGGAATAAAGTAAACAATGCAAACTGCAGACCACATCAGTTTCTTATGGGCAGTGAAGTGTAGTTTGTTCCATTTACACTTCACAACAACCTCAGATGGGTTTTGGCAGTGCGGCACAGAGTAATTAAACCTGAAATCAATAGCGTACATTTGTCATGTTTACAGCTGCTCTTTCTGCTGGGTTAAACTCATCAGTTTAGTGCCGTTCTGTTTTACTGCTGAGACACGCTCCATTATTTCTCCAGGTATAGTTGAGATATTCAGTAGCATGTCCAATAGTTTGAAAATGGTGCCGAGATGAAAAAGGGCAGGCTGAACGGACAGTTACTTATTGTAATTGATTTACTTGCCTTCCTGAACACTGTTTGATTTTTATTGTCTGCCTGTGCATCGCATTCCCACACGCATAGAAACGAAACACCCACACACATACGTGCGCACACAAGAATGGGCCGAAACATAACCACGTCCTGTTTCACCACATATATAACGGAGTTCAGCTGAAAAAGCCAAAGATAGTAGATCATTTAATACTCGATAGGTTATTAATAAGAAATGAATAAACTGTTGGGCTGTGGCTTGGCTGGCTGTACAGTAGACTCCAAATCTCTGGTGCCGGACCGCATTCGGCTGGGCATTTTCAGTTGGCATGCCTGTGAGCTCGTATTAGCTTTGGACGTCGGAAAGTCACGTAAACAATGCTGTTAAATAACACTGTACGCTCATGTAACTGTAACCCTGTGAAAAGCTTCAAGGGAGAATGAATTGTGTTGCGACTATAAAATGGATTAATTCATCAGATAGATTAGTTTTTCGGCACTGAGGTTAATTTATTTACAATTTTTTTACTGCTTCGACCGCTTCCTGTAACGTTTACATCACTTGCTTGTGGCTGTAGGATGAGGTGGACTTGAGTTTCCGGATGAACTCGGTCCGGGTACAGGAGATTATGGAGATTTGGGTCCTCTTGGCTATCAGATAGGAAGGTGTGGCAGCGAACCACAGGTGGACCTGCAAAGGAGCCCGGTTCTGAGGACAGAATCAGATGCGGGTCGTGTGCATTTTCATCTGCTTTAGAGGAACGCCCCATGTGTGGCTGAACAAGATTTGCAGGCCTCACATATGGTTCTTCTCGACGTATCAGAAATGGCGTTTAGGATAGCAGAGAGCAGCCTAGGAAACTATCACGCGATGGGCCGGGTTTAATATGCAAAGAGAAGGAACAGTTCGTGGCCCCTGAAAAAGACCACATCCACATGCCAAAGCCGCAGTGAAGCTGGAGGCCATTTAACACAGCCATGTGGGAAACGGCCAAACTTCAGCATTAGCAACACTAGCATGGAGGAACGGGCCAGGCACTGATGTCACAACAGCACTACAATCTGTAATGCACAGGCAGGAAAACATTTACACGGGTTTTCCAAATATTTAAGAGCAACAACATCTGCAAAAATAATGATTCTTATTTATTATTATAAATTTACTTGGGAAAAACGGCAAAAAATAATTATTTATTGTTGTTGTTGCCGTTGTTGTCAGCGAGATCCGTGCGTTTGATCATATGTGCACAAATGGAAATATAAAAATGAAAAGCAGCCTATGCATGACAAACACAGTGCTGCACAATTTAGTGATGCAAGGATAATAAAATTGGCAATATATACATTTTCCATTTTTTTACTTCATTTTACTTCTTTTTTATTCCCTATCCACTTGACCACAATCAGCACACACATCCACTCAACCTAATGGCTGTATTAATATAATAAGTACCTAATAATTCAATATTATATAATGAATATGTAATAAGACTGTGAACCAGCTAGTCACGTATAACTGCTGCCTTAGCACCTTCACAGCCACGCGGTCCAGTCCCTGGCTCATGGCTACCATCAGTCACCATCTGAACATCATAAAGGCTGAAGTGTCCCCTCCTCAAGCCCCTTTCCCGTTCCCAGGTTTCCGCTCATCCAGGAGTGTCTTTTTATTCAAATTATTGTTCAGTTTGTAACCTCATCTTGTACCCCTGTGAATCTAGGATTTGCTCCAAACCACTGCAATCCCATGCTGGACAAACAGGTCATGAACACATGAGTGGATTTTTTGCTCTGAAGACACAGAAGACACTAACAGGATTAAAAAGTGTATATACTGTATTTTTTATATTTTAGTATAATATGATTATTTCATTTTTATGTACTGCAGCACAGTTCAGACGACTGCATCCCTGTCATGGCATCCGAATAGGAACAGTGAAAGCATTGTAGGTTGGAACATTTTCAAAAGTAAATTTCGTTTATCATCAAGCTAATAGCAATTTTTTTTCTTATAAACGTTGAGCTCATTATGCTTCATTGTTCTTGGAGAAGAGCGTCATATGGAAGGAGGAAGCAAGCATCATCAAGAAATAAGAAATAATGAATAAGGATGCCTAAGTGAGTTACAGGGCTATAATTTAAAATTAAATATATATATTACATCTTTTCCGGTAGAAGGAATTATTGTTTTTTTTGACTGGTCAATAATAAAAGTAGCTCCGAAGGTTTGTGGGGAAAAGTGAAAGCTGAAGTTTTCGCGCTTCAGCCATGTCTACGTGCATGCATTTGTTTAAAAACAAACCATACAAAGGACCCTGCATTATCATGTTCATCATTGCTCTGCATTTAGCTTTAAAAAAAACAGCACAGAGAGAGCGATCTTGTAATTTCGGAAGCTTTATTCGGCCTATTTTTGCTGTAAACACGTGCACGAAGAGCAAAAGAGAAAAAGATTTTCAGCAGTGTTACTGCACTGACACTCCTGCCGCATTAATTGATATCGAACCCAAGCATATAAATAACCACCTGTATTTGCCAGAAGAAAGTTTATATGCAGTAGCAGCCTAATAAGCCCATAGCTTCAGTCACTTATTAAAGTCAAGCATGTGTCTTTGTTTCATGTTGTTAATGATGTGGAACCAGAGAGGCCGTAGTGTGTTTTGTGCAGCCGATGTGCTGAGCCTTTGCTGAGAGCTCATTACATGGCTCCCCACTGGACCCCTGCAGGCTGCAACTCCTCTAAGAGACCGTGGGGGCCTTGACAGACTTATTACAGTGAATATTTTTAGACACATTAACTATAGCACAAGATCTCCTTACCAACTTACACATATAGCAGGGTACTGTGGATAAGCTTTAGGTTTTCTGCATCCAGTCCATATCGTTGAGGTTAAAACAGTGAACAGGTACCTGCAGGTGTTCCATAGCTGTATAACACAATGCATGACGTGCCAAGTTGCATGCCCCCATGTAAGGTAAACCAAAAAAAGGTATCATTTAACAACATCTGTGCCATCCTCTTATCAAATCATAGGTTCGATCTACTCTGAAGCTTTAAAAGTAAAATTGCAATTTGTTCACATTACAAGGCACTTAAAAATATGCAATTTTAAATTTTACCACAGCCACAAAATGTGGTACTAAAAAGTAGAGTGAAGTATTTTACTGATTTAACCACCAGAGACACCGCCAACATTTTTTGTCCAGTATAGATGGCATGTTTTTAAATGTTTACCTCAAACTGTATATGCTGAGTCATAATGCATTTTACTAAAGACATTCCATATTTTTAACTTATACTTCATATCCGGGGGTTGCGCTTCAAAAGTGGCATCCAAAAAATACATTCAAACCTTTTTTTGCTGGGTCTTGGGGACCTCCTGCATCACCATCTGGTTTGGGAACTGCACTCTCTCTGACTACGGAGCTCTGCAGTGTGTAGTGAGGACTATAAAGTTCAACACGAAGAATTCACTGCCCACCATCCAGACCACTCCCAACAAGCAGCGCTTCAGGAGAAGGCTCATCATCCCCGGGGATCCCTGTCACCCTCTCCACAGTCTGTTTACACCACTGCCATCCAGAAGATGGCATCACAGTCTGCAGACCGAATTCTACTGGTTCCGGCACCAATTTTGCACCAATTACAAATTTCAGGATTCAAGATTTTTCAAAATGGCAGAAAATCTCAAAGCTGTAATCACATTGCTTTTGCACTTATTTGCAAATACATGTCAAGTTTTATTCTTATCCATCATACAATTTAAATTGTTGATATTATGATGCCACCATACAGTGTGTGTGTGTGTATATATATATATATATATATATATATAAATAAGGTATATATATAAAGGGTATAAAGTAGTAGTACACACATACATACTTGCACAGGTGTATACAACAAAAGAAACACGTGAGAATGTAATACTTACAAGTGTTTTAATCAGGACCTTAACTGCTCCAGCTGGTTCTTCAACCATTTTTCCTTGTACTGTAGTTCCAGGCATCTGAATGTGTCTTTCCTGAGCCTCAAACATAGCCTTTATTTCCTGCCTCGTTGAGCTACTGCTGGTACTGAGAGGTACCACCCAGGTAGGACTGAACATCTGGAAATAGTTAGTTAGGATTATACTATTATGCACTGAGTGAATGTCAAATGCCCCACTGAGCTGATGGCATTTATTGAATGTATTTTCATTATTATGTTTGTGGCATAGTGGTTAGAGCTGCCATCATGTGAGCTGAAATTCCTCTAAAATTTCTTCTGAAATTCCTTAGCTCAGCACCTGCTGCAGTACCCTTGAGCACGGCACTTACGGCACAATGAATTGCTGCTGCACAAACTACCCATCTGTAAATATCTTTAAGAAGCTAAAAAATTAAGTCACTTTGGACAAAGTGTCAACAGAACGATTACATGTAAGATGGGGAATCTCGATGTAGACAGATTCACAGGTTCATATTCCTCTCTTACAGACGTCCTTCTTAGGCACCAACACGTTGGCATACATGTTTCTCCGTAATTTGTTCCTCTCAACAGGTTTTTATTTTTCCAAAAATATACTTGCAGATGTATGAAAGAGAAAGTGCACTCTCTTGTAACCGGTAATGCTCACCAAACTCCAACAACAGATAAATCTGAGTTCATTATACATTTTACTCTGTTACAACTTGCTAAGTCCATATGTATAAGCTGCATATGCATGCTTTTGTCTATGAAAATCAAGGAAGAGAAATAATTTAAGACTCTGGGGTTTTTTTTGTGCTGAGCTTTTTCATTTTGTTTCTTGCATTTGGGTTACCTGGTTGTGTTTACGCTCATTTTACATTTGCTTGTGCTTTTCTGTTTGTGTGTTCCTTGTTCCAGTCCAAATTCTGTCACTTGTGTTGTTCAAATAAACTCACTGTTGACTATGATTTGGGGCGGTGGGGGAGCGAACAGGTAAGAGCATCACGTGACCCACACTCAACTCCCGTAGGATTGTTTCGAGCACCTAAACCACACAGGTGAGGAGTGAGTGTCAACTGTGCGTTTGTTTTGTGTAGTTAGGGAGTCCTTGGATGCTGAAGAAGCTCTTCTGTTTGGTTAGTTAGGATGGTCTGCACTTCCTTAACCGGTTTTTGTTTGGCTTTGATTTGTTCTTTCCTTTGACACCACCTGCATTCCTTTCCCATGCGTCCAGGTATTTGTAATATAAAATATATTTTTCACCATCGCACCTCTCACCTGTGTATATAGTAAATCACTGCAGCATCAAAAATCCTCCATGTTTGCAGTCTGTTTTGGTCCCCATCCAAACAACTGATATCCAGGCAACTTTATGTAACATCCCTTCACCCCTAGGCACAATAACAATACAGAAAGAACAATTCTAAATGAGTACGAGAATCTTTATTTCCAACAGAGGAGTTATCGTGATAGAAATTGATTTGCTCTTATTTTTCCAGTTGTAAAGAAGTAACAAAGGACATGACGACAGAAGCTAAAAAACAAAAAAATTGTATTCACTGAAAAATCTGACCAAAACACACACTGACTTCTCAATACAGGAGTCTCCCAATACACAAATATTTGACTTACAAGTTTCCATGCCTATGAGCGAAATGATTTAATATCCTTTACCGCATTGCAATTAAATATGATGTTGTTTTCTCACGTATACAAGAAACAAGAGTCGAGCTTATGGGAATTTTCAGAGTTCACGCCGACAGCCACTGGAGTGTACGAGTAAGCGGCATCCGCGGTAGATTAGTTACACCTGTTGGCTTTGGATTCTCTGAGCCCTTTTTATTACTAAGGTTGCTGTGAGGGACCTTCAAGGACACAACACCGCCATCCATTTTCGTCCACATCTGTATCTCCATTTCAAATTGTGCTTCGTGTGTAGCCTTGCGATCTTGTCTATATTTATCTACCCCATCTATTGTATGCTATTATGATTACATTGCTGCATATTATTGATGAAATGAAAAGTCAGTTTTTTTATTATAAATATTATTGTATCCATTTTGATGTATTTTGGTACTACTTGAGCAAATGAGGTGAATTTTTGGGCCTGGGAATTCTTAATTTTTAGTACTGATATTTATGATCAGCACTATGGTTGGCTGGGTGTGGGTTTGCATCCTCTCCCCATTTCTGCATGGATTTCCTTCCACAGGCCAAAGACGAACATTTCCAGGGGTTGTTCCACAGCGCCACATGATTTTTGGATCAAATCAGGATTAAGAGGTTAACAATAATGGATGGATATACAAGGTTAATGGTAATTATGTCTCTGACATGAAATTTTACCTTATGAGCCGATTTCAGGAAATACATTATGCTTGTAAATAGGGGGATAATTTAGTTAATAATTTAATATGAACCTCAAACCATGCATGCAGTTTGCACAAAAATAGGCCTAATATGTAGAAGACAAAGGCAAACCATAAACTGCTTCAATTGTTAACAACAATTTAGTAAGTCAGTCAACAGTTCACAAGAAACACTTGTCTTTGGACTGTGGGAGGACACCTTAACACTTTGGAAAACCCATGTGAATGCATAAATAAATCAAATCGGAGGAGAGTCCAGTTAATATACATTCAAAGGCCTGGCACTTATAAAACTGGCAACAGACTTAACTGATGCACAATAGGGAAATTTAGGATTGTAAAAACCCTTTTGAGTTCTGAATGGAAGGACTGGACACACTTGACCGCGGTCATAAAATGTGTAACTGCAGTACTGGCAACTTTTATGTCCATTTAATGAACAAACATTTAAAGTGAATGTATTTTTTTTCTTGTTTTTAGCCGATGTTACCGTTTTGAAATGACCTGCATGGGAAAAGAGGACTAAAACAAAAATAGCACCAAAGCTACCAGTCATGCTGATAATAATGGAGGTCAATAGAAAATTTAATTTACCCAGAAATTAATTTTATTAATGTAGTCTCACTGTGACTCATTTGAGTACCTCTTACAATAAGAAGTACACAGTATTTATTCCACAAAGAAAAACAGTACATCTGTCTACATGAAGTGTGCCAACCGTAAAAGAACATGCAAAAGTCCCATGGACAGGATTTTCCATGGTTCCAATCAAAGTCTGATTTTCTTCCTCCTAATAAATTCGGTATATATATTTTTTACAGAAGACTAGTCTTGCGGCATTCTTTATTTATGCTGCATATCCAAATTAAGTTAAAGGTCGACAATATCCCCAGAATTAGTGAAGGTTCTGTGGCTCTGATATCTTCAAATCCATTACACATTGAATAATAATGGTGCACTTTTTCAGCTATTTTAGAATCAGATTAGATTCTTTATTTGTAGGCCTTTTTTTCTGATGTCGGTGACATACATTATCTTTTCGCGTTCATCATTCACGCACATATGCAACAGGTTCGGTTACCTGAAATGTTTATGAAATGAATGACTATTTATTTGCACTTTGTGTACAAGAATAGAACTGTAAATGCAGTCAATAATAAATAGGACTGTAATATGTGCAATAATACCATCTGGGCACAGAGGTTCTGCCGTTTTAGGACAGAACAATGCTGCTCATCATTTTTTCACTAGAAATTTCCTTTTAGGCACAGTGCACATTAGAACAGTTTTTGGCGGGATTTACGGTTCTTTTGATCTTTCAAGTTTATTAAGCAGTTTATGACGTTTGACCTGCCCGTTTCACCAAATTCGTGTACGTGCCGTGATCCCAGGGAAGGCACATAGCGGATTTTGAGAGTGCACTGGCAGAATAAATATTAATCCAGCCACAAGGGGATGCACAAACTAGTGCATTTCTTTGTGCCGGTCCCAAGCCCGGATAAATGGAGGGGGTTGCATCAGGAAGGGCATCCGGCGTAAAAATTTGCCAAACCAAAGTAGAGTTTTTAACCAGATTGTTTAATGTAATCTTGGAAAGTGAGATGATGCCTGAGGAGTGGAGAAGAAGTGTACTGGTACCAATTTTTAAGAATAAGGGTGATGTGCAGAGCTGTAGTAACTACAGAGGGATAAAACTGATCAGCCACAGCATGAAGTTATGGGAAAGAGTAGTGGAAGCTAGGTTAAGAAGACAGGTGACTATTAGTGAGCAGCAGTATGGCTTCATGCCGAGAAGGAGTACTACAGATGCGATGTTTGCTCTGAGGGTGTTGATGGAGAAGTACCGAGAAGGTAAGAAGGAGTTGCATTGTGTCTTTGTGTACTTAGAGAAAGCATATGACAGGTTACCTAGAGAGGAGTTGTGGTATTGTATGAGGAAGTCGGGCGTGCCAGAGAAGTATGTAAGAGGATATGTACAAGGACAGTGTGACAGTGGTGAGGTCTGCAGTAGGAGTGACGGATGCTTTCAAGGTGGGGGTAGGATTACATCAAGGATCAGCTTTGAGTCCTTTCTTATTTGCAAAGGCGATGGACAGGTTGACAGATGAGATCAGACAGGAGTCACCGTGGACTATGATGTTTGAAGATGACATTGTGATCTGTAGTGAGAGTAGAGAGCAGGTTGAGGAGATCCTGGAGAGGTGGAGATATGTTCTAGAGAGAAGAGGAATGAAGGTCAGTAGGACTAAGACAGAATACATGTGCATAAATGAGAGGGAGGACAGAGGAATGGTGAGGATGCAGGGAATAGAGCTGGCAAAGGTAAATGAATTTAAATACTTGGGATCAATAGTTCAGAGTAACAGGGAGTGTGGAAGAGAGGTGAAGAAGAGAGTGCAGGCAGGGTGGAGTGGGTGGAGAAGAGTGTCAGGAGTGATTTGTGACAGAAGGGTACCAGCAAGAGTGAAAGGGAAGGTCTATAAGATGGTAGTGAGACCAGCTATGCTTTATGGGTTGGAGACGGTGGCACTGACCAAAAGACAGGAGGCAGAGCTAGAGGTGGCAGAGTTAAAGATGTTAAGGTTTGCATTGGGTGTGACGAGGATCGACAGGATTAGGAATGAGTATATTAGAGGGTCAGCACAGGTTGGACGGTTTGGAGACAAAGTCAGAGAGGCGAGATTGCGTTGGTTTGGACATGTGCAGAGGAGAGATCCTGGACATATCGGGAGAAGGATGCTAGAGATGGAGCTGCCAGGCTAGAGGAAGAGAGGAAGGCCTAAGAGGAGATTTATGGATGTGGTGAAGGAGGACATGCAGGTGGTGGGTGCGACGGAGAAAGATGCAGAGGACAGGAAGAAGTGGAAACAATTGATCCGCTGTGGCGACCCCTAATGGGAGCGGCCGAAAGAAGAAGACTGGCAGAATAAATATTACTATAACATTCTTCTATAGCAGCAGTCCTTTCTTCATGTTAATTAACAATTTTAAATGTTATGAGTCCAAACTTTTAACTACTTTTGTCCTCTTCCTCTTCTTGTTTTTCTTCTCCTTTTTGTACAGTCAGTCGCTGCTGGTCAAATGAAGTTGATGACAAAGTTCCCAAGTGGTCAGTCACTTTCCCTGACACAACCAACACCTGAAAACCATGCCATCCCTTCCAGCAAAAAAGTTGCAAAACATTTTATGTTATTTCAAAACCTCTGATATCTTGAATATATTTAGAGTGTAACTTTTTCCATATTTTCCTGTAAAAATCCTGGATGACAGTAATAAATTAGTTGGTGTTTTTATATTAAGCGTCTGCATGGTGGCTCAGAGGGTCATGCTGTTGCTGCACAGCACCCAAGCTGTTCAGGTGTTGGTTCCAATCTATCTCATTCTGTTTGTATGTGTAGTTCTCCCTGTGCCAGCTTGGGGTTCCTCCCACAAGACACAGAAATGTGTTTCAAGTTAATTCACCTCTATAAGTTGTTAACAGTGGGTGCATATATGATCAACAGTGTGTGGTTAACCTGTGGTAGAAAGCGGTACCATCCAGGTTGCAGCCCCTCGTAGCCTTGTGGCAAGGGACTCTGGGATAGGCTCTGAACCTCCATGGCTCCTACTAAGACTAGCAGTTAATGAAATGGATGGACGGACAGGTTTTTTTTTACAGTATAATTCCCTTAAAAAGTCCTTGATGCTCTTGCTGCTGTCACCATCACTGCCGTCCACCAGATGTCCTATCAACAGCTGAAGCTTGCATGCCTTGAATGCACTAATGATGTCTTGGTCCATCGGCTGAAGTAATGATGTGATATTGGAAGGCAAGAAAACAACACAGACATTATCTGCATAGTCAGTGATGCTGATCAGATGGCCAGCAGCATCATCAATGAGAAGCTGAACTTTTGCTGTCAACTTTACTTTTTACAGAATTCCTCACATAATCGATGAGAGCCCCCAAACACCTTCCTTCTGGAGAAACTGTATTATTCAGACTTGCTTTTCGTATTCATGCCTTTTAATTTTGCTCAAGTGCATTATTTAAAGAAAAATCTGCAGGATTACTTTCCTTCTTTGCCTTGATTTTCATTGGCTGGGAGATTTGTGGTGATGTCAGTGATAATGATGATTGGCAGGAGGAAGGACCAATGGCAGCTGGACACCTGTAAACAAACATTTATCTAAAGGCATCTTGTTGCATTTTTTTCACTATCTTTAAAAAAATTTCAGGGCAGTACTGACCAAACAGGCCCACAGCTGTTTTACCCCAACTTAAAGTCATCCCACCAGTACATCATAGTAACATTTTATTTTTACTGACTTCAAAACTACATTAATAATGGTAATATTTCTCACTGATGCTCTTGTGGTTGAATGGGCACAAATTCCCACAGCCGTGCTTCAAAATCTGACGTAAACCCTTGGGTTTGGAATGGGATGTTCAACAAGCACATTTGGGTGTGATGCTCAGGTGTCCACATACTTTTGGCCATGTAGTGCAGATACAAGCTTCTGATGCCCTTTTGGCCCAGGGCAAAATGAACAATTAATCCATAGTTTTATTAATAATTTGCCTTATAGCTAACAGCGTCCGATGCAACCGATTTAAATAACTTTCATTTACACAGCGGGTTAACCTTGTTCATCTGCAAAACAGAAAAACAAAATAATATGCAAGTTCCAATGTAATCAAAAGACTGTAAAGGTGTGGTCTGGTCCCCGTGGGCTCAGAAAGACTTAAAATATTCAGCACGTGAAGTACACTGGCATATCAATCAAATGCTGATGCTTTCATTTGGTGACAGGTGACATGCTTTGTGGGTGACATTTGGGATGGAGATATTATCTTTGAGTTGTTCAGTCTTTAGTTCATTCATTCATTTAAATCACTGATGCACTGCATATAGACTGAGCCTTTCGCAGCAGTCTTGATCTTTTTTGGAACTCAACCCACCCTCACCTGTGCAACCAAACGGTCACTTTTTCCACAGTCAGCAACTGACAAACAAGTGTTTGAATCTGACTGGTTTGCAAAGCAGAGCATCAACAAGGTGGTGTAATGTTGACGTCACTGGAGATGACCTAGATGGCTGTTGAGTGGTTGGTGTTCTGCCAGCAGTTGTACCCTTGGCTGAGCTATGGGCACCATGAGGGAGCATTGCATTGCAGGAGGTCAACCAGACAATACCAGGCAGCGTGAGGTTGAATCCCGTTGTGCGGACTCGGTTGTAGCAGAATTTTGGAGCAAAAAAAGCTGCAAAATTCAGTGCACAGCAGAAAACAATGAGAAGCCTCTGGCAAGCGGTAATGGCAGAACGAGGCTTGCGCAGAAGATACAAACCAGAAGCCCCAAGGAACAGTCAAGAACGTAGGGTGGAGCAGAAGGAGGTTGGTAGCAATGCCAGGAGATGACAGATAGCTAACGGACAAACAGGGTGCTTCAAGCTTAAGCACAGTATGTAGTTGTTCTGACTTTGAATACTGACTTTCTGTGCATGAATCCTTCAAAACTTGGGGTTTACTCTTATATAAGCAGTGCCATAAAACCGCCATAACTCGGACTTTTCACCACCTACATACATCTTTTTTTTAATTTTGTTGTTTGTTTTTTTTTTTTTCGGACCCTCTCCACTATCTGTTTTCACTGCTTCCGTCTAGAAGGCACCGTAGCAGCATGCAGGCCAACGCCATTACGTACATCTATTTATATTTTTACTAACTTATCTATTTATTTTGTCTGTGTTGTCTTGTGCCCTCATGCTGACTGTTTAGCATACTGTGCGCCATGATCCAGAAGAAGAGGGAGAAATAACATCTCCATCTCACCTTCACATCTACCGAAACAACAACACTCCAACATTATAGCATCAGCACTGGAAGTAGCACTTCCACCAACACCAACCAACAAGGCTTCATCCTCACTGGAATGACAGCAGTAAAGATGGACTTCATCTCTTAAATTTGTCCAGTAGTGTGTTTGGGCTTCCTGGAGTATGGGAACACCATTCAGAAACTGTATTTGCACTTGTAGGGGAGTGCCGTACTTATACCTGGGCTAACCTGGGCTGGAGCCCAGGGCCCCAAAATAAATGATTTTATTTATTTTTTATCACTCCAGCAAATCAGCAAAACTCCTTTAAATTTAAACCAGGCCCACAAATTACGTTCAAACTAGAAAAAGTGCTGGACACTAGTTGCTATGTTTTATTAAATAAAGAGTTTTATTTGTCCAGTTAACACGTCTTTCGTACTTAGTTTTGCATGTTGACTGGTGTAAGAAATATGACAACTCGCGTTACCGTGTTGCACTGCAGGTTTGAGAAAAGCAGTGGCGGTTGTATATTTTTTGTCGTCGTGTGGATGACTTCATATTATTTTATGAGAAGAAATTAGTAGCTCATTCTGTCTGCTTGCGCACTTGTTTGCTCTCATCTGTGACTGCTCACAGTTAACCGTCCCATAAGTAAACACAGCCTATTAAATTATTATAATTATTGCCTGTAAGATAATCTATTCCACACAAATGTGTTATAAATACCTGCGTGTTGGTATGTTGCCTCGCACTATGCAGGAAGTAGCTAAAACCAGTAAAACCTTTGCTCGTAGTGGTAGCTTTTTGAGTGAACCTGTTACTGTTACAGATGTTCTTAACACGTGGCATTTTCAGTCTACAAACTGAAGGAGACAGCAGCCAAGCAAAGTGCTTTACATTTACACACACACACACACACACACACACACACACACACACACACACACACACACACACACTACTCTCTCAAAACGGATTGTTAATATACAGTATTTTTGTTTGGTTTTAAGGTTTGACGTTCCATTTTCTCTTTCTGCCCTCGGACCAGCTGTTCATATGTTGTGGATGCTGTTCTCATATAACAAATATATGTAAATATAAACATATAACTTGATATTAGATTAGTTTTTGAGGTCAGAGCAGCTGTAGCTTAACATATTATGGTGTAGGTAGCACCTCAGCAATGACTCAAGCCCACAACTGCTTGCTATAGGGTGTACTTGCTCCTGTGTAATGGCCTTGCAATGCTTAGTTACTACACGACCATGCAAGGCACTCATATGTTGCAAAAGTATTCGAACCCTTTGAAAGTTATCAAAATGACCTGGATTACAAACTGAACTTAGACATATTTTTCCAACCAATATTTAATATTTTTAATGTGAACTCATATGTTACATTACTAAATTGTCAGAGCCAAAATATGTTATTTGTTTGCGCAAAGGAAGTGAAAAGCTGTTATACGGTGCACAATGATATTTGGCAGAGCCACCTTTTGCTGAAATAGCAGCTTTAAGTCTGTTGGGGACAGTACTGTATGTACCAGGTTTGTACGCTGTTTGGGAGCTATTTTCCCCATTCATCTTGGCAAATCCAGAGCAGACAGTTTAGGTTGGCTGGGTGACGCTCGGGGGCCGTCATTTTCAAATAGCGCCACAGATTCCGAGACTGCTCCCCTTGACATATGAAATAATTGTGCAGTTTTTTACGACCAGCGCATCCTGAAATTTGGGGCACCAGCTATTTGGCCTCTAAAAATTATTTGCATCACTGTTGCTCAAAATTCACATATGAGGCATAAATGTTAGTTGTCCACCAGGCATAAGAATTATTTATCAGGTTTTACTCCTTCTCTTTCGCCAGGGGTGGCTTCTAAGAGGAAGGTGTCATCTATTTAAGAGGTGTCATCCCTGTTTGTTACCCATAGTTAGTGGCAGCCGACTCTTCGAAGGACGGGGGTGTTGTTAGGGGTCTTTTTTAGATTCTGCCTTCACTCTTTGGGTTTCGATCTCTCTCTCTCTCTCTCTCTCTCTCTCTCTCTCTCTCATTCTCTCTCTCTCTCTCTAGTTTAAGTGCCCCCGACAGACTGTATGATGGCAGACTGCACGACTGGGGTTACTACTGTTTTACAGTAAAACTGAGATTCCAGTTACATTTATCACTTGTGATTCCGCTATGATTGATTTTGTTTAGATATCACGCCAATAGGAAAGAGAAAGTGTGTTTGTTTAGTATTTAGGAGTCTTATAAGGACCTGTTAGTCTTATTTTTTTAGTTTTAACAGCAACATTGTGCTGTGGGGCCCCATCTTCTGTCCTCGCTGCACAGATGGCCATAACAATGGACTCGTGGTCTGTTGATCATTTTTGTAGGGTAGCGGTACTTGTTCACCTACGAATGTATTGCGGTCGACGTAGCCGTCATTTTGTTGTGTTGCTGTTTTTGTCTCTGTGTTCCTGTGACCTGTAACTGCTGCTGCCGCCACAAAAATCACAGTAGCATCACATCCTTGTGTTTTAAGGATATTTAAACTGAGGACCTTTGCTAATGAAAAATATGAATTTACCATATTTTAGGGATGCTGTCATTTGTCTGGATCACTTATTGGTGCCTTCACGAAGATGCTGCAACCGCATATAAAAAAACGGAGCAGAAAAGAAGGACGGAAGTTGATGCTAGCAAGCCGAGACGCAGCGGAACGCCACGCAAATGCCGGCGTGTGCTTCCAAGGACCACCCTGCTGGCTTCGATGCAGCTGAATGTATGTAAGACACCATTAGCAGGCGAGCGAGATAAAATGCCATTTCATTATTCTAAACTTCAAATTCGCAACAGCGTAAGAAATCAATAGCTGTTCCACTTGACTGGTGTAGTGCGCTGAGAAGCAGTCAGAGGCAGAGCGCACTGGATGGGAGCAAATCTGCAGCAAGGACCGAGGAGGTGGAATCGCTCCCCGTCATCTGCCAGAAATAAATCTCGCCAAAACAGCCAACTGTTAGGCAAAGTTTGCTCTAATATTAATAAAGCGTTTTGCAAATTGCAGGAGGCAATCGGTAGTGGCAGCTTTTATTTTCAACAAATAATTTGTGTACTTGCTGTTTTATAGAAAATATCCAGTGAGTTATGAGAGCACAAAAATTTACCCCCTTTTCTTTTTCCTATTAGAGCTGCAGTCAATTCCTCAAATCTTATGTCTCCCCCTCGTGGCAAAGCACCCAAGCCAGCTTGGGTTGGGGTGAAAGCAGGCACACACCTCTCTCGAGGTGCATACTGGTGAGCCACCTGCTTCTGTTCCACGTACGGGCTGAGGAGTTCGCCAGGCAAAATCAGACACGTGGGCGAGGGCACCATTTACCCTATTCCACCCACAGGGTGCCCGGCCAACCGTAAGTGCGCGCGTGTGTGGGAGGGGGTGTGGAACAAAACCCCAGCCGTCACACTCATGATAGGGAACACAGCCATTTGATGGCTGGTGTGGCACAGATGGCTGCTGTGGCACCAAGGCACCACCAGAAAAGACCCCAAAGCTCAGACAATTTTTTACAGGGGAAAAAAAAAAACACATAAGGTGAAATTAGACTTTGTTCAGCATTGAACTTCTCTTGCTTTCTAATAACTGGTTCAGACCGTGAGATGGATGTTACCTTCCCCGAAAATAAGCGCCAGGTAAAAGTCCCTTTCGCGGGGTTTGAAAGGTGCCGCGCGGGGACGCAGAATGAAACCACGGCATTAACATTGCAAGAAATCGGCACGCTTTGCCAAAGGAAGGGAAAAAAAAATCACAGCTGTAGCAAAACACATCTGCTGCTTCGTAATTGATGTGTACCGTAGTGCAATAATGCAAGAAAGCTTATGAATAACTATAAATAGCATTTTATTTGTATTTTAACAAAAGATGGGATGACTGCTAGACCTTCATCATGGTCTTAACAACATCTATTTAAGCGCTGAAAAATTAGCAAGCAATAAACTTGCAGCAGAATCTTCTGTGGCTTCTATTAACAGATGTTCTGCACTTCTGCCTTCCATATGGACTGTAGATAAATACTGCATCCTTTAGCAGGCTGCAGGAGTGAGGTTGCATTTAGTTCTCATTTATATGACTCCTGTCCAAGCAATAGCTTAATGTCCTAGAAGGCAGCAGTCTACAGGGAATTTAAACATTTCCAGAAAAGCTGACAAATACATTCTTGGCTGACAAGCTTGCATGTTAATTTACCACCCACTTTTACTTAGACATCAAGATTATTTTACACACTCTTCCGGCCGCTGGCCTCCAAACTACTCCCTGTGGGGTCTTAGCGAACAAACATAAGCTATTTAAGCAAAGTAATACCCTGGTTAGTACTCGGGGTGCGTTCCTAAAAAGTGGAGCGACAAACCAAAACAGCGGTAAACAGGGTCATTATAAGCACAGTATCTTATTTGATAGGTGAAATAGAAGCGCAAACACAGCACAACGGTAATAAACACGCCAAGTACACGTCCATGGAAATGACTAGATTAAAAAGAAAGGTAGAAATGTGATAATTGAAATGTGGGAAAAGATACAAGAGTAGTAAAAAGTAGGTAAAATGGGAGTTCTCCTAAAATAGGCAGCATCGCCGGTCTGAAATAAGTGTGTGTCCATGGGAGGTCTTCTTGCCAGCTTGTCCCAGTTTCTGTGAGCGTTGTCCCAATCCAGTGAAATACACACACACACACACACACACACACACACACACACAAATGGCATATACTTACAGTTATGAATCGGAATGCAGTTTGCTGGCTTCGGTTTGCCTTCTGCCTTTTGTTGTGCGTTTCCTGGTTGTTGCATTGCTGAGTCTCTGTTGTTTTGGTTGTGTTTCTCGACTATCGGAAGTGTGAATAAAAAGCACAGCAAATCCTCCCACACTTGTTGTCTGTACAGTCACTCCCTTTCTCGCGGAGCTGCATCACCTACACTTCCACCGAGCTGATGGTTCCATTAAAAAAGCAGAAATGTCTGCAAATAGTATTGATCAACTACCACACACAAACCTATAAAAAAGTGTTCACCCCCATGGTCTTACTCACATTTTGTGTTCCAGCTCCAGCCAATACGTATTTAACTGAAAATGATGGAGAGAAAGTGCTGCTTAATGTCAAACTGAAAAATCAGATGCTTTTTTAAGTTAAAAATAAAAAAGAAATTTGCCTAAATTATCCCAGAAATACCTCTCTCCTGAACGTCATATGATTGACGGGAGTCCACTTGTGTTCAGCTGGGCTGTTTTACACGATTTCAGAATAAATTGGATTTTCAAAGTAGGCACACAATGGTTCTGATTTCCTCCCACAGTCCAAAGCCATGTGCAAAGTTACACTGTGTCATTCCAGATTTATTTCATTTTTGTATATTTATTCATTTCTCATCTGTAACCTTTAGTTGCAAGCAAATATATTTGTGTTCATTTACACCATCATTTGTGTGTTGTGTAATAATTTGGTGGCGGTGAACAAAAAAATTTAACCAAGAACCCCCCCCCCATACGCACATCCCTTCTATTCTCTTCAAGTTTCTGCAGGTTCTGCTGAGGATGAGGTGGATGACGAATTAGGACATCTATCTTTATCACTGCAACTTCCTGTCCAGAAAACATTATGATTTATCTTGCCAGCTTCATCCTAATCTAACAATCAACAAAGGATTTTTAAAACAATGACACTAATGCATGTACGCGTATAGTTCATTGGCAGGTTTAACAGACACCGTTTATATATTGGAAATATTCTGCCGCATGCACATATAAAAAAAATATCTATTTGTTGGCTCCCTCGACATCAGCATTGTTCAAACTGTATGAATGTGAAGCGTTTGTCTGAGGTCAATGACAAAAATTCCAATAATGCATGGATTATTGAGACCACAGTGAAACTTTTCATCACGCATGACGATATTTCAGGGCGAATGTTTTGAACGAGACATTTTTAGTCGGATTATATTCTGTAAATAACTTTCATCAGGCACCTGGAAGAGGGATTTTGCATTAAATAACCAACACATTAATTATAAGCATAGGTTAGCAAAACATTTCACACACACACACCCTTCAGTGGACCTGGTTTCTAGTGGTCGATCTTGACGCTTAGCTAGAGGTCGAATAGAGATGTATTTCGAGACCCGTTCCGAAGGCCTGCAGCAATCCCTAATTCTGAAGGAGAGAACCGAGAACTGACATACTTTGATTTCAGGTTCCGTTTGAAAAAAGTAGAAAAAGAAAAGCTACTGTGAACATTCAACATTAGAATGGAGTCACTCAGAAAGACTGAATAACATTGACATAGCTGATACTTTTCTCTATGTTAATCTATTAATATTATAGTCAAAAGACTCAAAAGAGTTTATTCGTCGCTTACATGGTTACTGAGTATACCATGTACTGAAATATGCTTTGATTCGACAGGAGACTGTGCGTGGTTACATATCAAAATTTAAGACGAGTAAGACAAACAAACAACCAAACCCAAGAAAACAAGAACACACAGCAAATAGATAAGTAAATAAATAAATAAATAGATAGATAAATAAATAAAACAGTAAATAACATAAATAAAATAAATAAAACAGTAAATAAAATAAATAAAATAAAACAAAATAAAACCTTAAGGTGCACTATGAGGACAGTAACAGTGACAGTAAGGGGGGAGCAGTTAGAGGATATTGTAGACCGTGGTTTTTGAGGATTGTGATGGGTTCGAAAGCCTTATGGCCTGTGGATAGAAGCTCTTCCTAAACCTCTCCGTTTTGGCCATAATGCTTCTGAATCATTTGCCTGAATTCAGCAGGTTGAACAGATGATTGCTGGGATGAGACAGGTCACCGATGATCCTAGTCGCTCTGGTCAGGCATAGCAATATTTTATTATTTTTATTATTAGGAATATTTATTACTTTCATCAGATGTGTAACTTTGTTCCTATGTCAATTTTTTGAGTAAGCCATAGCTCCTTGGTGGAAAACTCTCCAGGTGACGAATATTAATTCCAACAGCTACATGTATGCTGTTTGAAAAAGAACGGAAATAGAAATGAAGTAACGTACCCTTAACCTTTAACAGTTAAAAATATCACTAGCTGGAAAAAAAAAACTGTCAAAAAAAGATACTGAGTAAATTCTCGATTAACAGGAACTTGTAAAAGAGGCTGTAGTGAATAGCACAGAAGCTGGACTGACTGGCCTTGACCAGCAGCAGGACTCTTTGCAGCTTGTGGACAGTGTCCGACGGAAAAAAAATACCTTGTAATATTAAAAATTTTAAGGATCTTCAGGATTTTTTAAGGAAATCTTAAGGATTTTTTTAACACAATATTTGAGATGAATTGAAAAAAGAAATTACCGTTGAAACTCAGGGCCAGTGGGTTCAGATTCAAATTCAATAATTCAAATTATTTTTTGTGTCGTATTGGTCTCTATAGTTTTCCTCAGGGCACTTAGAAAATAAAAAAAACACAAATGCAAGGTAATCATGCTAACAGTGTACATTTGTGTCAAAATAGTACTGTTTAACAGGCAAAATCTTGAAAGAACCATGGTGTCAGTCATCCTCAGGTGATATACTGTATTGTAGTAGTCAGGCCTCACAAGTCACAAATGGGCAAATTTACTGGTGTCTGGAGCCGGAAGAAGGGGGATGAACGAATAAACTTAATAAACACCAAGAATACTGGCAGCAGAACAAAGCGGTACTCACACAGGTGGACAGCTTTATTCAGGGTACAAAAAGTTACTCGTACACTCAGTATCCCTTCATCTCCCATATTTGCTCCATGCAGCAGGATTTCATTTACTCTCAAGTTAAATACCTACACATACTTTCAGACATGTACAGTATGCATAGTATCATTGATTTACTGTACTGATCTCATGCCAAAGTGTTCTAACATGCTTCTGTGAACTGATCTTAAAGCAGAGAAAATCCTGTGGCCCAATGCTGTAGATTAAACCGTGCCAGCGGCAGTGTGAGGGCCAGAGCCTAAGGTAAAATCCAGGATACTGAAGCTAAGGAGGACCGGAGACAGTGGGCCCGTCAAAGCTATGGAAGAACAATCATATTAAGGCTATGGATGGAGTAAGAGATATTGTGGGGCCAAAAGTAATAGCGAGTCAGAGCTGCCGCAAAAAGCCACGGTTGCAGAAGAGAAGATGAACCACTGTAGAAGCGGAGCAGCAGAGGGAATGTAAAAGGTACAGCGTGGAAACACTAAGAGAACCAAGGCTGTGCAGGAGCTGAGAACCTCGTAGCATCAAAGCTGCAGATGAGCAGAGATGCTGTGAAGGGCAAACACACAGAAGGTCAGATTTATGGGAAGCGCCTAGGCCGCTATGACACTGAGCAGGTGGCAGGGTAGAGCTACTGGCAGGATGGCACCAGCACATTTTAGAGGAGAGGGGGTTCACTTGGGGAGAACTTTGGCGTCCAAATAAAACACCAAGTTTTGTTCTGTCGGTTGTGGTTGTTCGTGGGCCAAATCAACGTTCTCAAACATGACAGATTTGCCCTAAAATTTTAAACAAACACACAGACAAGACAAGTCTGACAAATGGGCAGGCATGAGCTAACCAAGTGTATGTTCTTCAAAAGCGAGCTCCCGTTCAAGCTCTAGGTCACAGGATTAGCAATCTTGCACACAGGACATTAATCTCAGCAGTCACTGATGTGAGAAGGGGAGGGAACACGATTTCACTGTCCCGTGTCCTACAGCAGCGGTGACGTAGCCGCCCGAGCGGGGGTACTGCTGTGCCATGCAGTCTCTCCATGCCACTGCACAGTGGGGGCTTCCACCCGTGAACAAGGCTGCTTCAGAGGTCATTACAAGGAGACCGAGCCAGAACTTACCGTGCATTTCAGACGTTAAACATTTACTCAACGGGTAGGAATTATAGGAATTCCTTATGGGGTTCGACGTAAAAACAAGGCGCAGCAAGGAAGGAATCAAAAGCATTTCACGGTGAGACCGCAAAGGCTTCCGAAGGCACCTCGCAGCAACTGTACGTACCTGTGCAGTTGTGATCTTCTGGGTGTTTCCACCGGAGCAAGGCTGGAAGTGGGCCAGTGCAGCCCTGTGGAGGCTGCGCCGTCTGAAGTGCTCTGCCAGGGCCGTGTGCATCCTCTCCTGCAACAAAGAAAGCTGCGGGGAAAGGAGAGGGAGGGAGAAAGGAGTCGGTAGGGCAGGAGAGGAAATTAATGGCAGTGTTCAAGAAGAATGATGGAGAGAAATAGAGAAAGCAGTCAATAGCCCATTCTGCAGTGTACGGGCCTGACAGGAATTTCACAGTCTCTTGGTTTTTTCACCCACTCATGTGCATTCATCAGAAACCAGTCACATCTGGCTGCCAGGATGGGGGGTTAATTTTCTCTAAATGCTTCAGCAGTTTTGTTCTAGCCGAGGCAAACTCTGTGACTGCAAAGCTGATGAGTAAAATATTTCTACTTCACCCAGTTTAACTTTATACCAATCGCTGGAGGGCATATTGCTCCCCTCACTCCTTCACGCACACACAGAAAGAGTCATGGACCCCCTCTGTAACAAGAAATTATTTGTAGTCCATTTCAAAGACATGCTGCTAGCTTCATTATCTCAGCGCGGATTCAAGCAGAGGTTCAAACTCTTTGACCGACTCCGCCGCACCTTTTTCCTCCTTAAGCTTATCGCAGCTCGGAAATGTGCGCCGCAGTGCATGGAATAAAAAAAAAAAAAAAAAGGGCCGAGAATCAGCTCAGCCATCAACAGCTGAAGGGGGAAAAAATAACGAAAAAATAAATAAATATATAAATAAAAACAACATTAATTCTGCTAATCCACCCTGGTGCTGCATCCAAGGGGGTGGGGGCATTGTGTGGTTTTGCGTGTTAAATATCATAATCCGAGCCATTTAAAAAATTACAACTTGAAGATATGAAGACATTTCCTGAAATAACCACTTATAACCTCGCGAACTAAGATATAACTAAATAGAATGGTGCAGTTGGAAGCCTTGATTTCTTAAAACAGGCTTCAGACATGGGTGGTACCTGGTTGCACTGGGAAGACTATAGAACGCAGTGGTATCTGGGCCTAAATTTATAAGAGGCGGCTACATTTAATGCCGTTTAATGGTCATATTTTCTATCCGATTCAAGATAAAACAAAAATAGATAATAAGTAATACAACTATTGCTGTTATCAATGCAAAACGCATGGTTTAAAAACAATGCTGCAAAAAAGTACTGAAATGTCATGAGCGTTCATCCATTTGTCACACAAAAGGTGCTGAGAATCAGCTTTTTAGGCTAATTTACCATTCTTTACTGATTCACTATCATTTTTCATTAAAGAAAAATCCGTTCTTGGATCAAAAACACCAGTGAAATTATTTGAATTCTACACTAAGGGCTTTTTTATGCCCAGCAATGGTGACACCAAAATATGTCATACTGTTTCTTACAGCTGTTAGCTTGTCCTTAAAGTCACATTTTCACTCATTTATTTATTTGTTTGTTCATTATCAGCACCTGCTTTTCGAATACACGGTCTTGGAGGTTCACACGAAGGCACACTTGGATGCACGCAGGTTATTTCTTGCACAAATGTTTGTTATGTAAAGAAATAAAGCTGATAAGATCACGTGAGTTCATAAGATGCCGCCATCTTTGGTGTTCTGAAGCCCACAGACACCATGTGGTTAGAGGCAATAATAATAATAACAGCAATAATTTGGACTGGAAAGTGAAATATCTGACTCCTAGGTGACCATTGGTATGGTTTTCAAGGCAAGGAGGGATGGAAGGGGTTGGCCCTCACCTTGTTCCTGTCATTTTTTTCCTTATAAAGATACGAACATGGAAGAGAACAAGCAAACCCCTCACACACACATACATACATACATACATACCCCTGAGCTGGGCCTGAACCCCACATCAGGGAAGCAGCCCAAGAGCTGCGAGACACCAGATTACCCCTCTGCACCACCGCTTCCCCCGATAATAGCAACAATAATAGCAATAATGATGATGATGATAATGATGGTTATGATGATGATGTTGTGTGTAAGCAGTGAATAGAAAGTTGTGAACATGACATTTTTACTTAGTTATTTTAAAGTAGGCTTATCTTTATTGTTCCTTTACATTAATAAAAGACAGCAAATTGCATTTTCTCTTTCACCTGCTTTGTCCGTGATAGAGGGATGCTGACGCTCTTCATTGAACGAACTGCTTGTGAAACCGGAATGAGGTCTCACAGAATATTTTTAATTAATAATGGGTCTATCTGACGTTATTTGATTTTTTCAGCAGAACGTCGCCCGTGAATACATTCGGGGATTAAACAGCTGTATTAAGATCTTATTGACTGTGGCAGAAGTGACTGGAGATACAAACAATTCCAACTTACAAACATTCTTCTGATCCATGCAGTGTTTATGACGTGAGGTATAATCCACTGTTGTTGTTGTTATTATTATTATTATTATTATTATTATTATTATTATTATTATTATCATCATCTCTTTTTTCACATTCTCCAGCGCACATGTGCGTACTAACTTCTATAACCATGGCATTATGTGGCTCAGACACACGATTAGGATGTTATTACAACAATATTATTTATACATAGGTAGTGTTTTTATCAGTCTTAACAAAAGATTGAACAGTGCTGTAGCAACTACCCATCTTAATTATTTGTGCAAATTATTGCATATTATTTAAGATATTATTTAAGAACTTGCGTCTCTACGGTTGCCAGGGACCGAAATTTGCAGTCGTGCTTCCACATTTGCCCTCTTCATAATGTTCTGTCTGATCAGTGCGAAAGACCCTCGAGCCACCAACTCGCCACCAGGCACGCGTTTTTGCGGTAAACAGTCTTTCACTCTGTTTGCTCTCCGAAACGGCGATAGCGCCTTCGCTGGACAGTAGCGAGGCCTTTAGGAGCAGCCTAAAGCTAAACCCGGTCCCATTACTACAGCAGCGAGGACACCGCCGACGGGGACAACGCCATGGCGGGAAAAACCTTGCAACGTGATGCAGAACTCTGAAATTGCGTGAAATTAATAATTTATATCGTGACAATATTTTTTTTTTTTTTACAATATTTCTGAGGCATAAAACATGCAGAGCTGTACATTTTGCACAATTTAAAAAAGGGTGCCGCTAATGAACGAATCAATTACTGACATTAACTCATTTTAGACAGAACTTGTACATTTCGAATAGGAATACGGTAGCTTTTAATGTAGAAAATAATTACAAAGTTGTCGAAATATATTGTCTGTGTTTTATTTTTCATCAGAGTGCATTAGGCTGGAACATCAATTTACCTCATCATCTGCCAACACCAGCCAAGTACTTTGGTTCAATCATGTTATCCCTAAACTCACTCTCCAGCAAAATGAATGTTGCTGACAAAAAAATTACTAAGGGAGATACTTCATTTATCAATATATTTTAAATGAAGTTTTTAAGGGCAGGGATGCGCCGCTGGATAAATGATTTCGTGTAGCCTTTACCCTTTTCCCTGCACTTTTATTTCTGGTTGTCAAAAACGGGGGACGGCGCATTAGATATTTTTCAAAGTTCGAACGCCGGGTTCGGGTGTAAATCTGCAGAGATGATGGGGGGATAGTGATGGATTTGTCGTTGCTAAGACGCATTTCCTGGACGTTAGCGGGAGAAAAGTTGCCGTTCGACGTCAAAGATGAAAATATTCAGCTGCTGCGAGCGGCTTCATCACCGCGTTACGATTGTCACGACGAAATGCAAACTGCACGTTGCGGGAAATTAAGTGGAATTACCGCAAATAAAAAAAATTCATTTAATTTGAAAAAATGATCACTACTAGAAACCAATCTATTGCATTTTCGATTTCAAGTTCTAAAAACCAAATAAATGTCTGTTTATATATTTAAGACACACTTTTCTTTTCTTTTCTTTTTTTCTGTATTTTGTTACGCATGCCTAGGCAGCTAAAGCTTTAGCATGGACAGCTACCCATGTGACCCAGGTTATTAAAACAGTACTTTGTTGTCTCGAACCCCACATTTGACTGTTTACTAAGGTAACCACTGCCCTCACCTTTACTCAGAGAGTCAGTTCCAGGGTTGGGAACACATTTGGTATTTCGGTTGTCTAGAAGCATCCCTAATAAAGAAGTAAATTCCCCTTTTTTCGGGTTATAAATCTAGCGTCGCATTGCTCAATATGGGTCGGGATTGCAGCAATATGAATTTTTGTAGAAAGGTCAAAGCAGTCCTGTTTAATGCGTACTAATGGTTTAATCCGACTAATGGCTAGGAGCTAAATCGCAGGACTGCATTTTAGCCCAGACAAGGACACTCAAGGCGATTAATACAAATCCGATTGTTGATATGCCGAAAAGCAGCCGAGGAGCCTTGGGACATAAACGGGAGGAGAGTAACTGGTAAGAGCGTGGATGACAGTTGTATCTTGCACTTCTATATCAACGTAAGTAATTGTATGTCTGTTTCAAACATTGCAGGAGACAAGTTGTGTGCATTCTGTCCAACATTATTGACATTTTTTTAAATTAGCGGATGTCTAATAAGCAGGAGTTTGCGATATTATGGATTATTTTATACTGATGATCATGCACTCATAATTCAGTTCCGTTACCCTTAACTGTTTTTCCGGGGCCACGGCACTCAGTTTATCCCAGGACTAAAGCCCGAATGGGACGCCAGTCCATTGCACAGTGGACACACACATACGGAATTCAGCGACCAGTTTTTTTTTATGGATGTGAATGCCGAAATACCGATTTCTTATTACTCGGAGAAACAGGTGCAATTTTGAAATTGAACAACTTTATGTGGCAAAGTAAATGCTTTGACAAACTTTTCAAATCTTGCACAGATTCTGTCATGTGTCTCTCCTTTTGTCTCAGGCACAGTGCTGAATTCCCAGCACCAGGAAGCACTGCTTTACTCCTCTGTTTTATTCATGGCTTTCACTTACGTGTACTGTATGGCCAGAAGTATGTGGACCCCCCCCCCCCTTCTAATAACTGAGTTGAGCTGTTTCAGATGCACCCACACTGCATACAAACAAGGTTTGTGGCCACAGTTTGGGGAAGAAACTCCTTTTCTGCTCCTGCTCCTGTCCCCACCCATGCACAAAGCAAGCTCCATAAACACGGTTTGCCCAGCTTGGTGCGGAACAACTTGAGCCAGAAGTGATGCCTTTTACTATTAATATCTAGTCGCGCAAACTAAACTAAAGCTCAAATTCACATCTAAGTGCTGATCATGAATCGCAAGAGTCCTTTCGTACTGTCTAATGGTTTTAGGGTTCATCATATTTGAGGACAGTTAAGGAAAAACGATGAGAAAAATGCCTTCTTCAACTGGCAGAGTCCACAGAGCACTAAAGCACCACAGTAAAGATGCACAGGCACGTTTTTTTAAGCACAACAATTTTACAGCTCCCACAATAGCTGCTTCTTTCACAGTGGTCAGAAGACAAGCGATGCGGGCCTTGTTTTAGCCCGACCGTCTTAAAATGCTCTCGAACCGAACCCCCGGAGTACATGATGTAGGACAGCCGCAAGATCACAAAATGGCTTAATTTAGTTAGAAGAAAGAAGTTAGAAGATAGAAAGTTGTTTTATGCGTAGTAAATTACGAAGGCAAAAATGAGCCGACGTGTATTTCGTGTTGTCTGCAGTCAAGAGCACCAGGAACGCGATCCTCCTGACGAAACTTCGCAATAAAAAAAGTGTCCCCGCGGGTAGGTGGCTTTTTTGACGGACTCGACAACTTGAAGTGCAAGATGAACTTGTCCCAATACGTACGGAGAATAAATCAATTCCACGAAGCAGCGTCAAAGGCCGACGCAGTTTGCTTGAATCAAACTCAAAGTAATTTTTCACTTCGCGCGCTGCATTTAAGGTCCGAGAATCTGAATTTTTTAATGTTATATTTCCTTTAGAGCAGGGAACCAATAAGTAAAAACTTCCTTCTTATCTTATCCTGTGCTGCTCACCTGAGTTGTTCTCAGAAGGCTGAACGCCATCATGGTGCAGTTATATCAGTCCCACACCTGCCATAACCACTGAGCTCAAAATGACTTGTTTTCACTTTATATCTGAAAGGATAAATATTCCGTCCAAGCGGAGGTTCGTGTATTTACAGTTAGCACACTTTAGCTAATATTTCTGTTAACATAATATAAAAATAAAAATGTTACAATAACAATATGTTATCCTCAATGAACATTTAATCGGCAAAGCGAAGCTGCTCATTACGTCCTATGAACAACGATGCGCAGGTCTGGACCTGAAAATCTCGATCACTTTTAACTTTTCTCAAAATACGTTTCGGCTTGCCGTCAACTTTTACGTTTTATTTAAACCAGCTGAAGTGCAGTGGTTGCACTAAGAACCTTGGCTAAAAAAAAAAAAAGTTAAGCTTTTCAGCTGGGATCATGAAAAATATGGACGGTGTAACAGTGTTAAATATACATGAGAAACACAGAAAAGGAACAAATTATGAACATTTTTGTTAGAACGGCGTTCGGCACAGCCCCGCTTCCATGCAAACAGACATTTATTATCAGTTATGATGAAAATATGTGAGCTCGGTTAATTTGATGACGCGCGGGATTGTTGTGGAAATAAAAATGAGGAATGAGTCTGAACACCAAAAAACCACCCACTAGAATATGACCGTACAGGCAAGCCAGCATCACGCTCCCCTGGAAAAGAAACTTGACGTAGTCGATAAAAATGATTTTTTTTTTTTTTTTTTTCCCCCTGCCCCAAAAATTGCATCTCTGACAGGAGTCACCTGAAAAAATACAGGAGGCCAAACGATACATCCTGGAGAGCAGGACTCCGCGAGAAATGGATTAAGGACGAATCCAAAAGATTTAAGACAAAACACGGCGTCTCGAGCCTAAGGAAGTACAAGCCACTGAGCCGAAAACGGTGTGTTTTATGTTGCTTGCCGAAACAAGCGCCAGAGATGGTGCTCGTGCAACAAACAGATGTTTCAGTCTCATACAGACCTTCATTAGCGGTACAAGGTAACAACGAGATCTAGGAAGCCACATGGAGGCGGTTGCCAGACAGGTGCAGCCGATTTCAGCAATAATTTTTGCTCTTCCATTTAAAGTTCAACACGCAATGCGTGGATGCAAAATTGTCCTCGGGGGAAAAAAGGACACTCGTGCTGCTAGGGCTCCGTTGTCCAAAAGGGATTGAGCTCATCTTCCTTGGGTTGCTTATGAAGGAGCAGCGCACGCCAAAATATACGCACAGGTCCGTTTGCTCGGGGCAACGGGTGCCACCTGGGAAGGTGGGCAGTCCTCCTCCTTGCGTGCTGAAAGCTGAGCGGCCTTCGCAAGGGTTTGCGCTGAATCTGTGGGACCGGGGACACGTGCAGGATGCAAACTTGAGATGGCGTCTTCAGGGATCGCACTGTTTACGGGGGAGGCGGGGTGGAATTGAAATGCTAAATTGCTTGTTTATGGTAAAAATATAAACTAGAATTGGATTTTGCTGATTGCTGTATGTGGGAGAGGATGCTGAGGTACAGGGGGACTCCATGGGGTTCTTTTTCCCAGTGTCTAAATGTCAAGTATTCGTTCGTAAAAGAGTAATTTCGGCTACATCTAAGCTAGAATTTATGCAAACGTTTGCCATAAAATCCACAACTTCCCCTTGGTGTATCTCCCTGTATCCTTTTTATGCGTCGAAGGCCTGGAACTTTCTTTTAAACCTAAATAATTATGCGTGACTATGTAGGTTTTATTTCCGGCATAATTTTATTTATTGGAAATATTTAGTTTGTAGTGCACCGACATGCAACATTTTTACTCTGGCAGGTGTTTGTCGCCTCTATGAACGTCTGACTTACAAATTTTATAGGATACAAACATTTCCCAGGTTATTGTATGAACTGTTCGTGACGATGAATAGAATAAATAAAATAAAGTCTCACAGCAAATGTTAATTATATTTTATTATGTTTTTTTTTTTAAATAGAACAAAGAGTTGCGATCAGAGTTTGCGCTTCAGTTTTGTGTGTAAGCTGCGATTCATGTGTATATTATATATAAAATATTTACAGTGGAGAAGGAGACCTCAACCTCACTTATCTTATACAGTAGCTACTGCATGCTGGACTGAACATGCCATTTCGATCCCACGGGCCTTAATATGACGTCCGTCCCCCCCCCTTTGCTGCTGTAACAGCCCCCACTCTACCGGGAAGGCTTTCCACCAGATTTTGGGAATTTTTGCCCATTCAGCCACAGGAGCATCAGTGAGGTCAGGTGAGAGGGTCTGGCTTGCGATCGGGGTTCCATTTCAACCCAATGGTGTTCAGTGGGGTTGAGGTCAGGGCTCTGTGCTGCCACTCAAGTTCTTCCACGACAACCTGGGGAAACTGTGTGTTTATGGAGCTCGCATTGTGCATGGGGGGGTGGCACAGTCATGCTGGAGCGGGAAAGGAGCTTCTTCTTCCCCAAACTGTGGCCACAAAGTTGGAAGCACACAGTTGTCTAGAATGTGTTTGTATGCTGCGTGAGCGCGGATGGAACAGCTCAGCTCAGGCCTTAGAAGGGGGGTCCGCATACTTTTGGCCACGTAGTGTACTTATTTACAGCACTCTTGCGTCTCCTGTTGTCGGTCCTCTCACACAGTGACACCTTCCTCATTATTTGCCGATACAGCAGCACCAAAACAGTACGGCGCTGTTTGAAGGCTCGCCCAGGGAACCAAACACATTTGCAGGTGGCATATTTAAGACATTTGCTTAGAACAACGCAAATAAACACAGCGACTCCGTGCAGACTCTGCTTAGACTGGGCCGGAGGGTTAGGGTGTTACGTACGTAACACTTCTCTAAAATCTTGTTTAACCGAAAGCCGTTGGAAAAATGATTTAAGAAGATAAGCCAACACTGCTTGGGTATTTAAAGCAACCCAGTCTGATGGGAACACTGTCCTTGATACCCAGCAAGCGATGAAGCCAAGTAAACACTCGGATACCCTAAGCCACTTTTCCAGAAGCCGACACTCGGCGTTCTGGACGTTAAAACAAATTGTCGTGTTTTCGCTGCAATATAGAAAATGAACAAAATTCTTCTCAAATAGTACATACTGGCTTACAAAGCCGACTAATTCGAGTTTGTCAAACATGTTATGCAAAACCCCGATTAAGAAAGCAAATGAGAGGGTTGTGTTTGTGATGTTAGGCTTCGGAAATCTTGGCAAGCTGACGAAGAACCCAAGACGCTCCATTCCAGAAAATCCCAGATACTTTTTTTTTGTTGTTGCGGAAACGATGAAGTGTGAAACGCGACCTTTCTGCAAACAAAGGTGAGCCGAGCAAAATGCATACGCAAAGAGGACGTTTAAAATGCATTTCAAAGCGCCGCTTTCAGCACGTTGCGTGTTCCCGAATGCGGAGCAGAGCAAATGCAGCATCTGCTGACAGTAGATGCCCTGGGGGGGGGGGGCGGGCAACGGGAGGGAGCCACATGAGTGATGTCCACTCCAGTGCTCTTTGATCATAAGGAGGGCGCATAAGAACGAAGCAGCCTCTTTATGAGGAGATGGATTGACCGCTGGGTCCAGGCACTCTGGCTCTTTTTTATTGTCCGCCAAACCCATTCTTTCATCTTAGCAGAGGCAAACGTTACTTTTCTTCAAAGTGACTTCAGGGGAAGGGTGATGGGGGGTAGGCGGGCTGTCGACGCGAAACAATGCGGCCAAACTAATTTCTGCGTTTTGCACGTTTTCGCCAGGGATGCTATAATTGCGGGCGTCTAGGAAGGAACTGTGCGAGTTGTGAGTGGCCGGCAATGATTGGCGTAGACGCCCACTGCCCTGCTCTCTGGGGACACTAATCCGAGATCTGCTTCCTGATATAATTGTAAGTCAGAGAATTTCTGCATGGCTGCGCTGGTTCACATTCCCAAGCTGGTTGACAGTGCCAGGCAGTTTAATAGAAAAACTGGATGCAGAGGTTTTTAAAACACTTGTGCACTGAACCTACACACCATTCTTCACACTGCTTTTGTTCTTCCTCTTACGACCGAAAAAAAAAAGAAATCAAATAAAATGATAAAGAACGAAGGAGGAAGAAATATTTCCGCGATTTGCGATCGTGAGCAACGGGGGGGGCCGCTCGCGTCCCACCCGACGCCGCGTTCGCGTCGCCTTCCTGCGCCGCTTCGGCGGATCGCTCGACCTGCGCGGGCGCCCCGAGAAGCCCGCGGGCGCGGACAGCGGCGGCGTCGCCGGACGTTCACCTGCGACGCACGGCTCGCTCGCCTCCCGGCATGCTTTGCCGTCCCCTCCGCTTTACAACAAATCCATAACAATGAAGCAGGTGACTTTCATGCTGTTGTCAGGAATGATCTAATTTTAGCTCTGGGTGAACGATCGCAATTGGCTTTGCCTCATCTCACAATTAATCTATGTCACCATTAATTGGAAGCGAGAATAATCGCTGGGTGTGTTGACAGCGACTGTAGGCTTCCGCGCGTTTCCCCCTCATATTAACCCTGGCAAAAGCCGCGAAGCCGGGAGCCCGGCGACGCCCCTGGAACCTTGGCCGCGCCACATCCGTCTCCGCCGCACGCCCTTTTATATTTGTTTATTAACTTTAAGCTTTTGTCGGAGCTGTCGCCCTCGATCACTTTTCAATATTCTATCTTAATTTTGTGCAAGTTTAACATTTTCAATGAGCTGGAGATGAATGATTAATGAATAAATTTAAATGCTTCATTTTATCCATGGATCATTAGTCAAGTCCTTTGTGGTAAGGACCTGAGAAAGGAGTGAAAATTATTGAGACATTAGCCTGGAGCAAGACCGAGGTAAATAGCGAGGGAACGGGAAGGATGTTGCGAGAGGCTCCGGGAAACGCGGCTTTCTTGTCGACTTTTGTCGACGCCCGCGTCTTAGCAGTAGGGAGGACTTGGCTGCTGAAAGGCGCGGGCAGCAGCGGATAGACTGCGGTGTTTCGCGCGTTTCGTTACTTTGCGACACGCTGCGCTTTTTTCGCGCTCAGCAACTTTGCAAACTGTTCACTTTGGCAGAACGTCGTAGATTTCCTTCAGATAGCAGCACCTGCGTTCTTCAGGCCTGTGCGCAATACAAGTCCATTTCTTATTATTTCTTGGCGACTTTCAACCCCTTGTCCGCCCGTCCGTTTCCCCAGAATTACAGAGGACGTTAAACCATTCTCTTCAGTTAACTCTTGACACCGGGATTTCATTCTTTTCTTCTGATAAGGACTTTAACGGACTTTCAGTTTAAGAATTATTATAAATTAAGGAATTGAGAAGAAGGCCTTAAATGTGTACGTTACCACCGTATACAACATTTTCACAAGTTTTTTTTTTTTTTTTACTTTTTTTTTGTAGCTTTATTTGATTTTTTTTTCGGTATTATTTGTACGAAAACCGTTTTGCTCCGCGACTAGAGTGCTACGTTCGATTTTCAGCTGCTCGGTTTGGCCGGAAAAGAACATCCGAGAAATACGGACAATGACCGCTGCTTAGTGGCAAAGAGAGTCTGGCCATGCTTGGCCACACCTGCCCCACAAGATGGACACCTGCACTAGGAAATACCCAGGTAAAGGCCATAGGCGCACACAGGTATGGGGTAAATAAGTGCAGGGAAGACCAAAAGGTAGCGTGACTGGATGGTGTGCGGTGGCTGGTTTGTACCCTGTAGGAGTGCAGCTTCGGTTTAGAGTCTCGACTGTTTTTTCCTCACTGTGCTTTTGCATACTTTTTCACTCATAATTTTTTGTCGTTTAATATAATTTTAGAACACAGGAACAGAGGAAACAGAAACTCCCAGAGACCGAGCTCAGTCCCGGCGTGCCCCAACTTATTTCATTACTTAAATATTAAATGAGATGAAGGCAGTACAGTATATCTTCTATATTAGTAATGTAACAGTCAGAATTTGACAGTCTGTTTAAAATTCTTGTAAAAGGCCAAATAGTTTTACCAACAAGCTGTTGTGTGCAGCGTATTATGAAATAATACATAACTGTAATATTGCTTTTTACAGAAAGAAAATAAAATGTCACATCCGTGTAACTGAATAGTTTGCATATCCTATGACAAATTTTATTTTATTTTATTATGGAAAACTGCTTTTCCTAAAACGGGGTCAGGGAGGTCCAGAGATTTATTTTTAGAGATCCGTTGCATTATTCACCCATTCATGCAGCAGGGTAATTTTTACTGTACCAATTCAGGATGCATACCTTGCTCAAAGGTACTACGGCAGGAGCAAGGCCCTTCGGTTGCAGTTGGAAGCACAGCAAAGTACAAACTGTGTAGCGGCTCTAGTTTGTTTAAAGGTACAAAGACTTGGAAAGCCAGAAAACTTTATTTTGCAAGTTGAGTTTGGTGCTGCTGACCACTTTTCATGGCTACGTGATACTCGGGGGCGTCGCATCTCCACGAAGCCTCCACGAAAGCGTGCAAGCGGCACACGAGCTTCAATAACAGAGACCCGTTTTTCAGAATGGCCGCTGACCCAATACGGTTTCACCGGGAGCGTCGGCCAAGAGGGAAGAGGACGGCACGAGGAGGACAAACTGATGGAGGATCCCCCGTTCGTGCTTGCAGCTTTGAAAAAAAAATATTTTTTGCAGAATTGAACAAAAAAATTTGGCAACTTTTAAGGTGCATGCTCGCTAAACCAGATGAGCAACCAACGATTCGTGGCGTATGCAAAACCAATTTTACGGGCTTGCTATCTGCAGTTCAAGAGGCTTTCAAATTTTAGCAAAGCGTGCAAAATGTCATATTGGGGGTGGCAAGAAACCAGCTATTCCTGACAATATGTGTATCACCAGACCATGCCACATATAATGCTAAATCTAATGGAAATTGGTCAGTGTTCAAATAAGTGACCAAAAGTTAAAGAATAAAACAGATATTGAGATAGGGAGCGTTTTTTTTTTTTTTTTTTCCCCACGAAAATACCACACCAAGGTAACTGTGTATTTTATTTTCAGCAGTAGGGATGCGCCATCGCTGTCATTAAATTTGTGTCGTACTGCCCTCAGACTTTGATCACAGCCCTGCTGGAAAACCTGCTGAACAAAAGTATGAGGGTGAGACTCGAGGCGGCTGGTGTTGGATTCCGGGTGTTTCCGCGGACTAAGCATCTCCTAAACAATCTCTCGGTGCCCAATCGGGAACCACACAATGTGATGAAACTGAAGACGTCAAAACCCCGAAACACACAGCCCAGCAATAAAGAATGAGTGTAAGATGAGGGAGCGCGTATATGTGGACTCCTAACAGGATGCAAATTTAATAAAAAATAAACCATGACCACGACTTGTGGTTGGAGTTGCGCTTCGGGACGTAAAAGTACGAGCGATGAATCGGATTTTCAGTTTAGTCTTTTTAGTCTCGTAACTGAAATATTCTTACCGCTTTGCAGTAGGAAGACAAACACTTCACTGATGAAAAACTTGACAATGCTGACGCACAAACGTGGTATTTGGGTTTGAATGCCTTTTCGTCATCCGGCAACACATTTTGCCATTAGCAGAAACCTTCCAAACGTTTGCTAAACGTTAAAAATACGTGTTCATGGGGTCATTTGTCCCTTTGTCATTTGACATCGCAGCACTCTCGGTTCATTTAATTTCTTGACAAATGAAGACTAAAATTAGAGCTTTATGGCCCGTTGTCAAAATTCCAAAATCCACAACTGGAATTTTTTTTCGCAATTTTTGTTTGTAACAGCTTACACTACGCACAAAGTCTTCTCCTACCGGCTTAATGTAGGAGAACCTGAACGAAACAAATCTGTGCTGTACATGATGTACATTATTCGTGCCAGTTAGCAACTACGGCATTGCCCACACCAGCCACTCCAGTGTAAACTGTCTGGAGAATTCTGAGTGCTGGTCCAAACCCAGAATCCAGAAGCTGTGAAGCACCAAAGTCAAATGCCCTGAGACCTTGCCATTCGCACACAGAGATACAGTCGAAGTTAATACGGTACATATTGCATAAACGGAGCTTCTGAACGAGGATGCACGAAATAACGCAACATTTTTTAAATGCTAAATTATTATAAAAATTACTCGAATGGCTAAAAAATAGCGAAACAGCGTGAAAGGAGCTAGCATTGACTGAGGTGTAGCTGCAGCTAAATCTATAAATAATAATCTGAAAAATTTGCAGACCTTGCTCGTGTTTTGCTATTTTTTTAATCTAAATGAAAACATTTTCAGTCCTTTAGGAAGGTGATGTTTGCATAATGGTGGTATCTGAGCTTTAAACTGCATAGTATTGATTCAGACCTGTGGGTCTGCCTTTCACTTCAGCATCTGTAGACTGAGCTGCGGTTCACTGTCACTTGAGACTTGACTCGAAGCTCAGTCTTAAAGACATCTTGTTACTTGCATTAACGGAAAGTTGGAGTGTGTGTGGGAAGGGGTGAGGTGCGGGGAAGAATGCTGGCAGAAAGGGCAGAGCAAACGGAGAGAAAGAAAGCCACAGGGAGGAGGGTGTCGCGAGAGAAGGAGCGAGAGGTTGTAAACAGAAAGCTGAGGAGCCTCGAGGCACGGCGAGCATATGGACTCAGTGGAGGGGTGGCAAGAGATGGAGCACGAGGCCCAGCGGCAGAGATGTTGAGGCAGACAAAGAGGGACTTTGAGACATCGGTGACGAATGGGCACCAGTGCAACATTTCTGCCAGCCTTGCCAAAAAGTTTACCTGCAGTGTTCAGGAGTATGAAACACATCTTTGAATTTGAATGTAAGCAAAATATGACTCTTTTAAATTTGGAGTAACAGTGACAAAATGGATCCTCTTGCACATAAATGGGTGTTAGACTTTCCATCAATCGATTGAAATGGCAGAGATGCAGTAATTCCGGTACTGAGGCAGCACGCAGCTTAGCAGGACGCTAGGTCTACAAAGGGTAATAAGAACAAGGGAGCCACATATCTTATTACCCCATAATATTACCCTTCTTTAACTCATTTATGTAATTGGAAGTATTATTTGCACAAACCTTGTAATTTGTGCCGGTTATGTTCCTGCTCCAGCGCTTTCAGCTGCTTGTTCAGACATACATCTGAATCCAGCTCTGGGTGCACATAGCTTGCATGTTCTCCCAGTGTCCACAACCCAAAGAAACCCAATCAGACGTCAACGGGAAACCAAGTCCCTACCCTTCCCCACCTGGAAAACCTCCCAAGTGGTCACCGTGAGTTGAAATTGACTCAACAACGTTTACCCTTACCTTACTTTTACCTTACTCTTACGCTCATTCAACCCCCCAAATTGGCAGCAAAATGACACCTGTGAGCACGTCTCGCGTTATTTGTTCAACCTTGCCATGGCCATATGTTGTTTTTTTTTACAGTTTTTGGGGTAAAACTTCTTTGTTCAAACAATTTGGTGAATGTCACATTTCTGTGTTGTACTGTAGATATCTCCTCGCTACGTGTAGAGTAGAGAATGTGGAGTTTGCTGGAGCTGCAGGAGCAGGAGGGGCCTTACTAAGGGTGGGCACTATGGGAATGTTGGCTTTAAGTGTAACGATGAGGTTTGTGGGGGTTCTGATTCAACCTGCAAGAGGGCAAATGTCACACCATCGAAAGTTTTTACTTCCAACCAAAATGTCCAGATATTGTGCATTCCTAACTGACCAAAAAGTAGATGAAAACAAACAGAATAATAGTAAGTTTGCTGTAAAAATGTCATTGTGGATGTTTTTCAGTCTGTAAATTAATTCTCCTGGTAGTGAAATTCTGGTTTGAATTGATACTATAATATTCTGTGTATTATTTATGATATAATTAAATGAAAATGCCTGCCGCCTTTTTTGGTTTTGTTGCAGCAGTTTGCATACAACGTAGAAAACATTCTTAAACCCTGAAATGGAAACAGCAGGGAAAGAATTATTACATTTCTTCTGTACTTGGATAGTACCATGGTGGCTTAATATTTTCAAATTTTTAGCCTTTTTGTCCCCGCTGGCCAAGAATAGTCAAAATAAAATGTTTCACAGAATCAAAAGCATTTAAGCATTTGGTCAAGAAAGGAATAAAAGGCTTGTATTTGTCTCTCAGAGTGGCACAATTTTAATTTTATACTTGAGAGGACCGTTCACCTCATCAGTTTCTAGAGACTCAGTTTTTCTTTGTTCTTTAAATCTTAAATATCTGTAAGAGCCACGAGCATTTGTTTAATGCATTTATTTAATGTTAAGACGCGAAAGAGCAACCTCTCGTGCTTTTTTCCCCATTGCTGCCAGGTTTTTAATACCCGAATGTTCTGTCTTTCTCTAGTAACTAAGTACCTGCTGGTTACTTGTGCTCACTATTAGTTAGCTGTTCGCACTTTACCGCCGCAGTCTCGCTCGCATGCTGCTTTGGACCCGGTTTACTGCGAAAACGTTCCGTATTCTGTTTCCGCAAAACATTTACATTTATTGCAGCATTTTCATGCATTCTAGCGACCCGCCCCAGAGCGACCCAACAAATAAGAAAAACCCGCGTTGTCTCGGCCATAACCAAACCGCACACCCGCACGCGTGCAGCCCAAATCCCGCGTACGCGCGTTTCCCAGGGACTTTTCGCTTTATTTCGTTTTGACATCCGCGCTCAGTTTCATTAATTTCCGCTCTCCGGTTTTGGCACAGAATAAATGGTATATTTGCGTGTAAATAAATTCCACGCCGATGCTCGAAGACCCTCGAAGATCCATCACGCTCGAGCCGTCCGAGGCTTTACTTTAGCGCTTTAAACTTGCAGCAGTTCAACAGGCACTGGCATCAGTATAATAATACAGTTACAGCTGTAATGTGTGTTTTACAATCATCTTGCTTATTTCTGCTCATTATCCTCCTGTTTCACACCAGTAAGTAGGCAAAGTTTGGATTGATTGACTCTAATTAACTAAAACCTGTTCCAAGCCATGGATTTATCATCATGCTAGCTGGCCACAAACGTCAGACTCGCACAAATGAATGTCCTGCTAAAATATATGTCTTTGAAATTACAGGGTGTGGAAAACAACATATATAATGATATTTCCAGCATTTGCTGGATGTGATGATACTTTTATGCCGCGTTTGAATTTGTCCGTAAAACGAACGGTCGATCTTGTTCGCCGAGAGCGCGGCATTTCGTGCGCTCGCATGCAAAGGCTCTTATGAAGTGTATTGTTCTGGATCTGTGTACTTATTTGAAGAAATGGGCCGCATTTGTCTTTGGAAGCACGGGGGGGTTCACTGCGTTTAACACGTTGCGGCTTGCGTCTAAGACGAAACATTTTGGGAATGGATGAATAAAAACATCTTTACGTACTCGTCGCGTTAAAGCGGTCCTCGGTCACAAAGTCGAAATAAATGCCATGCTTGTTTGAACAATTTTTCCGTGCGGAATTTTCTCTTCTAATGGTTAGAGTAGCATTTTAAAGTTTATATTTTCTGTATTTGTAATTATTGTGTATTTTTTCATCGATATTTTATGACTGCTTTGGTTTTTCTGATGTAATTTAAATTTATTAGCTTCGTGCTCAGATGTGAGAGGAGTTACACCTTCTGAAAGCCAAGCTCAAACACACCCTCCTATCAACTCAAGGTAAATGGATTTGACACTTTTTATTGTGAGAAATAAAGATTTAAGGACGTTAGAGCCCGCGGTGTCACACCTTTACGTCTCCTTTGGATTTTCATGAGCTTTCTCCTATCGTCCATTTCCAGTATCAGGAATTGAAAATGGAGGGAAAGGGTTTTTTCACTCTAACGTGACATGTAACTGGTCATATGATGGCAGAAATTGACAAACCACACTTTCTGCAATCTACACCACACACTATACTGACCTGGGCAAGCAGCAGCAGCTGTATACTGTACATCCCAGAGGAACAAGCGCTTCCGACTAAAGAGAAGCCAACTCTGTGAACCCTGTGGAGGACTGCCATCTCCCACCACCAAGAACAACCACGTCTTGTCTGCACGCTCCTTCAAAAGTAACTAACAAACTTCATTTTAAAAGCTTAGCTTTGTTTTTTTGTTTGTTTGGATTTCTTTGCAAAAATTGATTACAGTAGTGATATAGCTCAAATATTAACTTTCCTAGTGAAAATAAGTTAGGCACTTTTATCTGTGGAGGGAGCTCATGTAAACCAAATTATTAAAATTTTTTTTTTTTTTTTGCCAAAAATGAAATAGAAATACATTCTCTATCTTCATCACAAACAATTAGTGGTGTGGTGTGACAGGGATGTTAAAGGTGACTAGTAAAACTTTTTGTTAATTTCACAAAAAGAGATAATAGAATTACATGGATGTGCGTTGAGACAATGTTGTCCAGTTGCCGCGTGAACAAAAGTTAAATGGACTCGTGGTCTGAGACACGTGATCTAGGAGTTTTAGTACCACAGCATCATCATGCAGGCACAAGTAAAAATTGTGTTCCCACTGCTTTGCCTCCTGAGCCAACTGTCATCAAAGTTGTTACATTGGTGTCAGAAGTGGGATGGGCAGCAAGACAGACAGTGGTGGTGCATCCGATCTGAACGACCCACTTAAGAGCAAAATCCATTTCTTGTGGGAACGAGTGGTCTGCTGTACGTGCGTGACGCTATTGAGCGGTTATGGGAAGACTCACCAGGAAAGAAAGAGCATCTGGGAGAGGAGAGCATGATGTCAGCAGGAAGCAGAGTGCCCCTGCAGGATTGGCGGAGCGGCGCGGCAGATTTGCCGGTTTCAGGAGGCGGCAAAGCACAGCAGCCAACGCACGCGGAGGAACTCCAGCTGTGCCCGCATGTCCACCTGCAGCGATGCTGCAGAACCCTGGGAGCTGTTGGAAGTGCAGCTCCGGGTAGCGTCGCAGCACAACGGCTGGAGCATGAGCACCACAGCGGCTCAGCTGAGGCTTGCGCTGTAGGAACCGGTGCTGACCATCCCGTTGGACGTCACACCTGAGCAGCACTGTCAGCCGCCCACTTTGACGTCTGCCCTAAAGAGTCATTTTAGGTGGCAGGAAATGACACTTTTTAACTGCAACCACCTGCTGCAGAGACACCATGAAGGTTTCATGATGGAGTAGAGTGCTTGAGAGTGCTGGTGGCAATGGCAACATTCAATTTTTGGGGTGCCACGCTTACCCATTGTCCCCTCCGGAAGTACAGGAGGACTTGGCCCTGCACACATTCCACAGACCCTGGTATTAGAATGTGGGTGGAGGAGGTAGAGCACAGATAGACCATCCTGGGTCACACTAGCGAGTAGGAGAACATGTACCAGAGTTGGGATTTGTGGGCAGCAGAGCAGCACCTAGGCGGAGCAGGACAGCACTCACTTGCTAGGTGAGGAGGAGGTACCAGGTAAGCGAATTCCAGGAGCCCCATCCTTAGCAGACTCCGAGGAAGTCTCACAGACGGCACGCTGACGGAAAGTACCTGCCCTTGGGTGAAAGTTTGCTCCACTCGGTCAATGAAATTTTTTGCATGACTGCCTTCACTCGGCGAAAGTGGACTCGCCATCCTTTGGGCCCCTAGAGGGCTGCAGGGAAAAGCCCAGCTGAACCACTGGAGGACGCACAAGTGCAGTGGTTGCAGAGGCTGAGTAAGCAGAGAGAGGCATGAGCGGTCTTACTGGGAACCTGTGCGACCCTCACAGCCCTGACAGCAGGCAGCACTTTGGAGGACTGGGACCAGGTCCGAGCGTGGTGGACACACAGAGCCAGGAAGGAACTGTACTGGAACCTGCCTGCCTATGGGTACCAGCTTCTACGTCAGTCAGTGTGCAATGGGAGTGACAGAGTTCCCCACTGACCGCAGAGACTATGTGGATTGTATGTCGGTCACCAGGTTGGTTGACCCTGGCTGTGGAAAGTCAGCAGGAGAAGCTACAGCTTTCCCATCTTGCTTTGTTGTACACGCATGTGTAAATAGTTGCATTGTATAAACCATCCTGAGAAGCATAGGGTTGACAATGACATTGCTTCTGTGGTCTGCGTTCGGGAGTGCCGGGGCAGGCATCTTGCTGTTTGTTGAACGCTATTTTTTGTCAAGGACAAAGTCCGTGCTCCCATTACTTTGACTCCCGAGTACTCTGTCAGTAACACCACCAACATGGATTGGTCTAGTAGCTTATTGCTTATCCGTTGCTTATCTTGCGCTTCTATTTAAATTATTTCTCTATTTCATAATTTCATAACTTAACTTGAACCGGAAACTATGCTTATTTCGAAATGTGGAAGTGATCATTTGGGACTGAGGAATGGAGATTGAGTCTGAGGGGTAAGTTAGTCATCAATAAGCCGTGCACAGCTTGAACAGAGGTGCAGTGCATATCCACATACCATTCTCACCTATGATACCCACAATAAATACTTATATGTGGAACAAAGGTGTCCATAAGTCCCAAGTCATTCCACATACACGGGCAGGATCTGGACCACAACATATTTTTCCACCTTTGTGCTTTAAAAAATATCTACTGGATCTTTGCCTCATCTATCCGAAGCACAGAGGAGACAGTCAAAGAAAAGTGCTTTGAATGCTAGCAGCTCAAACGTCAGTCAAACATCAGTCAACGGCACGCTTGGTCCATCCTCCTTACACCATCTGCCACCTGTCGTCCAAAGCAAATCTTAAAATCTTTCCAACCAATCAAGCAAGCGGAGCTCTCTGTAATAACTGTGGCCTCCGCATTCTCCATCTGCCGATGAGATCCGGCTCTTTTGAAATCAGAGCTGAGCTTCTTTCCCAACCTGAACTTAATGAAGACTTTCCAGACAACTACAGAAGCATGTAACAGGTGCCTGAAAATGAGATAAAGTTCTTTTCTTTGTACTTTTCCCAAAAAATGTACATTTACTGTCGATAAAATTTGTAAACGCTGTGCCATGCAGTTCAGATCGAAGCATTTCAATTTAACACTCTTCCTAATAACAACCATTCCATTCAGTAACCACTTCATCCTGGTCAGGGTTGCAGCAGTCTAGAGCCCAATCCAGAATCACTAGGCGCTGAGGCTATGGAACAACACCCTGGATGGGATGCCAGTCCACCACAGGTTGTCCTAACAACATTCCTTGTCATTTATTTCAGCTGAAAAAAGTACAATTTGAAGTTTTATCAATTTTTTTTGAGAAATGTGACTTTTTTTTCAGTCTGTGGCTCTTCAAAGTCTCAGTGATGAGGCACAACAACCTTAAAAATTATTGTTTCTTTTTTTGAAACAATAAAACAATAAAAATTGCTGATATATATTCTGTTATTTTTTTATCCCTTTCTCTTGTCCACATGGGGTGTCGCTGTCCGAGGTGCCAACATGTTTAACGGCACAAAAAAATAATTATATACTAAATGCAACCATTAATACAGTAATACAGTTTTTACCTTTCCACTTCATGACCCGGGCAGTGCCAGGTAACTCCGCTATTAAGTAATACAAAGAAGAATATATAACAGGTAAATAAGAATAATGAAAGAATAAGTGATAATAAAGACAAATAGTAAAATGTGAGCATACTCCATTAATCTAAATATTTGAGGCATTTATACAGTTGAACACTAGCATTTCTGGGTTAGTTGTAGAGCATATTATGTACTAGCTTGTCTTTTAATGTTGTACTTTCATTTGTCCATCAGTAAATGTATCCACATTTCCAGTGCAGGGGCATGGTATGCAAAGATCTGCCTCCCACAAACAGGGTCTGAGATAGGGCACAAAGTACACTGGAGCAGGATATCTTGAATATTTGGCTCATAGATGTTTGTCGTGTAGAGAAATGAAGTTCCCAAGGACACTGTCCGCCCTACTCTGCAGCATCATAAATAAATGTTTGACTGTAGATGAGCTTCCTCTGGGGGACACGGTGGCTCAGTGAGTAGCGCTGCTGCCTCACAGCACCTGAGCTTTTGGGTGTGGGTTTGAATTCAGTTTCATCTGTGTGAAGTTTCCGTGCTCTCCGTGTGTCTGTGGACTTTCTCCAGGTGCTCTCACAGTCCATAGTCATGTGTTTCAAATTTATTGGTTTCTATGAACTGCTGGTGAATGTATGCGGCCAGTCTGTAATCGACTGGTTTCACAGCTTAGAGCCCAGTTATTCCAGGAAAGGCGCCGGACCACCATAACCCTACTCATAGGGTTACCGATAATGGATGATCTTTATTTGATCATAAGATGAAGGTTTTTTTTTTTACTTTGGCATAAAGTGGCATAAAGATATTCATGCTATCATAGCTGTTTATATCGCTGGAGCACGTCTGTGGGCGTGTGCGCAAAGGCACGGCTGCGTGAAGCTACGAGGGAATCCCAGTTCAACCAGACATTGTTTCCGTAAACAGCAAGAGTGGAAGCCCATACCTTGACTCAGTCTTCCTTAAGGTGTACATTCATGTACCGGCAGCATAATGACACGAACAACTGCTAAAGAATGGAGTGAAAACAGGATCATAATTCTGGAATGGCTCAGGCTCCTTAGACTGGAAACCATTTCAAAAACTGCAGTGCTCGGAAAATTGCTGTCCAAAGTTCCTGTCTAACTTGGCAGAGCAGAAAAAGATTTCCATGGATTCGTGGGCATGGTCCAAACTCTAAATGTGCAAAGCTCTCACAGACATGGTGAGAAGTGCCAAAGGCCTGCTTACCCAAAATTAAACACATTCTTTCACACGTCAGTGTATTTATTGTGTTAGTGAAGGGGTCGAACCCTTTTATGGATTCAAATGTTCAAGTGTAATGGGAGACCACTCTGAAAAGGTGACCTGGACTGAATTTGTTCTCTTCGGCTGTTCTGCAGTCAGCTTTTAGCGCGAGTTCGATTAGGAAAACCAAGAACTTCAACACTGATGATGATGCTCCCATAGGTCTGGGCCACATTTTAATGGCCTGTAGAATTTTAATCACAATGTTTTGTGTTCTTTTAAACCGGTAATCTAATTCTGCAGCCCAGACTCTCCAGTGCAGGACATCCGTCTACTTCTACAGGTATGTGCCACACAACAACGTGCTGGTCAGCAATGGAACGGTGGTCCCATAAGATTATATACAGTACATAGTAGTTGGTAATGATAATAAACAACTATGTTACCAGTTTATGTATTTACTATACTGTGTTTTTATTGTTATAGTAGAGTTTACTCTTTCTATTTATAAGAAAGTTTACTGTAAAAGAGTATACCATGTTACGCCAGCAGCAGCCTCCTACATCTCATGTTCATTGCGTCTGCTGTAAACCGTACAGGTTTGTAGCCTATGAGCAATAGGCTATACCATACATAATAATAATAATAATAATAATAATAATAATAATAATAATAATAATAATAATAATAATAATAATAATAATTTTTTAAAAAGTCAAAGCTGAAGTGATGCGGCACTTGTACACTCTATGATGTTTGCACAATGGCAAAATCGCCTAGCGGCACATCCCCGTCACTAAGTGATCCATACCTGCATAAGATATATAAAATATTTATATATACCAGCAACACTGCGAGTCTAATTTTTGCTTTAATTGCTCTTTCTCTTTCAAAAGGCTCATTTTCTTGCTTGCTTTTTATAGAGGCCTGAGTTGTTTCAGTATTTTGAAGGAGGGAAACATCATTTGCACACAAGTATTAATTTTATGTGTTTTATGTTGGAGTTCTTCACAGCAGCTCTTATTAGCACTGCACTCAAGTGAGCATAACCCTGGGGATCTGCCCTTCCGCGAGCTCCGTCCTGTAACATATCTTAAATTCCCTCCGTTCACAAGCTTTGTATTGGGGATCTTCCCTGCTGTATGGTGTGTAGCATCCTCGGTGTGTTAGGGTGCAGCCAGGCATGGCGAACTGCAGACAGGCGGCACACCTCTGCAAGCGTGGCGCTTCACACATAAACTGAGCTCACTGTAATCCTTGTCTCTGGAGTTCTTAAGACGCAAGAGCTTATGCTGCTGCTGAGGTGAGTAACAGCGGCTTGCTGGGTTGCTACTGGTTGCCAGGATCCCGACCACTGTGCACAGAATCCAGTGACTGACCTTCAACAGCAACCCATTGCAGTGTGCATCTCTGGCTTTTCCCACTGACAACAAATGGCAGCCAAAAGCCAACAAATGGCCAGCACTGTAATGTTATCATATTATATATACTATATGTAATATTATATCATTTTTAAAACTGCATTGGATGTACAGTTTATTGGTAAATGACTGGACCTCCGGTGACTGGATGCTGGAATGACCAGGCAGCCTAGTGTTACTCATTTTATGCTGTGTGACGCGGCTGGCCAAGTAATGAGGTGAACATGAGGTTACTGTGGATCCATAAGCGTTTATTTCCCTTTAGCAAACCACCAGTGCTCTCTTTACAGGTGTACCAGTCAAATAACTATTTACAAACATCAGACTTCTGCCAGGTAAACCAACAATTTGTACAACCATGCTCAGGTGCTCCTGTATCCACTAAACACAGCACAGCACTTTCTCAACATGGCAACTTATACCTTAGGCTCTGCTATGAGCCATTCCATTTCCTATTTACATGAACAAACATTCTAAACCCTTAAAAATACAACGTAATAGCCATTATTCATTTCAAATACACATCACTCAATTATTTAATACATACATTTCACAGTATTTAAGTTAATCTAAGCAATAAATACTTGTACAGCAGATTCTCAAATGGGCTCATCCTCAGGGTATTTAGGCACTACATTTCCCACAATTCTCTGTTGCCAGCTCACCACCAGCTTCCATTTCCCCTCCTGGTAAGGAAATTGTTTGTTCTTCTAGAACACAGTTTAGCTTTTACTGCCCAACATACAAACATCCTTCGTACCAAAAGACATTTACAACTGCTCCATCACATGCTGACATTTCCTCATATGGCAGACACTTTTCTCCAAAGTGTAGTATTTAGTGCAAACCTTTCAAATCCAAGGTGATTTACAATGGCGTACGCACACTACTAAGCATTTCGGAGTGACCAGTTAACCTGAAGCACACGTCTTTGGACTGTGGCAGGAAACTGGGAGGAACGCATGAAGACATAGAGAGGGAGATGTGTGACACCTTGACTGAAAAATCCAAATTTACATGGGGAATTGAACATTACCTTAGCTACCAAGAGGCCAAAGGTTCAGCTGTGCTGTGACATGAGCTGGACCACAGGTAACAGCTCGATCTCAACCATCCATGGGTTCAGTTTACTAGCGTGAAACTATGATGAGGTTAGAGAGTTCTGTCCATTTGCACGAGGAAGAAGGAACTGGGGATGAGTTATAGGTTTTCTGATCTCTGGTCCCTTGTTTGATAGCCTAGAACCTTAACCTTGAACTTGGTTCTGGCTGTGAGAGATGTGTGTATTTGTGAAGGTCACAGATGAGGGAGTGACCTGTGTTAGATAAACAAGGTGATACAGAAGACCAACCAGAATACTGAATAAAAGATGTTCATTCCATTCTTTATACCTGTGGTTTTGGAAAAGGCTGTGTGGAATAAATAAGCAAAATGCAATTGGGTACTGCACCATCTGCAGTTTCCTCCTGAATCTCGCTTTCTACCAGATTTTCTTTGAAGCCCAAAAAAGACATAACTTCCTGTTGAATGAGAAATTTCAAATATAAACTTGAACATTATGAAGATTTCAAAACAAAAGGTTGGTCTTTTATGAAACACTCCATAGGAATTTAAACAAAATATTTAAAAATTGATTAAAAAGGTATGCTATGTAAAGACTGTTCCTCACTTAAAACAATATTTTGAATAACTTTCTGTTTGCTACAGTAAACAAGTTGGGTTTCTGACCACCAAACCTTGCTCTGAACAAGTATTTATAATGGATTGATGGATGGACAATAACCAAGAAAAATACAAATCCACCAAACACCTTTGGGATGAACTGGAACACCGACTGTGAGCCAGGCCTTCTCACTCAACATCAGTGCCCAACATCACTGATGCTCTTGTGGGTAAGTGGGCACAAATTCTTAAAATCCGGTGGAAAGCTTTCCCAGAAGCCTGGGGGCTGTTATAGCACCAAGGGGTGGGTGTGTAGGGGGGCAACTCCATATTAATGCTCATGGGTTTGGAATGGGAGGTTCAGCAAGTACACATGGGAGTGATGCTCAGGTGTCCACACACTTTTGGCTATACAGTGTATAAATAGAAAATGTATTATTTGTAAATCTGTGATAATGCTTTAGCTTTGAAATGTTCTGGCAGGAAATTCGAAAATGAATCCTTATGTAACTGCACATTAGCTGCATTGACAAAATGGAAATTTATTTAATGTAATCATGTTTCTGTAAAGACTTCCAGTATTATTGTTGTCATTTGTCGATTTAAGGAAATTGCTTTATCCAGTACAGGAATACTGTGGTCTGGGTTCCACTGTGGAGTAAACAGTGAATGGGGTGCCAGGCCACCACCAACCACACACACACACACACACACACACACACAAAAACATGTTTGACACTGGTTCATACGTTTATCTGAAAGAATTCTTTGCAGGGTGGAAGGGAGTGGTTTTCCACATCAGCAACATTGCTACTTGTCTTTTTCTAATCATTTTATTCTTTAGAGTTTACTGTAGCTATAAGAAAACTCAAAGTAATTTAAACAGATATTTTGAAGGCAGCAGGATGCAACTTTACTTTGCAACTTTGTTTAAAAGCAATTTCTCCAATTGTGGGTCTATTTTTCTTGCAGGATCTACCAGTTCTCTTCAGTTTTTGCATGGGGTTGGGTGTGGGTTGACCTGCCACTCATAAATGTCTTAATTAATGGCCCTCAGCCAGCCTAGTAACACTGACTCAGCTTGTGGGAATAAATAGGACCAGGTTGGCAGGACAAGGAAAATGCTTGGAACTGGGTTTGGGTGCTGGTGCTGGTGTTAATGCTGATGGTGATGTTGGTGCTGATGCTGGCACTGAGGCTGATGGTGGTGGTGATGCTGGTGCTGGCGTTAATGCTGCTGATGATGTTGATGCTGGTGTCAGAATCAGATTTTTTTGTTTGAGTGCCACTGGTGATGCCTTGAAACAATAATTTTCCACAAAAAAGAATCTGGTGCTCATTGCTTATTTGGTTTTCCTGTTTCAGTATGAGGATCCAATTTAAATTCCCACCTGCTTTCTCCTGATCATTGTTTTTCCTATGAATTCCCACCTGCATCTTCTCCATCCAGAGGGTTGCCATAAATGCTTAATTTCATTTCACCATAAAAGCGTATGATTTCTAAACTACTTGGGTGAAATGATAATCCAGAAATGAACACATACTGAGGTTGGATATTCAGCAAAATTTTGACCTGTTTACTAGGCGGAAAAAATTGAAAAACAGAAATATTTTTATGAACAACTGAGTGAAGGAATGAAGCAACACCTTATTAATCCCAAAGGGAAATTCAGGTGGTTGCAGCAGCACGAAGAACAAAAATATACATTATACATACACAAAAATATATATATATAATTATAAAACGATATAGTGCATAAGTAGGTAGGTTTTATACAACCTTTGGGAAGAGTAAAGCTAACAAAAATATGGAATGAAATCCTGGATGCTTACCTTGTGCCACTGAAAATTTCTTCATCAAATTGTTTAATAAGTCTAACATTTTAAATTGTACCACAGAAATACTTGAAATTCAAAAGTTCATACATTAACCATTTTTGCTTGGCAAATTGAAGCTTCATAATATTAGAAAAGCCGTTCCTTTATTTTTTTTTATTTTCCCATTTAAGTACAGGTTATTGCAAATGTAGATATTCAGGATAAATACTTTACTCAAATACCACAGTAAAACCTGTGGCAGGAGCCTTTAGAACACATGGCCACAGCACTACCTACTACCATAATCTGCTGTTAAAAATGAATCATAACTGTGAGAAATTTAAATATTTCTTTTTCCACAATTCATATTAATATGCTATTAGTTTATAATAAAAGATTTGTTAAATATAAATAACACCAGAAAGATTTTTTTCAACACAACTCATTTATTTTTAAGAAAAGATTTAATGGAAATGCTTGCTTGCAACGCTATTCCCCAACTTGCAGTAAAGCTATTTTTAACATAAGTGAAATTGGCAAGCAATAATATAAAAATTAAAGGACTTTCTGTACTCCAAACCTTTCATTTTTCTCTTCAACAGGCACACCTATGGAAGGAACACCTTCTGAGGCTCCTTCAAAACTGCTAATGGGATTAAGCACAGTGGACTAAATGATTTATGAAATCTTATTAAAACTGCCGAGCATGACCCAAAGTAGGGACAAACTTTGCACCAGTTCTCAATCTGAAGCAGACAGTTGTCATTGATGGTACATGATAGTTTTTCAGTTTCTGTGCAAGTTTTATAAAGTTAAAATGGGAGGAAAGTGTATACACAGATCTCAGTAGGAGTCTATGGTCAAACATCTGAAAATATGTGACTCCTCTTGGAAGTAAATAATGTGTTTCAAGAACTGGAATGTGTATATGTGCATCTTACTTTGTATACATCTCTTATAAATATAGAAAAATAAGCAATAAACAGAACTATTGTGGTGATTATATGCAGTATTGTGGGCGGCAGTGTTTGCTCTTGCATGTAGTTCATCATTGTCATTCCAGCTAAGGTCTTCAAGTCAAGGAACCCTGGTTCAAGGTTCACATTACAATATTGTCATTCTGTCCACAGATGTACAAGAAAGAATGAAACGTAATTTATCTTGGACCATGGTAGAAATAACTATAACTAAAACAGTTAAGGAAACTTACCCAGCAGCTCCACCACAAGGTGCCACCATGCACTTAACCCACCTTTTTGTGGGCATAAAAACATCTTTCCCTATAAAATCTGCTTTTAACAACACAAAACAAAGACAAGTTTGTTGTCTGGTGGTGGTGGGAAAAGCTGTTCCTAAGTTTGGTCCCAGCTGATAAAAACAGTATAGAGGGTGTGAGCTGGCTTTGGAGATATGTGATCTCCTGCAACACTGCTTGTTGTAAGTGGTTTGGATGGTGGACAGTGAAGTCTTAATGATGGACAAGACAGTCTTCACTACCTGCTGCAGAGCTATGTGGTCAAAGGCAGTGGAGTTCTCATACCAGAGTGTGATGCAGGAGGTCAGGATGCATGCTTCTCTGTTCATCAGTCTCTTGTTTCTTTAGCATTCTACATATGTCCATGTTCCTAAGTCCTGAACACACTAAGTCTTTCAGCCTCCACACCTCCTTGGTCTCAGCCATCAAGTCCTTGACTCTTCTGTCTCACTCTATTCACTGGTTTACATAACTTTTAATTGTCACTTCTTGCAATTATTCTCTTTAAACAAACTCCAGCACTTGAGTTCAGAGTCACTCACCTCTGTGCATCCTGGACAGGCAAAACATTTTAGTGAAGTTTTTTGGGAAGCCCTACTAAACAATTTAGCGAAAAAGCCTTCTTTAAATCCATGCGGTAATTTTCCCCAGACTGCTGGGCCTATCGCAAGCATCCTTCAGTTGGTTGTTCTTGGCAAAAAAGTTTTAAAAGCTGCTGCGGTAGCTGCCATTTTGGATTTTGAGAAGTTCATTTTTTAAAGATAGTTGCAGGCATCAACAGATATTTCATTAAATTATTTATTTGGTTGGAGCTATGCTGCATGTAACCTAAAGAACATAGCTATCATAACCACTGAAAGTGCGACTTCCCATTAATTTTATTAAGCCTGAATGTAAGTGTTTCCGAAGCAAATATAGGCTATGCCCATTTGTCGAAATTATAATGGTGTCAAATAATTAACGCCCCCCATAAGGCAGTTGTTTCTCCTGTTATCACAAAGCTACAAACAGTGCTGCAATGTGCAAGCGGTAAGACGCATTTCTCATTTCACCCATTCATTTTATTCACAAGCTTTCAAACAGGCCATCAGCCTGGTTTCTAGCCCAATAACACAAAAGCAGCAGTGCACAATCGAAGAGAGGAATCTGCTGCGTGAAAATGTGTCTGAATTCTATTTGTTTCCAGTGAGAACATAGAAATAAAGGAGCCCCATGGACTCCATTACTGAGCCCAATGCTCGAAATAGAATGGTACTCTTCTGAACTTAACACTATTGGCTGTACTAAAGATACTGAAGTCTATAAGGGAAAATATTTAAGATGTAGAAGCTTCAGTGTTGTCGTACTTAGGTCAATGATTGATAATAAACCAAATATATTATACTTTCCATTGTTAGTTATTTTGGATAATCTCTGTAAAATGAAACTTGCTTGCTAATGTACTGTTAACCACTTGTTAGCATCATGATGGTCCAGAGCCCAACCCTGAAAAATAGGGCTCAGCTGTAATCAGGGCTTTCCAAATGTATTTCTCTTACAAGAGGATGCCTAGGAAAAAAAAAAAATAAAATTTAAGAAAAAATAAGAATGGTAGCCACAAATACAGTGATTAAAAGTGTATGCAATACAATAATCCCTTGGTATTTGGATCTAATTTGTCCATGAAAATGCATTGAAAACTGAATTTTTCAGATGCCAAGTGAATATTTTTCATTTTCTGCAGGGGGAAAAAAAAAATGCATTCCATCCCTTCCGAAAACACCTACTGTATATACAGTAAGTATCAATATAATAAAACACTTTAAACACCAGACACCCAATTAGAAAACACTCCATTTTGTCAAATTTGCATGTTTATAACACACAGTACAGTACATTCAGTATAGGACATTTCAGATGTTAGTGCCTACACTGAAATTTAAATAAACAGGTGTTTTTAAAAAATGAAATGTATTTAAAAACTTTGCGTGTGATAATTTAAACAGTTCAAACTAACTTTTACTGGGTATCATGGAATGAAGTGAAGAAGGAGGGGAGCACCTGTGTGTTTTTTCAGTCAGAGGTGTGAATTAGAGGCGGATGCAACAGCATCTTACGTTGCGTTATTGAAGGCAGTGCTCCTGTTCATGTCAATATCATGTTGTACAGTTATTGAGATCATTGCGTTAGTACGGTGTAAAACTTTTAAAGTTCTCTTATCCAGCTTGGGAAGGATTTTAGGTTTAGGAAGGATTCCTCCTCCTCCTCTTCTGAGGATCACGGAGGCATACAGCTAAATTATCCAGCTTAAATCGCAGTAAATCACAGAGCCATTGTGTTCACACAAAGCCAGGACATGGTTGCAATATTTTTTAATAAATAAACTGGCAACTTCAACATTTGTGAGCCACTTGTGTTGAAAGTATACTGTTTTTTTAGAAAATTACTGTATAGGTATTTTGCGTTTTACCATTGGGAAGCAATGAAGGAAACTGTTTTTGAACATTATTACTTATTATTGTAACTCTAATTATTGTTTAAATTATTATTTGTATTTCTATTTGCTGCTTAAGTACTGTCATTTAAGTGGATAATCTTTTGTTAACGTTTAAATGTACATGTCAGTTCCTTGAATATAAACGCGGTATTCAATATCTGTCATGGAATGTGTGGCTAAACACTGTTAGTGCCATATAAAGAGATGGTGGCACAAGGATTTTTATTAAATAAAGTAGTTTATTTATTTGCTTTTTCTTGTCTCTGCAATCCTCAGTGAGAAACAGAGAGTGCCTGTAAGCATAAAGTAAAAGCAGCTAACACCCGTAAAGCTTAAACACAGGAGTTTAAGTTGTGTTGGAGCACAACTTTTCTATCACAGAGGTATAGTGACAGCATGCTTGCTTGCTTTAGTTCATATTGTACATCCAGCAGCACCAAAAATCAAGGTCTGGGATCTGAGCATGGAATGCTTCTTTAGGACTTTGTCAACAGTTCCAGCTTTCAACAATTTTTTGAGTGTTGAGCTCCTCAAGATGACAAAGGATGGAAAATTACTATGAAGGAACGGCTTGGTGCAGATACCCATGGGACAGATCCATGTGGCTCCTTAGGTGTTATAGCTATCAACTAAGTATTATGGAAGAAGCTTGAACTGTTGTTAAAAGGTTCAGTGAATTTCATTTTGTAGACAGTTTTCATCGCTTTGCCTTCATACAACTCCTTCTGGGCAGTGGCTGAACCCTCAGTTGGTTTTGATGGATCTGTGGACGCTGGTGTAGTTCCCTCACAGTCTGCCAAAGGTACCATGAAGCAGCTCCAGTGCCGCCAACTTTGCTGAATCTGTTGACCTGGCAGAAAGCCACATGACTGGGAACTCTGTTTCATTCCACACAATACAATCTGTATGGATTCCTTCCATCTCACTCCCCTGTCTTCTCATTGCTCCTCATGTCAAGTCCATTCATTTATGTACGGAGCAATGTGGCTGCCTTCAAGATAGCAAAGGGGTGTTCACACACTGGTCTATGCAAAATGGTCTTGGTCACATCAATCCAACAAAAGGCATCCTAAAAACATTTTTGTGCTGCCAGATTTTTGACTCATCCTGTATTTCATCCAAGATTATTGCGATGCGGTGTTTTTTGGAGTCCTGAAAAAGGCTGTGACAGATTAAGGGCATTTTTCTGAATTTCTTAAACCATGTATTATTTTAAACGTTGGACTTTTAAACTCATGTTAATAAAACGCACGTTAACAGGTCCTCTGATGTTTGCAGTGAGTGAATGTGGCAGGCAGGAGCCCGAGCACTGCCACTCCCTGCCTAGACAGCTGCTTCTGATGGTGACTTGTTAGGAACAAGCACTAGGTGCGGCCAAGTGTGAAAAATCAAGAGACTGCTTATTAAAAAAGGGATGACAAGTGGGAGAAAGGTGTGGTGGCTGGGAAAGTTTTCAACTACTTTCTTGTAGAGTCATGACATTCGCTTTTCTGGAACTAAGGAGTATGGTATGAGTTTATTTCCATGCTTGTATATGACTACTGAAAGCTGGCAGATATGGGCGTTCCTTTAATTTTGAATAGCTCATTTTTTCCAATTAATCTTTAAGTCTTAATTCATTCTGGAATTCTTTAGGGTAGAACAGCAAAATAAACAGTTATGCAGATCCACACCCCACTATAGTCATTCCCCGACTGCACTCCTTTAAATATTGCTGAGTATAGTGACTAAGTCCAGTTCCGGTATTGGTATTTTCTGGATTCAGCACTGTGGCGCAATGGGCTGCGCTGTCATCTCGCAGGACCTGACCTGTTTGTGTGTGGGTTCCAATTTGGTTCAGTCTGTGTGGAGTTTGCATCTTCTTCCCACATCTGTGTGAGTTGACTTCAATGGTTCCTTCTACAGTTTGAAGATGTGTGTTACAGCCTAATCCGACACTATAAACCGCCCATAGTTTGCTTATGTGTGAACGCTGTGATGGAATGGCGTCCTATCCAGGGTGTACCACCTCCATGCCTGGCACCCCATGATTCTGAGATAGGCTCCCATCCCTGGCCAGTATGAGCATTCCATAAAAATGGATGGATATTCTGGATATGAGAGTAAAAGAAAAACCTTTTCAAACCTCAGAAACAGAAGTTGTACAACAAAGAATCTTAGGTAAAGCATTTCTAATGTCAATTCCTATAGGAAGCCCTCGAACATCAGTATGTGGACTGTGAGATTATAGAAATCAGTTGCACATCTAATGGCACTGGAACTGGAAAGTACCAGTGAGTCGTATTCAATTCAATTTTATTTTTATATAGTGCTCTTCTCACTGCAGTGACACAGAGCACTGAACAGACATGACAAGGGTAGCATACATGTACAGTTAGTATCTGGCCACACAGGAGAGAAAAACAAAAAACTCCTTTCTACTAGAGAATAGGAGAAAACTAAACCTCTGGGAGTCCATGTGCCAGTGGAAGTCCATCCCTCCTGGGCATTCTATACATGGTTAATAGCCAGTTCATAACAATGTTAATAAGAGTTGTTGGTTTTTGTCATTGTGGTATAAGGGGTATGGTATGGTTCCAGTTCACAGTCGGGCACGGCCACCCGCGTCCGCAGCATCTGATTCGTTGTGATCAGGTTGATCGGCTTTCTGCCTGTCCCCTGCATATATTCCGGTCCTGTTTCCCATCCGGCCCGGGTCTATTCAGTCCACTGACGTAGCAGACACTGCGAGGCGACCCACAATCTGCTCAGAAAACAGAGGCAAGGAGGAAGAGAAGTTGTTTTCCATTGCCTTCTTCCTGCACATTTTTTTCCTTAGACGGGTGCAAACACAGAGGAGAACTTGCAAACTCCTTACACATGTGCACACCCCTGAGCAGAGCTTAAGTCCCACATCAGGTAAGCAGCCCAGGAGCTGTGAGGCACCAGTTTACCCCACTGCACTACCACACCTCTCACACACCTATACTACAGGTATATTTATGTACAGTTTAAACTTGCTTAGTTGTGCCCCTTGCTGGCAGATTCAGTGAAAACTGAACCGAGTCCTTTACTGGCAAAACATATCATTTCACCACACTCCCATTTAAATGGAATTGTCCTACACCACATACATCTCATAGACTATCTGACCCTCCACCCTAGACTTTCTGAATACAAAAAAGAAATTGTTCACACTCTCATGCACCTCACTGGTGTAAAAAAAAAAAAAAAAAAAAGCGTTAGATTCACTTGCCTTTTTCTCTTTTATGTGCAAATGGAAGGAATTTTTAACATACCAGCCAGTTACATTTATCTACCTTAAAAATCCAAAATATATCTGTGCATGGTGCCTAAACTTATCATTGTATTCCTTCCTGTCGCAGGGGGATGAGCCATGCTAACTTTTATTTTGAAACCTGGTTAAGCTAGAGTTTTAAACCGACACCTTAACACTAGTCAAGTTTTTTTGTGTGTTCGTTTCTCATAAAAATGTGGCTTTAGAAACAGCGATAGACTTTCACTAGGATGAACTACAGTTGGTATGGATTAAAACAAGGCATTTTGAAGCTACTTATCCTTATTTTATGAACAGACTCTCATTTTTTCCAGTGACTTGCTTGTTCTTTACTTTTCAGATCGTTTTGAAACCTGCACGCAACGTCAGTCGCCAGTGGTGTGGGATACCAAGCGATTACTGTTGCGCAATGGGTATCGCTGTTGCCAGGCAACATGGCTCGCCTGCTGTGTGCATTGGGCTTTATATACGGACACTGAGGACAGGGAGCTGGGGGCCATTTTGTCCCAGGTAGTCAAAGGGGGAGAAGTGCCTCATGTTGTGTGTCAGCTGTAAGCTAACTAGGTGACATGGTACGGTGTTACAGAAAGACTGAGCTTCTGCCCTCTGGTTGCCCTCCCCTCAGTCCAGCTCTTCTTTGGCTCCACAACACCAAAAATAACACAGCATGGTCAGCTCATTCATATCAATAATCAAGAATCATTTCTCAGTGAACACCCTTGTACAGCAGGTATACAAGAGAGAACGAAATGAAGTTCTGTTACGTACAGAATGGAGAGAAAGAAAATCAATTCATCCATCCATCCATCCATTTTTGTTGACTACTTATCACTGAGTAGGGGCGTGGCGGTCCAGAGTACATGAAAAAGAAAAAGTTGAAAATAAATAAAATAATGCTGATAGGCATAAATAAAAGATAACTAAATAAAGTATTAAACTGATGTATAATGTGTATTATGCATATTATTTTATATATATTTTCTGTCTGTTTCTCATGTCCCACAACCCATGTGGTCATGCTGCGTACAGCGGTTGGCACGCTAGGTAGATACCTACGTATCTTAAAATCTACCTAAACTTTTGGTTAAGCATACTAACCTGTTAACCAGCACAGTCAATGTGTTGGCAGCATACCTTTTCAGAACAGCTACTGTATTTCACCACCTTACGAAGGTGCTGCCTTCCATTCAGAACATCAGTTCTCAAAGTGGAACCCTAATTATCATTAGCTTCAATGGTACAAATTTTTACGTATTATAGAGCCCCAAAACTGAAGCTCCATTTATGCCAAAATCATTACATCCCAGATATGAACATAGTTACTTCCATAGTTAACATTATTTATCATAACAAGAAAGCAAGGCTATTAAAATACTCTCTAATTCTGCATCTCTACCGGGACTCAATGAGCTTTGTCACCTGTTAGGATGGTGCTAGGTTTGTCAATGCAATTTTCACATTTTTTGCATAAATTTGATCTAAAGTAAAATCAGACCTTCATGTAGGTGGTGAAAATATAAACATAGAATACAGTAAAAAACAATACACAAAATGTTATTTTATAGTTGATTTATTGATCAAAATGATCCAACAATAAATGTCTTTACAGTATTTTTTTTTTACAGCAACTGTTGATCACCCCAGCAGACCAGCTTGGAGGGATTTTGACTCATTCCTCCTTACAGAACCGCTTCAACCCACTGATCTTGCATGAAGTCCCCATTTGAGGTCCTGCCTCAATATTTCCATTGAATTTAGGTCTGGCCTTTGACTCAGTCATTCTGAAACACAAAATTTATCCACTTCAACAATTCTTTCATAGACAGACTTGCATGTTTAAGGGTTGTCGTCTTGCTGTAAGACCCACGTTCTGTTGAGCTTCAGTTTACAGACATTCTTTCACAGAATTTGCTGCACAATGTAGAATTCATGGTTTGATCCTGTTCTTGTGGCAGCAAAACAGGTCCAAACCTTGGTACTGCCACCACCTTGTTTCCTAGGGTGAGCTTTTTATATCGGAATGCACTCTGGTTTTTTCCAAAAAAATGTTTTGCATTTAACCCTAAAAGTTGTATTTTCTACAAATTCATCATCTTAAAGATAGCTTTCACCAAATTTTGAACAGGCAACAATATCTCTCTTGGACAGCAGTGGCTTCCTCCTTGCTATCCTCACAAACCCACTATTCTTGTTCAGTGTTTCCCTGATGGTGGATCATAAACACTAACTTTAGCCGGGGGCTGCAAATCCACAGATGTTACCCAGAGGTTTTTCGTGATCTCCAGAAACACACCTTGCTCTTGGAGTGATTTTTGTCCAACAACCGCTTCTGGGAAGAGTAGCAATGGTGTTCAATTTTCTCTATTTGTACACTACCTGCCTGACAGTGGACAGCTGAAGCCCAAAGTCTTTAGAAATTGTTTTGTAACCTTTTCCAGCCTGATGAGCACTGAGATCTCTTTTATTCTCAGAAATCTCCTTTTATCGTTCACAAGCCTGTGGGGTGACGACCAGACTTTGGCAGCGGAGACTCAGGTTTAAATTGTTCAAATTGCGCCCAGAAACCCAATCCATAAATGATCATCCTAGAGGTTTATACACTTTCTTCCAGCAAAAAAATTTTTATTATTTTGATTAACAAATGAGTGAAAAAGCTGTTATTTTCATTTGGTTGTCTTTACTCATGTGTATAACTTAGATGAATATCTGATCACATTTTAGGTGAAATGTATGCAGATTCAGAAACTGCTAAAGAGTTCTCTAGCTTTCTATCACAACTGTAAATACTGTACAGCTAACAAACGAAACAAATAAATGTTGTGGCAATGCCGAGGGGGAAAACTGTGAAGTAGTTCCCTTGCGGTGCCTGGAAGACTGTATTGTGATTGGCGTTATTTGTGGATGAGTTTTTACTTGGCTATTCGTTTTGACTAAGAGGCCAAAAACATGGTAAAAATTGTAAGAATAATTCATTAATATCAAAGTGATATTTTTCTTAAACTATAGACACAATTTTATCATTTATATGCTTACATTTATCAATGATAGACTGAGATATCTGCCCTGTAGCTATCATGGTGTCATTCTGTTCTACATCTTCCACAGTTCACTTCAAATTTGGGCAAAAATATTTTTAGGAACGGGGGTTTGAGTGTAGAGATGGGAGAGGTTTCTTACAATGTATTTAATAATTAGATTAGTTATTCCAGTTTTAGGAGAAAATATATTTAAAATCTGCATCAGAAAGGTACCCAATTTTCATGTAATCTCAGCATTTTTATCACAGAGACCTTAGTTCGTGCTTATAAATGTAAATTTTATTTTTATTGCCACACAGGAAATGGCACAAACTGAATATATCCTGCATTTAAATCCTCTTTTTCATGGATTTGCAGAATTTGCAGGAGGTGCAAAAGGGCCAGGTTTATGTGAGGGGATTTGTTTTCTTTGTGCTTTTAAACACCAAGGTTATTATTGCAGGATGAAATGCAAATAAAACAAAATCAATCCATGGAAAAAAAGCATTTTAAACTAAAATGAAAAAGTACATGGTTGAGAAAAAAAAATATTGCTGTGAAATGAGACAATGTAATATAAATAAATATATATTTATTTTGACAGACGTTCTGCAGATGGAGAAACATGGTGTTTCTACTTTGTATGTCTTAATGATGTTATGTTCTAACTATATAGCAGATTCAATAACTTTATTTTAACCTTCGGAGTCCTGAAAGCAGCTACACATGAGGTTAACTATGAAATTAAAGTATTTTCTACATTAACTTTGCTCTACATTAAATCTTTCCTTTTAATTCAAGTTTAAAACATTTTTCAAAACACTTAATAAACACCTAATTTGCTACAATGTACAAAAAATGTGTATGACTTAAAGCTAAAACCTTTCAATGTGTTTTAAAACCATCCAGAAAAATCTGTAATAAAATTGCAAAAATAAAATTTTATACCTTCATTCTCATTCAGTTTGATGACCCCTTGTCCTGGAAGGGTTGAGGTGGTCTCGACTTTTCACAGAAATTTACTATAAAAAGTAATTTTGTGCATCTCCTTGGACACTGATGTTCAATGTATCGCCTTCTCGTTGTTTCCATTTCCTCATCTCTCTCTCCCTCTGCATCTACTTCTTATTTATTCCATGCTGACATGTATCAAGTATCTAAACATGATTTTATTACAGGATCAGTTAAGTGGTGATGGACTGATGTGGTGTGAAATTATTTAACCTAAATGAATCATATCCTTAACAAATTAAATTAGTCAAAAACATTTTGCAATGCTGACACCCAGAAAGTTTCATCAGACCAAGGGCTACAAATTGAATGTATATAAACTGCAAAACAAACTGAAATTAAGCAGTACAATATTTTGGCAACTGCACTGGTTTGTGGGACAAGAAGAGGCACGGATGCAGCTTAAATTGTTTCATTGCTTTGTTGGGATATCATAGCTCGGTGAAAACAGTAGTCAGGGCAGGTCAGCACCCTAAGACACTCTCCCCAGAGGAAAAAGTCCTCTTTCCATGGACTGTAATGGCTTAAATAGGGATGTCATGGCAACCATTGTTTGTAAACTGTAACTAGGCATTTGTATTATGGTTGGCATGATGTCCAGCTGTGAGTTGTGTGTGGCCAATATATGACCAATAGTGTGTGGCCAGAAATATCAGGAGTGGTAATTTGAAATGGAAATGATAGCACAAATGTGAAATAAAGGAACTTAAATAGCACAGTACAATGCTGTAGACTTTACAATATTTAAACTTTCCAAAATTAAAGTTTCGAAATTCTGAAGTGTCAGAATTTTAGTTTGCGTAGCCTGTTTTGAGGTTGCCAGTGTGAACGAAACCATCTTTTCTTAACTTGAAGCCAAAAGGGGAGAATTTAGACGAAGCAAAGGTAATAGTAGCTAAATGTTACATCCATATTTAAGTGTTGGTTTCTCAACATGCACTTTCAATGATATGACTGCACTTAAAATGGAAGAGAAGAATGCACCAGCTGGTGCTGTAGTCTCATCTGCTGAACGACAGTGGAACATGGTCTTCTCCATGTCCCTGTGGTTACTGTAGGACCCAGTGAAGCACGGACAGAACCCTATGGAGTTTTGGGGACACCGAATGAGGCGATGATCCTACTGGGAGAAGAGCAGGTGGTTGGTTTTACAGGGGAGAAAAAACAATCCACCGACACAACAAATCAAACTAATTAAAAAATAAACCTAACCGAAACATACCTTGGGTGAGATGGAGAGTCTCTGTTCAACAGAAGAACAGCACAGAAGTCCCATATCACCTCCAGCAAGCAGACCCCATGTCTGCATTGCCCTGACTGTGTTTGACTTGCCATACATTACCAGAATTAAGAAAATTAAAAATGGATCAACCTTACCAAAGACCCAGTCTGTTTCTGGTTTCATTGGGATTAGACAAGTAGATATATTCCCCCAACAGTTCATGGTAGACCTAAGAAAAATTAAAGGAAAGTTGGGTGCTATGTAATCACCATCTGCCTAGGTAAGCACATGAAGTTCTTTACCGTCATTCATTTTGTGTCGTACAGTAAATATCATTCATTAACTGTTTTGATTTGCTCATGAGCTTATTCCAAAATCATTGGGTATTTGGCTATGAAACTACGCACTAAGCTTGACACCAGTCTGTCAATGGTGCTCACATACACTATGGCCAATTCAGAGTGATCAAACAAGTCTATTCACATACCTTTGGACTTTTTCTTTCTAAATCAATAAAGCCATGGGGAGATCATGCAAATTGTGGATTTAAACCCAAACCCAAATAGCCTAGGTGCTGTAAGGTCACAGTGGTACTTGCTGTGCCACTATACCATCCCTAAATAGATTCTTAGGTTTAAAAAATGTTTAATTGTAAGATGGGAAAGTGGATGAAGTGCAATGACAATGCCATTTTTATTTATTTTTTTTTTGCAAAATATCCTTTCCATGTAATTTGTGTCATATGTAACATTAGTGTTCAGCATTTACTGAAGAAATTCTGATTTTTTTAATGGCCATGCTCTTAAAATCATTTATCCACCTGACTGATTAGACAAGGTATATTTTACTACAGGCTAGAATTTTTATCACACTTAAGCCTTTCACCCAGGAAGCACATTCTCTATACAAAGATTCCTTCAGATGTAAATAAGTACCATTTTATTAAATGCAGCTCACAAGTGTCACTCATGCCCCACCAACATGTGCTACAATCACAAAAACAGCTTTAACAGCATTAACACCCTTACACCAGTAAAAAACAGAGACTTAATCGTTGGATAAAATGATCATCAATAGTTAAATGCTGGTTAGTAGTGCTACACAGGACCTCTAGCATGCTTTGCAGAATGGAACACATACAGTATGCAGTCTTTTTTTTTTGGAGGCTACATCAAATATTGACAAACCAATTTTTTAAACGGTTTCCATCCAGGGCACACCTTTGCTTCATACTCTAAGCTTTTGGGGAAGGCTATAGACCTCTGCAACTCTACACTGGTCAGGTGGTTATTGATAAAGAATGAATGTATAAATAGAAATAAACTATTATGCTATTATAAAAAAATTACCAGAAAATATTTTTGTTCCAAATATTTAATATATTATTGCAATGCATACAACTGTATCATTTTTTAATACAGTGTAAGAAACATTTTTTTTCTTCAGAAAAAAATTAAGGTTGAACCCTTGACAAGAGTTTCACTGCAAATTGCAGGGCTTCTTTATAATATCATAAAACATTAAAGTCCAGCAACTAAGTACAGTCTAAATAATGATGTCTTGGACCATGTGAATATCATTAATAACCATGCATTTTGCATTATATTAGATACATTTTTATATTGTAGCAGTATATTAAATTATAACCAGAAAAAGTAACTGGAAAGAAAAACACTTACTGAACAAGTAAGTACACATAAATATTGTTTTAATAACCTTTTGTTGCACTAAAAAATATATTAGACCTATTTAGCTGCATAAAAAGCATTGCTGCTACTGTTGTGGCCAATGCAGGCATTCAACAAACTTGGTTTAACACAATTAAAAATTATATTGGGGTCACAGTGAATGTTTCATTTATCATTATTTAGACATTATTCACTCAACAGCTCAATCATCTGCAAAAAAATTCAAAGTTCTGATAGAACAAAAATCAGCATAAACAGGAGATCTTGAGGACCAGGGTTACTTTGCTTTTTGACAGCAGTTCATGACAAACTGTGGTTCTCCCCCCGCAAAACAATAATAAACAACTGAAACTATTTTATTAACAACCAAAACTCATTTATTATTATGAGCTTAACAGGTATTAGCAATAAAATTGATGCTTTGAAAAGATGTACCAAAGGCAGGAATTTGATTGGGTCCCTCAAGGAGATGCACTTCCTAAGCACATAAAGCAGAAAACGCTCACAACATGAAGCCCTTCGCTTCCAGCAAACGCAGGAAACATGAAGCTACAGCAAGCCCGAATGATAAGATTCCAGCCCGAGTCGTAAAATCATGTTGTGAGACGTCAACTGTATGTATAAGTCACACTCAGCACAATGGAAGCGGTTACCATTGGGACCCAGAAAAAGAAGAAATCACTATTTTGGCTGCTGTGGCATGAAGAAGCTTTAAAGAGGGACATTTGCAATGAATTACTTGTCATGAAAATGCAAACTGCAAATAAATAAGCGAAAAATTATGACAAATTTATCAGTTTATATCTAGGGAAAATTATAGATTAAAATTAAACAAATGTGGTGGAGTAAAAAGATGGTTTAATAAATTGGTTTGCCTTTTTGAGATACACTCTGTTCTAACATTGTACTATTTACTACTTATATATCATACTGTATATTTACAGCTTAACATGTCATACTGATACTGTTAGATGGTCAACTGTTTTTGTTCATGTTAGTGGCAAATATTTAAAAAATAACATAAAATTTTGATGCAAACAGATATTAGACTATTATTAAACTAACAGATATATTCCAAAAACTGAAACTTTTCTTAGTGTTAATGCTGTCTGAATATACTTTCATAAAATGTAATATTGCTAAATTATACATAGAGAAATGGAAATAGAAATAATACTTTGTAAGAAATGTCCACATATAATTCTGCATTCTATGAAACAATAAAATAGAAATAGAATAGTAATAGAATAGAACTTTGAGTTTTGATGGTTACCATACCTCACATTTTGTCAAATCTATTTACAAACAAGATGATATCACACACTCAGTGATATTAATATGATAGGTTCTCTGATCTGTAAACATCTGGTTATCTTGCTTCTCCATGATAAGAGAAAGTGCTGAGGATTTCCAGTTTGTGAGCACATTTGGGCAGAATCTTTCACACGTCACAAATTGCAGATGGGAGGCAGTGATCTTGAACAAGCAGTCACATTTCCGTGACCATCTGACACCTTCCATTTAGAAAAATAATACTTCCTCTCTTAGCATACGCTCTTTGCTTCACCCAGCTCCAGGAATCACGCTTCGGGGAGTTTGCTGGGCTCACATCTCAGCTTTCCAGTTTTTTCACTGATTTCTCCCTACAACAAAAGAAAATGGGTATAAAATAAAAATAAAAAATGCTTTTCTCCCTAGTATTTCATATAAAATATGTTAAATCTTCTCATGCAGTTGCATTGATTAAGACTTTAAAACTATATCTGTAAGATGATGTTTCTTTTTCAAAAATGATTAGACTAAGCTGCATTATAGGGTAACAATGTGCAGTCACAGCACATTTTCTTTATTCAGCTTAACATAGTGAGTGTTAAATCATGACATAGAAAAATGAGAAAATGAACACCCTCACACTGTCTGCTTCCAAAAAATATGATAATTAGAACACAACGCAATGACAAACTAGTCCTTTAAAACACATTCACATTTTGGTGTCAATATTCCTGAAGCAGGAATTAAAAAAAAAAAAAAAATCAGCTCCAAAATATGTAACAGGAGGGTTTTATCGACCACGATCTTGCATGTTGCATTACGTAGAATATTTTAGTAATTCCGCTGCACATTTGTACATTTTATGGGCAATCCACTTATTAGCTCTATACTACTGGATAGAGGTGAAGTCTGACCTCAGGGGGGACAACAGATGTCTTTACTGTGATTCATGAGCAGTGATTTCACTCATAAATAGACCTCAAAGTGTAGCTTATACTCTACAATACATGGATGAAGGGCATTTTTTTATTTTAATTAATTTTATTTCTTGCAGTTGGTGGAGAAATTTTATAGTTTCCACCTAAATTCCTAATATACTAATAAATTTATATTTTGGGAACCCTTTTGGAAGAACATTAAGTTTTTGTTAGTTCTGCAGTCTTTTTTTTTTTTTTTTTTTTTTTACAGTTTCTCTGTGAAGTACCTAGCTGTTCTAAATTCTTTTATCTGTGTTCTTTTTATATCCCAACCTAATAAAAATTCCATAAATCTCGTTGTGGTTTAACATTGACCTAAACACAGAGTTCCTTCACATAGTAAAAGTTATCTCAAAATCTGTTGCTACAGTGAATTCTTGCACGTAAGAAGTTGTCGACAAAATCTATATTTTTTGCTGTTAGTCTTTTTACTAGAGTTTAATGTGGCTTCATGTTGATAAAAGATAATTAAAAAAACTGGGCATCATGTTTGTGTGTTCCCTGCCTCACACCCCACATTCTGTTTAGAGAAACACTGTGACCAGCATTGTATGAGGTGTTGATGGACATATAACATCTTACAGCAGATTTCTAATTTATCATACTTTTACATTTTTAACAGAACATAATCCATAAACTGTATTGCTAAGATTGTTTTTTTTTTTTGCTGCAGCTGCAGCATAGTGGATGCACTTCATTTTGAGTTAGCCTTCCAGTCTAGTTATGTTTGTAAGGTGTAATAGAGGTGTTGTTGCATTTTTCTACCTTTGTATTTGTGTTAATTCTTGCAAATATAACAGGTTTTGTAACATATACAATAAATCCTTCAATTGGAATCTCATCCCGGGTGTAGTTTCACACTCTAGCGTCCAGTGATTCCAGTACAGGGTCTGGACCACCGCAACCCTGAACAAGATAAAGTGGTTAATGATAATGGATGGATGGATAGATGGATGCATGGATGGAACTTCTTTAATGTGTCATTCGAGCTTCAAATTCTGCACAGGAATTGTGCAAGGGGTTTGCAGTATTTGTGTTTTAGGTACATGTTCATGGCAGTGCCACCATTGCTGCTGTCCCCTTGTAAAGGGATGCTGGACAGGAAACGCCAACTTTTTTTTTCTGATTCCACAGAAGCATGTGGCTGTCAGAAGACTCTTCTGTGGGTCTAACATGGCAGCTGGATGTTAACTGCTACCAACAGTGTAGCCACTGACCATATTTTGTCAGTGGCTGTATACTCTGAAGGCTAATTAACTCATAACCATTAATAATGCATAAAGAAGCCCTGTGCCTGTGAATTAAAGGAGCCAGGGACCATTTTAACATGTACTGATAAATTGCACTGATCATTCATGAACATTTTCAATAGTCATATCCCACAATAAATAGGTGTGACAGTTGAACACTGAAGGCAGATTCATCAGCATAATCTCCTAGCAACAATTGTTTGAGAACCCTAGAGAATGCTTACACATATACAGAGTAAAATGTTTTGGAGTCGAGACAGTGACATATCGAAATACGTTGCTAAAAAATCAAGAGAACTAGCTTTCTAAAAAGTATGCGTCCAGTCAGCCCAGTGTTAGGATTTCTTGGTTGTAATGTTGAGCATTCAACTTTACATTGTCCATGTAAGATCTCTGGGACCAACAGCTATGAAACAATTTGAAAAATGTTTAAACATCTTAATATTTTTTACTGTTCCGGTATGTAGATCACACATGTGGAATAAAAACAGGGCAACCAGTAAATCAATATAAAAATTGAAACTCTTTACCATGACTGACTGTGATGGACTGGCATCCCATTGAGGTTGGACCACCCCCCAGACTGGCACCCAGTGATTCCATGATAGGCTCCAGGCCTCCTGCTGAGATCCTCAGCAGGGAAAGAGGTTCACAAAAGCGAGTGAGTGAGTACGCTAACCGAGTGAAACAAGTTAGACTAGCTAGACTAACTACAATGACTAAATGTGACAACTAAAATTGTTTTAACTGATTATAGACACTGTGTAGCAGGATAAAATTACATAGATAGATAGATAGATAGATAGATACCGCTATTCCGGCAGCTCAAGCACTTCAATATATGCAGATTACAAAAACAGGGACTAGCATTCCTCATGTTGTTGATTTGTAACAAACAAGCAAATTCCCTTACAGGTAAATTGGTAAGCGCAGAAAGATGCATGTAAGCTTTGTTTTAGTAATTATACTATTCACATTCCTTTTAGAAACTGCCGGCAAGAATAGGTACCCACTGGGAAAAAAGAGCTTAGTCATAACAGGATATTTAGAAGAAGTCTGTAAGAGTGAAACGTCTGAAAGTATTGTAGAAATTCTGCTGGGAACAGCCCATGGTATGTGTTAAACTGTCATTTCTATGACAAAGGCAGTGATCCTTAACCACAGTGAACCAATAGGCAAAGTTTTTCAACTGGGGCTGTACAAATAGTAACAGCGTGATTTCCATGCAGTTTAATATATATTTATATTGCCGAAAAACTGCTGGGATATTGCATTATAGACATCACCTATCATCCCTCCATCCGTCCGTCGTTATTAACTGCTTTGTCCGAGTAACGGTTACAGTGGCGCAGAGCTTAGTCAGGGTTGACCCTAGGCTAAAGAACAACCCATGGACTTAATTTATGACCTATCAAGTGTGGACAAACTGAGAAATGGTTCGTCCCCAATACTGTAGACAAGAGCAGGAATTATTACGCAGGTGTTTAGAATGGAAATCAGTGGCAGCGTCTTTGATAAGGTTTAAGGGCCTAATACTAGAGCAGTAGTAGGTCAGTTCTTTCTCTACTGACAATTACCTCAGATTTACTAAAATAAAACCCACTATTTGAAACACTGTCACGATTCGGGTGGAAGGAGGCATCTGCGAGACACAGGCAGAACACAGAAGGGCACGCCGCGGGGGCACCGCAGAGAGAACAGGGCACAGAGGACCAGGGCACGCAGTGGGGGCACTGCGAGACACAGAATCACTGAGAGGGGCGAAGACACAGAGACCAGAAAGGAATAAACACGGCAAAGGTTAGAGGAAGACTGAGCGCCGCACGAAGAACCGCCGACGCCTTTAAACAGTCTGCGATTAGTGGCCCCGCCCATCATTGCCGGGGCAGGGCGGGGCAACTGCGCGCGCGACAATCGACTAAGCCGAGGGCGTGGCAGCGCCCCCCGCGAGGACCAATGCACACGCGGGAGTCGGCAAAGCCGGGGGCGTGACAAACACTTAAAAATGATCTGCACATCACAGCTTTACAACATTGGAAAGAAGGTCTAAAATCTAATGTTGGACCTAATGTTCTGCCTATAAAGGGCAGACGTCAATACTCCCTTGCTTTTAAAGCATTGTCACCTATTAGTATGAAATTTGTGCAAGAATAATTAAGATTGCTTTAGTACTGCACATGACAAAATTTTGTTGTTTGAGTTGTCATGCTTTAAGTTGTTGCATAAATCCATGCCCTCTTTCTAGGTCTTGGGGTTAGATGATAAAACTAATGTTACTTTATGTATCTTGCATGTCAATAACAATTGTACATGAACGGAAATTGTAATTATATGTAACTTATGTTTACACAGAATGCTTTCTGTGTTTAAAAATTTTAATTCACTGCAAATGTAATTCAGCTGTTTTATCCAGAACTTAAAGCTGTAAGTGTAAATGCAAACAAACTCACATTCTTTTTTAATACTCGAACAAAGGGTTGCCATATTCCCATTAATATGTGGTGCAATAGTTTTTTTATTACAACAACAGTAACACTGGGTCACAGGAGAAGAGACGAGAACAGCTGCACAGAGAAAGAAGAATTACATCAGCCGCATAGTTATTAAAACTAGAAAATAAGTGTAACACAGGTCTTTATATGACTTCAGTGCCAATGTAAACAGACCTTCTGGTTTCCCTTCAGTATAATATTTAAATAAAATGAAGTCCGCCTACCTATAATTATAGATGTCATGAGAAGTGATAAAACTGAACCGGACTCTCGGTTTTACTATGACACAACAGTATCCCCCGTATGGTAGGAAGGGGGGAGGGAGAGAGAGAGAGACCTCTAACAACACCCCCATCTCCCTCAAAATGCCAAGTCCCACAGTCCAAAAACATGCATTTTCGGTTAATTAGTTGCATTCGACGTCCCATATTTTGGTATGTGTGTAACTGTTTTGATATTTGCCCCCCCCCCCCCGCGATGGACTGGCGTTCAGTCCTGGATGCAGTTGTGTAGCCTGGTTCCTAGCGATTATGGGATAGTCTCTGGACCGCCACAACCCCGACCAGGATACCACGACTAATGATAATAGATGAATGGATGTATTTAACCTTAGTGCTGCAGTACCCTTCATCAAGGTACACTTGTACATCATGTGGGAAAGATACAAAAAGGTATACGTTTTTAAAATTTTGTTCACTGCATTTTCTCTGTTGTTCTGTTTTTCTGATATTAGGGGCAACAAAATGCAGTCAGAGGGGAGTGAAAGAACGAAGGTAGGAGGAACTTGAAAGTGAGAGGGAGAGTCAGAGAGGAGGTGTAGCTTTCAGGCATCTTATTATAGCTAAATTGTAGACTTTTATAGAAACTACCCAGCAAATAAATATAATAAGGTAATGTAAATATAAGTACACATTTATTATTATGCATTTTTGATGGTTAGGGTTAGGTGACCAGATTCTGACAAATATGTTTATGAGGCAAATTGCTTCCATCCTGCTACTAGTAAAATATAGCCAGGATTTCAAGGTGAAACATACAATATAGTCTGCAAAATAGTGTCCTTTCTCTACTTTTAAAAAATTTTATTCTCCTGTGGTGCCTGAAGCACAGAAGTGATATGTAAAATAATGAGGCACCGTCTTGAGTGAATAGGGAATGATAAACATTGTGTATTTTTTACTTTCAGTTATTTTAATACAGACTTTATTCTGTTGCTTCACATTAATAAAAGATAAAGTAATCTGGCATCCAGGGCAACTTACTGTACATCCAGTCTCATATCCCAGGTTTCCAGTATTGAAGGGCACATTAACTTTACACTGCGTGAGCTGTTGATGAAAATATAATAAATAAATAGTGGTACAGTAAAGTTTTAATTTGACATAGATGTAGCCATTGTTTTTAACCAAGCATAACCTGTGAATAAATCAAGGGATTTAGCTGTGTTCAGCTCTTATTGATTAAGACAGTGGATGGGCTTGTGAACAATTCTGAGGTACAAACATATTTCTGGTCCCAGTTGTGTTTGTAAGCTGAAGTCATGCTACTGTATTTGAGAGTTTACAGCAGCTTAATTTAAATTACTTATGAATGGGTAAGATGTTAAATTGTTAACTCTGTACTGCACAGGCTCACAGGGAGCAAAACTCAGTAAAGTATCAGTGAATGTTGTAGTAGTTTAGGTAATAAATCCTTTGGGGTAAAATGCAATTTAAAAGTTGAAAATGATCTTAACTGATAAATAACTTTGAAAATGATTTAAAGTTTCAGAAATGACGCACTGCCTGGCTAACCTGTGAAATTGCAAAATGCTGCATATGCAGTTTTTAAACTCTCATTCACTCACCATTGCAAATCACTTGTCTAGTCAGGGTCACGGCAGTTCAGAGTGTATCCTGGAAACACAAGGCATTGAGCGAGTTGAGATACACACTGAATCGGACATCAGTCGCTGCAGGATTTGTCAACTTAATACACACCATGTTAATTAAAAATGTAGTGAAAGTGTTACCAAAAGTCAGTATTTTACATAGGAAAGCATGATGTTGTTACAGCACAAACAAATTCATGGGTTTTCACCAAAATACAAACTAGTAAATCCCAAGTAGATCCTTTGTTAAATAAAGATATAGTAGTTTACCTGTGTTATTGTGTTCTCACTAATTGATATTAGTAATATTGACGATAAAAATTAACCCCTCCATTATGAGTTGAGTTGTTTTAAGATATTTGTGAGCTCAGGTTATGCTGCATTTGTAGGGCTTTATTACTGCTTGAACTGTGCAGTGGTCTTTAATGTTTGATGCCAAAATACAGCTAAACCATGTTGTTTTTTTAAGTAATGTAGCAGTATTTACAGTAATAGTGTACGTGTAGCAGCACTGATGTCATTATGCTCTATGTGTTCTGAATGAAAAATGATTGCCGTATGTCAAGTTATTTAATTCAACTTTTTGATTGCATCTACCTTTCTGCCATATAGCGCACAAAATCATTCAGCAGTAAAGGTATTAAAAATATATATATTATGATGCATCAAAAATAAATTGCTACATTTCTTAGCATCCTTAATAGCTGTGGATGGGGAACAATGCCTTGATGTTTTTGCCATTCCTGCTGGTCAGTACTATTCCCTCAAAACATGTCTATCCTAGACTCCAGCCCAGCTGGCCTTCACCTATTTAATATTTCATCATTTAGCAGTATTTCCTCATTTAATACAAGTTCAGTGTCACAGTTAAGGAGTTACAGTGACAACTTGTTAGTGACCTGAGAACAGCTACAGCTAGTGTGAGTTAGTGTGTCCTTAATGACAAAAGAGTCACAAATCTGTACACAGATCTCAGGTTTCACTTTTCCTCCTCGCGAAAAGGCTGTTGGTCACTGAGTTGACCATTGGTGAATGGTCACCGTGTGCACATTTCTACTGCTAGTTAGTACCACGTACACCTGTTCACCTTCTGTACAGTAGACAATTGAGGTCACAGCTTTAGTCACCAGGCCACCACTTTAGTCACTACTATCACAGTGCATGTATTGTTTTTATATAGTCCGTCTATGGTTTATGTTGTGTGTGTGTGTATATATATATATATATATATATATATATATATATATATATATATATATATATTCAAGATCCTTACTGTACAAGTGTGAAAACTTTCAACATGCCTAGTATCAGCAGGAAGAAGACTCACATGCTGCGGACTGGGATAAATGGATTCCTCGGACGCCCGAGTCTATTGGCGGGGAGATCTTGTACCATCTTATACGGCAACCGGCGCCGGTGTGACACTGTAAACAAGTGACACTTGTGTCAACGGGAGTGGGACAGTGGGATGTGCTTTGACGGTCCTGTCGCAGACCCCTTCGTACAGAAAACCTGCAAATTGCAGAAGCTCACAGCCCACGCTGCTCCGTACTCATCACGGCCCCATATTCACGAACGCAGACCGAGTGAGCGGCAGTGATTCATGCAAATTATCTCTGTACATGTCTATTATTCCTGAACAGTTGGAGAAGATGTCTTTGTTCTGCATGCCATCCTGTAACACAGGAGCAGTGACCAAACAGGGTTGCGCTTGCAACTCGGCAAGGCCTCTAACAATACGCAAAAAAAAAAAGAAAGAAAGAAAAAGGGGGGAAGAAAGACAATTTGATGTTATGCTATCTGTATTATTTTCCTCGCAGGTGCAGGAAAAGTTAGCAGGGCTGCCTGGAGCGCCTTATTTCTGGGAGGCTGGAGGCTGAGAGCAGCACTGGGAGGAGATGAAGGGTTGTTTTGGCGATGGAGATTAAGGCAGGGGTTTTTTGTCATCTGTGCGAGACAAGCCATTCATCCATTCAGTTCAGAGCCCAAAAAAAGGCTGCTCCCAGAAATTAGCAGTTTCAGCTGAGCAGCGGAGGCGCCGGGCTGTGAAGGCGCACAGAAATTGACTAATTAGCAATGCGCACTAAAACTTGACGGTTCTCTCTATAAGAGCGCGGGTGCGCGCTCGGCTTTCCGCTCTCCCCCTCTCTCTTTCTTCCTCCCAAAGATGTTTGAAATCGCAGTCATTTACGCTCGACAGTTTTTACAATAGCCTTGAGCCATAATTTTGCGAGTCTCTCCAGCATCCATCCCCCCGCGCGGTCTCTCTCCACCGGCCATGCACGACCGTTTCTCTCCCCAACCGTGGATTTCCTATTACTCTCGTTACGACTCACTGAGCCCCAGGCCCAAGGATAATGATGTGTTGTTTCTTGGTAGCATAATTTGTCACACGTATATTTCTTCTTCTTCTTCTTCTTCTTCTCTTGCAGAAAGCACGGCTCCCTCTCACACACTCTCACACACACTTCGTGCTAATTCGCGAGAACAAATGGTCGGCGGCCGAAAAAAGAAAGAAAGAAAAATAACATGTGAAGTAGTGTCTGCATGAGTTGGGATCAATGATCATTTCGGGGCATCAGCCGTAGCGTTTCTTCTTTTTTTTTTTTTTTTTTTTTTTTTTTTTTTTTTTTTTTTTAAAAAGAGGGATTTGTTGTTGTTGTTTTCTTAAAGAAATATATATATATAAAAGGGAAAAGAACAAAGGAAAGTCGAGTAAGAACCTGCGAGAGCCGACGCTTACTTTTCTTGTCGAGCACGTTAAGTCAGGTAAGTTGCGCTCGCGCCGTGCCGCCGGCTTCCACGCATTTGTGTACTTGTCACAGAGGCGCGAGATGGAGGCTCGTCGCGAGGACCGCTCGCACGTCGAGCCGCGCGTCCCGCGCGCCAAAGGAGCACAGCGGGGTCGGAGCGCGCGGCCGCGGCGTCGCGATTCCGGGCGTCGCGGCGCCGGAGGACCGCTTAACAGCACCGCTTAGACCGGCGGCGCTAGCGACCGAGCAACCCCCAACTCCGGAGCATGGGCACCGCGGACCGCGAACGGACCGCTTTTGCGCAGCTTAAAATCCTCGCACTTCCTTTGGAAAGAAGCGCTTTCCCCGCCGCTGACGGGATTAGCTCGCCCGAATGCTAAGCGCTGCCGCCGCATCTCTATGGAGGGGTGGGGGTAGTAGTGGTGGGGGGGGTGGTAGAGGGTCGCCTCTTTTTTTTTTTTACCCCCCGTCGCGGGGGGCAACTTCGCGGGCGTCCGTGAGGAAGGTGCTGCAGTGTCTCCGGCCGCAGTTCGCGTTGTCTTTTCGAGCCGCAGCCCCCTGTTGTAACTGCCGCTTTCTGCCGAAAAGCGAGCGCGACCGACACCTCGCTTGGCAAACATGTGCTGGAGGGAAAAAAAGGGAACGCGATGCGTAAAAATCCGCTGGCTTCTTTTCGCAGTGTAATGTGTGCTTTTTGTTGTTTTTTTTTTTTTAACCACAAGCGAAAGTTTTAAAGCGAAAAGTGCATAAAAACGAAGAATGATTGAATAATTTTATTATGTATCATACCGTCTTTTTATATACACAGTGTGTGCTACATAAGGTAATGCATGAGCGTGGCCACTGACTTGCATTGGGGACTCTGCTGTATTATGTGCAAGTTATCCAGAAAGAGATGCTTCATGGAGGTGTTAACCCTGAGGGAATAAGGGAGTGCGCCTGCTTCGTTCGCAGGTGGCTCAAGAGTGCGTCATGTCCAGATCGGGTGACAGAACGTCCACCTTTGACCCGACGCACAGCGACACGCTGCTGCACGGCCTCAACCTGCTGTGGAGGAAGCAGCTCTTCTGCGACGTGACGCTCACCGCCCAGGGACAGCAGTTCCACTGCCACAAAGCAGTGCTGGCATCCTGCTCGCAGTACTTCAGGTCGCTCTTCTCCAGCCACCCGCTCAACAGCGAGGGCATCTCCAGCAAGGAGCAGGGGAGCAGCGGGACCCCCTCCTCCTCCCCCGACGAGAAGCTTCTGGCAAGCCCCAGATCCATCAACAACCTGGTGCTGCAGGGCTGCTCCTCCATCGGGCTGCGGTTGGTCTTGGAGTACCTGTACACCGCCAACGTGACCCTTTCCTTGGACACTGTCGAGGAGGTGCTCTCGGTCAGTAAGATACTCAACATTCCCCAGATCACCAAGCTCAGCGTTCAGTTCCTCAATGACCAGATCTCCGTGCAGAACTACAAGCAGATCTGCAAGATCGCCGCCCTCCACGGGCTGGACGAGACAAAGAAGCTGGCAAACAAGTACCTGGTGGAGGACGTGCTGCTGCTGAACTTTGAGGAGATGTGCAGCATGCTGGAGGCTTTGCCACCTCCGGTGGAGTCGGAGCTGGCGCTCTTCCAGATGTCGGTGCTGTGGCTGGAGCACGACCGCGAGACGCGCATGCACTACGCCCCTGACCTGATGAAGAGACTGCGCTTCGCCCTCATCCCGGCCCCCGAGCTGGTGGAGCGGGTCCAGTCCGTCGACTTCATGAGGAGCGACCCCGTTTGCCAGAAGTTGTTGCTGGACGCCATGAATTACCACCTGATGCCCTTCAGACAACACTGCCGGCAGACCGTGGCCAGCAGGTGAGGGGGCACGGGGTCGCCGGGGTGGGCGGGGAGGTGAACGGATGGAGGCGGAGGTGGATGGGAGTGCGGCTTACGCTATTCGGGGGGTGACTCTGGCTGTTAGTCAAGCTGCTCCTTACTTGTAGGGGGCTTTTGGGTGACAGAGCCCCCTCGGGCACATTGAGACTATTTGAGAAGAAAGGGTCTTGAGATGTAACACAACGTTTTTTTATTTTTTTATTTATTTTTTTTTATTTTGTTTTTTGAGCACATTCAACATGCAGATTAAGGCTACTGAGATTAATTAAATGGGGATTTGTTTCTTAAAACACGTTAAGCATGTTTATCCTTATTCATGGAAAATAACAGAGACCTCGGCCAATTCTGCGCGAAAAGAGCGTCTAATATTAAAAAGGAAATGAACTCAACGTGGTTGTTAAAAGCACGGTAGCTGTGGGAACAGAACCGATGTGCACGAATACAGTTGTCAAGGGAAGTCAACGGAATTCACGCATTTACAAATAGCAGCAATGATACTGAACCTTTAGCTGATGTGCCGAGATATAAATTTTGTTTTAATTGGCAAAGTAATTCTTGTTGTGTTTTGTACAGATGTGAAGTTAGCTTCCCAACTAAATTTCAGATACAGTAGTGCGATACACACACGTGCAAGAAGCTTTGTCACTCGCAAGCAAAACATGCTGCTTGTCAAATTGCTGTTTGCTATTTTGTTTGGTTTGTGACGCCTTGCCTGTGCTGAGTTTAGTCAGTGATCCAAGGAGAAACTGCACTTTGAATGCTGACTGAAGATAGAAAGGTAAATCGACGTATCACATTATATTTAAAATTATGAAAGCAAGGAGCACCATTACACTGTCTTTAAACCACCATGAAGTATGTAAAACAAAACAAAGATGATGGCGTAGTATTGAGATTTCTACAATATATTGAGTATGTGAAAGTGTTAAGTGCATAAGATGTAAGATTTAGAGCATTGGGGTAGAATTTTTTTTTTTCTCAATGAATTTAATGTCTTTATTTTTACTTCTTGATGGTACTACTTGCACTGTAATGTTGCATCCAGTGTTTTACATGTGGACTGTAAGAGGAAGAAAGAGGGAGCCAGCAAAACTGACCAGTGTCACTTGTACAGTCTGCAACTGACAGTGCCACTTGCTAAAAGTTACCATGTTTGGTACTCTGTCAGTGCCACTTAACATTTGGTGTTGGGATATGCAGTTTTACAAGTGGCAGTGTATCATAGGACATGTATGTATTATAAAAGAGTTTGTTGTTAGTAAAGAAGATATGTTGCATCACTTGCATCACGTTGTAGCAGATTTTTGGAAGATACAAGGTTTCATTCTCATTATAAACGTCGGGTGATATGCTATGTTGGTATTTGGATAAATTGTGGTCAGGCATAAATTTCTTTTAGAAAAGTATGACACTAACATGTGGTAGAAGGATATCTGACTAATTCTGTCACAAAACTTAAAAAAATAAGTTATTTATGTATTATAAGTTATTTACAAATGTGGGCATCCGATTTGCCATAAGCGTCATCATCAGTTGTATTACTTCATAACAAATTTATGACAGTTTGCGAGATAGCTTGAATCATTTTATGAACCTTAATTTTTATAACATTCTTTTATCAGCAACACAGCTTTTGCTTATTAAATATGGCCTTGTTGTTTGAAAAAGAGTGCATTACAAATTTGCAGGGACAAAAACAATATTTTTCGTGGTTCAACAAATGTTTGCTTGAAAAGCAAACAAACCCTTACTTCTTTTTCACTGACATAAATGAACATTTATTATAAATAAAATGTCAGAAAGTAGTAAATTAAAATTATAACTCCAAACTAACTTCAGGTGTCTACAGAAAATTATTTCATTTCTGTTGAAAGCCCCAACCAAGTATTTTCTCAATGCTGTACGCTTTTTATTTGCAAATGATAAATGTAGATTAGCATTAAATTGGGTATTTTAACATTTTGTTTTCAAACAAGCAACAAACTTTGAATCTAGGTCAGCCCTTTGTATTTTCCAAAAATATAACCATTTATCATTGATGTCTGTATGTGAATATCCTATATTCACTAAAACATTGTAATTTTTTTAAAACATAGATATGTAGAAATTCTCTATGTTACAAAATATATTTTTTGGGAAAGGAATTCTTAGTACGTGACATGTGCCGGGACTCACAATGTATGGGTAGATTTTTTGTACTTAGTTTACAAATACCCTGGTTTACCGGATTCTAACTAACAAGGATTCACTTTTAGGTACTGTATGTCTACCTTGACTGTATTTGTAACCTATTTCTCTCGGTTACAAGAAATGTTTTAAGGACTAAAAAAAATTTTGTTCAATGGCTACGCCAAGGAACACACCAAAATGCCACCCCAAGTGTCTATTTTGGGTATCATAGTTTTTGTGACCTTGTGTAAACGTGAATTTATCTGTTGCGATTTTATTTAATGCAGTGATTATAGCTATGATTGTATATATTTTTCTTTAATTTCTTGTAATGGCTACAATTTAATGTAATGCGCCTAGTGATTTTAATAGGTTTTTTTGCAAATCATACTATCTCAGCAGTAGTTACATATGCAGTATTTATATGAAGTGACAAGCTACTCTTGCTTTTGTATTTACGCAGTTTGGTTTCTTAGAAGTAGTTAGTGCCACAAGAACTATATAATGGAGAGATGGGTGGATCCTGTACACTTCTAAAGTGTTGTTGAGGAGATGTTTGTTGAACTGTTTCATGGCCTCAAAGTGCTGGAATCGTTGTGTGCAGTATTTACTACTAGGGTTGCAAATCTGGGGATCTTGCGATTTGATTCGATTTTGATTCTTGTTGTCTTTTGTCGATTCTTGATTCAGAATTGATTCTCAATTCAATATATAGATTAGAGGCACTGTTTTGGGGCTGTTGGAGCTGTAGCATATCGTGCACTATGCCAGGGATAAACTTGTGTTTGTAGTGCACAACTATATTAAAAATAATCGCAGTTAAGCTAACTGGTCTTGAAGGTCAGCGACAATCTGACTGATACACTGGCAAATAAAGCAGAGAATAATGTGTTTTGTGTACACGGTTTTTTTTTGTTTGAAAATGGTATCTACAACAATTTGAACCATGTTACTAGTCATTTTCTGCAGTAATGCAAATAATGTAGAGCTGAGGTAAATCGTAGCTTTTTTTAAATGCAAAATTACAATGTCCGCACAGATGAAGCAAGTAGCAGCTCCTGGCATAATACCTCAACAACGTCTGAAGTAAATTAATAATAAATAAAAATAATATTTCTGCTTAGATATACAGTAAATGGTAGAAGCGTTTTCTATTCGTTTTCTATTCTTTCATGAACAAAAAATACACAAATTTATAAATTCCAAGAACATACTTTTAGAGCATATAAAGCCATATATAACTGCAAAAGTGCTATCAATGGTAGACAGATTCCTCAAACAGCAACCTATTTGCACTGCTCTGCGCTTTCCTCAGGTGAGGAAATGCACAACCGACATGTGCACACTAAGCAAAACGGACGTCTCCAGCGCAGAAAGGGCTGGTTGAATAAAATTTTCTTCCACGCCATCATAGTTTGCACTGGCAGAGTGTGCAGTTATGTTAGCCTTGACAGCACAGTGCACGCAATCATGTGTGCACACTTTGTCTAGAAACTGTGTGAGTGAGTGAGTGTGTGTGTGCAGTTTTATCATTGCTAGAAAAGTAGAGTTTACTGTAGTTCATCTTTCACTGTAAGTCACCTTACGTTAAACTCATGAAGTGGGATTCTCCAACTCAGAGGGTCATGTACATTTGTCCTATACACGTCAAATAAATACCATTTGATGAGTGCTGCCTTGAGGTGTTTTGAGCTTTAGTATTAATACAGTGGTGATTAGTAGCAAAAAATAATGTCAAAACATCTTCTTGATACGGCACTGCTTGATTCTTAAAAATTTGCCACTTAGAACGGAAGATATTTAAATTGCTATGGTTTGTAAAGGGAAATATGTGGAGTGTTCTTAGGAGGTAAAGCATCATTTTAGTTTTGTTATTTATTTTTTGCCTTTCTTCAAAGCACTTTACGTTGTTATTATTTGTGTGTTGGGCTTATTGTTATGGAAGACGTAATACATGCATCATTTGAAACTACTAGAACCCATGGGACCCAGCCTGGGGATGATTTCCTAGGATCTTCCCCTGCAATATTATTTGTACCATTGTTGATCATCTGGATCATATATGAGGCTTACAGAAGTATACTTAACATCCACAGAATTACAGAATTCATATCGGGGCTACATGACACTTAGGTACAAATTTCCCTTTGAGAACGTGTGCTATAGTGGTTATAAAGATTATATTACTGGCCAAAAAGGTCAATATTTATTTTGCTTCCACTCTTTGCCGTAATCTGACTCTTCTTTTACTTATCTTTGTGTTGTCTTCTAATGTATAAGAAAATGTTAACATACAGATCTGATAGGTTTGCTAAACATATTTACCTTCGATCTACTCATTTTTTTCTGAAATAATCCTGTGTGTAAAGGAAATCTTAGACACAGTTTGTCTTTTCTAACTAGCATGTTGTACCTGATGCGGATGATACACATTGTGAAGGCATTTATTAGCTAGCAGAAGCAGCAGCTGTGTTGCGGTTAAGGATGAAGACTTGAAAGTTGAAGCCCTGTTCTTTTACTGATCCAATAACCTTGAGCAAGGTGCTTACTATGAGTTTCTCCAGTAAACATTCCCAGCTGTATAAATGGGTCAAATGCTGCAAGTCAATTTGGATAAATGTCTGAGTGAAACAGGGTACATATTAATAATGTTTTGATCTCCAACAGCTGTCTAAAACCCACCCTTCACTGGTTTTTGTGTGTATAATTATGATGGAACACAAAAAGTAAACATTTATAGTTATAAGATTTATGTAAATTATGCATCCAAGGATGTGGTTATAAGATTGACACAGCTGTGTACTTTAAATTTCATAGATAACCTTCTTTGTTTACCATGTTAGCATAATGCTGAATCAATGCATTAAAGAATTTTTTTTTTTTTTTTTTTTTTTAATCCAAATAGTCAGGTATATATTTCACATAAACATTATGGGCTCTAGTTTCATGGTGGAAAAAAACTGTGGGAACAGCTGGTATACATGGGGTGGTGTATAAATGTCAACATAAATTTCAAGTGTTGGCAGTCTTCATAGCACAGGACCAATGGCATTGACGTGGTGTAGATAATTACATTTGGGGTTACACTTGCTGTAAAATCCCGGAGCAGGGTATTTAACCTGAATTACTCAAGTAAAAGTTAACCCGCTGTATAAATGGGCAAATAATTTTAAGTAGCTTAAAAACTGCAAGTCACTTTGGAGGAAAGCATCAGCTAAGTGGATGTTTCTTAATAAATAGTCACTTTTCACAAAAGCTGTTGGTTTAGGGATGTTTTGAGCATGTGTGTTGCCAAGTGCTTTCACAATTTGTTGCTTTGTATTGTAAAATATTAGCAACGTGTTAACTTATTTGCCTTTTTCACAATAAAATGGTGATACAATGACAAGCCTAAAGATGATTTAAGTGAAAGAAAATAAAGAAAAGCTGTGAAGATTTAGCATTCTTGTCAGAAATCTCTATAAAGTTCCATTTCTGTTTGTTTCAGCTTTGTTTTTCTAGCCACAGATGTGAAATTAGCTATACAGGTATATATAAAGAGGCTGACAGATTTTCTCACTCACACTTGCCCTTTCTCAAATGCATACAGGCGCCGCCACCTCATGTTCTATATATGTACTTTGCCATTCAAAATATACAAGGATAGGAAGGACAGATAGGAAGATAATAAAGTTTTGTGATATATAATTTATTACTGTCTGCACATCTGTTCAAAGATGATGCAAAAGATGTAATGCACATGCAACTTTTGCACACACAACTGCGATCACCACATGCGCTGTACACAGACCTACAGATATATTATACCTCCAGATATTCTTGTGTCTCTGGAGATCTTTCAAGTCTTTGACTTACGAATTTTCACATATACTAGTGAAAATATTTTATATCTTTTGAGTTACAACAAATACAATGCTTATTTTTTGCACGTTATTACATCTCCAACTTGCAAGAGTTCGCCTTATAAGCCGATTTCCAGGAATGCCCTGTGCTTGCAAGTAGGTGGATGTCAGTATTGCTTTGAACCATTATGTCTTCTGTGGATTTCAGTAGTTATTGTCCGTAATTAGTCAAAAGCCACTTTTAAGGTGAACTGTTAAACCTGTCTCTTTGCAGTCAGCTGAGTTCCTTTTTGATTTCATTGCCAAAGTTCTATGAAAACAGTTCAGGGGCCGTTTCAGATTCATACCAAACACAGTGCCAATAAAGGAGCTTGGATTATAAAGGGGATCCCACTACCCACCTAACCTTGTCCTAGGCCCCGTTGTACCCCATCCTAATCACCACAGAAATCCCACAGCCAACCTACAGCACGCCTGCCTAGCCGCTACACAGTGGCTAACCTTTCAATACTAGCGCCAACTTAACTATCAATCCAAGCTCGCCATAGCGCAGCAATGGCACAGTATCTCATCGGGGTTATCAAGTGGGCACCTTCCTTCATCTGTGTTTCGTTGAGTTAAGCCCACGACACCTCCAGAAGGCTCAACCGCGGCTCAGGCGTCCCGGAGCTGCTCTCCTCCACCACCGCGTGCACCACTGCGCCGCCCCGTCACACAACACACTACCTATCCTTTACCTTAGCGTCCTCACACTCACCGCCCTTTCTACCTGTCGTCACCGAGGAAGAAACCCCTTCACCACCTACTTTACCTACATCACGCTTTACAACAACTAAACCACACCGACACCGCCGCCTGCTCATAGTGTTTCTGGGATAGGCTCTGGACTGCTGTGACCCTGCTCAGGAATAAGTGGTTAACAGTATTTGATGGATGCACAGATGGATGTATGCTGAAACGTTTAAGATGTTAAGAATATGTCTTTGGATTCTGAAAATGGAGCCGTAGAGTTAAACAGGTCTTATTTTTTAAATGTTATTCAGTGAGTTGCTCCTATTTTATTACTTTATTGTTTGCATTAATGCTGGCAGTAAAAATTATATAGTTTAAAAGTAATTCATTAACAAGTAATATTAATAAAAATCAATGATTAGTTTTATTGGCATTATTGCTGTGAAACATTTTAGTATACAGTTCTAGTTAACATTAATGTCACCCTACCTTTGAAGTTCTGGGTATCATGTAAAATATATCTCCTGAAAACAGTGGCCAGTGAAAAAGCTTTGGTGTATTTACGCTAATTTATTAGATGCAGCGCGGCTCAGGATAAAACAACAACGATTAAGAATGATGTGTGGCATCACATATATAAAACTGAAAAGTTGCCATCAAGTCAAATCCGACTCCTAGGCAATCACTGGGGTGGTTTTCAGAGGGACGGGGGTATGGAAGTAGGTGGTGTTTATTATAAAAGCCTAAAATTGTCACCTTGGACAAAGAGGTCCGTTAAATCATGTTGAACAGTGATACCTGGTACACTGGCTGTTTTGTCTGCTTTTTATTTGTCTAGTTTCTTTAGCAGAGGAGATTTCTTGAAAAGATTAGATTAAGCTACATATTGTACGTATTAACATTGCTAGTGGCTCAAAGCATTAAAAGGTTTCATTTGATGCAAAGTAACTTCAGTATTTTGGCAGTTTTTGACAATAAACTCCTACTTGACTATACTGTAGTGAATTTTTGAAAAGTACTATTACTTGAGTACTGTTTGACTTCTACACCCATGTACTAAAATGCAAGCCCCTACTACTATTTAGCATGCAAATAATACTTCAGTGTGTTCACTATTTCCATAGTAGTAGGGGCTTGTTTTTTTGGAAACATTTGATAACCACTATGTTGTTCTTTTGCTGAGTTCAATATCAAATTATTTGCATTTTCTATGTTGTAATCTTCTTCTCACATGGCTCTGCGATATAGCTGTGTACCTTATGCCTATTATCTTACTCCTTATTGGGGCTGGAAGTCTGCTTGTCTGCAGACTTGTTTGTATTAGTCTTTTTTTTAAGTCCACAGTCAGTAAGAGCTCTAACTTAGTCCCTTGATTTATTCACGTTATGCTTGTTAAAGTTCAAGTTACAACGAATGAAAAATTTTCTGTGTTTTTATTGACTCCCTAATGCACAAGTCTATGCATCATCTCATTGTCCCTCTGTTTTAAAACCTTGAGTTTGATGCAGGGTACAAAGTGAATCTGTTTATTTTATTATCTTTTACAAAATTATACTTTGGCCAACGTTAGAATGACTTACAATTAAAAAAAATGCAATGTTCACATTTACTTTTCATTCTTTTGTGAATTGCAGTCACGAGATCTTGCTTCATGTAACTTCTGTGCTTCAGGTGCCGCAGGACAATGAAACAGTTTGAAAGTAAAGAAAGAACAGCAAGTTGCAAAAAGGTGTTTCACCTTAAAATCCTAATTATGTTTTACTGGCCACGGAATGGGACCAATTTATTATATACGGAGCTTATAAAAGATTCGTCCCCCTTGGAGTTTTTATTGTTTTACTGCATTGAATCACAGTGGATTTAGTTGGCCTTTTTTGACAATGATCATCAAACAAGACTCAAGTTTCAAAGTAAAAACAAATCTCTACCAACTATTACCAAGTGTCTGGTTGCCTAATCCAAGGTATCAAGAAAGCCTAGTAATAGGCACATACCTTTATTTGTTATGTTAGTTGGAACGGTGGAAAATGCAACCCTATTTCTACTCTGCCACAGAGAAATTTTAGAAAATATAATGAAGAAAAAATAATTAGAAATAATGCAACTTTTAGCATTCATATCTTTAAAAATTCATAACTCAGTTATGTTCATCATTACTGGGGACCATACATCTACAGCTACGGTGTTATCTAATATAACATAAAGCATCTCACGATCATTACAGCTCAGATTGAGCAGTTACTACTCTACGTTTAGCAGTCGCTTGTCCGTAGGATACCACAAGAAATATTGTAAATTTATAAAAATGTAGTACAGATATTTGCTCTTGCATATAGTCACTGACTGATTTTTTGTTATAAGGAGAGTTGTATAGTATTAGTAACTCAAACTTGAATTTCACTTAATTTCTGTTCTGCAAATAATGTGGATTCAGAAGAATACCAAATAACTTTCATAGCTAACATAATTTCCTTGGATAATTACATTTTTAGGAGCAGAACTAGGCTGTTGCCTGAACATTGTCATGAGTCATTGTATTTCAGAGTTAAATGATCAGATTAATTTTTTTTCCCTTTTCAAAGTAAAAAACAAGGGAACCAAAAGTAAAATGTAAAATAATGACAGCGTCTTTTGCTATACTTTGTATTCTGTTCTGATCTAGGACCTGGTATACAGAATTCCCCATTCTGCTCTAAAATGCCAAATACATGCTATAAAAAACATTCCACCACACCATGCCTCAAATGCAGTTTGTTGTTTTGTTAAAAAAGCAAACTAAATTCAGCATTTCATTTGAATGATTTGCTGTCATTACTTCTGTTAGACAAGGGGTTTGAAATGTGGATGAAAAAATGACGACATGCATTGAACATAGACTAAAATTACTGACTAGGCTCTATGGTTTTGGGGGGTAGCATGAGGCCATTGTCTCAGGCTATTATCATACAGTTCCACTGCAGTAGGGAAAATGAATAATCTTTTGAGTACAGGAGTAACACAACTGTATTCGTCAAGGGAAATGAATCTGGAGCGGTAATTTGCTTTATTATTATTCTGCCGTTTGATATGTTCACTGTATTCTGAGCATTCCACAAGCCATGGCCGTGAAGGCCGATGAAAGCATGTTGCTTTGAGAAAATAAGGCGTATTAATCTGACATAGCACAGTTGTTATGATTTACTTCTTTCATAAGTGTTTCATGTGTTTCTTTGTATTATTGCCACTTTTTGTGAAATGTTTCTTTGCTTAATGCATACATCTCTTTATATGATGCTTTTAAATGTTTTTTTTAAATGATCATTTAATGTTTGTCACTGATCACATTGTACACTTTAATGGCTGCTATTATAAAAAGTCCAGTAAAACAGTTTAAGTGGCAATTATGCAGCCTGCAACACTTTTCTATGAAAAATAATTATGTCTGATTCAATGTGGGTACGGTTAGGTTTGTAGTGCATAAATATTCTAGGTATTTTTATTACCATACAGTAATAGTTAAGGATATTACTGAAGTATAGTGCTAAAAATAAAACACTGTAAAAGAGAGTTTAAAACTGTGAAATATGTTACTTAATGCCTTTTAGTGAATCACTGGCATCCTTTTTGGGATGTAGTTTCCTAGCCTGGCGCTCAGGGTGCTTCTGGGACAGGCTCTGGACCACTGCGACCATGACCACGATGAAGTGGTTAATAACAGATACATAGATAGATGTTAGTAGAGCGAATAATTTGAAAAATTGATAATATATGTGGTAGATGTTCATATATTTTAGAAGCGAGTGCACAGAACATTAATGTAATACTTACAGCTATCATCCCTTTTTGGGGTGTAGAGTGCCGACAGCTGTTCGCCGCCGTCCTCTGTCCTAAATCAGTCTTCCAAATTGGCCCCACAATGAGGCCTGTTCAGGTTCTGTGGTACGAGGTTTTTTTACAGGATGGGGTCACCATCCCTATGCCCAACCGTCTTCCTTTCTCAGCTCTGTTTGGGACATCCATGGCAGAGTCCTTAATGTAATTAATCTTTTAAATTGTGATCTAGAAACTGTTTACTATGGAATAAATTGTTGTTTTGTTTATTCACAAGAAGTACATTTTTTCTTTGTAAGATGCCAGTCTGAAAATTTATTTGTGTATCTTTTTACTGTGTTCCCTTTAAGGTCGTCCTTCATATTGATATTTTGTATGTTTATTTTCATTTTAATTCTCTGGTTTGTATTAATCTGTTTTCAAGTTAAGATGAAAATATTACTGAAAGTTTCTGTTTTTGTGAAATTTTAATGCGTGTGCTACTCCCTCTGGTGGGTTGGTGTAGAACTGCTTTCAGGACCCAGAGGACATTGACGTGGCATGCCGGTCTCTTTCTGGTCAGCCTTCAGCTGCTTTTTCCATTGAACAGACGGAAAATAAAATGTAGTTTTTAACAGTGTTTTTGCAGATTTTTTCATTTTTACTCTACATTAAATTATTAGGTGGGTATCCATTCCTTCTGATCTCTGCAGTATTTCTTTTGCTGAAGCGTCACAGAAGCATCGGAATAATAGAATTGCAGCTTTTACCTTTTGTCTTTCCTCCATTTTCGGACGGACACTAATTTAACATTTCACACCGTCCATATCTGGCTGAAATCTGTGTAACATCTTCGGTATCACAGATTTGGTGATATTATATGGATGGTGCAAGGGTCTTTGCACTGTAATGTCATTTGTTGTTATCAGTTAGTTGCACAAAGAGTTTCATACGAAATAAATACCCATCACAAGGGAGGGAAAATAACTGAGAGGCCAGATCCAGGCTGGCCTGCCACGTCAGTGGCTGCTTGCTGCTGCTGTCTCCAAACCGCATCACTCTGGTCGGTTGGGGATCATTAGTGAAGCCATGCATATTAATGTGGAGGCAGCAGAGCATGGGCTTTGCTGCAAGCGCAGTGGGGTGCTGAGCTCTCACGCCGGGTTTTTTGTGCTTCCTCGCACCACGGTGGGCAGGTGGCGGAGAAGAGCCCTGCTGCCTTTGGCTCAGGCCGCTCCCCTGTCATTGTGTCAGTATCAGGCCCCATTGTGGCGGGGCTTGCTCTGGAACTAAGAGCAGGGGCTGTGAACCCGTCTGCAGGGCCACGTCTCTTTCTCCCTTTGTGCCTTGATCATTAATTAAAGATGGCTTCTGTCTTTTATTCGGCAGAGGACAGCAATCCAGGACCAACAATGAAACGGTGCTGAAACCACACTGCAAAGTGTTCAATTTAATTCTGAATACTCGCATTTTATTTGCGTAAGGGCTGTTTCAGCCACACGTTCTGTACACGGATGCAATACCTGGAGTGGCCGTGAGGAGGTGGCTCTGACCTCCGATTGGCTGGCAAACCCCCGTTCTGTGTTTATCTCATATTCTGTACAGTATATAAATACAGTGTATAGTAAGTCATCATACAGCCCCCCCCCCCATTGCGTGTATATATTTATACAAAATACAGACTACAGTAATAATACGTATAAGAGAAGACGTGGAATGTTTTATTCTTTAATGAAAAAATAAAAAGTAATGGATACATTTTGATTCGTATTTAAAAACATTTGTATTTAAAATTTTATTTTGTACTGTGTTGTTGTGGTCGCCCGTCCTACACATTGCTTCAGTAAACGTTACACGTGTTGCTTTAAGGTAATTTTTGAATTTGTTGGCTAATTTACATGGTGTACATCTGCAGGCTAAATAAAGAATAATGGACAGCAGATGTTTGAACATTTAAATAAACAGGTTTATGACAAGAACATTGCTGAAAGTTAGAAGTACACATGCTGTTATATCCGTACAGTATAACTACAGTAAACTTCCAGCAGTGTAGTTAATGGGAGTAAAATGTGAAAAAATACAGAAGCTGCTTTGGATAAAAGTTTTGGCAAAGCAGAGCAATAAACTAGTAAGATAGGCACATTGCTTACATTCTCTTGTTAGGCTATTTACACGTATATTTTAGTAAAAAGCAGTATTTAAACCTTGTTAAATTGGCGGTTGTAGAACCCCCAGAGCCAGAAGATCTGCCAAGTGGTTGAAAAGAAAATGCAAACGATAACTAGCACTTTGAGTTACATAAGTCAAGTTTTTTAGCATTACAGTCTAGAATGGCCTGTCTTGTAAGTGGTGGCACTGTCTCATACTTTAAACAGTTAAATTTAGTAAAGGTTGCCAGAGCTGCAGGATTGCCTTGAGGTGTTTTCTGAGCCAATGATGTGTTACAGCTGTACCGTGGTCATTAGTGAGGGGTTTGTTCAGTGATGGCATGTTAGCAGTGGGGTAGTGAAGGCAGTTATCTAATCATTTGCAAGAGCTAGAAAATGTGATTCATTTAAAATATAGGAGCGTTCCACTGATGCTTCATAACCGTTGGGCTGTGGGTTTGGACGTGGGTTCGATCCAGCAGAGTCTATGGCGTTTTTGTGTTCTCCTGGTGTTTGTTTAGGTCTCCTCTGATACAGGTTTCTCCCACAGACTTTGTCTTCCTCAAAGACATGCGTTTCAGGTCAGTTGTTAATTCCGAATTAGCCTTTGGTGGGTGTTTGTGCCAATTTTCTCATCCGTGTCTGTGCTTTAGCATCGGCTCCAGAACACTATGGATGGATGGATGGATGATGTAAAGGTGAAAATTGTTAAAATTGCTGCACATTGTTTTATAAATAAAATAATATGACTGCAGTCTTCCGTACAGTGAACAGAGAAAGTAAGAAGATAGCAAGGTTGATTTTAATGGCAAGTTCGCAGGATGACAGACAATGGTTTTGTACATGTAAAAACCTTGAGCCCCAGAACTATGCCAGTACCTGTATCTGACACAGATCTAGAGAGTACAATGGGGTAAGAAATGGAAAAAGAATTATGCACAACAAAGCTGGCAAAAATAGCTGGTACAATGGAAGAGCAAGCTGTGCACCCCTTCCCCTAATCCTGTGTAAAATTGTACTATTGTACATTGTTATAGCTTGTGGATATCGTGGTGGTAAAGTCTCTGACTTATCTTGCTATGCACCATATTCCACCTCAGTCCTTCCAACATGTATTCTTCAGGTCACTCAACCAAGAAGGGCCTGGATGCGGCACAGAGAGACACATCCCTCCCTAGAGAACATTGGTAAAAGAGGGTGTTGAAAAACTTGCAATGGTGTTTTCTGTCCGCTGCTGTTGTCTGTCAGTGAATTTAGTGAAGCTTTAATTTGATATGCTAGGCCCTGTATAAAAAAAATAAATCCTGAAAAGTTTGTGATGGAGAAAAGTTCATTAGGTGAGAGCAGGTATATAAGGGAGCCACTATATGCATTTGGTTGGAGTGACATTTGATACGGTACCACTGTATCTATAACGCTCAAACTCTGTCACCTGTTTATGATTTACTTTTAAGCAACATGCTGCAAACTTGATACAGTGGTATTTCTTACCAAATGAGGTTTTTTGCATACTCAAGTTCAACCCACAGCAAAAAGGCCACTTAGTTTTTTTTTTACTGATTTTACTTCTGAATTTTTTTATTAAATTTTTTCCTTCTGTCTGACATAAAGCTTCAGAACGCGCACATACTGTAGTCATATCACACACAGACCATGTGTCACACTTCGTGAATAACGTTAGCATGATGCTAACTCACGTTTTATGTCACACAGTGATGTGTACAGAATGTAACAAATTTAAAGGTAAACAGTTTGGTGATATTCATTCATTTGGATCATGTGTTGCTCTGTGCACATCATTAGGTCAATTGAATGCGTTGACCTGTGCCATCGACATGTTTGACTTTATTTCCTTTTGTACTACATGCAACCAGTTTAAGGTCCTGCTGCTGAAAATAACCTCCAACAGGCTCCCAGATAGAAAAGAAAGGAGCCAGGAGTTGACATGAAGGAGCATCTACATTCTGAACAAGACATGTACCTCAGACTGTTTTTCAATTTCTATACCAGAACAGAACGCTGAGATGGAGGGGTAACAGGTAGGGTGTGCTTAAGGAAGGGCCAGAATTAGGGACATGGAAGGATGAAGTGGGGAGAAATGTGTGCTTTAGAGATGGAAAAACAAATGCACAAATAATATATATATATATTAGAAAAATCTAATTTCATTTATTTTTCCTTTTCACAGGAATATGAACAGAATGCTTGTTGCTCTCTGTGGCATCCACCTGTACGACATTACTAACAATACTTGTACTAAATACAACCACTTAAAGGGTAATGCAGTTTGGTGACATGTAATTTATTTTTTACATTTCCACCTTTACACTCTCTGACCCAGCTATGCTGGCTAACTCAGCTAGTAGAACTTCTAAAAATAAAAAAAAAAAACATAAATTCAGGAGTTGGAAGTATTAGACTGGTCGTCCGCTTGGATGGATGCTTGGTGCACTGTCCATTGGGGCTTGAAGTTGGCTTGAGGGCTTGTACCTGCTGTCGAGTGTCGGTTGTTGAGCTCCCCTGTTGGAACTCCATGAGCAAGATAGAAGTGGAAGTCAGATGAGAGTGGGGTTACAAGAAAAGCATCCTTAGGGCAGAAATAGGTGGGCCTTTATATATCCGCGGGCATGATTGACAGCTGGGCACAGCCAGGGGTTTGGTATAGTAGTTATGTTAGTTATTAATTAGTTATTAATTGTGAAATTGCATTAGACACACACAAGATTTGAAATTGTGGTTAATGTAATTTTTTTATGAATGAATTTCATGCACTGAAATAAAATGGCTTATTGTATTTGCACACTTTTTGTGTAATGTCAACCCTGCAGGAAGGCTGTAGATGCTGACTCTTGCCCTCTTTGTGTCTCTGCCTTGTGCCAGAATCCGCTCCAATAAAAGAATGCTTCTCTTAGTGGGAGGCCTGCCTCCGGGGCCGGACCGCCTGCCCAGCAACCTGGTCCAGTACTATGACGATGAGAAGAAAACGTGGAAGATCCTCACAAGTGAGTACCATGACCCCTGACCTCTTTGTGTTGGTGTCTCACAATAGCTGCCACAGGAGGGCATCGGCACTACCGCCGGATACGTGTAGTTCCTTAAATTCTTTTTGCAGCTATGTGTCTCCATCATTTTAATACAGGCTTTTAATCAGAGCGTGACTTCACAGTTTCAGAGTTTTGTGCATGGCCTCCTTTGTTTTTTTGGGTTTTTTTTTTCTCAAATCTCTTGGCAAGATTCATTTTAATTTAATGATTTACTGTAGATGTAACATCAGAGGATGAGATGAGTATTCCTGCTGGAAAACTATTAAAGGAGAGCATGTTAAACGCACTTCTGGAAACCATGTCAAGTAATTCCTGTAAAAACGACAGCCTTCCGTCTGGGGATAATTATAATTAGCCTGTAGTTCTTGTAAAGATTATTGGGATGGAAAACAATGCTGTGCATGATGCTTACAGTGGACATTTTAAATGTACAGCTAATTCAGAACACCAGTTCATTTAGTGATGTGTGCATGTGGGATCAACTTAGCATATGATATTTACATTGTAATGATATTGTCATTTAAGGGTTATTTTTCTGAGAATTTCTCGAATGTCAAAATTGGGTGGTGGTAATTCATAAAATTTAAATTGTGCTGCACTGTGATCAGATATTTTTCTTTATTAGATGTGTATTAAATAGTTTTGTCAGTGGTAGAAACTAGCAGTGGGGAAATAAGCCTGTAAACTTACTGTTTTTAAGGAACAAAGTTTCTAGAGAAATATTGCGGTACTACCGGGTACTTCCAGAGTGTGGAGGGTCAATTCTGGCAGCTCTTCATTTTACACTCTGATTCACCACAAGGTGGCACTGCACTAAGCAAATGAAAATGCAAACTTTGGACAGTCATGATAAACTGACAGCAGCAAAACCTCACTTATGGCTGATGCACCATGATTACCATAGTAATCACAGTACAGGTGCACTTCACTAGGTTTCATTTTAATGTGAAAATAATAGTATATATCACTGATGTTATTCTTTCTGCTCCTCTGCCTTTTTTGACTTCACTTCTCAGGCTGTTACATTTTAGAGGTGAAAGTTACAGTAGGTGCTGTAAATTATATTATTAACTAATTGACAAATTAAGTCAAACCTTACATCCATCCCCGGAAAATCATTTGTGCATGTACAGTACATGAAACTGGACACAGATACAGCATTGCCACAAGAGCCACGCAGTTCTTCTGCAATGGATTGTCTGCCATTTGAACTGTAAAACATTTCAAAAATCAATCTAAAAAGCCACCTTTCCTTTCATTCTTAATTCTAACTATATTACAAAGTAACAGTTTTTATATTGAAATTTTGTCCAAATTGTTAGCAAATAATTAGCATGTTTTAAGTAAAATGTTAAAACCATTGAAGCTGTAAAAATGCAGCATGGTTTGCAGCGTTTGTTTTGTGTAGTGCTGCGTTTCTCTGAAAAAACAGTAACAGTTGTAGAGAAAGGATCACTTTTCAAGAGTTCATCCCTTAGACTGTAAAAGTGCCTGCTTTTCAGGATAAGAGTTTCATATTCCTGAATTTGAAATAGTTTCAATGTTACTTGTTTGTCAGTACTGGCAACTTACCGAACCACAGAGTGTTGTGGTAAAGTACAGCACATGTTTGTGCGTGTGTTCAGCTCCATCACGAAGCAGAAAAATGACCCAGTGGATGCAGGTAAGCAGCCAGAAGTAACCGGAAAGCCGAGTGTGCTGGTGCTCATGCCACGATTTGAGGCCCAGTGTGCATGAACATCAATCAGGACAGTGCACAACTCAGCTGGCTGGTCCCCATCATCCATTCTCACTGTCAGCTCCCTATGGGCTGATAAACACAGTTGATGTAAAATTAGACAGCCTTGAATCTTGTTTCTTATCCATTAGCCTCTCTATATAAAGGTACTTTATTTGCTGAGTACCTTGCCAAGTCCTTCCGTGTTGTGGTAGTGCATCTTGAATTATATTTAGACAAGCAGCACAGATGACCTGGCTGGGCTTTGTTGCGTTCCCTAAGCCGCTACAAATGCCTGACAGACATGTTCATGATAACAGTGACATTCTCTGCAGAAGATTAATAACGCACCTATCTTCCTGCCCACCCGCCCGCCCGTCCGTCCGTCCGTCTGTCCGTCTGTCTGTCTGTCTGTCCATGTGCCCATCCATTCTTTGATCTGCTGTATTTATCTATGCACAGGTACAGCACATGCAGTAGTTTAGACTCAGTTCAGGCTTCAAAGATAATTTTCTTTCCTCTAAAATCATCTAAAAATGTGATCAAATAACAAAACCGCAGAGCATAGAGGTGCAAATTTATTAAGTATGACTGTAACCTGTGGTTTCTCTTTATTAATAAACCATAATGCAGAATAATAAAGAATACTAATCTGCTCCTAACAGTTATAAAAATTATGTTCACAAAGTACTTACCCAGAACAGTAATAGCAGTAGCAGTAAGTTTCCTGCAATTATCAGTTGTAATATTTGCTGAAAGTGATATCTATTCCTGCAGTGAGTCAGCATCCCATCCAGGCTGTACCTGCTTAGCCTTGCACCCTTTGTTTCCGAGATGCTCCCGACCACCACAGCCCTAACTTGGAGACATGAATTATAGCAAACCAAGCGACCAAGTGGTATCTGTTTTAATAATTAATTACAAATGCTTAGTTATTATTTCCCAAAATCAGTCAGTCATACCAACCACTGGACAACTGTACATCCATGTAAGATTTAACTCGTCCCATTAGATGATGTTCTAGTACAAAATAACTGGAAAATTCTATAACTATATGCATTACAGTATGCCTGGTCTTTGTGGTCAGCACTCCATCTTGAACTCTTGAGTTTCTTCTGAAGACCTTAGTTGTACACTGAGACTTATTGACAAGATTTCTGCAGAATGTTTGCACAGGTGTTTGCCAGTGAGCAGCGACTGTCCAACAATATGTCTGCATCCCCTATTGGACTGAAATTAGATCAACTACAAATCCGGTGTAACATTAATCCATAAAGCAAGTCATATAATCATCCTGTATCCCCGACACCAATATTCAAAGGTTATGAATAGGGATTTCAAATGAGTCTTTAAATTTCTTAAAGTCTGAGCCAAATTAAACCAGTACATAATTATCAAAGCCCTTTATGCTTTGCAGTTTTTTTAGCTTTTATTTGTACCATGCTTTTTTCACATATCGGATTCTTCTGAGATGTAGTGACTCCTACATTCGGTGGGCTACTGACACTTTATCATAACAAAAACACTTATGTGCTCTTATTGAATAGTTGCATATTTAGTAACTTTGCCTTTTGTCATTTCTTGTAGTAATGCCTTATAACAGTGCGCATCACTGTGTGGTGGAAGTGGAGAATTTCCTGTTACTTATTGGCGGAGAAGACCAGTGGAATCCCAATGGTAAAGTACTTTGACAATATGCTGTTTTTCCTTCAGTGAAGTATAAAATACAGTCTACTTAATATTCAAGTGTCACAGTTATTCTTTTAATTTTTATCAAAAGCTTTGGACATTTTCTAATCATTTTCTAATAATTTGAACTTTTCTAATCATAATACAGAACAAAATATTATAGATTTTTTTAATTCTAAAAGTTTATAAATAATGAACTGTATTGTGTAGTTTACTGTATAACAGTAAATGGCTTATATAGTGGCTGTTTTGTTTATGAATTTTGAGTTTTTTTATTTGTTGATTTGCAAAACCAACCTCCATTTAAATGCTGAACTCATTGGCATTAAAATGCACTTGGATGGAAAAGGAGTTTAGGACCACCTTAATTCAACTCACTTCCACAATGTTTACAGCTCATGTCCACTGCTGGTGAGGTGTCTTTGCTTAAGAAAGGGGGAAAAGGAACATTGCACATACTTACGAGATGAACCAAGAATTTGGAATGAGTAGGAGCCTATGAATTCAGTATATATTTATTTTAAATTAGAATTAGTTATGGTTAGATATAGGTCAAACTTAATAAAAATGTTTAAAAGTCTTACAATTTGTTTTTATTATAGCCATATCCGTATCCAAGACTTTAGCTGCCAGTAAGTAACAGCCATAAGTCACAGGACATGTGAATTAAGGGAGATTCTTAGGTTCCACATTGGTATATATGAATTTCATTTGAATAACCCTCCACTTGTCAATAATAGCACTCATTTGGCCACGTATTTCTTTTATTCATCTTAGAACTTCTTTGATGATGAAATGGTACAAGTACAAGCAGAAGCAACCATTTCTTCATATGTGGCCATAGCTACCACTTCAACCTGTGAACCCAGAGTTAACTTTTTTCCTTGGTTTTTTGGTAGTTTCCTTTACACATCATAGAAAAATAAGGATATTCCTAGTGAGGAAGACATAGAGTCTGTCTAAGGCTGTCAAATGAATTTGTTGTGTGTCATTTTTTCCTCCTTGATCCAAATACCTCAAACTTCGACTCATCTGTCAATAATTCTCTTTTCCAGTCATTCACCATCCAGCGTCTGTGTTCTTTTGCCTAATTTTAGCCTTTTTTATTTACCAGTTTCAGATATGGGTTTTTATTTGAAACTTTGCCCCCAAAGCCAACATCTTGAAGTCATCTTTTTACCCAGTTGATACTGGTATTTGCCTACGTGTAATATATAAGGCAGCAGCCTACCGTAGAGCTGTAAGGCATCTGTTTCTCAAACCGCAGATGCTGATGTTCTTCTCCTCTTGTGCAGTTGTGCACTTACACCTTCAGCATCTTTTCTCTGCTGGTTACATTCCGTTTGCTCTCTTCTCTGAAGCAGTAGTGGACACCTTTATATGAAACCTTCAGTTTCTTGGCAATCTGACGCATGGAATAACCTTCACTTGACAGAACAACTAAAGACTAAGGTTCTTCTTGAGCAATCTGTTTCATTTTGGCCATCTCTGAACCCCAAAATGAACTTTTGGAATGTTAGTGCCTTGCAACCCAAGGAAAGATAATTTACTGTCTTTTTTAACAGAATAACGTATTTCAGCTGCGCTAACACAATTACAAAGGTTTCTGTAATAACCCATTGTTATCTAAATATGGATGAGCTAAGGATGAGCTAAGAGTTTACCAGTAGGACACTGGCAAAATGGCTGCTGAAAATGGGGCTCTGCAGTCATATGTGTGATATTCATGGAACCTTGATAAAGAAGTAAGAATTTTAATAATTCTTTCAAAGAACAAAGAAATTTTTAGTGATTCCAAACATTTGAAAGCTAGCTATGTATGCATATGTATGCATACATATATATATATATATATGTATGCATACACACACACATATATATATGAGAAAAAGATCAAAATTGGTAGTTTCTATAGTAGAGGTAGAATTTAAGAAGCCATGTGACCAATACAGGCCAAGCTTCCAAATACATTGGAAAACCAGGCTGAGAATACAAGACATCTGCTATTGAGGATTCAGCTGAATCACAAGCTCGGTAGAAAACTGAGTTGTACAAAGCAAGAGCTGACAAACCGGAAAACAGAAACTAACACAATAATCTCAAATTCACAATCTTACCTGAAAATGCTGAAGGGAATATTTCTCTCAGATGATTTCTCCAAAACAAGTTTGCTTCCTTGAGTGGGCTACTGGCCTACAGATATCCTAACTGTGCCCCTTCCACCAGTATAAAAGAAGGATACTGTGAGATTTCTGCACCTTCTTCTCAGTAAAGATATTGGAAGAGCTGGAAAAGAGCAATGTAACCTTTAAGGGTTCCCACCCAAGCCTTTTCTCACTTCAGCTTGTGTTGTAGGTTTGCTTTTCCAACCTGGTTTAGAGATGAAGATTTTTCTTTTTGACAGCTGGATGAGAAATAATCTAAATTCAAGTTCATCACATCATTCATTCATTCATTCATTCATTCATTCATTCATTATCCCTGCAACAACTTGTTTTGATCTGGGTTGCTGTGGTTCAGTGCCAATCTCAGAATCAATGGGCACTTAGACTGGGGAACCTGAATACCCTGGGTGGAACGCTAATCCACCCCAAGACAGACTGTTTGACTATGAAAAGTTTTCAAATTTCAGGTTTTATATTGGAAATTCCTACCTGGAGCATCATGGGACTAAAGAGAAAAAATATTTTAACTTTCTTAATTAAAAAATAACTATTACATTACTAAAGACACACAAATATATTCAATAGAACATTTTGGCCCAGTTTATATACCTTTAGCTTTACCTACACAGATACTGCAAATTTAATTATCCTTTTCACTTCTATTCACAAAACTTATTTTATGCCAGTATATTTTTCGAGGAAATGAATGGCAAAACTTCTGCAGATTGCTTAATTTAGGCCTGAACTTCACTTTTTCCTGAACGTGATAAGATACAAACTTAAGGGCAATATTTTTAACCGTTTGCTATTGAGCTGTACTACGTGCCTTTACGCATTTGCATTTTCTCAGTAATTTTCTCTATAATCCTTCTTTTTCTAAGTTGTTGTAGCCTTCTTCTGTTATTAAACAAATAATAGAATTTTAAAAAACGAAAATATTTTATTGATTGTGATGTTGTGGTCAAAGTGACTTTGGATATCCAATCAAACTGAAGTACAAACACACTGTCTGCCAGTTTTGTTTGTAAGCTGAGGTGCCAGCATAATTGAATAAAGCTGCTTAAAGGTTATTAAAATTAATCAATAATTCATCCAGCCATTATCAGTAACCACTTCATCCTGGACAGAGTTGCAGTGGTCCAGAACCTATCCTGGGATCACTGGGCACTTGGTTTGAACTGTGGGGAGAGCATGCAAACTCCACACAGACTGAGCTGGATTCAAACCCACACCTGAGCAGTCCAGGCACGTCAGATAGTAGCGCTATTTGCTGTGCAATTTTGCTGCCTATTAAAATTAATTTATAATTATTATTCCTTATTTTATGGGTAAATGTATTGCTAGACATCTGGTATTAATGGAAAGACAGAATACGTTGGACAAAGTGTTGAGGAAAAAGCAAGAGTGCTGTTTATATGTTAACCTGAGTAACTTGTATCTTGGGGAGATAAACAGAAAATTAAAAATTTTGAAAATATTGAAAGAGAAAATAAGAAATAACACATAAGTACGTTTCAATATATTAAACTCGGAATGATCTCCTCCCCACTGTCTCCCTGTCACTGTTTAAAAACGAAAGGGAAATTTTTATCCATTAAAAGCTCAATTTATTACATCTGTTCTCCCTGTGTTTTCATGAATGGTGCATGTGTTAATGCACTGTATTTTGCACGTTTTTCCCACTCCCGATGTCCCAGTCTTCAAAGCACCAAGGTCTGAAAGCATAAGGCTAGATGGTAACACTACCTATTAATCTAATGAAAAAGCAATGTCTGATGCATTTATTATTTGCATGCCTAAAAATGATCCTTTATTTACATAAAAAGGTTTGGTTTTATTGGATGTTGCATCATGGAGTTTTTAAGAAGCATAAGCAATTCTACATCAATATACAAGCACAGATTGCAACTTGTCTTTATATATAAGTTTAAATTTTGCATTTTGCAATAATAAACAAATGCATGAATGGTGGTCCATTTAACAGCTGTTAAACACAGTGTTGGGTCTTTAATGGTGTTGTTCTATACTGTATGGCTGTATAAGGGACAACAGACATCTGTCAAACGAGTATAAGTACACTTTCTACCGTTTTTCCTCAATACAGTAATGTGTGCAGATGTATAAACAAATGTCAAGCATCATCATATGAATATGTGTGTATAACTAGTGTTTACATTTGTTCCTTATTTTCTTGACATTCAGCTTCTTTATGCTTAACATTTACATTCAAGTCGTCTTCTCACCCTTATTGCCCCACTGAGTCATTGAATTCTTTTAAAATTCCTTGCCATGCTACCTTAAAGCTAAGCATTGCAAAGCATTTCATCATCTGTAATCTTGAACGAGATCTGTGTCACAAGTTATGACCAAAAGTTAAAAAAAATATAGTTTACATGGTATAAATACAGCATAGAGCCATGTCTTTTAGCTTGCTAGCTTAGAGCTTTTTAGCTTTCTAACTGTAGCCTGTCACTCACTGTACCACAGCAATGCCTTCTTTTTTAAACAGAAACATGAGATTTAAAACAATTGATTCCTTTTATTATTCAGCAGTTTAAAACATTACTGACAAACATTAGCTGTATGTGGTTTTCTGAAGATAAATATTTTTGACAGTGTTCCTGCCAACAGGCTGTCCTCAAGTGTGCAGTTAAAAGCAGTCTTTTATTTCATCTTTATTTTAAATTATTTAAAAAATTATGTGAAGAACTATGATTTCTTTGTAGGCAGTCTATTGTTTCAGTCAGTATTGTAAAAATGTTTTATAACATTAACCTCGAGTAACTAAGTTCACCATTACATTTCATGATCAAGTGGAGCACATTTTTTATTCACATTTAAACAGAACAGTTCATTCCATAATATTAAATGATTTAAACTCTTTCAGAAGTATTTATATAATAAGTAACAACATTACTGTGTAACTAATGCCTTCAGATAGTACATCAGTCATAGAGAATGTCAGAGCTGACATTAGGCCTGCAGAAGAGAAATATTGTAAAATTATCACTTCCAACTCAAAATGTCTTTCACAAACATATTTCATTCTCCTCAGTGTTTAAATATTATGATCCACTGACATTGCTACATTTTCCAAATGCTACATGTAATATTAAGGTACTCTGTACTTTATTGTTATTTATTGCAAAAATGTTAAATTTCCACGTAAGAAAAATCTTGTTTTCATTGGAAACATTTCAGTTGTTTATTTTATTTTGATATAAAATAAATAAACATCTGAAAACTTGATCAGACAGAGCAACTATTCTGCAGAGTACAATGTGTTTGTAGTGTTTATGTATGAGACTGATTTGCTATTCCTAGGCATTGGATGCCATTGTTTTGTAATCTACAGCAACTATAAAGATAGGCTGTGCGAATTTGCTGTTTGTCCTGCATGACAGTTATTTAAAGTGAAGTGTAACTGCTGTTATCAGAGGGAGGGGTCACAATGAGCCTAGTGTGTAACTAAGTACACATATTTTGTTTCATATGTAATTATTCTAAATTGTTTTAGCTGTGGCCACAGCCACCAAGGCTAACTGCTATCAAGTTAAGGTTTGCTAGTTAGTGTTGATTCAGTGGTACCATGGTGACACACAAAGTAGTAAAATGCAGGCAAAACGAAATTACAAGTAAATGAATAAAAGCTTTTAACCTAACCATAAAATTATATATTTTTACATATATTTATAACTTACTCTGAATTGTGTTGTTTTTACCTAGATTGCAACTGGCTCATGTTTTCCTGCGAAATTTGGCACATGCCTCATAATTTTATGTTCCCTGAGCTCACGTCATTATTTATATTCTTCCAGGGAAACACAGTACAAATTTTGTGAGCCGTTATGATCCAAGATTCAACAGCTGGATACAACTTCCACCAATGCAGGAAAGGTAAATAATCATTTTCTTAAAAATATATTTATGTTTGCATAACAATATTTTTTGGATTAAACTTTGTACCTGAACACAATTCAAATTTCTTGTATAAAACTCAAAGTAGATGCATGACAATTATAACGTAAGAAATTCTTACTTATTTTATCTGTTTCCCAGGAGAGCCAGTTTCTTTGCCTGTTGTTTGGATAAACATCTGTATGTAATTGGAGGAAGGAATGAGACGGGATACCTGTCCAGCGTGGAGGCTTACAATCTGGAGACCAATGAGTGGAGTTATGTGTCTTCATTGCCACAGCCCCTGGCAGCTCATGCAGGAGCAGTTCACAATGGGAAAATATACATCTCAGGTGAGCTGACCGAAACCATGGAAAACACAGAGATAAAAACCCCAATTTTGATAAATATAACTGCGTACCGATGCATATGTTTGCTGATGACCAGTTTTCCTCTTTAATGTACTTTACGCAAGCGTTTTCGATTGCTTGTAATAATGATAGCTGCTCAAAATCTACACGTTTGGTGCAATTAACAAAGTAGCTGTTACAGGCATGAAGGCTGTAGTTATAGCTTAAAGGTTGTTGCTTTAAGCCAAAATTCCCCTAATGCTTTAGTACTGTGGCTGCAAGGGAATCGGCGTGAACTTCAAAGTGATATTCTTTCACGGGGGCCAAAATTGCTAGCTCCAGCCCTGTGAACAGTCACGTGTGAAGTTCCACTGCTTTTCTTAGGTGGAGTACACAACGGCGAGTATGTATCCTGGCTGTATTGCTATGACCCTAGCATGGATGTGTGGGCCAGGAAGCAGGACATGAACACAAAGCGCGCTATACACGTTCTGGCAGGAATGAACGATCGTCTCTACGCTATTGGAGGAAATCACCTGAAAGGTGAGAGAATGAAAAACGTAATATGCAGCCTGATTGTTAGCACATTAGCAAAAACAAACTGCACATCCTAAAGCAAAAGTGACTGTTGAATTATGGAAATTTGAATTGTACAATAACTAAGACACAGATTTAAAAATGGAACCTGTATGGTTGTAAATCTTCATGAATATGGTCTCACGAATCAGTTCATTTTTTTAGCTGAATTTCCCACCCTGGCTTAGAATAAAACTTTGCAAAGAGCAGTGTTTTCAGTGTACTACCTCTAACAAACATCTATATTAAATTCTGAGATTGAACTTAATATTTGACGAGAACCCTGTAATTTAACCTTTAGTATGATAAATAACATTTTACTTTTATGCACAAAAGCTGCAGTACATTTTTGCAGATATGAGTAAGTTTAGTACCTCTCAGAAAAGATTACCAAACTAAAGATCTGACGCAATCTGTACGTTTTCCTTCGGGTAGGATTCTCCCACCTAGACGTCATGCTGGTGGAGTGCTACGACCCCAAAGGAGATCACTGGAGCATCCTGCAGACTCCCATCTTGGAAGGCCGCAGTGGGCCAGGCTGCGCTGTGCTTGAAGACAGTATTTTCTTGGTCGGCGGCTACAGCTGGAGCATGGTACAGTATTGGAGCCACACTCATGTCTGATTTTGCACCGGCATCATTTTCCATCTTTCTTTGGCATGGGCTGTCCAGCTGTGTTTCACGTCCTGTATTTTGACCTTCTTGTTACGATACATTGAAATGTTAAGGACTTGTATTTACACTGCTGCCACAGATGATCCTGAACTTGCTTGAGTTGTGATATTATAATATAATTTTCAAAAGAGCACAAAATCTGAATCTTTGAATCCAAAGTATTTCTTAGAGCAAATTTTAAACTGAAAGCGAGTCCCCAGCCCTTATAAGAAAGTGAGTGGTCAGTTGCTGAGCAGTTTCTGAGAATCATCACTGGTCTTCTAACCACTGTTTTATAGTCCAGAAGCCTTTATTTTTTACATGTGCAAGTTGATTTATCGGACATTTAAAGAGTTAGCTGCTGACAGAAGTTTTATTATTTTCTTATTATAGCAGCAGGCTCAGTGAAAATCTTTTTCAGTCTTTTTAAGAAACTGTCGCAAATGTGTTTGTGTCTTTGGAAATGCTCATTTGCACAAGTAAAAATGTCGATGTGGTTAAAAAATTGTTTTATTCAGTTACCATTCCAATTCATCCCAAAGGTGGTCAGTGGGGTTGAGGTCAGGGTTCTGTGCAGCCACTCAAGTTCTTCCAGACCAACCTGGACCAACCCTGTGTTCATAGAGCTTGCTTTGTGCACGAGGGGGGCACAGTCATGCTAGAGCAGGAAGGGTGCTTCCTCAAACTGTGGCCATAAAGCTGGAAGCACACAATTGTCTAGAATGTGTTTGTATGCTACATGGGTGCAGCTGAAGAAGCTCAACACGTTACGTTTGACCATACAGTTTTTGTTGTCTTTGCACCACCTAGTGTTCACTTGGATCTTCAGTTTTCTCTATCCCTTAGGGACAAGATAAATCATTTTGCTTTAAAATACAAATGCCATAAATTTGCTTACTTGTTTTGTTACATAAGGAAACTGACAAGTGCTACATGAGGAAACAACTGTAAACTGGTGTCATGAAATGTTGTCACTTTGTTTATGCCATCAGACAGAGGAAAGGTGTCCATCTGTATAAATAACTTGTACAGTATAACTGAGTTTATCACTTAGTTTGATAAGTGAGCCAACCATCGCTCCCTGATAAGCACAGGTACCACAGAATTTTTATAGTTCTGAGGAAAAGTATTTGCCCACTTCCCAGCTTTTAAGTTTTCTAACACTAAATTTGATCACATCTTTTTGTCACGTCAAGTATATGGATGGCGTCTGAGACAGAAGAAGCTTGACAACATAGTTGTTTTTTCATAGCTGTGAAAACACAATAGTTTTCTAACTTTAATAAACCTAAGTAATCGGGTAATTAGGACTGGCTGTTCAAATTCATTGAGGCCCAATTTGGGCAACCCCTGTCCAATAAACAATATTTGCAGCAGCTTAAACCCTTATCAGTAAAAGTCAAATAAGAAATGAGACATTCATTCAGGCACATCATGCTATGCTTAGAAGGTGTATTTTTTCCCTTCCATTCTTATATTGCTAGAACCGAAAAAAAATATTACATTAAATTTCATCTTAAGAATCTGTGCATGAGGTTACAGTGCTGTTGTGTCCTGAAGAATGAATTGCGTGTTTTGCGGACGGTTAACAGGCGTGCTGTTTCTCCACAGGGAGCCTACAAGTCGTCCACCATCTGCTACAGCCCAGAGAAAGGCACATGGACGGAGTTGGAGGGTGATGTGGCTGAGCCGCTGGCCGGGCCCGCTTGCGCTACCGTGGTTCTGCCAGCCTGCCTGCCATTCAACAAGTAGCTGCAGCCAACTGCCACCATCACAACATGCACAGGAGCTCAACAGAAGTTCACTTTTTTTACCGGTGTGACAAGTACCTTGGTTATCTGAGATATATATATATTATTCTGCTGCATCAATTTGACTATTTATGTTCAAATCACAGAATGCTCTAAATAGCTTCAAATTTTAATTTTTAACATTAATCTTTCAAAACTAAAGTACAAATCACCAGCCAGACATCTTAGAGTATTGCTGAGCAAATTATAGTGTTAAAGAGCAAAAATTGTACCTTACAATTACATTTAAAAAGTGCTATAAATGTACAGCACTTTGCAAAAGTATTCAGCTGCTCTTTGTGTGTTTCAGATTACAAAATTATGCTGATTTTTTTTTTTGTTGTTGAAAACCTCAGTTTTCAAACTTTAAAACTGTAAATTGTAGGAAATGTCAGTTCAAATTTAGGAGAAAAAACTGAAAATTATTCAGCTTAAGATTGTCCGACTTAGTTTGAAATCACTAATCGGCAACATTTTTGTGGGCTCAGTCCCTTATTTTACTGTGACTTTTACATGCAATGGATACACAGTTATTAATTCCTTCTGCATTTCATGAGTACAGGAGTTAAGGGGAAAAATGTGCAGGGATCTGAATACTTTTGCAAGCCGTTGTGCTGCACTTTCAATTCTGCCCATTAAGCAGTTTTTTCGGACTACCGTACCGTTAATGTAAACATTGAAAAATCTGTCTTATAAAATCAAAAAAGTTGTTACTGATCACTTCCACAGTAGAACTCCATCAGTAATGATTGTATGAAATCCAGTAATATTTCAAAAGCATTATTGAACAGAATTAGTATTACTTGGCATGTACATAAATGGCTGAGTGTAAATAATATATGACAGCTGTTAACTGAACATTTGTGCTTTTATTTCTCGAAAATTATATTTCTATAGACTCATGTTGTTTAACGTAATCGTAGCTATGGCCCCATCGCGGTCCGTTTGCCCCTGAAGCTGTAGTAAAACGATATTTTTAGCAGAGCTGTCAACACATAAGTATAATGTCGTAATTGAACATCTTCAATTGAAAAGCTGATTTTTACAAGGTCAATGTCAATAATATTTCTCCCATTTCAAATACACATGCATTCTACGTGTGAAATGAATAGCAAATCAAACGTTGAGGACTGAACTTTAATCTTAATTTGACCAAAAGTCTTTAACATCCTCCACCGATTACAGCAAAATCTGCTCAATGACACGTCAGCAGTCAGCAGACCATAACTGGACTTCTATCGAACGTTGGTCTTTAACTGTACGATGGTTTTTATCGAATCCATACTCGTTTTTAATTAGCCTAATAATTAGTTATGGAAGTTAGCTGTTAAGAATGCTTTTGTGTTAACCTGTGTTTATTTGAAATATTGATAATTGTATTATTCAAGAGATAATGAAGAGATACCGTATCAATGATTTCTCTGTGATTCCAGGTATTCGTCAAATAACACAACTTTAGCTCACTTTTTAAAAAGTCATATTCTCTTTGCAGAAAAAAAAATGTTTGGTTAAAGATTGCTTCAAAATCTCGAATGTATTTAATCATATTAGATTTGCGTAACACCACAGACAGGACCAGGGAAAGTCACCTCTGTGTGAGCAAGGCGAGGGGGTTTACCTGCTGTCCTCGTGTCACTGAGGTCTCAGAAAAGGCATTGGGTCATAAATTGAATTGGGTCTTTCTGCACCCAGCTGGAACTATGAATTTCCTGGGCTCAGCAAACCAAGACGGTGCGGTAAATAGCTTTGGTGTAGAAATCATTCCACATGAAGTGCTGTACACAGGAGGTCAGGTCCTTCTGCAGACCTCGCTCTGGAGCGTACTGTGTCATGTTATACCTGTCTCTGTTTTCGTTATCTTCAGTTCAAAATGCTTAATTGCTGAGTGGAAAAAAACCAAGATGAACGGGAATTTGGTCGTTTAGGCCCGGAGATCCTCAAAACCGGACCAAAATGCGGTTTTTACTATGGTAACGTAGGACTTGGTCTGGGGGGGGAATAAAATAAAACAGCTTTCACTCAAGCCGTGTAGCGTGGAGTAAAAGACGGGTAGTTGTCATACGTGGAGGACAGGAGCGTTTCAGAACTGGAGAAGGGACATCCCTATGTTGGGAATAACAGTTTTTTTTTTTTTGGAAGATTGCGTCTAAGCAATTATTCACAATTTTGGTGGAGACGGGATGTACATGCATGCTTACAACTTAATAGGCGCTGGTTTCACTTACTCATAAAGGAAGTTGCTTACTGTACAGGGGGTCGTAGTTGTAGAGTTATATTAAAAACAGTCACAATTGTTTTGACTTGTGGTCTTTTTTATATCTCACCTGCTAAGCTTTATGTACAGTACTTGCATGTCTTTGTTCACAGGGTGCTACTGTAATACGGTCAACTTCTCACCTCTGGAAGGGAGAGCCAAGAGATGTGGACTGTTTACAAGGGAAACCCTAACTCTTATAGTACGTGATCCTCTGACTCAAGTTTATTGAAATAAGCAGTTTAGTGTGTGTGATGCCAAATTCCTTCTGTTTTTCTAGGATGCCGGTAAAGTTAGCGGTTGCTGACAGTGAGAATGGGAGGGAGTGGTGTTTAGAGACTGCATTTAGCGAAGTCAGAATCTGCCTTTCCATTTTCATCCATTACAATATCTTCCACATTATTATCATCACTTAAGGTGCAGTTTATGTTGAGAAAAGTTTTTTCCAAGTCAGAGAACAGCCTTTTTCAGTGCTGCTGCATAAAATGCAGAAAAACGGAGGTGATGCCTGTGTGAAAGAAACTGCAATTCCGACAGCTATTGGCATTTTGCATTTCGGTGAAATTCACCCAGTGGATTTCAGTAATTTTCCCTTCTGAACTCAGGTGGTTTGCGCTTCCACACCTCCTTTTTCTAAAAAGCAGAAAGTGCAAACAGATTTGTGAAAAACGTGCTGGATTTCTCACGTTTTCATTTGATTTTGGGTAAAGATTTTGAATGTGACAGACACGTGCGACTTAACCAACCAACAGGAAACGTCCAATAAGGCTGGGCTTTGATTGGGGGTGTCTGTCACCCGGACAGTTTCCGTGGCAACCCGATTCGCGACACTACGTTGAGGGAAGTACGTTTAGCCTTGTGGGATGTTGTGCTAGTGGGAGGCTCCTGCCACTTGAGCACACTTCACCACAATAAAGCTAGAGCCGAGCACCTTCAATGATTTTGATCAGTTACGTTGATAAAATTACTCCTGTAAAATCCATGAGCAACATATATCACCTTGTATGCAATATATTGCTGTTTCACACTATCTGTTGCATATATTTAATTTGCATAACTCACTGTATTTTGGCACCTGGAAAAAAAAAACCCCATATCCTGTAGCTAGAAATGTCTTCAATTTGCTATGCAAGTGGTTACTGAAGTGTACATGGCCCTTTTTGTGCATGAATCAATGCATTTTTCTTCTGTTCAGAAAATCAGAAAGCACCATGAGAGCTTCTGCAATAGTCACAAAGGGATCCATAATAAAGGTAAAATGAGTATTTATACCAACATCACATACCAGAACCTGATGGACACCGCTGTGCAGTTTTAGGTGTATCTCATGCGATTGCTTGTTTCTACGAACTAACATTATTGCTAAATAGACGTTCTGAGAATGAGCTTTTCCAGTTATTCAGTTTCTGCATAAATCATTTTAAAGTATTCTGTGATGACAAGTACATTTTTTTACATAATCGATGCTGAACAACCCACCTTCACAATAAGAAATAACTCCTGGCATTTTTCCGGAATTGCCAGCATTTTTCACTAAAGGTTTGGAAGTGAGCATATTTTTTTTCATGGCCCACATGACCATTTTAGATAAAAGACATCCTTATTTTTTATGGTATTTAAAAAAAAAAAAAAAAAACCATTTGTTTATAATAAACAGCATAATCAGTGGGATTTCTGAAGTTTTAGAAGAGCCTTTTTAACAACCATGATTGTACAGTATCTTTTGGCATCATTTCATGTTTTTATTTTGAGTCGAAGCGGACGGCCACCAGACCGACACTGACCAAGCATGTCCACACTTAGGAAACACAATGCATTGTGTGTTAGTGCACATTTTAACACCTGAAATGGAAAAGGTTTGGTCCACGATTTTTTGAAAAGGGCTGCAAATGTTGGGAAACACCTTGAGGTCCACTGATTTATATTTTGTATTTTTCAGTTCCTGTGTTTCAAAAATGTAATGTGGTCCCGTGTGTCGTCTATGTTGCCCATCACTATAAACTGCAATCTGTCAACCGCTCACCTTGAAAAGGTACTTAATGTTTTGTGACTTATTAACCTGATTTATTTGTATTGTCTTTCAATATATGAAGAGACATGAAATGTCATATTTGAAAAGAGGGTGAATGTAAATTTTGTACAGTGTAGACTGGGCAAATGATGCTTGCTTGCTAAGAAAGAACTTTAAATAAAAGTGCATAAAAACTGATTTTGTTTGCTTATTTTTATAGGCACCAGGCAGAGGTGGGCAGAATACCCAAACACAGTACTCAAGTAAAAGCACTGCTGCTTAAAAGAAATGACTCAAGGAAAAGTAATTGTCCAAAAATTTACTTCAGTAAAAATGAACAAGTATCAAATCAAGCAACTTAAGCACTAAATACAATTTAATACTATGAACCGCTAGCAATGTTAACAGCTACAATACACGGTTGTAACTCATCTTTTCAATAAAGGAAAAATGCTCTGCAAATAGAATATTGCCATTGGACTGATTAAAAATACAAATTAAAAATAAACTATAAAAATAAACCACTAATTACAAATAAAATCATTCAACACAATTAAACTGACCTCTTTGTCCATTGGCTTGTTATATTTGTACACTAAGCCACTTACATTAATTTACCCATTTATACAACAGGTTATCTTCAATAGAGCAATTTATATTAATATTGCATTTAATATTGTATTGATTTACTCATTTTAGGTGACTTGATCATTTTCTAGCTGGTCTGTTGAAGCATCAAATTTATACAAGGGCAAGCATTGGCTTAAGTACAACAGATACAGTCAGTTTCCTACAGGTAGCTAAATTACTTTATTTAGCTTTATAACTAACTTTAAAACTTTTAATAACTTTACTTTTTATCGTAGATCATACTAAATTTTGTTGACATTGATATTTTGGTTAGAAAGAGCACGTTTGGTTACTTAATAAGTGAATTAGTTAGCAAATTGCCACCCAGCTGAAGAATGACAACTTACAGGAACATCAAACTGGGAGTGGCATTCCTGTAGACAGACATTGACATCTTGGCGGCTATGTAGTCAGGAGAACTTTTTGGTTTTATGTCATCCAGCTTTACTCTAAATGTAGACAAATGTGTTTACTCAAAAGTTACACTCAAACTGAGCCAATCTCGCTTCTCTATGCCTGTTAAGTCACTTATGCAATTCTACCCCTTCGTAGGGCCACTTGCAGTTAATGATTCATCAGGCAGCCCATCGCTGACTGCCTAAGCTGCCCTGTGCACTTGACTTTATGTGGAGCACTAACAGGTCAGCTAGCCTCCCTCCTCCCTCAATGCGTTGGCTCTGATGCTACACTGCTTGCTGTAGACGAACATCTTCTCCAACACCCACCTCCACCAACTGCAGCTTTGTTAAGTGCACTTCCAAGTCTATCTCACTTCTTTCTATTTTGTAGTGAAATGTCAGGCAAATGGAAGCTGTTTTGTTCACCTCAGTGCCGAACAGAAGGGAGAGGTTTGTGTGTATCTCACAATTTTTGGCAGGCAGTTCGATCAGACTATTAGCCAAGAATTCGGTAGGCAACTTTCGCACTGACAAGCTAAAATGGATGCAGTACTATATTGAGTCTTTTAAACAAAATTAGGATATCTGAAATGATGTAAGATTTTTCAGTCTGTAACAGGCTCTAAATATGATATTTTGAGCTATTTTTGTAGCGTAAAAGATCGCTATTACAATTTGCCTATATCCTTGCAGCTGCAATATTTTGGAATTCCTTATTTAGGAAATAAATTGACTGCAAAGAGTTTATATGATACCTAAAAAGTTTTTTTGTCACTAATAGGTGTAGCAACCCCAGCTGAATGATCGTCAACTCATGAACTGACGATTAATGAAATTTTTAATAGCGTAGCGTTCCTGAATTGACCATAAGAGCGGTATAGAAAAAAATGCTCTTATACCTTAAACATAAAAAACAATAAAAGTCAGTTATCATTGTACGATATCACAACTTCCACATCGATTACACCAAACCGTCATGGTTAATTCCCTATTAAACCACAAGGTGGATATCTAGACTGTAATATTACTTATCCTAAGCATGCATACATAAACGTATGAGCATGCAAAAATATAAGCTAAACAAATCAGCATTACCAAATAAAATAATTTCAAATTCATCTGTACACTTTTATTACCCAACAAAAAGGGAATAACGGGTTACGCGGCAAATATACACAATACACATTTAAACAAAAAACGTATCAATAACAGAAACACATCTTAAACAAATGCACAAACTTACATATATATGATATAAGAAAAGTTATCATGTTCATCCTTTCGGCCAGGTTGAGAATTATTTTACTCTTCTGGGCGGAATTCTGCTCTCCTAGAACCAAACCGAACGCTTTCCCGCCTTTTCTTCTGACATGCGCAGTAGATAAATTAATGGCGACGTCAAAATAAGTACAGTAATCAAACCGCTGGGCATTTCCGGAGAATTTTAAAGAAATAAAGAGATGAATGACAGCTTCAAAATAACCTGAACCTCAACAGAATTTTGTGCAACGTTTTAAAGTTAACATAGATGATAACTGTGTTTTTGGTGAAAATAGCCCTGAAACAATTCCGGATCTATTCTGGCTTTGCTGTGGTGTAAAAAATGGCCTGAATTGCAAACATGCATTAAAAAAATCCAACATGTATCCTTGACAATGCGTAAAAATATATGTACTCCTGTTGGTACGATATTTTATGTTACTGTTAAAATTAAATTTAATTTAAAAAAAATGTTTGGAGTAAAGATCCGTACTGGCAAGAGGGACTGTTAAGGGGGGGTGCTTCATACTCAGTACAGTCATCATGATCATCATGCGGAGCTGCAACATGAACAAGAAAATGCAAAATGTGGGTTAATATAAATAATTTATTGAATCTGTACAATGTGAAAACGTGAACATTTAGGCGACATTATATATATGAGAAAAGTGGCTCTGCACACATTACTGACCTAGGATTAATAAAATTTGCTGATATATATATATATATTATGTTATTACTTTACCCCTTCCCACGCGTCCACTCTGTGGCACTAAGAATAATTCTCCACTAAATGCAAACACTTTAATGGTAAAACAGTTTGGTGACGTATAATGTGTTGTTGCTATTTGACTTTCCACTTTCAGACCCGGTAACTCAGCTGATAATATGTAAATATATTGGAATATATTATTTATGGCGTATATGTGCGCGCCTGAGAGAGCCGAACTCGGGCTGAGCTGCTGGTCTGGAGCGGCGGTGTGGCGCGGTGCGCGATGCACGCGCAGAGACTCCGCCTTACGTCATCGGCAGAGGCGCCCCCGCTCAATGGGGAGGCGCGGCTCTCCAAGAGGCGAAGCGCTCGACGCGGAGGGCGAGCGACCCCCCGAATGTCTCCGTTTTAGCAGTTTTTGCGGGATCGTCGCCTTGCGGAGAGCAGCAAGAACATGCGGACGCGGCCCTCCGCGGCGTTCCCCTCCACAAGCTGGTGAGTAGCGCGCCATCGGCGACTCGTGACCTTAACGCCGGAGCCGCGTAGCAGGTAGATGCGGTTTCGCGCGCGCGCGCACCGCACGGTGTGTGTGTGCGCGCGCGCGCGCGCGCGGGCTGCGGCAGCTTCGTGCGCCGCGTCGGATTGAAAGCAAAAAACAAACAAAACAAAAAAAATAATAATAAAAAAACCAAACCCGACTGAGGAGAATTCCCTTCGGGGACGACGATGCGGGCACAAAGAAGCCGCGTTTCTTCGCTCAGTTTTGGCCGTTTTCGGCCCTCACGTGACCGACAATGCGGGAGCCCGGCGCTCTCGCCCGCGCGCGCCGCGCTAACAGGTTCCCGCAAACGGCCTCGCGCACCTGGCGCGGTGCGCGCGTCCCGGCGCGCACACCAGCGAGCGGGCGGCTCCGTCGTCCGAACGGCGACGCCATTACGTCATTCCGTGGGGGTGTTCACGCCGAGAGACGAGGTCCTTTGACGCGGCGCATAGGCTTGAATGCACCGCGCCTTTATGCGCCCAAAATCGACATTTTCGCCTTTAGCTTCATCCTCGTCGGTGCAGCTCTTTCCACCTCAGCGACTAAAAGCCGAATTTGGACCGTCTTGGCCGGGCCTCCTGCTCTCCAGACGTTTTAAATGGACACCGGTGACATGGGCTGCTGGGCTGCATTGAAAACAAAGCGGTGTCCATATGTGCCAGCCTATGTTTGGTCACACAACGTCTTAAAACTGCGAAGAAACCTTTCGTGTCTTCTGCTCTGCAAGCTCCTTTAATATTTTGCCACAAAAAAAAGTGGTTTTAATCTGCATTCCTCTTGTTGGCAGACGGAAGATTCATAAATACAGTGGTTGCATACTGCCTCATCTGAAGGGCCTTGCGTATTTTTCGAAGGCTTGAGGTGGCAAACCTGGTTCTGCGCCCTGCGCGGTGCCAGACCCCTTTGGCTCCAATATGTCCGGCCCGGTTTTCATGCTTCCTTTTTTCCAGCAGTAGCCAAGTGACAGGTAAACTTTTTTCCCCGGCAACACTCTAAAATGGCCGAATGAGAACAGCAGACACTAGCGTGCAGCAAACTCACAGATGTACAAACATTGCTTTTTTCTCCCTGAGAGACAGTGAGAGTACAAAGTGTGGGAAGAGGCGACGGACCCCTCGCTGTACAGTTCACCTGTGTACGCCACTAAACACTGTAGGGCAGGTAAGGTCCGCTGCTCCCTCGCGCAATCCTGGTGAAACGCGTACTCCTTAACAGCGCTGTACACAATGTTGTATTCAACAGTACCTGTGTCATTTCAAAGTGTCTGCTAAATAAATCACTAGAAATATATCACTGCAGCGTTAAAAGTTTATTCTGAGCAAATATGTAGATATAACCCCGTATTAGGAGCAAACAACGAAACCAGCGATGCCAATTTTCATATTTTACTTTTTCAGATCGGTGTACAGTTGTTCAAAGAAGAGCTTGCTTGGTTGTCAGAAGCGTGTTTACTGTTGTAGTCTCTGTAATGTCCACCGCATCCCGGTTTGCATAAATGTTTGCCCCGCTGACGTGCCTTATTTTATATGTTTAGATTAATACATTTTAATGATATCTTTATTGAATGAAACACTGCTCCGACTAAACAAAATCTCACAGCAGAGGATTCGGATGCACGAAACTCATTTGTTGAAGCACAGCAGGTGTGTTTACCTTGCAATGGAGCGGCATCCCATCTAGAGTGGATCATGAGGTGCCCTGAGGTTCCAGGACAGGGTGGGGGCTACAATCCAGAACCTGGGCAAAGCAGTCAACAATTAAAGTGTTCAATACTTTATCATAGGACATTTAACCTGGTAACTACCTGCAGAAATGACGTCAGAATAGAAAAATAGGTAGATAAATCATTATTTGGTTGCTTAGAAATTTCTAGTAGGAAAATGTGTCGTAAAAGATGAGTTTTGAGTCCCTTCTAGAATGCTGAAATGTTTTTTATATATTTTTGTTTTGTTTTCTGTGTGCATTTGCCATTATTAAACATATAACTAATATATTTTGTATTGTGCATGCACATTTTTCAAGCTCCGTTAATGTAGTTTGCAGTATTAATGATGTCTTATAGCTGTGTTTTATTAAAGTCCATTTCTCAAAAAACACAGTTGGGGTGTAATCCAGGTGTTGGGGTATTTGTAGACAATGGTTTCTAGGGCTGTTTTCATCATTACGCTGTCGTTTTGGAGTACAGTATGTTTTGTAATGGAGTATTTTTCAAAGTGGAAGTGTGTCATTTTCTTTGATGGAGTGTGTTTAAATGTAACCAAAGTTTAGTGTACTGTTTCTGGCTTAGATATTTCTGGAAATTGAGGAATTAACAGGCGAGGTGTGGCCAAACAGTCAAATAGAATGCAGCTAAGTTTACTATGAGAAAGTAGTTCATTAAGCATTATTGATTTAGTTCTGTATTTTCCTCTTTTGCTCATCATATTCATCTTAAAGCCCTGTGGCTATGGCACTTGTTTCTATTGCAATGGCTGCAGATCACTCATAATGTGCAGAAAACAGTCCACCGACTGGCTCAGAAATTATTTCACACTGTTGGTAATAGGAGCTAAACTGCAAGAATGCAATAATGGCCTTTTTTGCAATGCAGTCCCATACAATTTCTGAGGAGAGGAATCTGCTCTGGGATATAAAATTAACTAAAACCTTCAGGGAAATTTGATTTCGTCAGCTGAAGTGTGTTGCTTATATAGAATAGGAAAAGGAATTCAACTTACATCTACAAATGAGAACTGCATAAAATTATTGTGCCTTTGTGGAAGAATCAAGATTCTTTTTCTAACGGTGTCAGGTCTGGAGAAGGATATACAATAAACTTATTTTGTAGAAAACCTTTAAGTCCATATACTTGTACTCCTACATGCAAGCATCCAGTTGATGAATTTTCGAAGGTACGAATGATCCGATTTATTTATTTATTTTTTAAAGTATTTTCTTCAGCTTGAAGAAGGTACTTGGTAGACCACAGCAGCCCGCATGACACAGGGAAGGGGCGACCAAGTTAGCATCCACGGTTTGCTTTGTTGGATTATTTTGCCTAATGAGAGTTAAATAATATCATGGAAATTGGCAGATTGCATAATGAGAAGCGCAGCAAATGGAGAACGATCAAATGGATTGGCTGATGTTTACAGCAACCCTTGGGAGCAGATGTACTTGTTTGGTGCTACCGTCTACGTAGAGGGAGCAGATGTACGTGTTTAGTGCTACCCTCACAGATATCCACCCTGATGGCTCAGCACTGTACACGGCACCTTCCCATATGGTTAGCTTCATTCTGATGAAACATCTTCACGGGGTGAGAGATCGACAGACATAACACAACAACATAAGCCAGAGACACAGTGATGCCAATCCAAACAGGAAGTCTGCTAAAGGAAGCTATTTAGTTCCTTCTCCTCTTCTGTTCGCCATCATTCAAAACAAACAAGTTGAGGTAGATTTCTGTTATTTTAGACATTTTTGTTCTCATGAAATCAATGCCATGTTGATGACCGACTCTGCAAAAGAGGAGACTCTTGCTACAGTCCTAGCCTGTACTGCAGACAATTTTGGAACGATGCACTGTTGGAAGAACGAATATATTCAGCATGTCCAGGAGCCCAAGGGTTCAATTTATCAACAGCGTGAAACCAAAGTGTATGTTTGGATGTGTACAACACGTGTGCAGTGACTGACAAGCAGCAGTATGGCCAGGTTGTGGCGGTACCATGCGAAGCCAAGTTTGTGCATTTTACCCAGCTGGTTACTGGGAAATGACAAATGGTACTGATGCTGCCAGTTGGTACGATGGTTCCAGCATGAGGCCTCAGGGCACTTAACAGAGAAGAGAGCACAGATATAAGAGTTCACGCCAGTAATATAGCCCACCAAGTATGTAGAGTTTAGGATTAAAATGTGTACGGTCATGGAGGACAGGGAAGTGCACCAGTCAGCAGCTGAATACATAGGCAAATACAAATAAATAGCAAGAATAAGTGAACAAATAATGTAAATAAATAATGTGATTCCTTTTTAGTAGGTATGTCATCTGTGCCATAAGGTTACAAAACAATTTATAAAATCCTTTATACAAAATAAACCTTGTCTTGTGCATACAACGTGAAATACAAACATTATTACTAATATTGCTAGTATTACTAATAGAGGTGTAACAAAAAACTATGAAGTAGTTAGGCCATTGTGTCTATATTTGAGTGTAAATGTTATCAGATTCTTAAAGTAAATTTATTTTGCTTTTTTTTTTGGATGTGGTCTTCTATGGTCTTACAGTTGGAAATGCTGACATTCTCTTTGTTGATGCACCAATATTTAGCTTTTTATCTGTAGCAACAGGTAAGCTGTTGCTCTGTATGCTTTTCTGTGTTAATTTTTCTCAAGGTCTTATTTTTGACCTGTTGAAGGTTCTCCTTTCCCTGTTGCAAAGCTTGCTTGCTGTTTGGGCTTTTTCCACAGACTCTTTCAGCTGTACCTAGTATGGTTTAACTAATCGTGCTGATAGGTTAACTGTTATGATATAGTTTGAATTTTAGTGTAACTTGAGATGAAAATAAAACATGCTACAAAGGATTTTTATTTACGATGGTTATATTGCAGAATTTTACGTAGTCTTGCCTGTAAATAAATCAAGGGACATCTGAAATAAAAGAAGGCTGAAAGTAGTCAGAAGGTGACAATCACTGGACAAATCGATATGTTTGGATTTGAATGCTATTTTGTGGGGATTTTTTGGTCATTTTTAATATGTTTAAAGTTTTGAACTATAAGAAAGTGGTACAGTGTAATGGACAAGAATTATTGATGATGGACAAAACCAGAACTTTCTTTTTATAGCTTTTACTGCTATTATTAATAAATGGAGGAACATATTCATTGTTAAACTTGTATTGATAGTAACTTAAGGGTAAAAGTAGACTGTAGAATTACAAACTGAGTTACAAACTTGTGGTTGCAGATGAAATTGTAAATGCCTCGTATAAACATTTTTATACATTTGGCCTGCATTTAAAAAATGAGGAAGTGCCTCTAGTATGTCTTTAGCAATTACACTGAAAAGCAGAAACAAAATCTGAATGCTTTTGGCAGAAAGAAAATATTTAACAGTACAAATCAACAAGTGGGACAAATGTGAATTTTGTCAGCTGCCTTGTTTCCAGCCATCTGCTAAGTAATACTTTGACAATACGAACAGTGAACACTTACACAGCTGAAACTATGCAGGCAGCTGTGCTTTCCATCAGAGTTGATCCTCTGCCATATCAATCAGCAGGATATGAACGTAACCTTGCATCCTCCAGAGGCGTAAGAAATAGACGTGAATTATCGATGAAGGACAAGCACAGCTTTCACGTTCCAGGTTGAAGGTATTTACGTGAATTTGGGTAATAGATAAAGGTTCTCGTATCAGGTTTTTATTCGGGCCGATGTGTTATACATCAAAGGCAGTCCGGTCAGTTTAGGTGAAATTTGTGACGTTGTTGATGCTGACGCTTGAGAATTATGCAGACGTGGCTAAGTCATTGCCAAAAGTGAGAGAGAAGTGTAATTTGTGAAGGAATTATGAATCCTTTCCTGTGTTATATATTCGGCATGGGTTATAAGGGGGCCCCCGCATTCTGCTGGAGATTGGTAGGCAGACGCACGGTGTGACGTGCGCTGGGTGCTGGGTGAGCGCCAGGGTGGGTGCTGGGAAGCTTGTGGGTTGAGTCACACTCGCACTGGAGGGGCATATGAAAGGCACACAAGGAATGTGGAGTATCTCGCAGCAGGATAAAGATAGAGGCAAGTGAATGTCCAGCCAGTTTCTAATTTTACATCTGCTGCTGCCCAGAGAGTAGTGGCTTGAACACCACGGTGCTGCGGGGTTACGCTTGGACTCGCTGAGGAACACAGACGTGCCGAGAAGGCCTGAGGATGGTGCACTCCGAAGGGTACGTTGCTGGAGGAAAAGCTCTGCAATGATTCCTTTTGCAGTCAAAAGGCCTCGAACAGATTAATGGATGTCATTTGCAGAGTAACCGAATGAGATTTCAGTTTGACTTGAACAGCCGCATTTAAGGAACAGTAAATAAGTTGGGTTTTTGGACAAAGCGTTGCTGTCATGTCGGTTAGTGGAACTGGATGCTTAGATAAGTTGATCTGTATAATGAAATTGTTTTACTGAAATAGATTTTTTAATTGATTTTTTTTGGTCAGAATATTTGTATGCTGCAACAGTGTTGCTGTTTCAGTGCAGAGGATTTGTTGATGGCCATTTTGTGTCCAGGTAGTCCTTTGTATACAGTTTTCCTTTCTGGACTGTAAGTCCTATAATTGGATTATGAATCACCTGCCAGTCATTTATTATTATTATTTTATTTATTTATTTATTTATTTATTTATTTATTTATTAAACAAAGAGCCTACATCAGGGTTAATGGAATTCACAATGGTCATTTAGCTGTCAGAGATAAAAGTTTTGTGACAGGTGTCATGAAGTCCCCTTGAGCTGCCTCTTTTTATAGGTGTTGGGTTCATCACCAAACTGTTTTACTGTTAAAGTGCTTGTCACAGTTAGTGCATACGCATTGTTAGTACGGGTAGACAGGCAGACGCCACAGAGGATGAAGTGCACCAGTCTTGAAAAAAGTGGAAAGGAGAAAAAAAACAAAATATACGTCACCAAATCACCAACCTTTATTACCCTTATGGATGCCAGCCCTAGTAACTTGCACGCAGTAATAACAAATTGTATATCACCAAGATTTACTGCTTTTCAACTTTTTGAATTTAGTTCATGTGCAGGGGGGAATGTGCCAGTGTAGTGGATGTATGCTTTATGTGTGACATTGCTACTCCTGCTTCTCCAAGTCTTGAAATAGCAAGCAGCCTTTTTGGAGTTTAAAGAACTTGAATACCTGACGTAGGACGAGAAGTAAATGTGTGCCAGGTTTCGGATCTGTGGCTTGAAAAAGAAAGCCGTGTATACAGAACAAACAGAGACTTGGTTTTATAGATATAGAGATGTAAATAAATAGTAATAAATACAAGTCATTATGAAGTAAACATGGAATATGCTATATATGTGTAAAAGACTGATCATTGGACTAATACAAGATACTGTTAAAAATAAATAAATATTGCAGTAACAAAATTATGTTCAAGTTCTAAGTTGAACCTTCATTTAAAAATCTCAACCCAATTTTTTACACTGAATACGAAATAGTAATTGTAATTAGAATAACTCTGAAAATACATATATTGTGTCTTACAACAGCAGCTTCATTTAGTAACTGTTACAGAGGCTTGCAGAAGGTTTCATATTAGCAATTAAAGTAGCTCTTTATAGTCTGTACATTTTATAAGTTCATGGTAATCTCCTTGGCTGAGCGTGCTGTGACTGTTTAAGGCTCCTCTGGTTACTATTTGGCGTACATATGTTGATGAAGGGAGGAGAGGGTGGAGCGTGGTAGTGTAGTGCAGGGACACAGAGTGCCGGGAATGGAAAGGGGATCTTACAGAAGAGTTAATGGAAACGCAAGGATACGCACAGTGAAGAACCTGGAAAGTGGTGTGGAGGAGGGAGGAATGAATGAGGGTAAAGGAGGAAGGAGTAGAGAGTGAAGTGTGAAGAGGTTGCTGCTGGAAAGGGCAAGCAGAGAAGTCCATGTCAGTTTTTTTTTTTTAGTATCAGAATTTGAATATTTTGATCTGCTGTCTCATCCCCCTGGCCCACAGTATTTGTAGAATCCCTCCCTGCATATTAATTATTCTTTTTCTGAATACAACTGCTCTACAATCACACCAGATGGTGTTTGGAAATAACAAATCACATATTTTTAGATACCTGTTTGTATTTGGAAAATATTTTCCACTGTATTCCATATATTCTTGCTTAATTAGTTTTCCTAAGTCCAGTGTGCCCAAGTACCATTTACAGGTTGCTTTGCATTTATGTCTGAACATTCTTATGTTCCTTAAGTGCGCTATAAATTATCTTTAAATTCGACTTACAATGTAATACTTAATCCAACTTAAACCAATGTTGGTTATGCAGAGCACAAATTAAAATTGTGTGTTGTTTTCAAGGACTGGCTGAGGTTATAACAATCTTTGTAAAAAATATTTCACATCAAATGACTGTAAAACAGTGAAAAATTAGTATGTTTTAAAATTGGCTCCCCTATGATATATTAGCTAAAATGCAGTATTTTGCTCTGCTAACAAGTTCTGCTATGTCAGCTGATATTAGTCAATCTGTGAGCTTCCTGCTGCTTGTTCTGCAGAGGTTTGTGGCAGTTGCAGGCTGTATTTTGCTTTGTTGTTATATTGTTCATAGTTCTTATAATTAATATATCGTTATTAATTTGATATTTAGAGGGACGCTACCTCATTAAAAAAGGTACAACACTGTTATAAAAGTGGTACGTACATTCTATTTTTCACATATAGTATAGTCAAGACACAGTCCTTTTTCTACTAAAATGTTTTTCTTAAGTATTAGCACTCCATTCTATTCTTTTTATTCTAAGTTCTTAGTGATACAAATCATTTGAATCACTGATTATGAATTTATAGTAAATCCTGTTTCTTAACTAGCTATTTTGTACAAAAAACTTAATTTTAACTAATTGCAATGTATTTGAATTAAACTAATTCTTTTCAGATTATTCAAAAGTAAACTGAAACAAAAAATAATATTCTTCTTTCGGCTGCTCCCGTTAGGGGTCGCCACAGCGGGTCAATTCCTCCACTCTTGTACATCACCCTGTGTTCCTCCCTCTTCTTAAAATACGTGTTTACCACAGCCATGTCCATCCTTTTTGCAAAATCCACTATCATCTGACCTTCTGCGTTCCTCTCCTTGACACCATACCTACCCATCACCTCCTCATCTCCTTTGTTCCCTTCACCAACATGCCTATTGAAATCCGCTCCAATCACCACTCTCTCTCCCTCGGGTACACTCTTCACCACTTTATCCATATCACTCCAGAATTCTTCTTTCTCATCCATCTCACACCCAACTTGCGGGGCATATGCACTAACAACATTCATCATCACACCATCAATTTCCAGTTTCATAATCATCACTCTGTCAGACACTTGACATACTGTTCCTTCAGGATAACCCCTACCCCGTTTCTCCTCCCATCCACACCATGGTAAAACAGTTTAAACCCCCCTCAGATGCACCTAGCCTCACTCCCCTTCCATTTGGTTTCTTGCACACACAATATATCAACCTTCCTTCTCTCCATCATATCAGCAAGCTCTCTCCCTTCACCAGTCATACTACCAACATTCAAAGTTCCTACCCTCACGTCCACTCTCTTAACCTTCCTCCTCTCCTCCTTCCTCTGGACATGCTTTCCTTCTCTTTTCCTTCGGCCTCTTCTCCTTCTTCGGCCAACAGTACTCCAATTTCCGCCAGCACCCTGTCGGCTAGCAGTGCTGGTGGCGGTCGCTGTTAACCCGGGGCTCGACCGATCCAGTATGGAAATTTGTATTTTTGTCCGCATATTTGGTTTGGCAAATTTTTACGCCGGATGCCCTTCCTGACACAACCCTCTCCATTTATCCGGGCTTGGGACCGGCACAAAGAAATACACTAGTTTGTGCATCCCCTTGTGGCTGGATTAAAAAAAAATATATATTCTTCTAATCTTTTTTAAAGAATTGGTATTTTCTTTTATCAAGGCGCCATTAGATAGATTTAAAAATATAGCTGGAACATAGCTAATATTGCAAATGGCTATTACTGCTTGAAATTATGGATTTATAATTTGTTATTCACATATGACTGCAGAGCCCCATTTTCAGCAGCCATTTTGCCAGTGTCCTACTGGTAAACTCTTAGCTCATCCTTAATTAATCATATTTAGATGACAATGGGTTATTACAGAAACCTTTGTAATTGCGTTAGTGCAGCTGAAATACGTTATTCTGTTAAAAAAGACAGTAAATTATCTTTCCTTGGGTTGCAAGGCACTAGCATTCCAAAAGTTCATTTTGGGGTTCAGAGATGGCCAAAATGAAACAGATTGCTCAAGAAGAACCTTAGTCTTTAGTTGTTCTGTCAAGTGAAGGTTATTCCATGCGTCAGATTGCCAAGAAACTGAAGGTTTCATATAAAGGTGTCCACTACTGCTTCAGAGAAGAGAGCAAACGGGATGTAACCAGTAGAGAAAAGATGCTGAAGGTGTAAGTGCACAACTGCACAAGAGGAGAAGAACATCAGTATCTGTGGTTTGAGAAACAGATGCCTTACAGCTCTACGGTAGGCTGCTGCCTTATATATTACACGTAAGCAAATACCAGTGTCAACTGGGTGAAAAGATGACTTCAAGATGTTGGCTTTGAGGGTAAAGTTTCAAATAAAAACCCATATCTGAAACTGGTAAATAAAAAAGGCTAAAATCAGGCAAAAGAACACAGACATTGGATGGTGAATGACTGGAAAAGAGTATTATGGATGGATGAGTGTGATGGATGATATTATTCAAATTTATGAAGCAGATCAGAGATCGTAAGAGAAGTGGGCCTGAGATCCAGTAATTGCATGGAAAAAGATTCACTGTAGTATTATAAAGGTTTGTGGCCAGGTGATCCCACCATAAGAAGAATGAATTGTACCAGTTTGTCGTAGATGGAGACAATTGTGAATGGTCATGCTGACAGTGCTTTTGGCTACCTCAACCCATGCTGTTATGTTGGAAGGAGAGAGGCTTGGGATGGAAGAGAAAATGGGAATACATCAAACATCCAGGGTGTAATGCATAAAGAGTAACATTGGCAGAATTTGGTGCATTTTAAGCCAGAGAATCCTGTCCCTACGGAGGGCAGAGTGCTATAGGAGGAGGAAAGAGCGGATCAGAAAATAGGCAGCTTGTATAGCAGATCCTTTTGGCTTCATTGGATGCTGCTGAAGAAGAAGCACGGTGGGCAGCTGCTCTTCTCAAAGAAGCAAGTTGACAGCTACCTTCAAACATTAGGAGCTGGAATAGTGCAGTGCCTTAATAGAGCTGCATGATAAGGATGAGCCTACTTGGAAGGAGGTGTAAGAGGCTGTGAGGAAGACAAGCTCAGCCCCAAGCGAAGTACACTATATGTAAGATATATTAAGCATTGTCTAGTGCTGTTGCATCGGCTCTGGAGAATACTAATATTCAACTGGAGGAGGAGCACAGCTCTGTTTTGGAGAGGGTGTGCTGAAGTGGTGTGAACCCCCTAAAGAAGAACATTCTGAAAGGAATGATCAGTTAAGAGTTATCTTTTCAGTGTAGAAAGCAACTTATGCATCAGCAGTGTTGCTCAGTGCCTCACAACATACCTTCTTGGTAATGCAAATATTGATGTGTTTTGCTAGAAAGGTGGAGATGATCTCCTGGGGTGCAAGGATGCTTATACCATACTGATGTGCTGATCCTGTTGATCAGAGACACTTGTGAGAGCAAGGAAGACCTGGCAGTGTTATGGCTAGATCTTATAAATGCCAGCGGCCTAACTTCACATAAATTTTTGGAGGTGACATTAGAGTGGCGCCACATCTCAAGTAGGATTCAGGTTACTGCAGTGACACCAGGATAAGGAGGAGTCACACCTGGAGAAGGGGACTGTTGCTGGCCGTACTATCTCCATTATCCTTTTTACGCTTGCCATGAACACGCTTGTGAATTTGGCAGTAGTTAAGTGTAGCGCTCCATACACCACAATGGGTATCAGGCGACCATGCTTCAAATGCTTCATGGATGACTTAACAGTGACCACGTTGTTTGTCTCAGGTTATAAGTGGATATTGCAAGAGTTTGCTAGGCTTATCACGTGGTATAGAATGAGTTTCATCTCGATGAGTGTAGATTAAGAAAGGTGAGCCGTGTTTTCAAAGTAACACAACCTGGACGTAGCCTGGGCTGTGATCAACCCTGGTTGAATTCCTTGGGCATGGCAGCTTGATGTATAAAGAGCCAAAACACTCAGTGACCCCCTAGGTTACATCACTGATTATGTGTCAAATTGCACTGCAAAATGTCTGATATAAATTTTCTCCCCCCCCAGTAAGAATGACTTTAATTTCTAAGGTGTCTGTGTTGAAGGATCCACAGCTGTTTTTACATTAAGGGATGTTTTTAAGGGACATGATGAATGTAGTTTTATAGTCCAGTGCCCAGTCTGTCCAGAATAGACTCAACTGTCACAATTCTGACCAGGATAAAACAGATGAGGGTAATGGCTAGACAGAAATATATATGAATGATTTTATATATTGTGCTAAGTTGTTGAACTTTTCTTTCACGTTATTTTTATTTATTTTTTTTTAATACTGCAACTTTTTTTTTAGTGTAAACTTCACAAACTTGCCCCATGAACAAGAATGATTTCCAGTGTAACTAAAACAACATGTGTTCATATGCACCGTGTGCGTTATTGTACTGCTTTGTTGCCCTTCTGTTTTCATATATACACACACACACACCATATACTTCTCACAGTACTCCTCCCTCTTGCAATGCCATACATTTTGGGCACCATCAGATGCAAAAGGATTGATTTGGGTCTCCTCAGACAACAGAACAGATTGTCAAAAGTCTTCACCTTTCTTCATATGGGTCTTGGCAAAGTCTAAATGGGCTTTCTTGTGCTTTGGCTTCAGCAGTGGCTTCCTGTGTGGACAACAAACATGGATTCTACTTCTGTGCAAGATGCGTTTTACTGTATGAGATGAAAGGGTTGCTCCAGTCTTGCTTTCCACGAATTTTGCCAACTCTGAGGCACTTGCTTTGCAATTCTCCTGCACTTTTTATCAGCAAAAAATGCTCATCACAAGGTCACAGCCTAAATGTTTCAGGGTGTTTCTCACAAGTCCATACTTTTTGACTTACTGTATCACTTTTGCTACTTTATTTTGGTTTATTGAGAGGGATTTGTTATTCTTTCTCTACCCTTGTCCTGCACTGTGCAATGAAATAATTCTTCTTCTTAAGTCTCCAGACAATTCTCCCCCATGTAGTGCCATTGGCAGCATTCAATCTGAGAAGCATTCAATAGATCAAGTTTAGCATTAACATGTTTCATTGGTAACAGATAAACCAGTGCTGACGTGCTACCATGAAATAGAAACCCCAAATATTTCTTGCTGTTCAAGAGAGAGAAAAAATTTTTGCTTACTAATTTATGCTTTTCTCTGTCTCTGGACTTTTATATCTAGTGGAGGAAAGCAGTGACAGCCATGCTGTTTTTTGATTGTTTAGAATCTCAATTGAAAGCAGTTGTCTTTGGAATAAAAAGGTGACAGCACTCTCAGACTTAGTAAATAAATTGAGTTTGCACAAATCTATTTAACAAGTAGGGTGGTAAGGTTGCTCAGCAAGTAGCACCTGTGCTGTTAAGGCAGGCAAGGTGCAAGTTTCAATCCGGCTTAGTGTGTGTGGAGTTTGCATGTTCTTCCTGTGTCTGTATGGGTTTCACCTGGGTGCTCTGGTTTCCTCCCATGGTCCAAAAACATGTATTTTAGGTTAATTGGTCTCTCTAAATTGCCCATAGTCTCTGCATGTGTGGGCACCCTGCAGTGGACTAGTCCCCCATCCATGGTGCAGTTTCATAGCCTGGTGCTGATTCTGGGATATAGGCTCCAGACCACCACAACCCTCCTCAGGATGAAACATTTTATGATGATGGATTGGTGGAGTTTGCTGTTTATTCTGTTTTTCCTAACTGATTCACAGTTTCAATATACAGTTTTTTACTCGGCTTTATCGTGTTTCAATTTTAGAAGCACAATGTTGCAGTAGAATTTAAATATTTTCATTTACTATGTGTAAAATCATATTTTAATAATTATGGTTTGAGTTGGCAAAAAAGTGTTTTTTTTTTTTTTAAACCAGACTTAAACTGTTTCCTGTACTGCTGCAGGGGATGGTGGTGGTTTTATTTATTCAGTAGGGCTATGTTGCTGTTAGAGATAGAAAAGGTAAATGCAAATGATCATTAGTGGACTGGCGGTGATTCGCTGTTAGTGCTGATTATGCAGAAATCCCCTGTAATAACACCAGCACATTCCTCTTGTCAAGTGTTAACAACCGTATTATATCTTTGTCTAAACAGGGCTGGACGGTCTAGTGAACTTGTTTTTCTGCCATCCACATGGCTTAGTCACGTAGACCTTACTCTGTCGGAACACACAAACACCACAGGCCCTCAGAACCAGTTTCAAAAATCAAAATCAATGTGAAATGACTATGCTTAATTTGCCAAATTTGGACGAATCGTGGATATGAATGCCAGCACCAGATAATAAAATATGCACAGTACAATTTGTTGGTAATTCATTCATAATCCATATTCTAAATTAATGTTGTTTGGTTTGATCAGGGAAATGTGAGCAACAAACATACCACAGGAGTACTGTTGTAGGGAAAAACATATTTAGTCTGTTTTTTGACAATGATGCATCTGATTTGACCCTCAGGGGCTTTGAGGACTTATGCAGTTTTTGGCAGAGTGTGGAAAGTTTGATGCAGAGTTGTGTGGAGTGATGAATCACGGATTGAGTTGTACAGTGATGCTCCAGAGAGACATCTTTGAAGATCTGGTAAGAAATATAATAGCAAGTGCAGTTCAACAGCTTGAAGTTAAGCAGTTACAATCCTCTGCAGTGAATGCTTGAAGAGTTTATATTGCTTGCACATTGCACATTCAAACAGTGTACAGTTTGTTCAATTAGCAATCATACTATAGTCAGCGGAATTTGGCCAATCTGAATACATGGACTGGTGCCATTATGAGAAGCTGAGTTGTCATCTCAAGTTGCCTAGGACCCCCCCCTAATTTTATTAGTTGGTCATACTAAGATCACATTGCTAAAATGAGTTAAGATTAATATAATAAATACTACTGGAGTTATTTACCCTTTATATACAGTATACTAAAATCAACCATATGTTGTCACTACTTGAAGATTGTCCTTTTTATTTTTGTCTGCATGCTATAGGGAGTTGAAAGCAATGCATCTGCAGACATTCACCTGGTACTGCATATCGCTGATTTCCTGTAGCTAATGCAAAGTCATTGGTGCAAAGTGATATTACATGACATTGCTCAACTGTTTTGCTTCTCTTTGCTAACTTTCCTTGCATTTCCTTGCAAAATGCACAGCAGTGGTTTTCAATACAAACAAAGAAAACAGCCTTTTGTCTTCTCCATGGCCACTAGAATGACCATCATTCTCCAGTGCTCTTTTGTAACCGGTGCTGTGCATAGAGTGATACATGTGCTGGGGTTCAGTCCTTCACTACTCAAGTTTGGAGGAAGCTCATCTCCCTGCAGTCTGCAGCCATCTCTTTTGTGTCCCTTGAGGGGCTCCCCACTCCATGTTTGTGGGCATGCATCAAAGGCTGCTTTGTTTCTGGCAGGAGTGGCCTGCTTTCTCAGGTTTGCAATGCAGAAGTCCACAGAGAACCATTGTGACAAACTGGAAAGTAACCCATCTGTTGGTTTCTGCTCTGCAATCACTATTGTTGCTGTTATCAAATGAAGGCAGTTTTTTCACAGCCATTGTTATCTTTTACTTTTTGCAGAATTTTAAATTAACAATATTTTATACACAGTAAGTTAAAATAAAAAAAAAACCTAAATTGGTTATTACAAACACCAGTATTCTTTCCTATTGAGTAAATAGTTATTTTACAATTTGCAAACTTAGGTGGGGGAAAGAGTTTGCTCAAAGTTTGTTAGTTGAATACGACACAGTGGATCATGAATTTGAGTTTAGATATTGATCCAATAGACCGTATTTTTCAGTATTACGTGTCTGTATCTGTGAGTTGTACATCACTTGTACAGATGAATTAACCTGAGGTAGATGTCAGCCAAATGACAGGTTCATGAGGTGGGAGGCAACAGCATGGTTTTTCCTCACAGGGACACAGTGAAACCACAGAGTCTCTGTTCCTCTCAGCACCTTCCCTGATAAACCAAGGCACCTTCTACATGTAGTACTTCTTAAAAACAAAGATTGTAATGGCAAAAAGTTTGCCACTCAAAAGTTTGTAAGTCAGGAACCCACTGTAAATGTTTTGCATGACTTTAGCATGTGGGTTCTTTGCAGCAAAGATGGTGGCCACTTAACGTGTGCTGAATTACTTTGTCAGAGTGTGGTCAGACACAGCATAAGAAAGTAGATGCTTTGCTTTGTTTCTATTCAAGTAAGGCATAGCATAGTCTACAGTCACTGAGTCTTTTGTTACATCTGCATTATCATCCTACCACCACTAAACAGAAACCCAATTTGAAAGAAAAAAACTTTTTATTTGGGTTAATTTTGAGCGTGTGGAATTGCTACAAATCTTATGAGGGCCAGTTTAAAGCCCTAAGCAGAAGCAGAGGTGTGTTTTGTGAAAACCTACTTACTGCCATTGCAAAGTACTTTAATAATCACTGAAAACTTAATACAAAAAATACAACTGAATGAAAACCATAGACCTACATGGAAAACTGAACAATAAGGAAGGATGGCTGACAATATAACGTTTCCTATGCACTGATAAGTACATATCTAAATATACACTGCCCGGCCAAAAAAAGTGACACACTTTAATATTTCATTGGACCGCCTTTAGCTTTGATTACAGCATGCATTCGCTGTGGCATCGTTTAAATAAGCTTATGCAATGTCACAACATTTACTGTATTTCCATCCAATTGCATTAATTTTTCTTGTATTGATGATGGGAGAGCTGGACCGCTGCGGTTAAGGGGGTTAAGGTCTGGACTCTGGTGGCCAATCCATGTGTGAAAATGATATCTCATGCTTTCACAGTTTGAGCCCCATGAATCCTGGCATTGTCATCTTGGAATATGAAGAAAAAATCCATTGATGGAAAAACCTGGTCATTCAGTATATTCAGGTAGTCAGCTCACCTTGTTTTTTGGGCACATAATGTTGCTGAACCTAGACCTGACCAACTGAAGCAACCCCACATCATAACACTAAGTTAAATCCAGGTAGTGACTTTTTTTGGCCAGGCAGCGTATATGCAAAGTGCACTAGGCAAAGAATGAAACTATTTCCTATAAAAGTTTAATTTTTATTTAATTTTAGTTTTTGCTTTATACATATTATGATCTGAACTTGTTTTATTCATCATATCATTTATAGTAATTGTAGTATTTTTATTTTAAAAAGTTAGGCATGCTCTCTGATGATTCCTGTTATCTCATCTGGGCTATATTTTTCCTGTATGTACTGTAGTTTCCATGGTTTAGCATTTACAGTTCCATTGCAGTGAAGACCAGTAAGGTTCATGGGCTGTGTTTTAATGTGGAATGAAGCATTTGCTGGAAGAAAAGAAAACCTGCACTACTCTGGTTAAGATGACTGTCTTGAATTTCATCTCGCATAGATCGATTGAAGACCACGTACAAAGTGTGGACATCATGGCAGACAGAAGACAGCTGTTTGCAGACATGCGTAAGTTTTGATAAGGTGTTCCATCTCTATATTAAAATTAGTTATATAGTTTTAATATAGTTTTATTAATAGCTCATTTTAAATGAGCTATTAATAAAACTATATTAAAACAGTTTAAGAAACATATAATCAAGGCTTCCTGCTACATAAGAGTATTTTTATCATCAATATCACTTTATCATCTTGTTTTACTCTGTTTTATCTAGTTATACAGTCACTAAAGTTGCTGTAACTCTCTTTAAGGACTCTCCGCTTGGGCTCAGCCTTGAATCTGAACCTTCACCCTATTTTTAACCACGTAGGATTCCTTCCACCATAACAGTAACGACAGATACATATATAGATCCATAGAAAGTGTATGATAAATAAATTATAAAAATACGTACGCATCTATCCATCCAGCCATTATCAATATCTGCTTTATTCTGGTCAGGGTCACAGCGGTCCACAATCTATCCTGGAATCGGTGGGTGCTACAATCCCTGTGTTTTTTCATGCATTAGTTTCTGTAAAAACCTGGGATAAACTTGGAAAGTATTTTTTATAAATAAAAAATTTATAGTTTTAATATAGTTTTATTAATAGCTCATTTTAGATTAGCTATTAATAAAACTATATTAAAACTATAAATACGTACGTATTTTTATAATTTATTTATCATACACTTTCTATGGATCTATATATGTATCTGTCGTTACTGTTATGGTGGAAGGAATCCTACGTGGTTAAAAATAGGGTGAAGGTTCAGATTCAAGGCTGAGCCCAAGCGGAGAGTCCTTAAAGAGAGTTACATCTTTTTAGAGCCTGTCCTGGAAGCTTAGGGCTCAAAAGAAGATGTCTTTGTAAATATTTTACTTTTATGCCATCAGGTTTCTTAGTCAACTACCAATATCCCAATTATCCCCTAAAATATGCTCCTTGAAAAGAGGGACTGAGCAAAACTGTGTAAATTGGCTTTTGTTATCCTCATATTTAAATCTGAGATACTAGTGTTTTGCAGTATAAGATTCTGGCTTCATTTATTACATTAACTGGTTCATATGTATTTAAAAATTATTTCTTACAAAGTTACATTTTTTGCTTGCAAAAAAGTTGCTTGTAAAGAATATTTGGCAGTTAATTTTCCCAATCTGGACAATGGCTTCAAACATCTATATGTTTGCCTGCAAAAAATGTTATTCTCATGTTTTTTTTTTTTTTTTTTTTTTAGTAACTGCAAATAAAGAAATTTTAACTTGATTATTGTTTCACAATAAGTGGTACAGGCAGTGTGTGCAGAAATATGAAAAAATGATGCACAACAGTTCTGTGTATATCAGCACAGACTAAAATAACACAATGCTGCTGCCATGTACTATGCTTAACGGTTCAAATCGCATCCAGTTAAACAACAATTACACATAGTTTTTACATTTAGTTGCCTGTATTTCTACGTACTGTTGATGGATTCTGTAAATGAGGCATTTTTTGAAAACTAAATTTTTCAGTGGTGTTAATCCAAATTAATGCAGAAGAATGCCTCAAGGGTTAAAACATTTTATTCCTTAAATATCTAATTATTACTTAATTATTTTCATTTTAAGTACCGCATGATCAATAAAGTCAAAGTAGTAGTTTCTGTAAAAGTTGCGGTCAGCTTACGTCAACTAATTATTGGCCACCCACACCATTAAACAAGATACTGACAATGCAAGGATTCAAAAGGAACTCAATTTCTTCATTTAAGATTTACATCATATATACAGTAATACCTCGATTTGCAGTCTAGATGTATTCTTTAGGAATGGAATTTAGTGAAACAATGATATAAGAGGTCATTAATACAGTATATTTTATTAATGGAGCTTGAAAACTGCACATTTGCAGTATTATACAAAATGGATTAGTTATACCTTTATTAATAGTGAATAAACAGAGAAAACTGTCTATTTTGTGAAGAACAAATGTAAAATTTAAATATGGTGAATTATTATGCTACATTGCTTAAAGAGCTATAGTAAAATCAGTGCAAACTAGAAATGGTGCTACATGAGTTTGTGCTGTGTTAGTGCTCCACTGTAACCAGATCCAAATTTTGATCTGTTATCCCTGAAACATTAAATCTATGGTTATGTTCCTATTCTTAATTTTACCAACATAATTCCAGACATGAAAAGAAGTATTTGGTTCAAATGAAACTCTCGCATTTCTTACTGACAAGAGTCATGATGTCAGAGAAATTAACTATACAGCTCACCACAAAACCATCTCTCTTTCATCTCTCAAGCTCTTACGTGCCAGTGTAACTGGCCTGCAATTTTATTTCAGCTGTAAGGTCTCTTAAAGTCAGTAGTATCTATTCTCTGCTCATGTTGTGTCACACAGGTAAATTCTACATCAACACCAGTGGACTTCAGTCATGATATGGTATAAAAACTGATGTTATGTCCACAGGGGCGCAAGACTTGGATCGCATTCGATTGTCAACCTATAGAACTGCATGCAAGCTCCGATTTGTGCAGAAGAAATGCAACTGTAAGTAATATTATAGTATTTTTATTTTTTATTAAGGTTTATACTGAGGTTATAGAGTGAATTAATACAAAAAGTGCTAATCCAGCAATTAGCAATTACATACATTTCAGGGTGACAACTGTTGGACCAAAGCACTCATGAAACAGTCATTAAAATCTATTGAAATACTTGCAAAAAACACTGCTGTATGTTTACACTAGAAACATTCTGTCTGTTGATTTTACAAAAAGTCTTAAGACCATATAAACATTTATTGTTGATCTAAGCTTTGGTGTTGATGAACTCTTGGTTCCCACTGGGTAGTTCACTGTATAGCGCCTGAACACGCAGGACACAACATGAGATGCTCTTAAGACACATAACAATCAATAACAAAATCAAAATAAATAACTAATAAATCACAGTAATGTGTACAATCTAATAGTTGACAGGTCCTTTTGTGGCATTTTGAAGGCAGACCATTTGTAAGAAGAACCCAGAAGTGCTTCTTAGTTGAATACCACACAGTTGAAGATAATAGTGGCTAAAACAGTTCATGATGATCATTTCATTTTGGGGGTGTAATCCAGTGTCTATGATGCATCTTCCTTCTCATCCTGGCCTCTGCCACAGCCTCATCCAAGTCAGGGCTCAGACAATTGGCAGAACCTGCTTTCTTGACAAGTGTGTAGAGTCTGTACCTGTGACCAAAAGTGATGACTCCACAACACACCACAGAATAAAAGATCACCCTGGTGACTACACTCTGGTAGAAGATATGGAAGACGTTGCTGCATACGTTAAAGGATCTCAGCCTTCCACGAAAGCATAGCCTGCACTGTCCTTTCTTATACAGTGCATCTGCATTGTAACATGAGTCCAGTTGTTGATGTGGACCCCCATGTATTTGAGAAATTGGACTACCTCCAGGTTTGCACCCTCCATAGTAGCTGGGCACAAGGGCTCCTTAACAGGGATCAGCCACCAGCTCCTTTGTTTTGTTGGTACTGAACTACAGGTGGCTTTACTTATACTTCATCACCCATCTCTCAATGACCCACTACCACAGAGACATCAGAGAACTTCTGTATGTGAAATAGCCTTGATTTGTATTTGACATAAGAGGGTGAACAGGAATGGAGACCACAGTGTTCCTTGGGATGTGCCTGTGTAGCTCACCACTGTGCCAGAGACACATTCCCAAGGTCTGACTAACCTGCAGTCTGCCTGTCCACAATCCAGAACACCATGGTATGTCATGGTTATAAATGCTTCATTCTGTAGACTTAGCTTCCAACTGTTGACTCAACATATGTAGACCTGCATAGGCAACATTCTTTTGTCTTTGTTATTGGAAAATGTAGTTGTGTAGATTGGAGAGATCCAGTTTCTATGGATTTTGAATAATATTTTTAAGCAGGCTGTCATAATATGGACAGATGAGTGTAGAGACGTGTGTGTGTGTTTAATTGTAAATTTTATTTATTCATTAATTAATTTTTTTACACGGTCTTATCCACAGTGCATTTAGTGGACATCTGGAATGTGATAGAGGCCTTCCGCGAGAACAGCCTCAGCACAATGGACCTCAACACTCAGCTCACTGTGGCGCGGCTAGAAGCAATACTGTCCACCATCTTCTACCAACTGAACAAGCGCATCCCCACCACCCATCAGATTAATGCAGAACAGTCTGTTAGTCTGGTCCTCAACTTCCTGCTTGCCGCCTATGACCCGTAAGTACCTGCTGGTCATTTCTTATTCTGACCTGTAAATTAAAAATTTATGCTCAGTAAATCAGACACTATGATAATATGATGTGCTTTGGTAATGGTGACAATAAGGCTTGCAGTGATGAATAAGGAGATGTTTGGCCATCATCCTGATTTTGGATGTAATAGTTGCAGTGATGGATACAGTTATACGACAGTGCTGTCAAATGTAGCTCAAAGAAGCTATTCAGGGGACATATTATGAGTTACAGAGTACATTGAAGTGGCCCAGATATATTTAGAGTGTTGTCCTGTCAGTCAAGAATGCAGTGATAGAATTGGACTGTTAATGCATTCAAGTATAATTACTTCAAAATAGTTTAAATATTCCACATCAGTCTGCTTTGTTTCTTTTCAGGAGTGATTTGTGACAGAAGGGTACCAGCAAGAATGAAAGGGAAGGTCTATAAGATGGTAGTGAGACCAGCTATGCTTTACGGGTTGGAGACGGTGGCACTGACCAAAAGACAGGAGGCAGAGCTAGAGGTAGCAGAGTTAAAGATGTTAAGGTTTGCATTGGGTGTGACGAGGATGGACAGGATTAGGAATGAGTATATTAGAGGGTCAGCCCAGGTTAGACGGTTTGGAGACAAAGTCAGAGAGGCGAGATTGCGTTGGTTTGGACATGTGCAGAGGAGAGATTCTGGATATATCGGGAGAAGGATGCTAGGGATGGAGCTGCCAGGCAAGAGGAAGAGAGGAAGGCCTAAGAGGAGATTTATGGATGTGGTGAAGGAGGACGTGCAAGTGGTGGGGGTGACGGAGAGAGATGCAGAGGACAGGAAGAAGTGGAAGCATTTGATCCGGTGTGGCGACCCCTAACGGGAGCGACCGAAAGAAGAAGAAGTCTGCTTTGTTTCTTTGCCCTAACACAAATATACTATACCATGAACAATAAACCAGACTGACCAAAGAGCTCCTATAGTCCTAATCAATGTTAAAATCCTTCATTGGGATAAATTAAGGTACACACAGAATATCATTGCATGTGGTAGGTCGACACATGTAACCTGACAGTGTTTACTGGAACATGTATACAGTTAATGCATTTTGCTGTTTCACGTTCACAGTGTACTCCAGCGTTTGTTTACCTTGGTCACTCTGTGTTACCCGCTTTGGTTCTGGGTGTATGTTTGTATGTGCATCTACCTTTCGATTGATTCACCTTACTGTTTGCGGAATAGGCTCTGCATTATCACAAACTTAATAAATTCAAGTATATAATTTTGTTTTCTATACCCTTAGGCCTACTTATAAAGACCTATACAATTTTGTGGGTACAAATATTAGTAAATATCATGGTCATTTGGTTTTCTCATTTCCGTGTCCCCAGGAATCATTGATTTCAGCTATATAGATTTAGCAGCAGGACTCCATAGAGTTTGTTAGTATTAATGGGAGGTTATGCAGTGAACCCCTGATGTTTATGTTCTTATTATTATTTTTATTTAGAGTCTAGGCAGTGAAACTGTTGGAAATAGTTTACCTTACCTAATTCCATTAAAACATGTTGACCAGTGATAACTAAAGTGTGGCGCTACAACTCAGGATGGTGATTGTACTAGTTAATACAATTATCAGTATCTAATTTTATTAGTACAGCAGAGTTAATGAAATGATGTGCAGATAAATTCTTAGTAAAAATAAAGTTAAAACTGTGTGTTGAACCTGGGGTTCAGAACAAAAACAGTTTGAATCAAAGTATAGTGTTCCCTGCCTTTAAAAGGTAATTTGCTCCTCAAAAGCCCTTTATAAGTTGAATTCTCATAAATCAGAAATGTTGTTACCATAAGTCAATGGTTTTTATGCCTTCCTGAGCCCCAAAATGGATGCACATTTACAATAAAATATCCTCAGTCCTATTTAAAAAATGAACACTGTTACTTCAGTAGTTAACATTATTTAGTGTAATAGGACAATACAGGTCAGCAATACTGTGTAGTTGTGTACCTGTGCTCATTCAGCTCATTTGCTTGTCAAAAACTTAAGAAATGCTCATAATTTATGTAATCCTCAATGTTTGTGTTTTAATTCAACCTTTAATGCCAAATCACAAAAAAGATAATGATAAAAAAGCAATGATTGCCATGATTATTACAATTGTAACAGGTGAAACTAGCAAATAAGGGGTAATGGAGGTTGAGAACTTATGGCAGTGCCAGGCAAACTATAACTGAAGAAGCTTGCATGCTGGCTCTGGTCTCAAACTGCTCACAAAGAATACTTTGATCCTTGCCGTTATTAAAAAGTATTCTATGAGCATTATGTACACATGAACATTCTCAGTAAGGTCTCAAAACATGTCTGTAGGTATTCAATGGAGCTGTGCACAGACTTACTTGCCTCTTTATTATGTTGGGAGAAAAGAGTTGAAAATGGGCTCTTCAGCATGGTGTGTTATTTTAAAGCTCTTTCCAATAAGTTTATAAAAGCATTAAACGACTTATTTGTGCTTTCTGAAACATGTTTTTTTCATTCTGAAAGTAAACTTTTGAAATATTCTTACTACAGTATTATACTATGACCTTGACTATGTTCAGTCTTGTTTTTTGTCTACTTTGGTGGCCGTTTTTGCTTGGCTTTATGCATCAGCCTTTGGCAGCTACATTGTGGTTATTCATTTTTAAAAGTACTGAGCAGCCAGACCCATACTGTAAGTGAGAGCTGTGAAATTTTGTAGGCGTTTACTTCTGTGCATCACTGCTGACTGTAGCAGGCTTACTGAGTTTGGCCTGATGGGGGCACTACAGTTCAAATTATTTCAAGAGGTCTTCTGCTGTGGACAGTGGACTCTGCAGTATAAAGTTTATATCACTCTGCTTATGCCATTGCAGCTGTTATTATCACTAAAGAAATGTCAAAACCAGGCAACTGCGAATCAACAAGTCCATACCGTTTACATAAAGACATCACAACATGGAGGAACTTTCTTAAAGTTGTCTGCAAAGCCTGGAAATGAAAATGTCATGATGTATTACAGATAATAAAACTGTCGAGCACATTTTCATATCCTTTTTTCTCCGCATTTGCATACCCCCAAAATTGCTGTTTGATACCGCATTTAAATTTGTGTTTTTGCCAGTTATCTGTTTTCAGTGAATTTTTGTCATTATTTTGCATAGATTCCACAGCCCACATGCAACTCCAGTAATGACAGAGTAAAGTATGCTTTCCATTCCGCACCTGGACCAGAAAGCAGCAGTATTGCGTACACTGAGTCCAAATGTAAAATGAAAGCCCGATTGAGAAATGAACGAGATGCCCATTGTAATTTCGCTGTCTTTTTTTTCTTCTCCAGGGAAGGCCTTGGCAAAATGTCCGTATTTGTTGTGAAGGTAGCCTTGGCAACAATTTGTGGTGGAAAAATGCTGGACAAATTAAGGTGTAAGTCAAGCCTTCACATCTGCACTATTGATTAAGTGAAAATGTAATTGCATTTCTACAATTCAGTGTAAACAAAGAGACCATTTAAGATATTTAATCTTTTCCAAATTTTTAATTTTCCCAAAACATAACACCAGTTGTTTTGCCTCCTACCTCTGAGTATACACAGGAGTACTTATTGTAATTATTTTTTTTTTAAAAAAGCTTTGTTTTTTGTTTAGTAAACCTGTGTTAACATCGGTATGTGAATGACAGTTGACTTACTAAAAATACTCATTGTGTGACCTTGTCAACACTAATATATTAAGAGATCACGGTATTGAACCTTGAACAAGCTAATGTAAGATTCCAGCATGTGTTAAGAGAGTGTAAATATTTTCAACAACAACATTTTTCTGTGGCCCCAGACATTTTTTCACAGATATCGGACTCCGAAGGCACGATGGTTTACTCCAGATTTGACCAGTTCCTGAGGGAGGTCCTCAAGCTCCCAACCACTGTATTTGAAGGCCCCTCTTTTGGCTACACTGAGCAGGCTGCCAGGTCCTGTTTTGCACAGCAGGTATGTTCAGAAGTTGTACAGTTTCTGCCAGTTTAGCATAATGGTGCCTTGTACCTACAGTGCTGTGAAACAGTATTTGATTTCCTGTATTATTACACCTTTGCCACGCTGAATGGTTTCAGATGTTTAGACAAAATGCAATGTTAAACAAATGGAACCTGAGTAAACGTGTAACATTTTTAACAAAACAAAGTTATGCAACACCCATGGGAAGGGAAATGCATTATGTTTGTGTGACAACCTGGCTGAAACTGAGACACATTGTGCCTATCGTAAGTCAGAAGCAAAGGTAATTAAATACAGTTTAAAATGCTGCATTGCTGTTTCACCAGCTGAGAAAAGGCATGAACTATACCAAACATGTAAAATACATTTGTTTTTGATACATCTGTTCTGTACATCCAACCATTTATTTTCACTGCTGAAACTGGTTCAGTATTCAGACAGCAGACATAAGGAAGATTTGGGAAGGATAACAAACTGCACCGCAGAACAAAGTCTTTGGACTTGGTAACTAGTCAGGCTAATCAATCATTTCACATAAATGTAATTTCCATGGATTATAATATAGAGCCTTCAGATAGAATGCAAACAAAATAAAGAAATGTAAAAAAAAAAAACTAATGAGAGTAATTTGACATGTTTACTTTAAAAATGTGATAAATAGCAGATGTATGAATGGTTTTTATGCAATTTGGAGTCATTTGTAAGAATATAATCATATTAACATTCAGTGCTGTGTTTCTAATATCTTTTCTCAACTTCCTGCTAAAAGAAAAAGGTTTCTCTCAACACCTTTCTGGACACGCTCATGTCAGACCCTCCTCCACAGTGTCTGGTCTGGTTACCCCTAATGCATCGTCTGGCCAATGTGGAGAACGGTAGGTGGCTAATGCATCTAAATGAGTTGATGCTGAAAAAAGCAATAACAGCTGCTTACCGCTTAAGTTGAAAAGCAGTGGTATTTTTATATCGTTTTGCAAACAAGCCTATAATGATCCGTTTGTAATATGCACTATGGCTCCAGGTGACACTTAGCGTTAAACTCTGAGCTTGACTGTTAGTCCCATCCTAATGTGTGGGCTGTTTGCCAGACCCCCTATCCCCAGTACAAAAGAATCCATGGAGAAAACGTAGTAAATCCACAACCACCAAGAGAGCTCTTCTACACAACTGTGGTACTTGGTTTGAGCAGCATGGTATCTGGCTATCCTCACTGGCTCTGACTCTTCTCAACACCCCCTGCAGTGTTTCACCCAGTCGAGTGCTCCTACTGCCACAGCGAGAGCATGATGGGCTTCCGCTACCGCTGCCAGCAGTGTCATAATTACCAGCTTTGTCAAGACTGCTTCTGGAGGGGACATGCCAGCGGTTCCCATAGCAACCAACACCAGATGAAAGAGTATACATCATGGGTAGGTTATGACCAAATTAAACAACTTTGAAGCGCTTTGTTTTACTGCACAGAACACCTAAGTATGATGTAATGTGTGTGCACGCGCGCGTGTGTTTTGTTTATTTTATGATTAAACTATTGCTTTTATTTCATTTCAGCATATTTCAGTGAGGTCACATCAAGAGCAAAAACAGCCTCATCATAATAAAGTAAACAATTTATGAGTCAGCCATGAATGGTTGACCTGTGGGACCTGATTGCTAGTACAACAACAGTACCATTGGGGCACCTTTAAACCATAAGTTATGTAAAATTGCTGCATTTTTTGCAAATAGAATTTAAAAATATTGAAATATCCAATTAATGTTCAAATAATGACTGCATCTGTTTTTAAAATCCCATGCATACCATAGCCAAAATATTGTCTGTAATGGTTTTTACTTCAGAGTATTCTGAGGAGCAGAAACTGCACTTCATATTATAGATAGGAGCAAACTTACAGTTGAGCAAAGGCAGGCCGGCATCTCGGGCTACAAGAATCCAAGGGCCTGTGAAAACAGACAATTGCATTTACTGTATATACTGTATGCATATTTCTCTATTTAAACTTATACCCAAATAGCAAACATACCAAAATTGTTGTCACAGCTATTATTTCAGCAGCCTACTGTTACTGTGGAGCTTCCTTTCAGTCCAGGCTTTAATGGACTGCTGTATATTGTTGCACCACTAACGCCTGGCAGTGTACAGTACTAACAAGATGGCGAACTTGTAGCATAAGGGTGTAAATCTCAGACCTACTGTATTTTACACACTCTTGTGTGTATTTTAACAATATCACTGCAGGCCAAGTTTTGATGGTCAAAATGGATGTTAGCTGTTTGTTAACCCATTATACACATTAAATTTACAAAATTATTAAAAAAAAAAAAAAAACAATAATATTTGTAAAATTATATATACATAATATACATATGTAATGCTCTGATGGACTAGTGTTCCACCTAGGGGCGGTTTTGTAGCCTAGTGCCCTCTGTTTCCAAGATAGGCTTTAGACTGGCACGATCCTGCTCAGGATACGCAATTCACATAAATGGCTGGATGGATGGATAATGTGGGTAATGTACAGTACATATGCAATGTCTGCGTAATTTCAGGAACTTCGACCTTTTTTTTTCTTCGTAGAAATCACCTGCTAAGAAGCTAACGAATGCCCTGAGCAAGTCGCTCAGTTGTGCTTCCAGTGGTGAGCCTCTGCACCCCATGTTCCCAGACCAGCCTGAGAAGCCTCTTAACCTAGCTCACATCGTGTGAGTACCTACCATGCTTCCTCTCAACCCTACCCACATTGTCAATATCAATATTTAGCATCAACATTAAGCCAGATTGCTCTGTGTCAGCCCAGGCCATATTGTGAGAGTATACAACATACTCCCTCTGAACCCTGCGCAGACTGTGCTGAATATCAAGCAGCGTGTCTTCCATACAGTATAGATGATTAGCCTTGTTTTTCCTGTACTTCAAACTGCTTTGCATTGTTTCATGGATATACACACTTTTGGCAGTGACAGCTTAAAAGTTAAAGATCCAGCTGACAAAAAGCAAAACACAAACAAATCAAAATAACTCCATAGCTGGCACTTCAGGACATCAGCCTAGCAGCTGTGGTTCACCCTTTAAAGAGCATTACTGTGAAAACAGATAATTGCATTTACTGTATGTCTTCATATATATTTAAATTATCTACTCCCATAATACAGTTGTTCAGTCACAAGAACAGGCAGCAAGCAGTACAGCATAGCTGCTAGAGTTGCAGTTTTGTCATCTAAAGTTCAAAGGTTCGAATCCCTGCTCTCCTGGTTGTGCCCTTGAGCAGAGTATTAACCTGGAACTACACCGGTAAACACACAATGCAGTATAAACAGGTAAATCATTGAAATGTTGCTTGTATAACATTTTATGTCACCATGAACAAAAAAAATAATTTAATAAAAATGAAGTGCAAAGATCCACAAATGAAGTTACCATTACCACTCGGCACCAAGTTCTCCAGCTTTCATACTTAAGCAGTAAGCAACTGTAAAATGGGAGTAAGTTGAGCTTTTATTAGCAAGTTTTTGGCCAAAAGGCATTCTAGAAAGGACAGATCCAAAAATGTAATATAAATGTTATTAAATGTATCTGGCAATTTTTTCTTTGCAGCATTTGTTATGGCATAAATAGATGCATTCTTTCAGTCTAACAAAATCTTGTTTTTCTTATGCTGCACTATAGTGACACGTGGTAAGTAATACTTAATGTGATTCATCTTTATGTAATTAAAATGCACATTGTAATGTGTACATCTGAGGATGATAATATGTTACTCTGTTTCTTATGCTTGGAATAGTTTTATACATGTGCAACATTCTAAATAAAGTTAGTGACTTGATTTTGTAATTGGTTTTATTTAGGAACAATTGGAGCAACATGAAAATGTGACCAATAGAGCTTTATTCCCTAAAATGAGGGTAGAAGAATATTCTTAATAATGTTGGTTATCAGATAAAGGCCAATAACTAAATAAGCAAAATAACACTATTTTGTAGTGTCTACCAGTTTGTTCTGTTTTTATGATAGACACAGGGTTGCACATGTTGTAATTTCAGTATTTATCAGATAAATTATTTAATTTGTACCGATGCTGATATCTGAGTAATGCAAATTGCAGTAGAACACTTTTGAAGTTTAATTTATGGTATTCTGAGTGTGACTAGCTCATATGAAGAAATACTGGACAGGAAATAATGTATACTGGAGGAAATGTTTTACATTGGCTGCTTAAGAGGCAGCCACCCTACAGTATCTCCCATGACGAGTGCTGGTCATCGTCACTTGTTGTGTATGCGTCCTTTCAGCATGACTTCTTTTTAGAAACCCAGCCTCTAGAGTCTTACACTCTTTGTAAACAAATAGAATATTTAAACCAAGAAAAAATAAATAATGCTTCAAGCTCAGGCCACACCAATTTGCAGAAATATAATATGACAAAGTTTTTCCTGTTCTTTTCCATACAACCATGTGTTTTTAATGAAACAGCCATGATTATTGCTGCAACTGAACACAAGCTCTGACTTTTGAGTAATTTGCAAACAAGCTTTGAAGATGATCACTGACTTATTACTAAATGTGATTTTTCTTTCCTTTATTTTTTTATTTATTTATTTTTTTTGAATGTGCTCTCAGGCCCCCACGACCAGTGAACAGCATGAACGACTCATTGTTCTCCCACTCTGTGCCCACCTCAGGAAGCCCATTCGGTAACAAAAGGTGAGTTAGCGCATTGGTCTCGCACACCTTGTGATATCACTGGAACGGCAGCGGTGTGACTGTGTGCCCAATATGGAGGATTCATTATTGCCACAGCAGCGAGAGAAACAGTCTCATGTGAGTCCTTATGAGCTGGCAACATTTTAATGGAAAAAGAAAACACTCCTTTGTTGGGTTTGTTTAAACCATGCATAGTTGAATCTTCATTGTCATTGTAGATACACTGATGGTTGGCATTTTTACAGTATACAGCATAAATGAGTATAGTCCCTCTGAAGGCTAACAAATCCAGCTGTCTCTTTAACAGTAGGAAATATTTGGTTTTCCTGTTTGATAATAGTTTGTCCAATGAAACATCAGTGCTAAACAGGGAGGTACTGTATGTTTTTGTAGCAAAATGATACAAGGCCCTGTTGCAAAAATCTGTGCACCCTCATAAAAACTGCATAGTAAAATTGCAACATTTTTGTGCTAAGACTATTTAAGGGTAACTGATCAGCAAGTAAGTGTGCTGTCTATAGTTTGTTGAATCATTGCACTCAAACAATCCGTTCAACTTCAAATAAGAGTGGTACTTGACCCATTGAATAGTTCCCAGACTTAATGCTGGCAATGGCACCACATGGAAGAGAATTGTCTGGAGACTTCAGAAGAATTATTTCATTGCACAAAGGAGAAAAGGGGTACAGAAAGAGTAACAAAGAAAAGATGCAGCCTTTTCTTTACACCTTGGGTGGTTAGGAAATTTTTCAACGTGACAGCAACCCCAAGCATTCCTCTAAGCCCACTGATGCATTCTTAAGGTTGAGCAAAGTGAAGGTGCTGGAGTGGCCAAGTACTGTATGTCTTCAGGCCTCAACCCTACTGAGCTCCTGTGATCAATTTTGAAGGCACGAGTCATGCAGCACTCGCCATCATACACAAGACACTCAAGTAGGGCATCCTCCAGGACTGGACGTGACAATATGCCATGAACTTGTACACTCTAGGCCAAGAAGGATAAGTGCTTTACTAAAATGGCGCACATACTGAGTACTAGAATATTACATATTTGTAGAATTTAACCATTGGTGTACTCATTTTTGCAATCCTTGATTTAAGTAATGTAGCCTAATTTAATTATTTTACATTTGTGACATATATTTCTATATTATTGTTAAGTACATGTTTAATAAGTTTATATTTTGTTATATATTTGTGAATGGTCATAATTTAGAAACAGAAACATATCTCTATGCTTGGGGGGTTATACTCATTTATGCTGTATAGTGTATTTTTAGTTGCACCTTTGTAGTACTTCATACTTATCTCTTACATTGTCTCTAAACAGTGTTCCCTCACAAAAATGTGACCTTGCTTACAGAATTGTCTATATGTAGTGCTACTAGCATGTTATGTACAACACTTAATTACCAGTTTATTAAACACTGGTTTGTATGGGATGATGCCTGTCATTGAGGAAAAGTGTGGGCATGAAATCTGCAGTTTGTAACTAATGGCAGAAAAAAGTCATATGTAATCCAATATCTCAACTTCCCTTTATCTGTTTTTTTTCTTTTTTTTCTTTAAATATTATTACAGTGGAGACCTGTTTAAAGGTAGCCATGTAATAACTATACAGTTTACGTGTGATATGTTAAACTTTTTTCCATCTATTTTATTACATATTTTGTGTTTTTATTTAATATTTAATTTGACTGAACAAGCTTAGTGACTTTGCCTCGATACCCTTTAATCCATGGGTTCGGTTCAGCACTGTGCTGGCGTTATTCCATTTAAATGTGGTACATTTAAAACAAGACCATCACTACTTGGGTCTCAGTGCATAAAGCAGTTGGCATATAACTTTGGTCTAGGCTATCATACTTATACTAGGGTATGTTCAGTTGCCTGTAGATGGCGTTCGCAGCATGAACTGGAACACAGGACGTGTGGAGTTCACGTGCAGCTTTTTTCTGATCACTAATCTTTTTTTTACAAGGGCGGTGGTTTGTTTAGCTCTTCTTTGTGCTCCCTATGCAAGCCAACCGTATCCTGTGTTTTAACTCATTGCATGGCTCAACTGTTATGTCTTGGATGCACTGACACTGATGCTCAGATGTCCCATGTCACACAAAGTTTCACAGTGGCTCCTTGTGAGTAAAGTTGCCTCAGTCCAGTATGTGTGTTAATTCACTCATGAGGAGTGTGAATAAGCGTCTACACTGAGGTCTGTGGGCTCTCCGGTATCTATGTCTGGATAACAGCATGTGAAGTGGGTATGCCAGGGTGGGGGAATCAGATTTTCAGTCCCCAAACAGATTATTACAGCATGTACTGCACCCGCCAGTCTGCCCAACAACAGTCCAAACTGTTGTACTATTTAACTAAGGAGAGGTTGATGAGTTTTCATGGACACTAATCTAGGAAGAAAATACAGATATTCAATTAAAAATGATGCATACTTTCCAAATGGGTCAGAAAGGTTGTCTTTTTGGATGAGACAAGTGATCCCTTTAGATCAGGATCACTGGTACAGTTGACCAAAATCATCCCAATTGTATGAAAACCATTTTTGTACCATACTGGGATCTGATATCATAAACACCCGGATGGAAAAAAAGGGTGTAGAAATGTCTTTGCTTCTAGTCAAATTGGGCCTTAATGATAGAAGCCATGGCTAGAATGCAAAGACTGAAATAGATATAATATCAGTAATATTAGCATCTATTATGTTGTGAATGCTGAGCATTTTATTCACCACATTAAAAATCTGTTTTGTGTCAGAACTGGTGACCAATGTGCAGGAGAGTGAAGAATTCAGCGGCTGGAAGGTGAAAGACACTGTGAACATAATGTTATTATTCTTTATAGTGGTCTTTGCATATGTTGGAGGCTAAAGGGCAGGGAGTCAGTAGTTCTGTTTATCCTGGATTACCCTTCTGAATTTACTGTTGCTTTAGTATTGCTTTCCTCGGCGAGTGAACCGATTAGTTAAAACGCAACTTCATTATTTAATTTTTATTTTCTAAATAATGTTTTTTTTTGTTTTTTTTGTGTGTGTTTTTGCCCCTGCCCCTTAAAAAGCTTGCCTAACAAGAGTAATGAAGCCAAGCAGAGCACACTCTCAGCTAGGGATGCCCCAGCTTTGTTGAAGGGGAAGGGGTAAGTGTCACGTGTGACGTCTGTCTCAATGTTAGATGGCAGTATGCTGTAGGGGACCATACACATGCCTTCATTATGTGTCCTGTAGTCTTCTAAGTAGAGAAGATTGTGTGTTACTTGAGTAATAGACTGGTTCTGGTGGTGGATTTTTTAATTTAAAAATAATACTTTTAAATTATAAATACTGTAATACTGGCTCCTAACCTGCAAACAGACAAGACCAGATGTCTGCTCGTTATTCATTTTGTTTCTAACTCCAAAGTCACTTTTACTGCTGAATTAAAATCTTTAAAAGCTAAAATACATAAATCTTTGGTTTATTATATGGGTTAGGTACTGTAAATGTCTTAGAGAAAGCTATAATAATTAAACAGTATTTTGCAAGACAATATTTTATTTAACTTCAGATCACCTGAAAAGTACAGCCGTCCCACACCTAGCAGAAATTCATTTTTTAAAAACCTACTAAGGTGATTTCTGCTATAAACATAATTGTAATTAGTTTAATGGTAAAAATGTCGTGTCCTTGAGCACTCGAATGAACACCATTTTATATGGAAACAACTCCAGTCCATTAAAGTGGACACAATTACTAAGTTAACATTAGTTGTCATATGTAGGTAAAAACTGGACTGTAATTACAAAGAAAAACACATTGTGGCTCCAGTTTTGCACCACTCAACTGTTGGCAGGCGTGCAAAGTCCAAATTTGGTCTCCGTAAATGTGAAAGAATGCCTCAAAAGCGCAAGCAGGAACATTAAATGAAACTTCTTGTAAAGTCAAAACCTTGTAACCAAAATACTATATCCCAGAAATGGGCAATTTTAAATCCTTGAAAATAAAAATGTTGACTCCATGAACGGTTGTTCAGTCCAAATATGTCATCCAATTCCCCAAATAAGCCAACATGTTATTGACCATCAGCTGTTGTAAACACTGCTGAAATGATTAGAATTAAGCCAGAACCTGACTGCTGTTTGGGTGGTTTGGTTTAAGAGCTGTGGCCCAGGAAAGTGAAGTATTAATATTTTTGTTAATTTTATCATTGTTTTCATGTAATATTGCCTTTTGGAGAATGTTAGGGCCTGTGTGGCATGTTCTTTCCTTTTTCTGTTGTTCATTTTATAATGGATTTTCATTTTCTTCATCTTCTCTCTTGTGTTTATTTTTTTCTCCCTGAAACCCTACATTGTTCCAGGTTAAACTACAGCCTTGATGTCGCTGACAGGCTTGCAGATGAACATGTGCTCATTGGCCTGTATGCTGATCTACTGCACAGCAACCCCACACGGTTAGTGTGGCTCTTTTGGCAAGGGAAAAAAGCCCAGAGTACAGTAGTTTAATTGAAAATGTACTTACAAGCAAGTGAAGTACAGGGAGCATGGTCTGAAAATGGCATAGTCCTAAAAGTGCGCTGTCCTTAACCATGAATGGCATTGACCAGATAATTACTGAACTTTTCGGTATAAAAAACTTGCTCTTTCAGATCAGATTTATTTGGTTAAGTATGCACACATGTACAGGGAATTTGGCTTTGGTTCCCAATGGCTTACAGTGTTCAACAGGCAAACACAACATACAAACATACATGCATGCAAGTGCAAGATGCATGACACTGACAGAGAATAAGAATGAATGATGAAGGAGTAATAAATATTATAAGGAGGAATAAATATTGTAAGGGGAACATTGCAAAAAAAAAAAATAAAAATATATATATATAAATATATATATATATATAATCAGTTTTAAATAGTTTAAACTAAGTCCTTTTGAAGAAAAGCGTGAGCTAAGCAAATGACTACATGTCTCTCTCAGCTGGACTGAATTGGAGGAATACATTGAGAGTTGTGACAGAGCTATAAACAACGGACTATTTTGCCTGCATCTTTTAACAATATCTTATCTATTGTGAAGTACTTTGAGAAGCTACTTTTAAATGTGCTATAAAAATTATAAATAATATTATTTTTAGAACTCCACATAATTTTTTTTTAATTACTATAATCACCAGCTATTCTTCAGCTATCATTTGCAATTATACAGTACATTAAACCAGATTATACAGTAATTTGTAATGATGTTGTCTTTCAAGAGAATTCTGCATTTTTTTTTTTTCCACTTCAAGTTCTACTTAGGTTTGCCTTTTCAACTTTAGCACACACTAAAACCTTTTAGCTTAGGGTTCATTATTAATATATGCAATAAAGTCAGGAGATTTGTTAATTGCCTGAGAGCCGACAGAGCGATGTGACAGATACGTAGGAGAGGGATTCTGCTCACCTTGTGTGGTGCTGTTCTTGCTCATGCATTTCTTAGTGTGAGATGGTAACTCACTGATGTTGACAGGAATCTTAGGGTGCAAATTACTTTTACTTTGTGAGTCTGAATTTTCATAAGAGCCTTCTTTTTGAGGTAGGGAGTGTATGTCTGGCTATTACACATATCTTGCATCCTCTTTGCACATAAAGCAGTCCTTTACTTCATGTGTTCAATTTTTATTGATAATTGTTTAAATTTATAGTTTCTGCATCCAGTTATAAAGGAGATGTGCAGTGATTTAAATCTCACAACCATTTGGTACCCCTTTATCTTTTTTATTTGCTTATTTTTTTACTACATTTGTGCCGTAGCTTTCATTTATGATATTGTTTTTATAAAACGGATAGTCTATTCACTATTTGTTTAGTAATGCTTTTACTGTGTTCCCTCTATTTTAAATAAAATCACATTTAAGTAATAGCCTACTTTAGGAGTAGTGGATCTCAGTTAACATTAAAATATCTTTATTGCTCAAAAGAAAGAGATCAAATCAAATGTTTGAGTACCTCTGGAAAAGAAGGCCAATACCTGTATGGGGAAAACTAGACAGAGAGGTGAAAGCATAGCCAAGAAGAGACGTATGCTGATCCCCTGGCTGAAATTGTTGCCCAAATGCCCTGTGGGAAGAAAAAGAAAAACTTTCTATTTGAATGGTGCTATAGCGGTAACCGATGGAAGTGTTTATTAATGTGCGTTTGGGTAATATTGCAAGTTAAGATATTATGTTTTAATTTATTTTTAACTAGTTATTTTATGTTTGTTGGGTGGATACTTTGCAATTCACTTTTCTAAATAAACTTTGGGGACTAATTTTGAAGCCAAATTAAGCCTGGACTGCCAGCTTTTTCTATAAACTCTCAAATTTCTGTGACCCTCAAACAGGAAACGTGCTAGTAAACTGATGGATATTAAAACTGTAACATTGGAATTATGACTACAGTTACAATAAGCCTGTTCTGAGCATACACTCCAGTGTGTCCAGTTGAATGTAATAAGCAGTGTTGGATTTAATGGAACAATTTAAAAATTGTTTTGTTTTTTTTTTTAATTCTTGTAATCACATCAACCTCAAGGCAGAGTCTGGATGCTATGTAGTTGTGTGTATTTTTTTGTTCCAGTAATATTTTTTTTTACAAGTCACAAACATCATGCTTGTGAGCACAGTCACAGCCTCACTAGTATTTTTGTAAATAACTCACCTCTCATGGAATTTGTATCCAGGTGGCATGATATTGTAGCTGTGCAATAACAAAATTAAAGAGAACAGTGATTTTTTTTTTTTTTTTTTTTTTTTACTTTTGATGCCTTGCTGGTTTGCAAACCTCTGTACAAGTGTGTATCCTTGCAGTACATTTAATTGGGTTATCTGACAGTAAATGAGTCATCATTTTGAAAAAGTTTCACAAGGTCTGAGATGTAAGTAAGCTCTCTGCTCAGCCACTGACGCTCTTTTCTTGTGTCCTGCAGCACGTTGGAGTGTAGCAGTCGGCAGGATGAGGAACACCGGCTCATCGCACGCTACGCAGCAAGGTTGGCTGCCGATGCTGCTGCCTCAACGGTGAGAGGAATTACCACAGTATACCACCAAACTCATTTAGAGTCACTTAGGCTTACTGTCATCACCAAGGTAAATTCTTTTGAATACCATAGTCCACAAAAGCTACCAGCAGCAAGTTTCTGTTTGGTAGTGACATCCAGCACTAAGGAACAAATATACACTGTGTACACAATTTGTACAACTTGGCTGAATAGGTGACTAAAATTCCCAGTTTTGTGTGTGTGTGTGTGTGTGTGTGTGTGTGTGTGTGTGTGTGTGTGTGTGTGTGTGTGTGTGTGTTTTACACTGACCTGCTTTAAAGATGTATAAATGGCTATAGAGAGTATAGAGCAGTGTATTTGCCACTGCCACCCTAAGTTGTCTTGGATAAAGTTACTAAATTCAGGTGACTTAGTGTTCAAAAATACATTAATTTTCAATATAGAAAAGCCCTATAGATCCAGCGTGTTTTCAGCTTTACCTGACCTAACTTCATCACAAAAAAAAGAACAGTGTATTTTTCTAATACATATAACACTTAAAATGTGTTGCCCAGTTTGTACTCTACAAAACTGAGGTATTATGGGTTGTGTAGCAACAGGCTCAGCAGCAGCGCATGGCACCAGACATTGCCTTCTCTCTGGATGCCAACAAGCAGCAGCGGCAGCTCATAGCAGAACTGGAGAACAAGAACAGGTGAGTAACTTCAAAAAAGTAGACTGAAAACTGAAGAAAATATTAATTTTGACCAAAATCATATTTTTCAGTTGTTCTTAATAGGCCAGAAATTAATACAGCAATCCCTTGTATGGTGTTCCTGCAAAACCATTGTTTTATTGATAAAAAGAAAGCATGAGTCAAGTTAATTTTAATGGTAATTATGTTCATTGGTTTGGGGAGATAAGACCATGGGAACACAAACTTTATTTCTGCATGGCATGTCTGACACAGCAGCGCCCACCAAGCATTGTGAGACGCCAACCCCGAACCTCTTAAACATTCTGAACACCATCAGGAACAATATCTCTCCTGCATCTCCCAACAACACTTACGCAACTGTTTACACACATATACAACAGGGCAAAATGGTGCATCCAGAGCTCTGTCATACATGCAGTGAATCGTTGCACTTCCCATAACCACGAGGGTGGTGACAGAGTATACTGAGACGTCAACTAAGTAGTAAAGTAAAGCTAAGGTGCACATTCTTTATTTTCATTTTCCAAATCTCTGCATTACATTGGAAAATACGAACGTTACATTATAAACTCTGCTTGGGATAGTGATCCTTCCCATCAGTCTTTGCTGTGTATTGTATGTTGTATTCTAGTTATGTTTAGCAAGTGTTTTGGTGTATTATGCTACTAAGTCTGTGTGATGGTGAATATGGTTTAGTTACTGGGTGTGTATTTGCATACGGTAATATTTGGCTGCCTACCACCAGTATGGTTTTTGTTGCATTTTGTGTCCTTCGTGCACCTTGTATGCATTCTGGAGAAAATTAAGGGTGTGTATCTATGTGAGTAAAAGACACAGCGGAAGCACAAAATGGGTAATAACACTGTCTAGTTCATGTGCAAAATTTCAGTCAGCTGCTTTTTTTATTGCAGGGAAAACATTTGCAAATTGAAATGGCGGTTCTGAATGAGACTGTTACAGCAAGTATTCTAGGATCAAACATTTATAAATGAAGGAATGACTATACAAGTTATTTTTTTAAGAATGATTACTTTGTGTGTGTTTGCGTGTTTGCATTTCAGAGAGATACTACAGGAGATACAGCGACTGAGGCTGGAACATGAACAGGCCTCTCAACCTCCACCTGACAAGACCCAGCAAAACCCTACCCTGCTGGCCGAGCTCCGCCTGCTCAGGTTCACGCTCAGTTATTGCACACACTCACATTTACCGATCTGAAGCCACAGTTTGACTCTTTGGTTTCCTGCCTGTTCATATGCGATTAATCCAGTCAGAGCGCCATTTTAATGGAAGTATCTGATGTCCTATCGTGCCTGCATGCATGATGGTGTTGAATTTAACCCCACCCTCTAGACATGGTACAGATAACAGTAAACATTTAAGATATTTAAGGTATACAGTAGGTGAAAGTTGGATTTACATTTTTATGGAACCTTTTAGGTTTCATATTTAATCATTTTTATCAAATATTGTTTTTGTTTTTTTCCCCACTCTGTTTCACAGAAACCTCACCATTCAGCACAATGAATAATAATAACATGCAAATCCATGCAGTATGGGACTGTACCATACTATGCTAGGTTATGACTGAGATCATACGCTACCAGTATTTGGCACATCGACTTACAGATTTTATTTGAATTAATGTCTGAATTTGCTAGATTTGCAGCATTAAAATAGGGAGAGGCAACCCCAAGAGTTGAATTAATTTTAAGTAATAATATACCGATCAGAATAAAATCAAGTCTAACAAATATGTTGTTTATTTTTTGCCATGTGTTGTATAATTTTTACATGTGATTAAATTATTTTCTGTTTGTCTGTAGTGCCCTTCACAGATTAATCACTACATTGTAATAGACTAGGAACTCCCAAGTCTTGTACCATTTTTGATAGCTTTTTAGCAATGATTTTCCTAAAGATTTCGTGATTAATTCAGTAGCAACATTACTGGTGGTTTAAGGTCATCCTTGTTAATTGTTTACAACATTAGCAGCTTTTACGCACAGTTGCTATCAAGGGGAGCTGGTAGCAAAATTCACCTGTAGCCCAGTATTCGAGCTCCAGGTTTTTGGTTATTGAGCAGTATATTGCATATTAATATGAAATTGATGCAAGTAAGAGTAGGATTCTTAGTGGCAGAAGTGCACCCAGCATCTCTATTCTCAGTCTTTACCTCGTGTGGCCCACGTTTAAACACAGTTAGCACTTTCATGATTTGGTTTGCTTCTCTTCAGCTGGTACATACCCATTAAATGGGTCATTATAGTATTAGGCTATTAAAGTAAGTACATTTTATTGTTTATTGTTTTCATTTCTTTCTTTTTTTTATACATAATTTTGACTATTAAATATTCTTTGCTATTGATACTAATAAGAGAAGAAACACAATGTATGATGCAAAACTGTGTATAAACACACACGAATCCATATGAATTACCTCAAACTCTTTGTTAGTTGGTGGGAATTTTTTTTTTTTTTTTTTTTTTTTTTTGGATGAACCCAGGACAAACATAATTGAAAGGAATAATGGAAAATGCTTCCTGATATTTGAGTTTGCGGTATTTGAATCATTTCTAGGAATCCGTTACACTCAGGTAGTGGGGTAAAGATGTAGTTAGAACCCTTGCCTCACAATCAGAAGAACTACTATGCAGCAGTGTCTAATAAATCAATAAATAAAAATGCTGGTTTGAGAGATACAGGAAAGGTCCTTTTTTAATATGGCTAACATAATAAAGCAATTGAATCTGCTGATATAGGTTACGGAAGAAGCTCTTGCAGTATACCAAATATTTCCCTAAAACAGAGCAACTGCTAATTATACAAAATAATGGAAAAACTCGAATTACTCATTTCCTCATATTGTCAATGTAGCTTTATTGCATCGTGGTAAGGTGATATCTCTGTCTTGACAGACAACGGAAGGACGAGCTTGAGCAGCGGATGTCTGCTTTACAGGAGAGTCGCCGGGAGCTGATGGTGCAGCTGGAGGGGCTGATGAAGCTGCTAAAAGTAAAGGCCGTGTCCAAAGATATGTTAGAAAACCGAACCTCTGTTCCACTCATTCACTCCGCTACCTAACCAGCTACCTAACTACAGAATTGTTTCATAGGGCCAATCATTCTTACAGTTGCTGCAAGACCATAGTATAGAGTGCAAATAAAACAAAGCTGACAGACTTGCTCAGGCTTTTCTTTTTGCCTAAAGATGGATTCTACACTCTTAGATGGGGAGCAGGATGTTGCAGTGAAGGAATGGAGGCCACAGGATTTTGTCCTTAAGTGCACATCACTCCTGAGCCATTAGAAAGCGCCAAACACACTTATGGTTATGAACAGTCAAATTGAGAGCTATTTAAAATTTTTTTCCGAAGAATTACCCACATAAATGTTAACTGTTGCCTAACATTTCTATTCATCGTAGACCGTCATAATTCGGCTCATGCCTGTTCGTTTTGAGAGCTGAAAATACGTTTATTCATTCATATTTTAATAGCAATGTTTTGATGATTAATTTGAGAGACAAAATTGGTGATCGCAAGAGAACACCGCACATGTAATGCAATGAGCTAGTAAGCAATAGAGCTTTGTGTAGGCAACATATTTTTTATTTTAAGCCAATTCAAAATACATTTTAGTGATGATTATTGCAAATGGTTACTTTTCAAAAGGCTGTGTCACATGATGATGATCATTGCACAAGCTTCCAGAAGAGAGCGAGCAGCACTAGTAGCCTCCCACTTTCATGGTTCAACAGTATCTCCCTCACCATTTTCTGCACCATCGGTTAACCATCTTGGGGCGTCAATGAAAGCGGATAACAGGGACGAATGCCAGTTTCTGAGTGACTCTATAGTCGTTTTTGTGTGAAGTATGAGTCAGCATTTAGTCCACATAGTGAGTGAGAAATTAGAAGAGTGTCGCTGCACCGTATGTGCTGAAGATCGATGTGTAGAGATGTGTGCTTCCTTTCTTTTCAGACGCAAGGCACGGGATCGTCCCACTCCTCCCCCAGTCACACCATCAGCAGGCCCATCCCCATGCCTGTTCGTTCTGCCTCTGCCTGCACCACGCCCACACACACTCCTCAGGACTCACTCATCGGTGTGGGCGGGGACATCAAGGAGGCTTTCTCTCAGGGTAAGAATCACATGCTTGGAGTTATGGCCCAGTCTGGGGTTAGGATGCAACACAATGAATCAGGAGAGAAATGATCCAGCCAGAAAGAAACCAAAACTTGCGTGTAAGTTTTTTGGGTTTTTTTGTTTTTTTTAATTATTGCCATTGTTAGTACAACCAAAAGTCCTTTCTTTAGGGGTGAACAAAGTCAACAAAACAGCCAAAAATTCTTATCCTTTCAGTGTCAATCAAACTACCCTAAACAAACAAAAACAAAGGTACACCCTTCTACCTTGGCCCCCTAACCATGGTGACCTGGTATAAAAAGTGGGGATCTCAAAAGTGTATTTAGACTGGTGAAGCATCAGGAGTGACCCAGGCCAAAATAACAACCAAAAAAGACTAAGTGAAAGCAAACCCAGGCTATCTTACCTACAGAAAATAAACATACAGAACCACTTTCCTAACTTCCTAACAAAACATACACAAACAGTGAAATAAAATGGCAGCCACTCCGTACACCCAGTCAAGAGTACCCTAACCAACATACAAACACATTAAAGGGCTAGACAAATCACAAGGTCAGTAAACAGGCAAAGGGATCAACACAATCCAAGCAAAACCAAGAGTACACAATAACAGGCAAAACAAGCAACAAGGCTTGGTGTCTGCTTCTGATGGCATCTTTTATACAATGGTTTGAAGGGCAGAGTTCCAGTTGGACAGGATGAATGAAGAAGGCACTGGATTTCCAACTGGACTGGAAGGAAGATCTTGGGAAGTGGAAGCACACAGGAAAAGCAGGGATGAAATAGTGAACCTGAAAGCAAAGCAGACAAACAAACCCACAAACAGTCCACGCATACACGTAACAATGGTAAAAACCTGGAGATAACTGATTGAAGAAAATAGTACTTGCCCGTTTCTGGCAGTTTCTTAATAGTTACAAGTATTTACAAGATCAACAAGTTTGAAAGACTATACTATTTACCAGGATTCAACTCCGCTTACACCGGTGGTAATTGAATACAAGAACACTACAGATAGAGAGTTCACCAACTATCACTAATAAACACAACCTACATCTCCTGGCACAGGCCTCTGCCTCCTTTCTCTTTTTCCCCTCTCTGGTTCAGGTGTCTTCATTCCTTCAATGTCTTCTTCACAGTTGGTGGTCAGTTTAAAAGCTGTTGATGCAAGACAGAACACACAGACACGCACGAGTAGGCATTCTGATTAAGGCCTTAACACTTTTACTTTAAATGATGTATAAACCACAGAGCCTCCCTGAGGCAGTGCTGGGTTTTTTGATTCAAGTTTTGGGACTGTAGGGTTGTGAGGCTGGTGCCAGCATAACAACATACTGTTTTATAGTAAACTTTTTTTATATGTAGAAAGAGTAAACTCTAAAATAATGATAAAAAGTACAGTAAATACATAAACCAGTAACATTTGTTCATTATCAAGTATTATGTACTGTATATAATATGGGACCACCATCATATATACAGCACATACCTGTATTTGTCATGCAGAATGGACTTGTGATGTACCTGCATACTGTAATTGTACAGCATGATGCTGCTCATAAATATGTTGACAGTAACATATTTTTTATTTGAATGCGAAGTGGTGTAATGACAGAGGGGTAATGATGTAGAAACCAACCTATGAGAATATTTTCTTCCATCCTGTATGAAAAACGTTGAAATTGCATTATGTATACGATCTCCTGAGTCTGAGTGGACAGTTGCTGCTGTGATCAGGAGCCTCTGCCCCCACATTAATGCTCCAGTTCTTAATTCTTAGGCCCCAAGAGGAATTTAAGGAATGACTTATTGGTGGCAGCTGACTCAATCACAAACACCATGTCTTCTCTGGTCAAAGAGCTCAATTCGGGTGAGTAATGCTGAATTACACTGAATTACCTCCTGTAAGTCTGTCTGTTGAAGACCTTTCCTACACATCTGGCAGTGAACCGTAAATAAAAAAAAAAAAAAATTGCAGGTCCTTGCGTTGCCTTCTTTTGAATTTTAATATTACGGAAAAGGTTTTAAAATTTTAAGAGTATAGGAATTTTATATTTGTTGTCCATGAAATACAATTTTCTCTTTATTTGCTGTTATAAAACCTGTTGCTAATTTATTTTGTGTTGTTTTACATGCTAAGTTTTTAAGTTCCACTTGTGCAATATGCTGTATTGCTGGCCTCTTACAGCTATGTTCTTTAAGCATTATATTTTTCAAGAACACATCTATTGCTGTATCTGCAAATTTTATTATAAAGCACTTCTCTGTCAAGCTTTATGTAGATGTTGATAGTCCATGCCCCCTATATATAAAATATGGCCTAGATTTGTATTGAATTTGGCAGCTTTTGTGCAGAAAATTGGAGCAGGAACTGTAAGATACTGTTGTTTCTCAGAGGCAGGTAGTGAAACGGAAAGTAACGTGGACTCTGACTTTGGGCGCACGCAGTTTGAAGACCTCGTCCCATCACCCACCTCAGAGAGGAACTTCCTTGCACAGATCAACGCCAGGAAACCAGGGTATTGCACTGGCATCTCTTTGTCACGAGATTTTCGTAGAAATAACGATCCTACGTTGCATGTACTTGCGACTACTCTCCCCTCAGCTCCAGCATTACATTCGGAATTACCCATAATACCCTTCTCGTTGCTTATTCTGTCAAATTCTCAGATGCTGAATTTCTCTAAGCCATTTTGCTTACACTTTATATAAGTCACATTTAGGCTTTTGCCCTTGCTGCTTCTGTGGATACTGTACATTTCTTATAATCACACTGTAGCTTTGGACCTCTCCAAGTGTTGTGCCCAGATGGACCCCCAGCGGTTTATTTTTCCCTCTTTCATTCCACTTTGGTTGTTTGTTTTCCTCTTGTCAGCTGGTTCACTCTGCAGTAATCCTCACCTATAACTGTAACATTAAATCATTCCTAATGAGTCTGTTCAGTGCTCTGTGTCACCCTGGTGAGAAGAGCATGCTGTAAAAATGAATTAAATTGAAGTGAACCACTTGGAGCTCCGTGCTCCGTACGTGCAGTACATACTTATTTTTGCCGTTATCAGGGGCACAGGTGATGCAGACGCCCTCATGCGGCCAGATGATGACGGCTACGAGAACGACTCAGTCATGCAGCTGGAGAATGAGCTGAAGATGGAGGAGCTCCTCAAGCAGAGCCAGCAGGAGAAGACTTACTTGGTGACTACTCTTCAAAACCAGCCATGACCCTTTCAACCCCCTTCCCTCTTAATAAGAAAACAGAATATTTAAAGCACAGTTACATTTTTTTTCTCTTTTCTGCAAACCAGTGTTTGTGCAGATGTGTAGTTTTTTTTTAATTTTTTGTATATAATCTAAATCAAATGAACTAAAAATGTTGTACAGTAAACCATCAGGGCAACATAAACCAATTTACAGAGCCATATTGCCATACATACAGAGAAATCAAAGAATGTTTATACTTTATAAAGTTTTTAAAGGTCTTTGTTCATACTGGCATTGTACTTATATAATCCCACTCCTTATGTAGTACATTTAACACTGGACTTGCCCTGAAATTATAGTAATCTGCATGTCTAATATTTTGTCATTAATGTCTGTTGCTATACTTCATAGCAGTTACATAAAATAATATATAATTTATATTTTTTATGAGACCACTTGGCCCCTTGTTTGAGTACATAACTTGTCTCATAACCTTTATATGAAGCATTTTGAAAACTGAGGAAAAATCATATTTGAAAGCCAATATTCATGAAAGTGTTACATTTATTTATTTATTTATTTATTTATTTATTTATTTATTTAGCCACCTCAATGTTTCCTCACAAATATCTTAGTATTGTGCATAACTTCACCAGTTGTTTTATGGATTAAATCTGTTTGTCTAACCTTAAAATTAATTTTAGTTAAGAAACAATGCAGGTTTTTTTTTTCTTTTTTCTAATTATACTTTTGGCAGCAAATGATGTGCATTTTTTAACCCTTGTAATTTATCGTAATGTTTCATAACGTTTTCAAGTAATGTCTTCAGTCTTAATGAAATTACTTTGAATTCTATGTACATATCTTGTTCAAGGGGACAGCAGTGATACCTGGGAATGGGATTAGAACTGCCACCTGCTGCCACTTTCACAGACGTTGCTGAGGAACATTAAATATACATCAGTGTGTTGCATTTACTGTATGCAAAGGGAAGGTGTTCTAACCCATCATTTGTTCCATCCAGCCGAAGAAGCCAAATGGGAAGCTAGGCAGGAGGTAACTGTGTGTACCACCTGTTCCCAGATGAGCCCCAGCCAGACAGATGAGGGGACCTCGACAAGAAACGAGGACTGCCACATTTACAGCTGCCAGGAGCAGGGGCTGCTGGGCCAGTCAGAGTGGGGTGACAAGATGAGTAACCTGCTAAAGACACAGCCTTGCAGCCAGCCCCACAACTAGAGTCTCCAGACCGCTTTTGAACGGTTAGCTGTGTTTTCATGATGTGAGAGAACTCAGTATTGTTTATTAGCACCAGGGGAACATTCTGGCTCAGCTGTGATTGACAGCAGTAGGGTTGCTCCTTCTCTTATCACTTGTTACTGTCCACAAAACTTCAAACATATTTTATGTCAGTCACAGGACAAATGCTCTGTTTTATTTATTAAAATCATGTTTCAATTAAGTTTTTCTTAAAAAAAAAAAAAAAAAAAAACTATTATACTCAAGGCATCTAGTGCCGTTCAAAGACCTACAAATGCAGCCACACTGGTCTGTGTGTCGTATATTGCTGAATAAGCACTTTTCATCAATAGCTGTTTTTTTATTGTAATAGAGGGATATTTAGAGCTTCACTAAATTTGAATTGCAAAATGTTGAACTCTTTTAAAATGTCACAGCAAAATTGTTTTTGTAAATATATATGTATATTTACACCAACAATTTAGCGACTTGCATATATACATATTTGCCTGATATAAAAATTCTAACATCAAACTAGTGAATGAGAAATGATGTATCTGAAAATTTTTTTAATTCACAACATATCGAGTTAATACTGTGATCCAATCGGGGGATTGTCAACGACAAAGCTGTCTAATGCCACATGTGCCATATAATTTCATTTCTTTGTGATATTTCCCTTTCGTTCTCATTGTGTTTTATCGATTGCTTCCTTTTGGTTCAACAATAAAAGCATGTGTTGTAGACGGATGGAGGACTTACATATTCTACTTTATTTGTCGTGTGGCCTTTATTTATTGTGTATTTTGAGCTGATAAAAAGCCAGATTTTCTAAGGGTGATGTGTGTTCAGGATTTTTGTCTTTTTTAAGCATTCTGCCATTTCTGGTGGTGAAGCCAGTGTCTAAATTGTTCATTTCAAGATTCAGATGTTGACGTTGATTTGAACTTAATAGCAACTTAATTTAATTTTAATATTCTTTTTCTGAATTTAGTAGCTGCAGAGCTCATCTAAATATAACTGATTTTTTTTTTTTTTTTTAATTCTTGCATGTTAAAGTGACTGAATAAAGATTGCTTTAATTCTAGCTATAATGTATATGATTCGGGTTTTTTTTCCCTACTGTGTGCATTAGTGAAGTTATTACGGGAAAAGTAGGAGTAGATACATGAAGCAGTGCTGGTATGAAAGTAATCCTGTGGTTTAATCCTCCGACTTTTCCGTACCAGTGGTTTGGCAAAGAAGTAATGAAAATATTTAATTTTCTAGCCAGACACCTGTTACATTTGTAGTTCCAAAATACATTTATAATATATTTTGCCTGACTTTGTGCTCTGTTCAAATACTTGATTGCAATACAAAGTTTTTCTGTTGATGCACCTTTTAATATTTATTTTGCTTATTTTTCTAATTTATTTGCAAGGAAAGTAATTTCATCATGATCTGTGTATGTGTACCTATAGCGTGTGTATGTGAATTTTTTGCTATTTATTTGAATTCCTTAGCACTTGAAAAGAAAATTTTCTCCCACAAAAAACAAAATCTTACCTTCATCAGATTTGGCACATTTCTCACCGGCTGGTTTATCAGCACTTTGGGGTGCTTTGTGGGTTGGGGTTTTATCAAGGGCCACCTTAGGGATCTCGGCTGCATATGCATTTGCAGTAAATAAAATGGAAAAAAACTTGTTTTGTTCCTTAATGACTGTTGTTTCTGCTCTTTACAGGAAGGGAACCTCAATATTTTGACTTGGAAATATGAGTTCAGGAAGCTGTGTTGGAATTATCACCTTTGCTGTTACTTTTTCCAGTTTTTTTTTTTTTTTTTAAACAGGCATTTTACTGTAAAATGTAATGTTTTTACTGTAAGCTTTATTGTATTTTAAATAGTCCACCCTTGTGTGGAAAACAGATTTCTCTGCTGTGGAGCGAAAATGACGTACAGTTCCACTTCTCACTGTTAATTGACTGTCCAGTGTACAGCTATACTGTATGGTCAAAAGTATGTGGACCCCCCACCCCCAGTGGCTGAGCTGACTTGTTTCAGCTGCACCCATGCAGCATACAAACACATTCTAGATAATTGTGTTCTTCCAGCTTTGTGGCCACAGTTTTGGGGAAGAAACCCCTTCCTGCTCCAGCATGACTGTACCTCCCCTATCCACATCGACAAAGCTAGCTCCATCAAAACTTGCTTTGCCCAGGTTGGTGTGATAGAACTTGAGCGGTCGTACAGAGCCCTGACCTCAACCGCACTGAACACTTTTGGGATGAACTGGAAACCGACCACGAGCCCGGCCTTTTCACCCGACCTCATTGATGCTCTTGTGATTGAATGGGTGCAAATTCCCAAAATCTGGTCCAAAGCCTTCCCAGAACAGTGGGGGCCGTTATAGCAGCAAAGGGGGAAAGAACTACATGTTGATGCCCATGGGTTTGGAATGGGAAGTTCAACAAGCACCTATGGGGGTGATGTTCAGATGTCCACACACTTTTGGCCGTATTTTGTATTATAAGTTAATATGGATGTGGTGGTATTTTTTTACTATCTTGGCCCAAATATATTTTTTGGGGGGAATTGCATCTGAGAAAAGAAGGGGCTCCCCTTGTACTGAAACACTAAACGTGTGATGGTCAAACCGTATGACACCAGTAGGTGGCGTCACATCCATTGGCGTCGATTATAGTTGCGTTTGAATTATCGCTTTTAATAATCCATAGACAGCGAGTGTGAAACATAGTGAAACTTTTGAGAAGTTCTGGAACGAAGTTGCTCAAAGTTAGGCCAAACCGAGGGGTGAGGAGGAGTTGTGATGCCAATTTTAAGATAGCCGTGATCAAGGAGGCGGAGGTGTCAAAACAACTCTCAAGCAGCCAAGAAATATAAAGTTACAGAATGTCGTGTTCGAAGATGGAGAGGCTAAAAAGACCGTATTTAAAAATACGGTAAATATGATTTTTCTAAAGATGTGTTCCAGAAACCTTTTTCCAAAAAAATAGTGTTAAAGGGGGGGGTCGTCTTATAATCATGATTCTCTTATATTCGGGCCAATACGGTATTTACTTAGCCGTATCGAAGATCCTTCCCGAAAGTGCCAGCATATTTATGTGTGCATTATTTTCACAGTGAAAGCGATGAAAATGATGTGTTTGTGTGCCGAATCATTTCTGAGGAGAAAAACCGTTTAAAGTATCAGCCTTGGTGATGAACTGCGCAAGGTGAGTGGCATTTCCTTCCAAAATTCAGCAAAACTCTCCCGTATCCACCCGCCAACTTGTTTGCATCCTTCAGAGATCTCGAGCAACGCCGTAGTATGAAGCCATCAGCTGTCAGAACAAACTTAAAAAAAAAAACAAAATAACGTTTTTAATAAGACGTTAAAAGAAGACGAAAAGGCAAACTAATGCCTAATTTAGTTTTAAACTTGAAGTGTTGTTGCAAATTGTGCTTTGTGGCGGCTCGGCAGAGAGAAGTTGTGGACAAGAGTTGCCTCAGATGCGTTTATAGTGTTTATATTGTGCATTTAAGAGCAGATTCTTTACAATAAAGAAAAAAAAAGATACCAGGATTATAGCTCAAACTCAAAGACATTTCATTATAGAACCTTTTAAAAATTGTAACAGAAAAAAAAAATTTGAAGACAATTTATTATTAATATACGTTGGCCCTTTACCAAAAATGGCTTCCTTTATGCAAATTGCTGTTTTGGGGATCACATTGCTATTATTTTTCATGGGGAAGAAATAATTTGTCGACCCTCAGATAAAACTGCTAAAATGAATAAAGAGAGCAAAAGAGTGTTTTTTAGCATGATGGTTAAAATACCAAAATATTTGTATCCAGAATGCTCATTTCTAGGTTGTCCTTTTAATGTTGTATTTTCATCCATGCGTGCGTTTGGTGCAGAGTTGGAGATGGGGCACACAATACTGGGAAATAAACTCTGTTACTCTGTGTGCACTTTTACTGAATGTTCGGTCCGTTGTGTTAAAAATTGTGCATATTTTTATATTATAACATACAGTATTTAACTTGAATAAGCTGAGGTAGTGGGATTTTATTGACAGGGCGCATGAGGGGATAGACTGATCCAGAAACTGTGAGGCATGAGTGCTGCTCTGCCACCCAAGAACCACAAAATAATACTAAGAAAAGACTGGAAAAATTAGGAGGAAAAAGGGAAGAGCATCTTAAGCCCCGATTTAGAGGTGTGCGGAGCAGGTTTGATATTGAATTTGGTTTAAAATGTTCTTAAAATTACTCTCTTTTTGTAAATATAGGGAACATCTACTTTAAAAGCCAAAGGCAGGAATTTTGCATTTGGTGAAAAACCGGTGTAAAGATCTGATGGCTCAGGAATACAAGGTTTATTTATTCCCCTTTTATTCATAATTAAGATTTTTTTTTTTTTGTGAATTCTTGTTAAAGATAGATTTTCAGGCACAGATAATGCTTGTTATGTGAGCAAAGCCTATACAATATTTGTGATTTGTAGCAAAGATAAATTTTACATTTGTTTTATTTTTCCAAAACCAGTGCTTTAAGTTTGCCGGTACTCCACACAATACTGGCACTTCTATATATCTTATTTCTTGCAAAATATATTCTGTAATTGTAAATTCATATGGAATACAGAAGTCCCCATACCAGTGCCAAAGGAATAATAAATAAGCGCAAATTATTCTTCTACATACTTTTATATACTTCATAACCATCCAGTGCTATCTTCTACCCCGTTATTGGAATTTTCTGTCTCCCAAAAGACTGTAACTGTGGTACACGGTCATTATTCATAACCACATTTGATTACCCAAGATGCACCGTTACACTTCAGGTCGGCTCGCTCCACTTTCCTACCACTACATCGTTCAAAGATTATGGCCCCTTTATTAAAGGAAATATCATTTGTTAACATTAACGGTATCGCCTATTTTTTATTCAAATTTACACATTTCATTAATTTTTCAGAAATTCAAATTTATCTGTTTTGTCTCTGAGCTGCTCAGTAAATGTTTTCCTGTTTTTGCGCTACTGGCCTAAAATCAGTCAACATGAGATAAGAATTAAGTTGAAAAGATTAGAAAGCCAGAAAAAGTTGTGTCATCATCCTCATCAGCGAAAAGTCCATTGAACAGCTGTCCACCCACCACCTGTAGCCACACCTTGTCTCCAGCTTCCAGGTGCAGCACGACACCCCCTGCAGCTTGGTCTTCGTTACTCTGGTAGTTGTCCATTGTGTGCACGATCCGGGCGCCATTTTTTACCAGGGCCACCTTCACATTGCGCGAATACACGGTGATGTGGTAGGTGAAGAAATACACCCCCGTGATGCTGCAGGTGAAGCGCCCGCTTTGGGGGTCGTAGAGCTCCTGTTCATTGTAGATAATTTTGTCAAAACGAATGGCTGTATTGCTGGGAGGAAACTTGCTCTGCTCTGTGAGGCCCACAGAAAAGGCACTCCTGGGGATAATGGGCATGTCACCGGTGTTCCCCTTGGGTCCTTGTTCTCCTCTGTTCCCTTTCTCCCCCTTGGAGCCGACACTCCCCTTCTGCCCAGGAGGGCCGATCTCTCCTTTGTGGCCCGGTCGTCCCAGTGGACCAATGGGCCCCATAGCACCCCTGTCTCCTTTCACTCCAGTCAGCCCCTGCTGGCCCTCTGGCCCTTGAGGCCCCTCATCACCTTTCACCCCTTGAGGTCCAGTCAACCCCAAGTCTCCTTTATCTGCTTTGGGTCCTAACGGCCCAGGGACACCCTGGGGACCCATTTTTCCAGGCCACCCTCGCTCTCCGTTCTCCCCTCTTCTGCCCTTCATTCCCGCCACTCCTGCTTCTCCTGCAAACCACAGAACCACAAACTTTTGGCTAATATTCAGTACTTCGCTTTATTCATTAACTGTGTTAGCGTCTACAAGTAATGAGAAGTTAAAAATTGTGCTTGTTCAGTAGCAACCAGGTGCTGACTTATGTAGTAGAAGAACAACAGCAACATGCACTGAACAGAGATTTTAGCATTTTTTGTAAACATTAATTTTGGGGGTGTTGGCATAACCACCGGAATTTTCTGGCCAAATACTTAAGAAATAATATGTTGCCACTATTACCAGAATGCAGTACAAATTTCAGTAAATTTAGTTTGATCCCTGTCTACATCATATCAATGGGATAATGTTAACTCACAACTATTTAATATTCGTATTAAATAAACAATAAGAGAAGTTTCAGGCTTTTACCTGGCTCTCCTTTGGACCCTTTAGGACCGTTTTCTCCCGTTGGACCAGTGAAACCAGAGACACCTTTCACAAGAAGACCAGTACTAAACTGATGTACAGCCAGTATTTTTACACACATCAGCACCTTTTTAGCACCAAACAAAACAGCAAATTGAAAAGCTTTAATGTTCTCGTGAATCTGGGAGTTATAATTACTTTTATTTTGGATTTTATTATAAAAAGGAAACCGCTAGTTTTACCTTGGTCCCCCTTTTCACCTTTGAAGCCATCTCTTCCGTCTCGTCCTGGTGCCCCATTGTGGCCGGGATCACCAGGGATTCCAGGGTGTCCACACACACAGCTGTCCCTCCTGCTGTCGTCCACTAATGTGTCCCCTGGGAGCAGCAAAACGAACAATGTGGTCACTAGCAAAAACCACTGCATGTTGTCCCAGCCGTTACACCAGTGTGCTCCCCACAGGGTTCGACTTTCACCAGCTTCCCTTTACCCAACAAAGTCCAGCCCTCCTGAGTTTATATTCTACATCAAGTTGCTTATCACCTGTATTTTCACTGTCAAGTTACAGTACTCTCACACACACACGGGCCAGATTGAAGCCCCCACCCATACAGCCCCCACACTGTGTGGCAGCAGTGCACCACCATTCTGATGCAAATTTATCAAGCAGTTAAATGAATTTAATTTAGGTTGCCAGTCCATGCGTTTGCAGTTTTCCATATCAAGCCCCAATTCCTCATTCCAACATGCTAACATCATAAGTGTTGACATCTGGCTAATTGAAAATGTCTGATAGTGCATGTTGCTATTTTCAGCATGTGCTTTATGACCCCTCCACCCTAATACTGCAGCACGGTACACCGAATTGTCAAATACAGGAAATTGAAATGCTCTTAAATTGGAAATATTAAGATTATAAAATCCAAAGGAGTTTCTTTTACTAGAGATTTATGAAATTATGCACTCTACTGTATATCTTTCAGTCTGTAATTATTTGTAAGATTCTTTTATGTCAGCATTGATCTTATCAGCATCAAAATGATTTAATCCTTTTGTTATCACCTGATAAAGTCGTGTTTTGCCTGTTGAAATGGAGCTCTTTAAACATCAAGTTGCGCATCATACCTGGTAACTTCCACTTAAAAGAACTACTTTATTCTGGTACAAATTCCATTTCACATTTGGTAATGTTCTTAAACACATGGCATTGACTGCATTTCTTGTGTCAAACGTTTAATGATATTTTGCAGGGTTTTCTGGCTTCCGGTTCACAACCTTGTTACTAACATTCATGATCTTCAGCCAATTTTGTACATAAAATAGTGTCTTATTTCTCCTGTGGTACACACATCTTTCAGTTTAAAAACAGGCACATGCAAAAATGACATTGAGCAAAGAATTGTTTGAAATGCTCCTTACCAAACATATTATTGATAAAAAAAAGGGTGATGAGCAAGACATTTGTCATATTATATGTATATAATTGATTATATGTTAAAAAAAAAATAGACATTCCTACTAAAACAGAGTAAATTAATACAACAGTTATAATTGGAAAAACATTATATGTAGTAAGCATGATAAATAAGTACCTTTTCATGCATAATAGAGTGCATGTAGTGGCACATTAATGTCAGTACTGACCCCAGTTATTTATATACTTTAAATACCATAAAGTTCACTTGCACATTAATATTTCCTTTACTGTATTATTATTTCCTACCTTAAAATTGCACAGCACAAAATACTGCAACCCCTTAGAATGGACAGCACAGTCAAATATAACACCAGCTGCTCATTACATGAAGTGTGATTTCCCATAATGTTTCAAAATGATATTAATAATATTTGTAAAATGTTATGGTCCACTGTAAATCATTTAATGCGCTAAATATGTTTTCTAACACTTTTCACATATTTAAAAATGCGCTGTTTTTAGGAAAACTGGATTTACACAGATTTATTTAGCATTATCTTCAGAGGAGATCTGCATTCTTTATCTTCCTTTGTATTCATTTCAATCTCCATCCTGGCCTGACGCTGAGTGGCCATAGTGGGACACTCTATCAGGGAGGCACAGTAAACAACATACAGAATTGATATTTGCATGTAAAAAAACAGTATATCCCAAGATGCTTTGCTGACAGTGAGCCCAATGGTAGGAGGAACTGTTGCCACAGGTGAGATCTGCACAGACACAGGGTTCTTCATATGATCTGGCGAGGCATTCCATAGCCTGTCATGCCAGACTGAGATGCCCCGCGGTTGCTACCCATCTGCAGCCCAATGAGACTTTGACCTCGACGCAGTTGCTCCTCAGAAAACTCACGTCTGTGTCCCTGGGCTTTCCTGCAAATATAGCAGGATTAGAACCCATCACATACTGAGGACAGGTATCACACAGCGAGAAACAACCGACCATCTCTGAACAAAGCACAAATGGCAATTACTCGGATCACACGTAAAGGGCATGCGATCGTGCAACAGAAATAAGTGGCAAAAACATTGGACAAATGACATTACAAGGAGAAGCAGTTTTTGTGGCCACGCTAGGGCAATATCCTTAACCATAAACAGCCGGTACCCCCATGACCATGTCATCAATCAATAGGTCACAGAAGGGGAAGAACACGTAGTATCTCAGCGATGAGACTATATTGACAGTCACGCCGAACACGAGGCCATTTTCTGTACCTGTGAAACCAGTCACGGTCACCACGGTAAAGGCCATCATCCTTGGTGATGGCTACACTTCCCAGCGCCATCAGAGTCCTCTGCACAGCAGCCATGTCCTTCCCTGCATCCATAAAAGATTCATAAAGTGCTAAGAATAAACCACCTTAATGGCACAAGTGAGCCGTAGAGATGTGTACTGAACTTAACATCTGTAGTGTGGATAAATACTGATTGTGATGAGCGTGAAATAAGCACAGGGAATCCAAACTCATTTGTGTTTTCCACTGCGTAGAATGAGTAGAGCGAACTTTGAACTTTGCTATAAGGCAAATTTGATCAGCGCACCTTCCCATAAATCCACTGTCTGGAAGATGTCAGTGGTAACGACCCCATACACTTCCGCCGCCTTCAGAAACTGCGAGATGTTCTCCATCTGCTTAAAGGCCATCTGGGTCTCTGAGATTTTCTTGATGGGCTCTTTTCCTCGAGGGTGCAGGCTGTTGATCAGGCGGCACAGCAGCTGACAGAAAGCAGGAAGCGGATCCATGATTTAGCTTAGTGTTCACTCACACAGAGCCGTGTACACTGCAGCAATACACAAATACGGCATTGCCTTGCCCAAATGGAACAGCACAGCTGGAATTTTGCATAAATTTTGCGAAATCAATGTGTGAAGGTTGAAAAAATGGATTAAAAGAGTAAAGCTTACAAGCACATGGTGCGCACCTTTTTCTTGTCTTATAGTTTAAAAACTGACTACTGGAAAACATTAAGCAAACAGATACTTAAAATTCTCCTTACTGTGTATATTATTAATAAAATAGGGTAATGAACAACAGGATTTCCTTTTTCATACTACGATAAATAGACACTGACTATACCAAAAATAAAATTAGATGACTAGGGTGGTGGGAAAATGGTACGGGAAGATGGGTGGAACACTCACCGTTCCATCCATAAGCCATTCCTGGAAACTGTGCTTTCCTGGCTGCGGTCGCTCCATGTTTCCTCCGCACTGAGCGATGATCCACTCGACCAACCGTGCCTCCAGATCCAGGTCATACTTCTGTTCGATCTTCTCCTGCACCTCCCGGCTCAGCCCATAGCTGGGACCTCGGTTGGCCATAGTTGTAAGAAGTGAAGCTTCTGTTTGAAGCCTTAAGATCTGCTGGGTGAAAAGGTCACCACTGGGTTTGTTCTGCTGCCTAACGCCATCCCTCCCAAAAACAGCCAGCAATTCTGTACGTCTGGTCATCTATTTATGCCACGAAACACTATCAAAATAAATCATAACTCAGAAAAATCACTTGATAGCTTTCCTCAGTTAAAATGTTATGTCATCCTTTTTGCAGGACATGTTGCCTCTATCGGCTCTGTAAGTGAATAATGCGTTAGGGTTACCACAAAAACAGCTTGTGACATTGTGCCAGTCATTGAATATTTCATACGTTATGTAATTTCCGATGAACTATGATATATTGATTCTGATGGTCGTGATGTTGCAGTTTGTGGTGGTCATAGTAGCATTGTGGTTATCATTCTGGTGTAGCCTGATTAAAGGTAGTGTCCAGTTTAAGCTGTTGGACACTAAAATGTCTGCAGTGCATCCAATAAAAACTAGGAACAGTGGACAATGTGGATCATCGCCCCATAAACATCATGCAGCTCATTTTTTTCCTCACTCGCCACCTAATTTCTGCAACGTCATACGAGTTGTGAAAAATGAGTAAATAACAAGGTATTTCACAGAGGCTAATGAGCTACAACATGAATATATTTTCATTTGTTCAAAAAAAATATTAAAACCTTACTGTAATTGTGTCTAACATTAAGACACATCTAACATTTTACTACTCCATTTTCCTCCCAAATACAAATATTCTTATTTATCAAGAGTCTAAATGGACCCTAAGAAAAAGCATGTTGTCTTTTTTGGGCCTCTTTGCTGGACTAAACACATCACATCAGATCGCACTTACTGTAAACTGGGATAGCGTTGTCGGCTCCACGTCCCTCCCTCTCACTGGCGCCGGAGGCTGGCTGGGCGGAGGCCGATATAAAATGTTTGCGAGCCAGGGGGTGGGCCAGTGTGAGGGGGGAGGGTTGCAGGGGGGGACCATATGGAGTAGGAGGAGGAGTCCTGCATTATAAGCAAGGTTGTAATCCACTAACCATTACATCAACAAGATGTAACGGTTGGTGGATAAAATAATAAAATAATCTAAAAAAAAAAAAAATGCAGAAAATATTTTGCACTTAGATTAAAAAAAATTAGTCTGAAAATATTTTTGGCGCTTTGGTACCATTTGGCACTTCTTCAGTGTAATTCAGTGATATGTAGCTGTTTAAAATTAGATTTATTTTCCTTTTTCTAAAATCCCACTTTAGAATGGACCAGAGCTGCCTGCTTTTATCAATATACGTCAATAAAAAGTGTTCAAACGCAAGACCCATCTGCCTCTTATTACCAACATTTGAGATTTTTGATTTTTGAAGATGTGAACATTTTTAGGTTTGTTAATTTTTCTTTAGTTGCATTTTATTGATGCAAACAAAAGTGGTCAGCAAAATAGGTGAGTGTGAATTTCCAATTTTTCTGCTGCAGAACAGAAATATCCTATGTGTTTTTATTTTCTGCTGCTTGTTAGAATTAAAAGAGGAGGAAAAGGGAGGCAAGGGGAGCACAAAGTCAGGTTCTTGAGTATTTTCCACAGCAGTTTATTTGGAATATTTTTCATTTTAGTAGCTATATCCAAAATTTTTACAGAAACTAGCAAGCAAATACATGGAGGCAGTTGCAATTTTTGACAGCAAAAATGAAAGTTACCAGTTGCTGATACACATGTTTACGTGAAGGATGGGTCCTTCCCTTGTGGCCACTAAAATACCAAACCATACTTTAGAGACTGCTGTAGAGACCCCTCACCAATATACTGCAACAGAGGCGCTCTATTATATGGCAAGAAAACACATCCACCTACATTTTACCAAGTTCTATGCAGCACTGGCCCCATTTTGAGATGAGACCCCACATTTTCAAACATATTGTTGGGTAAGGATCAAAAGTTGGACATCTCATGTCTTCAACTGGCCCTAATTGATATCTCCTCTGTGCACAGTTTGCAAGTTCAGATGCAGAATTCAGCCCAGCCCAGGCACCGATACCCGCTGCTCTCTCCTGCTGCGCAAGCCCTTTTATTTCAGAATTTTGAAAAAGTACCACAGCCATTTTGAAGTCCAAAGGCACGAACCATCATTCGTGTGTGAATGAGTGTGTGCCTTACTCTTTTCGGATGGCCTTTGCTCATATTGGAAGTAAACACAGCTGAGAAAGGTCAGTGCAGCAGTTGAGTTACAATTCAGTTTATGAAATGAAATATGGAAGGCGGAGGATTCAGTCTACTGACCGCGTAGTTAATCAACAACAAGCCTCTGTAATGGATTTGACAATTAAATCACCGTGTGTTCGCCATCACATGAGAAGTTTTTCCGAGTCCACTGCCGCTGTTAAATGACCCTGGTTCCACTCTTAGCTACTGCACCTGACACAACTACAGCTCAACACCTATTGTGGAATCAGTTGAGCATTGTATTCTGAGTTAAAATTTGCTAAATTAAATGTCTGCAGTGGCACCAGCCATGTGACCTGTGACTTATTCCCCAAATACAGGTCATACAGTAGGAACAGGACCGCACTTGGAGAAAATGACCACAGCAGAGACTGTGTTGCCTGGACTCTACTAAGAGTAGTAGAGGCAGCTTTGAAACCCTTCCTGATTCTAGTGGTGCAATGGTATTATGTGCACAGCTTTCCAGTTGCCTTCAATCCCAGGTTTGGCTGTCAGGCACACGAAGCCTGCATTGTGGGTCCAGCATTTGCCGGGCAAACAAGGACTGAGGGATCCTTTCTGTGCCAAAAACCCAATGGTAAGATTCGAATACCTTCCAAGCATGTGGAAGTGAAGACTGTGATTCTGACTATAATTCCATGGCATGTCCTGCATGTATGTGGCTAATAAATATCTGGATTTGAAGGAAGGGAACACACTGCAAATATCTTAAAAATAACTGCAATTAAATGTCTCTTCTTAAGATCTCTGCTCTGTTGAAAATGTATAAATAGAGCTAACTGGCCAACTCGTATTTTAGCTGGCAAACAGTATTCTTTCCAGCTGCTATTGCCTGTTTCTTTTGTCTACCTTTTATACAGATGTTCTGTTCCGGTGTTCTTGTAAACCCTGCAGTTGAGTAAAAGCCTGCATCCAAGTGTTGTCCTTGGAAAATACCATATTGGCCCGAATTTGAGGATCCTGGTTATAAGACGACCCCCTCTTTTTCTGATTTTCGGAAAAAGTTTTTCAATTGTTATATCTTTAAAAAGGAAGCATCATATTTATTCACATTTACCATGTTTGCATTTTTAAGATGGTCTTTTTGAGTTTATCATCTTCAAACATGACATTCTGTAACTTTATATTTCTTGGCTGCTTTAGACTTGTCACATCTGCCTCATTGATCACCACTATCTTAAAATTGGCATCACAACTCTTCCACACCCCTCAGTTTGGTCTAACTTTGAGCAACTTTTTTCCCCAGACCATTTTGAAGTTTTGCCACCTTTCACGCTAGCTCTACTTGATAATTTCTGTGGATAATTCGTGCCAAGGAGTAAGTAACGCCACCTACTGGTGTTATACAATATGACTTTTGAGGACTGGACCTACGACCCCCTTTTTTAGAAGCAAATCCAAGAAAAAAAAATAGAGCTTATATTCCATCCAGTACAGTAATTGTCCCATCTGACAAGGTAGAAATGTTGATAATGGTCATGCAGTTATAATGCCTCACCTTTAGAAATATGATACTTATGTTGAAGCTGATAATTCTTTTACATACTGTATGGGTTTAAATTTTTTCTACCGTTGTTTGTATACAAAAACTGATCATTCAATGTGAATCCAACACACATGATACATTTTTTAATATGAAGTAACCTGCAGCAAAATGGACATTGCACATGCACACAAAACAGAGTTGGACAGGATTTATTAGAGACGGGGCACATTGTGTGAAAAATTATTAAAAAGGCACAGGAAGACCATTCTGGGATCTGGTGTCATACAAGGGAGAGATCTTTGGAAAGAAAGGGTTGTTTCCAAACAAAACAGCAGCATTCATTGTGTTAACAACACAACACTAAAGAAAAGTTGAAGAAAAAGAGATTCTCTTCCAGGATGTGAGGGACCAGATTTCAGACAGGGTTGATACCTCACAGCATGCAGACTGCTCATACTTGCACTTCCTGCACAGTGAAGTCAAAAAGCCCAAGAAGGGGAAGACAAGGGTCCCTTCCGGGGCACCATAACTACAACTGCATCCACTCACACCAGTGTGGTGAGCTTGTCGATCAGATCATCAATAGTGTACACCATCAGCTTGATGTCTTCTTTTTCAGACATACGATGCTGCCCGTGCTTGCGCAGGATGACATCCACATCTGTGCTTAGTACTTGCTCAGCTACCTGCATGGAGATGTGCCAGGGTACATCCTTATCCTTCAGCCCATGGATCAACCTCACAGGACAGGTAACCGGGATCGGGCCCTGCAGGACACAGTGGTTCTCTGCCTCTTTGAGGAAGTCCATGCTGATTCTGTAAACACCTTCTTCATTATACTTGGTAGGTAGTGTCCATTCACCCTTCTCTTCCATCTCCTTCCTTACCTGCAGCAAAAACACTGTCCTTATTGCTAGACTACACTGCCCATCGCAATTATTTGGGCTTTACGTGCCACATTCGAGACAGTTTTAGAGTATGAAAACAGGTTTTACTTTGCTGTGTGGCACCTTTGCACATGTGCCGCGGTTCCTACTCACCTCTAAAGGAAGCCCCTTGAAAGCTGTGACAAAGTGATCGGCAGCAGTTGCAACTCCAACCAACGCAGCTGTCTTTTCAGGCCTTGCAAGGGCCGCCAGCAGCATCAGCCAGCCCCCCATGCTCGAGCCAACCAGAATCTGCACCAAAGGACCATGGGTAATCTATAGTGCGTCCACCTACGATGTATTATAAATATCTTGTGCTTAAACTCCAAGATGTAGTATTGCAGCAGTTTTAATTACTTGCAACAACAAGGTGTATAGAGAATCCAAGAGGGTTTCTGATTGATGACAAAACCAAATTACAACAAAGTTAAATGCAGTGTGATTAGTGTTCAGTCTGATTTGGTCACTGGAGTACAGAGAGAGAATCTTAGTACATTTTCAGCTGTGTGATAACCTGATTCCCTGAGAAAAGGAGGACTCACCTGTGGTCCCTCCACCAGCTCATCCAAAACAAAAAGCACATCTTTCTTCCAGGTGCCAACGGTGGCTTCTGCCCAATGGCCCTCGGAAGCTCCAGAGCCAGTGTAGTCAAACCTGCGTCACCCCATGCACAGCATATCATGTGACAACGGTGCCATCACAGATCTTTTTTAAAAAATGGCCTTCTTTGCTTGCGCCTCCTTAATGTTTTGTTCCATATACAATACTTTAGAGGCCCATTTCATCAGTATTTTATAGGTATAAATTTTAGGATGCAACCTTTTGAAAAACAATTTCAATTTACACATTAAGCTGGGCAAATGATGGACAGGACACAATTTCCATCAACAGATACCAAGGGTTACATCTGCCAGTCCGAGCACCAAGAACTCACCGCAGGTAAGAGTGCCCCAGCGACTTGCAGAATTCTTCCAGGGCCTCAGCCTTCTGGCCCGACATGGTGGAGCCAAATCCAGGCAGGAAAACCACACCTGGGCTCTTACCCTTCAGCTTCTGATAGGCGAGCTTGGGCAGGTCCTGACGTACTGCATACTGTATCGAGGACTTGTGTCTCAGTCCTGTTACTCGCATAGAAAAGGTCAAATAAATATGACTGATCTATTTTATTTCAGCTTTTGAGAAAAGTGTTTGCTAAATTTAAAAAAAAGAAAAAAGTTATAAACCACATTTATTATTACATACACAGAGCTGTTAGGACCCTGGGCCACACCCCACACTCATGGCCACACACCTAGCCAGGAAACTGCCCAGGTACACAGAGCTGCATTAAGGTGAGAAGTGGGATGAGAACTATTGTTGGACCCTGAGGTGTTCCCAAGGATGATACTTGATAATAGCCATGTGCCAAAAAAGGATGGAACTCAAACCTTTTCAAAGAAATAAGCCCTCTGTAGGCTTTTTATTTCACTGGATCTCTGGTTGAACGTGTTCTGATCATATTGCTTGGTTATTTCTGAATTGACTGCTTTATTATTAAATCATTTGCATTCCTATTACTATCTAGGATCGGGGACGCCCTGTTTATCTTCTCAGAAAATACCATGGTTAACCAGTTTTATGAAAATCGTGTATAACCCAACCAATTCCATAACCAATTTGACGCTGCTATTCAAGAAGGTGATTTATGCACTGTGAAAGCGATCATTTTTAGCCAAATGTAAAGCAGTATCCTTTAATGTCTTTTAAATCCATGTTGTTTAAACATGCAATAATGTACAAAATGAACTCGTACATATCGCCGTTATTACATTAATAACTGGGAATTAAAAACAGTCGCATCTTACGTTCCCTGAGAGTTGCGCTAGTTGGTTACCAGCAGTTATTACTGAAGTGAAAAGGCCGCGGCACACCCCCAGTCACTGTTAGCACGACCACTTTATGACTGTACCAGCTGTCTTTAAGGTAAAAAACGGCAGAACATAGCAAGGAACCCACGAACCTTCGGAGCAACTGGACGAAAATAAAGTGACCTTCCGCCGGCTTGGCATCTGACAGAGCGCTCTAATGTAGCCCCGTAATACGGTGACAGCCATGCTGTTCTGCCACTCTTACCGCAAACAACGCGATACTTGGATTTTAAGCCGCGGAGCCCCTGCTTTGCCTGGCTGAGCAGCAAATATCGCGAGAACAGCGAACCACCGTGTCCGCCATCGCGCGAGCAAAAAATTTACGTGTTACGAACTTGTTTGTTTAGGGAGAAATTTTGCCAATTTCGTAACATTTGCCTGTATTAAAGATTTTACTCCGTTCTGACTCGGCGTAAGACTGTGTCAGCGATAAATCACAATGTCTTTTCTTCAACTTCAGTTGACAAATCGGTATCTGCATTTGTCTTTAATCTTTGTATTAACTGTAAATATGATTTAAAGTACGAAAAGCTTTTTTTTTTAAAAAAAAAAAACGATTAGTTGTGTTTTTTGTGATTAATGTTTGAGGTAAAAAATTCAGGTGACTAAAAAGTAATAACTGAATTTCTATCATATATGACAACATACTTTTCATAGTGAAAAGGAATATAACGATAAAATTTTATATATAAAAAGATTTATGATTTTGTCGCAATAAATTTTTACTGACATTGTTCTTTGTTTTTGCTGTCCATATTCAATGCAAAATTTTAAATCAGTTTGTAAGTAATTGTACAAAAAGTGGAAAAACAAAAGTACAGTTGTTAAAAACTGATGTCTAAATCATCACTGCCTTGTATTGGTCTAGTGGACCCTGTCTAGCCCAGCACCCAGGGAGTCTGGGATAGGCTCTGGACCACCATGACCTTGCCTTAGGATATCTTGGGAAGTACTTCCTCTTATTTCTAAAGATCTGAAAATAAAACTGGTCACTGTTCAATATCAGAAAGTTGAAATATTATTGCAGTTATCTCAATAGAATATAACAGCACACGAAGCAGATAATAACTATGTAAATATTTCAAACCATTACTAGAATCCAAGCCACTAATATTACATTATTTCAAAAAGTGAAATGCAGAAGTACCCAAGGAAAATGGAAGAGAGGGGAAAAGATCCAGAGCACAGGGCCAAGTGGCTCGCTTACTGTACAAGTGTGGGCATGTTGTATGGGTACAGTTAGGAACAATGGGGGCACTTACTTATGTCTCATTAGTTACAATAAAATGTCAGTTTTCATAAACTATGCAACACTGTTCTATAAAATGTATATGTATGTGTATATATATATAGAGAGAGAGAGAGAGACATACACACTGCGCGGCCAAAAAAAGTGACACACTAATATTTGGTTGGAGCACCTTTTGCTTTGATTACGGCATGCATTCGCTGTGGCATCATTTCAATAAGCTTATGCAATGTCACAACATTTATTTTTGTCCAGAGTTGCATTAAATTTTTGCCAAGATCTTGTATTGATGATGGGAGAGTTGGACTGCTGAGTAAAGTCTTCTCCAGCACATCCCAAAGATTCTCAATGGGGTTAAGGTCAGGACTCTGTGGTGGCCGATCCATGTGTGAAAATGATGTCTCTCTCATGCTCCCTGAAGCACTCTTTCGCAATTTGAGCCCCATGAATCCTGGCATTTTCATCTTGGAATATGAAGAAAAAATCCATTGATGGAAAACCTGCTCATTCAGTATATTCAGGTAGTCAGCTGAGCTCATTTTTTGGGCACATGACGTTACTGAACCTAGACCTGACCAACTGAAGCAACCCCACATCATAACACTTAACTTAAATCCAGGTGGTGACACTTACAGGTAAGGTGCTGATAAAATACTAAGAAAAACGTATTTTTCTAAGTGATTAAGACTACGATTAGGTTAAGAAATGCTGCCATGTAAAATTTACAGTGTTTTAATTTGAAATATTAGTCCTTTTCAGCAGTAGTATGTGTGCATTTCTCATTTATCGCGTTTCTTTGTGAAAAGCCATGTTTATTGTGGAAAATGTGGTTGTAAATGTTAAAACGTGATCGAAACCGGGTGGGCAAAAGTTAGCCTTAAGCGTTGTTGAAAAAGTGAGCTTGTAAGGCTGTGTTATGTGCTACATTCGCGTGTGATGTATACACTCTCCCGGCATCATGTAAATATGTAATACAATTCATATTGGGTGTAAAATATAAAATACGCGTTGGATACGATTTGTGGAGGCGCAAATAGCGCAGGAGGGTGTGGTTCCGTCGCGGCCACGCCCATTACTCCGCCCATTTCCCCACCCCCAGCCGCTCGCTGGAACAAGTGCATTGATGCACAATAGAGTCCTTGAAGGAATTGTGGCGCCTCAGCTTGGGACGCTTCGCAGCCCACCGATTTTATTTTCCCCGTTTTAACTAAACCTTCCTCATTATATCCAAGCAACAGCTCAGCCGTCTCCGTTTAGCCAGCAGCGAGTCATTTGAAGTCAGTTCGGGCTGTGGCCTGCCGAAAGTTTTCATTTTAAGGCTCATTGTAAGTTAGCGTGAAGCGCTAGCTAGGTGGCTGAAGCTAGTACGCTAACCCGCTTGATAGCTTGTCGTTTTTTAAATAAAGGGGGAAAAAAATGTAGTCTCGACATGTTTTCAGTGGAAAAAGCGGCAGACCTTTGGACTTCGCTGAAGCTGTTTGCCTGCTTGCCAGCAAGCACAAAAGTTTCCCTGGCTGTTCGCGGAGATCTTCAAGCCTCTCGGCAGTTATGGAAAAGGTAAGTTTTGGCGCCGCCGAGCTTCCTGTCCGCGCTCATTGAGCGCTTTGGACGTGTGAAATAGTTTGTTGGTGCTTTTTAAGTAGGAATTTGGCTTTTTTGTGCAGTTTGTCAAGTATCCGAGCACAGTTTTAGTGTTGTCACGTGCCGCGTTAGTTATTAATTCCCCCGGGGGTGGGGCTGCTTCGGTTGCTATGGCGACCGCTAGGCGCTGGGAAGCGAGTGCCGCGTCGGACCGTGAGTCAAACGTGATGACTACAGCGTTAGAATGGGGCAAAACGGCTACTTCGACGGTGCTGGTTTTAGTGACCACATGCTTACCGTAGCTGTTATTTTACTATTTAAAAATATTAGAGCACGGCACACAAACTGTGCAGAGTGGATGTTGCTGCGACGGTGCGGTCAGTGCACGCTTTGCACTTGGGAATTTCTCCTGTGGACGGTGCGCTTCTCAGAAGCACTGTTCAATGAAGGTTTTTATACATTGAAAACTTTGTTTCTGCAAGTTTTATAAAGTGTTCTTTGAAGAGAATGAAGCCACTCTAAGAATATGCTTTTTTTTTTTTTTACCACGTTTCACCCAGTCCACACATTATATTGGTATTTTACTTTTGAATAAAGGGTGCATGCAGTACTATGTGCTGTGGCTATAGAATGTCAGCACCCCCTTTCAAATTTCACCAAAAGACCAAAAAAAGAGAAAGGGAAATTTATGAGAAAAAAGGAAATGAAGTAGGTTAAAAAGGAGAAAATACCTTGGATTCATTTAGTGGAAGAGTGTTTTGCTTGAATTGTAGCTTTGGGTCTGTTTGGGTACATATCTACAAACTGCGCTACTAAATAGAGGGATGTTTGCCAATTTCTCCTTAATAGTTCTTCACATTCATTCAAACTAGATTTTGACGGTGGATGGATTGCCCACATCAAGTTGTTGCAAAGATTTTAAAAAATTGGATTTAGGTCAGGTGTCTGACCACCCACTGAAGGACATTGATCTTCTTGTACTTTAGTCACTATATGGTTGCTTTGGCAGCAAGTTTTAAGTCACCGTGACATTAAAGTGTGAACCATCTTCCCATTTTCAACATTGTGGCTCAGGGCTGCATGTTTTCTTAAAGAATATTCCTGTATTTTGCACAGTGAATCTTCTCTAATATCCTGACAAGTGCCCCAGTCTCAGCTGAAGGCAAACACCCAAACAACTGGATGCTTGCTTTACTGTAGCAATAGTGTGTTTTGAATCATAAGATGTATTGGGTTTTTAAAGATACAGTTGTAAGAAGGAAGGTTCACTTATCTAAAAACCATGGTACTGTTGTAATATTAATAAGCTAGATCTTAGAATTTTTTTTCCCCTTTGCTAATGTGAGTTACCATGTGTAAATAAAAATTGAACAAGCCAAATTAGTTTCTATTTCCACAGCTGGGTAATGACTTTTTTTATACAACCCGTTTGCCGCCATTGCATGATTTCATTGTTAATGTGGGGTCTGGTGATAACCCTACACTCATATTGCATGTGTTTGTTGTCCGAGATACAGTCCTGTGTGCTTGTCTGGCCACATGGAATCAATATGTTGGTTTGATTTCGATAAATGGTCCAAACCACCATCTCTACACATTATGAGTCATGTGAACAATGGATTGTAAACTGAGAAAGCTATTGTTTTTTTTTTTTTTTGTTGTTTTTTTATTGTAGCCCCATTTTAATTTATTAGTGAGCAGTTTCAGGCTGCTTATTTATGTTTTCTTCCTGAAATTGACTCAGTTGGACAGCTGATGTATGAAATATGATGAATTTGTAGAGAATGCTTTTTTCTTGGGATTTCGTTTCTCATGCAAACACTTTGTCAGGACGCTCCTGTGGGTCACACCATGATTTTGGCAGTCACACATAGCAGACATATGCATGAGGGACAGTTTACAGTACACACAACTTGGTGTGAAGAAGAAACAAGGGTGAGTTTCTCTGTGTGTGCTCTGGAGCCTTCAGTCACAAGAAGCATCACAACCAAACTGATACTTACCAAGATGGCATCGCCTAAGTGGCTACCTGTAACAGTTGTTCACTTTTTTTTTATAGTTATTTTTATTATTTAGTGGTTATTTATTACAGAACTCACTATTGTGTTATGTGCACCTCATGTGTGACCTCTGTGTTCACCAAATTTCCCTGTGGGGATAAATGAAGTTCTGTTATATCCTGACTGTAAAAGATTTTGACATGAAGCACACCCATCCTCTTCAAGGCAGTAAGCTGAGGGTCTTCAGCTAAAGACAGGTTACCATTTTTCACAGAGTAAGTTATTACTCAGTATCTTTAAACAGTTTAACAGAATAATTAGGTAAGTTACTTTCCAACAGTGCTTGACATGGAAGAGAAAAAGTGCCGAAACTTGACAGATCATTAAGTATTCAATATTAAATTTCTGTATTAGCTGGAAATGCTGCTGATGTACACAATATACATTTAATAAAGCAGACATAAATTTTGAATCAGCAGTTGGAGAGCAGAGCGCTGTCCCTTCTTGCATCCTGGGCAATGACTGAACAATGGCTATGAACTACAGCAGTTTTTGGTGCGAGAATCTAGTTGGTTGGGGGTAGAAAAGAGTACCAGGAGCCCGCGAGAAGGGCTAGTATGCAAATGTAGACATAGATGCTGTGTACAGCTGAGTGCTGGTCCGCTTCAAGTACTGCTTTCCAACAAATCAACCAAATGGGATTGCCTATATGCTGCTTACAGCTAGTTAGCTGTTTAAAAATGAGGGTTGGAGATTTGTGTTAAAGAGTGTACAGTTTTGCCAGAACCCTGCTTCATCTTATAAACGTTAAAGCTTTTAACTCCTGGAATTTTAGTCATGAATAACTTAAGAATACTGAATTGTAAATTAATAACATGAATGAACTGTCTTACCATTTGTTACCAGAACAAACATCCGTGTTTGGTTATTGAACAATGAAGGAAATAATGCTTCCACTATTATAGGTAGCGAGTAGTGGAAAAGCATAGTTTTTTTGTCCCCAATATTTGCAGGACTGCTTGTAATGAGATACATTTTCAACAGCATCTGGACAATTACTGTTTCTTTGTAAAAACAAGCTATTACGGTGACTTATTTTGTTTTAGTTGTTTATATAGTGCCTCTAAATATAGTTTGTGTGATTTATTTTCTAGCTGTGATTTTCTTCATTGCTATTTCTATTCAATAGAGATGTGAACACATCTGCACACACAGTTGTATTATTATTAATAAACAGGGTCCTTGAAAGATCCACAACTTGATATTTGGGTCTAAAGCTGAAAAATTTGTGCTTTCCTGCTTAAGATTAGTTTGACTGTTGCCTGTTTAAAAATTGCTCTCATATTGTTTCTGTTTGTTTTCTATGAATCTGTTTTCCTTGTTCATGGTTCCTCTTAGAGAAGAATGTATGGTTTTAAATAATGTCAAAGCTCTTCATTAGTTATTCTGCATCAGCTTGTAATAAAATTTGAAGCCTTTTCATTTTCTAAAGGCCACAGTGGCCATAAACTGTGCTAATATTTTTGACCTTCAACACAATTGGACCTAAGTAATTGGTGCAGTCTTATGGCAGAATAAATTCTGTGTCAATAGGCTGTAAATTATATTCTGAATCTTGATAGTCCTGAGGTCTGTATATGGCACGCAACAGCAGGTCAAAGACACTATAATTTGTAATATTAACATTTCACTGACTGTACATTTAAGTCTTGTAGGAGAATAAGAATGAAGTGGAAATGCATAAATGGAATTAATGTTATAACATGTTTTTTGCTACCTGCTGAAGTAGGGTTTTTTTATTATTATTATTATTATTATTATTATTATTGTTGTTGTTGTTGTTGTTGTTATAAATAAATCATGTGGACAAGTATTTAAAACTGCATTTCAACCCAGAACGTTTAGGTTTTAGTTCACATTTCTGTTAGAAAGCTGGAAAACAGGTCAGCTTTATTTAATTTTTAGGACTGCATTCTTTGATGGAAATTTACTGTGTGTTTGGAAGTCATTTTCTTCCTTCAGGTGTTGCTAGCTGAGCCTCACCTCTCCCAAAGGAGGTGGCGTGCTTTGTGTTTGCCTCCGAGTGTCTCTGGGCTAAGAATGAAACTGGTTCATAAGGAAATGTGATGCGGTCCATTAGTGCGAACAAGAGCTACATTTCATTGGGTAAAAACTGACTGTTGACTGGTCTTGACTGGTTATATTCTGGTTACAGACTGGTCACCGTCTCACTGCTCTGGTACCAGTAAAGCTCTATAATCAGATTATGCCTGGGAGTGTTGAGGCACCAGCGGGCAGGTCTGTAGGCTCTGTGCAGCTGACAGGGAAGTAAGAGGTGAGCTGACCTGAGCAAAAAGTGTTTGTTACTACATTGGGTGGGCAGGGGCAGGAGAGATTACTTTGCTCACGGCTCTCTTTCCCAGCTGAAGCAAACAGAACAATAGCCATCACGTAGATCATTGCTCTAAGTTACTTAGTAAACCAGTTATACGGTTCCTTTGCCTGTGATATTTTCAACTCTTCCTTAACTATTAGTAAGCTTTGCGTTTGGAAAAATGCTGTATTCTATTGCTAATACATTAGCAATTATAAAGTTATGATGTTAATATTGAATTTCTCTGTATTAAACAACAGTAAATGTTCAGTATGTAGAGCAAAATCTGTGCAGCAGCATTGTAAATGGTGGTGGGTGTGCACTGGCGCTTACGCATGTCTATAACGTATTTATGTACGGTATATAAATGCTTGCATGTTTGCAATTGGCAACCAACCAGATGTATTTTGATCATGAGAAGTTAGCAGCATGCTTTTCTTCTAGCCTCGGGGTTCCAGGTTATATAGCCGTGTGAAACAGGCATTTTCGTGCCATGGAATACCTCTGTGTTTAATCCAGCTAGCTGGGGGAGTCCAGCTGGTGGCCGTGTGGGGGCTCTGCTTTGAGCTTTTAATTAAGTCCTGTTTTTCTTTACTTTGTGTGGCAAGGATTAGCGAATAGATGTGGGTTGTGCCGCAGTCTGCGTGAGGATGGAGGAAAGAAGGTGGAGCTTCTGCAAAATCGTGGTGACTCTGAGGTGAACTGCGGCTTTGTCGGCGGAGCGAGGGTGGAAGCTCTCTTATTAAGGTAGAGCTTCGGTGTGGGGAGATCAGGCAGAGGGTTGGGTTAAAACAATTACACACATGAACAGGTTGCTAGAGAGAGCACCAATTTGTTTCATTAATCACAAAGGATTAAATACCTTGTTGCTTCGTCATGCTTGCAAGTGGAACTTCCCCCAACTTTACCCATCCAGAGTAAAGGAAGAACAGACTGGTCAAGAGGGCCAGCTCTGTCCTGGGCTGTTCACTGAAGTCCATCGAGCAGGCTGGGGAGGAGAGGATGTTGTCCAAGCTGACATCAATCATGGACAACACCTTCCGCCCCCTACATGAGACTGTACGAGCACTGAGTAGCTCGTTCAGCAGCAGACTCTTACATCCACAGTGTATGAAGGAGCGCTACCGCAGGTCATTCTTACCAGCAGTTGTCAGACTGCACAACGCTGTCTAACTGGTTAACTTATTTATAACTTATTTATGTATATAGGTTTTTTGTGTTTATCGATTACTAGACCTTACTTGTTCTTGTTCTACCTTACTTGTTCTTCTCCTATATTCCGTTTGTCATAAGAGCTCTGTAACACCTAAATTTCTCATTCGTGGGACAATAAAGGTTTATTCTATTCTATTCTAACACATACCCAGCTGTATCCATCATACAGTTCATAGGGAACAACGGGTTGTGCGCCCAGACAATCAAGGTATCAAGCACATTTCTTTGTCTTTAAAACAATTTACAGCGTTTGCTTGCCTGTAATGTAATTGTTTAGTACACCCTTGGTGATGTGGAGCAATACAGGGCAAGCATCTTGCTTTATGGCACTGCAGCAGTTGGTAGCATTGACCTGGGTTGCTCTCACTGTCTTGGGAAACTCCTTGTGTGTTCATCAGCCCCCAGAGGTTGTAACCAAGCTGTGCACGTATGTGTGCACATACTCTGTGGCAATAAAGGAAAATTGCATGTGATTTAAACATTTTTATGTTTTCAAGTCAGGAAATGTAAGTTAAATTGCAAAAATAATGAGTCCCTCTCTTTTTTTTTTTTTTTCTTTTTTTTTAATGGACCAGACCATAGTGTTGCTTCCTTTCATAAGTTTAAAATATCAATTAAAAATTTGAAACAGAAAGTTACAAAAGTTTGTATAGGACAGTGATAGGTACATACATTTTGTTCAAACAGTCTTATGGTTTATTCACACCGTTCGGTACAGCATTTCTTGTTTGTTCCAGGTGACAGAGGCAAAAGAACCATCTTGCAGTAAAGAACCGTCCAGCTATGATACGCCACGTTTCTTTCAGCCATCTGGAATTGTGGTGAAAGACAAGCCAGATGCCTCATCGGATAAAAAATGTAATGAATACCATTGTTTTCACGATCAGCAGAAAATCAACTTCACTGTAGGCACTCCTTTTGAAGAAATAGCAGCAGGACATTTGACACATGAATCCAGTGTCAGTCATTTAAATGGCCAGGTTTGGTCAAACTCTGCATGTTCCTCCAGAATCATGCAGTTCTTTTCCACACCACCCAAACTTGTGAGCACCAACTCTCAGAAGCCTCCGCTCAGGAGTTCTTCTGCATGGTCAAACCTCTCCAGTCTGCATGTTATGGGTTCGTTCAGAAAGCTGCGCTCCTCTGTTCTCCAAGGCATCCAGAGCCGGGCGGATGCCATGGTACCAAGTCCAAGGCAAAGAAATGACATGTTGCGCCATCAGAGCCGTGTGGATGTGATAAATCCTAATTGGTGTCAAGAGGATGTAATGCTATGTAGTAAAAGCCATGAGGACAAACTGGTAGATAATAAGGAACAAGGGTTAAGAGCTGATGCTGCCAAAGGTGATGAAAGCGAAAAACTGTTAAATGGGATCTCAGTTGCTGAGATCTGTGGTACAGAGGGAGAGTCAGAAGACGAAGCCACCTTGTACAGAAACTCTCACTTCTCTCAAAGTCTTCGTAGAGCCTATGGACTTGGACGCATCGCACTCAAGAGCACTGGACAGCAGTCACCATGCGATTCTTTACAGTTGGATGAAGAAGACAAGTCTGTGCCATATCAAGAGCCACTGGAGATTACCAAGAGTGGGAAGATGCTCAGTAGACGGAGTAGAAGCACTGACAGCCTCTTAAAAAGCTCATTCAAATGTAAAGCCCTGTGCCCCCAACCAGAGGACCTTGTGGATGGTGATATCCAGAGAGCTGCTAGTACTTCGTCAGTGGAACTCCAGGAAAACAGTCTTAGCCAGTTGAAGAGCCACATGCGGAAGCTGGTGAGCAGTATGACTGAACTGTCCACCCACAAGAAGGCCAGCCCCTCAGCCCAACCTCTGCTGTCCGCTGTCAGTAAGATGCACGACGCCTACACTCGAAGAGCACCTTGCCGCCCTGAGAACGAGCGCCAGCGTCGCCCTTCCTCCTTACACAATGTGCACCCTGTTTCTGAGAGAGTGGACTGGCAGAAGTCACCTTCTGTGCGGGGCACCCTGTCCCCTTTTATTCCCCAGGCCGTGGTGACAGATGGCTCTCAGCATGTCACCTGCCATGGTGAGACCTCTAATGTTCATAGGTCTCACAGTCAAAGGGAGCTCACTGCAGAACCCAGTCAGCTACTGCCTGAGCACAGTAGCTGTGCTGAGGGACACGCTTCACCCTCGACTGGCCTGGAGGAGGATCTGGGTGAAGACAACACTCTTCATGGCAGGAGCCAACAGGTGAGGCATAGATGAATTTGATCATTTTTGAAACTAGAAGAAAAATTTGATGCAGATTTACCAATCTTTAAGGCACAGCCTATGCCCTACAATCTCTGTGCAGTTGCACAACTGTTTATGATCTCCCAGCTGTAAGTGCTGGCTCTTGTGCAGTTGATTTTCTAAAGCAGTAATACTATTAGTGTGTGTGTGCAAGCTGTATGTGCTTTGTGCAGTCCTCCTGCTCTTTTAAGATGAGTGAAGTTAATGATTGTTGGGGTTGCATAAGAATAATGACAGGTTTTTAGTTTTTGAAGTTATCAGAAAACTCTTGGTCCTATCTACCCACACATAACCTGCAGCGCTTCAGGTTAAAGTCCTGAAATGATACAGGAGACTACAGTGTGTACTTGGTCTTCAGTATTCCACTGATACAGTATGTATGTCTGCCAACTGTAGTGCGCCCCTGTCTTCCTTAAGGATTTCTCCCCCAGTCCTCTGATGTCCTTGATGCTGATCAAATGTCTTGCAATCTGGTTCTTTTGGCTCAAACTACACAATACCAGCTTTGGTAAACAAACAAACAAATAACTGAATGCAGCTACAGTTCACCCATGCATAACCTCAGGTGACCAGATATTGGAATGACCAGTGTATTGCAATATAATTTTTGAAAATGTAGTTTCCAAAAAAAGCAGAAAAAATATTAAATGCAGAAATGGCAAGGAACTGTTGTTTTCATTCTATGTTTTGTGTGTATTCTGCTTTTTTCCTCTCACATAACTAACCCCCCCCGAACCCAAAAAAAAAAAAAAAAAAACTATCTACAGGTGCTGGTCATAAAATTAGAATATCATGACAAAGTTGATTTATTTCGGTAATTCCATTCAAAAAGTGAAACTTGTACATTAGATTCATTCATTACACACAGACTGATCTATTTCAAATGTTTATTTCTTTTAATTTTGATGATTATAACTGACAACTAATGAAAGTCCCAAATTCAGTATCTCGGAAAATTAGAATATCAATTAAGGCCAATGCAAAAAAAGGATTTTTAGAAATGTTGGCCAACTGAAAGGTATGAACATGAAAAGTATGAACATGTACAGCACTCAATATTTAGTTGGGGCTCCTTTGGCCTGGATTACTGCAGCAATGCGGCGTGGCATGGAGTCGATCAGTCTGTGGCACTGCTCAGGTGTTATGGGAGCCCATGTTGCTCTGATAATGGCCTTCAACTCTTCTGAATTGTTGGGTCTAGCGTATTGCATCTTCCTCTTCACAGTGTGGTAGAAAAAAGTGTACAAGCAATAGGGATAACTGCACCCTGGAGAGGATTGTGAAACAAAACCCATTCAAAACTGTGGGGGAGATTCACAAAGAGTGGACTGCAGCTGGAGTCAGTGCTTCAAGAACCACCACACACAGACGTATGCAAGACATGGGTTTCAGCTGTCGCATTCCTTGTGTCAAGCCACTCTTGAACAAGAGACAGCGTCAGAAGCGTCTCGCAACAAAAAGGACTGGACTGCTTCTGAGTGGTCAAAAGTTATGTTCTCTGATGAAAGTAAATTTTAAATTACCTTTGGAAATCTGTGGATTCTGTGCCTCTCCTCTCTTCCAGTCTTTGTGAACACTTTTTTTCTACCACACTGTGAAGAGGAAGATGCAATACGCCAGACCCAACAATTCAGAAGAGTTGAAGGCCACTATATTTGAAGGCCACTATATATCTATATTTAGGTTAAATATGTGTACAGTTATGGAAATTACTATAAAGAAGTATGAAACATGAACTCTGTTTTTTTTTTTTCCCCACCAACTGGTAGAATTTGTCCCGAAACATTTTGGAAATGTTTCTACCTGAAGGTGAAGAGAGAGATGTGCATCCGGCACACAATCCTGCCTCAATTCTGCCTTCAGATACATCAGACTGGCCCATGTCAGACACTCATGGAACTCCTGATCTGGACTCAGCTGCAGTGCAATTGACATCAAATGCAGAAGCTTCTTCTGCATGCATAGCCAGGAACAAGCCATGCAGGTCAAAGCCTCGGCCAATCTCTGACTATGGTCAGCTGCTCAGTAGAAAATTGTCTGTTGCTAATGAGGAAAGGATGGGATCTCAGAATCAAGAAATGAGTAGCTCCTGGCAGGAGGATTACAGCAACAGGGATATCTGTGTCAACTCAAGCCAAGAAAGTTGCAGGAGTGATGGAAGTGATGGGCTCTCTATCCAAGAGACCTACAGCAGTAATGGTGAACATCACTCTAAGAGCAAAGACCACTGGAGGAGACGCCCCATCTCAGTAATCGGAGTTCACCTTTACTCTCCGTCAGTTGTGGAAGAGACAGAAGATGTCCTACCCTCAGTAAGTTTGGCCAGAGTGCTTTATTTGATATTGTGCTTGATGAGATGGGTAGAGTAAAAACCAGCAAACACAACAGTCTTGACACAAATAAAACTGACAAAAACTGCTTTAGAGAATGGATATGTAAGGTTTTGAGTTGTGCTTGACCAATAATATATGTTTATCACTCTCATAATGGGGTCCTGTATGGCATAGGTGGTCACAAAAGCTTCTGATGATGAATACTTTTCTTACAACTTATCATGGAGTGGTTTAACTTTGATTACTGTTTGGTGAATCACAAATTTATGCAGTTAACCCCACCAGGGTATTTTATGACAACGCTTATCTTGTTCCCGGTTATTGGTTTAGAGCAGTCAGTTAACAGAAATAAATACCCACAGGAACATTGTAAGTATCAGTCAGTCACAACCATCGATCAGTGTAATATAAAAACTGAAGCGTCTGCTATTACTCGCTTTAGTTTGCATTTAGTTGATGCTTTTCTTAATAGTGAGAGGTATTAAGCTATGTACATTCATTTACCCATTTATACAGCTGGGTAATTTTTACTGGAGCAATTCAGGAAGTACTTGCTCAAGGGTGTTAGGCAGGAAGTGATGGAGTCCTTAAAGAAACTATGTAATGATTAACTTTATTAAATCAGTATGAAAATGTGTTCTGAGAAGGTGATTAAACACATGAAACGTGTGCTTTATTCATTTTATATACAGAAACTGGTTATTGAGCGATAATGCAAAGGGCTGAGTAATGAGAAAGGGTGGATTCTCCCTGGGACACTGATGAACATGTACTGTTTTGGATAAGAGGAGAGAGGATGTAGGATCTTAATTTGATCAAATCTGTATTGAAATTTGGGAGCCACCCAAGTGGACAGGGAGAAGGGACTCTGAACTGTAGGTGGGGGCTTGAACTTGAACATTGATTGCTTGGTCCTTCTCCATCTCTTGCTCTGGCGCAAATCTGCAGACAAGACAGATGGTTCTCACTATACCTTGGACAGAGGGGTCAAGTAGGGTGTCGGGGGAAAATGGAAACCATGAGGTGCATCTTGGGGTGTCAGCCAAACCGTGAGCCATGGCACATGTATCGGTTGTCAGGGAAACCAAGCACGGGGCATCTAGACATAACAGCGGAAATGTATGGGTAATGTATAGTGTGGGATTTATATGCACTTTGTCCCCCTCCTCCCTTTATGCTGTGTCATTTACACACATGCCACAGTAATATAAATAGCCTTTATCAATAAATAGTGTTTATCATATGTATTATCAAAACATCTCTGTCCAGTGTATTGTGTTCCTCTAAACTACTAACTCATCACTAGACATCTTTAGCTACCCCCCCCCCCCCCCAGGGCTCAGCATAGGTGAAACGGAATGAATAAGCCCCTAAATAATTAAGAAACCTGGTGAAATACAGTAAGGTTTGCAACAAGAAACTCAGGGAACAGTATAAAATGGTATATGAAGAAACCAAAGCGATAGAACTGAAAAGATAGTTTTGCATGTTTCTAGAACTGCCATTTCATTTAACTCATGTAAAACTATTTTATTCTTCTATCAATTATATCTAGTTATCATCCATATCTCATGAGTGGTGACTTATAACACCAGTAAATATAGATGTGCTGCTTTGAATTGGTTTTTTATTAGGTATAATTTGTCTTATTCATAGTAGAATGAGCACTTTTAGCTTGAGTGAATTCTAATGTTGTATATATTAAACCAATTGGATTACAGCCAGAGCTCCGTCCTCCCATGCCACTGCACCAGGTGTCCCCCTACAGAGATGTTTCATCTCGACTGTATCCTGGCCCCCTCTCACTGAGCACTCCAACCGGACTGGACCGCTTGGGCCATCGTCAGGTCCACAGAGTCTTCAGCAGTAAGTCTGCTTGCGTGGTTGATTTGGTTGATAATTCAGTAGCTCTGAGTAAATACATTTGAGGGTGGTTGGGAGGTCTGATGTGGCCATTTTGCTTTAGCTGGAGCTACAGAGTGCTCAGGCACTTTGGAGGAGACCTTAAGTGAGGAGGACTGCAGCTTTGATGAGCTTCCAAACCCTAATCTATCACTACAGCCTGGAATAGAGCTTTCCAAGCTAAATGAGGTGAGAACGTATTCTAGCCCTCCAGCCCTAGTCTTGATTTAAATGTTATCATAGGCTGAACTCCATCTGTAAATTTGGAAATATAACTACAGGTATACCCTTAACAATGATTTAAAGTGTAATCTTCAGTCAGAAATGCTCTAAAATAAAACAATAATCCAGTAACAATGTTTTAGTAGACATATTTTACATATATGCTGTAATATAGTTTTGAAACGATAAAGGAGGTTTCTGTATTTCTAGTAGCTACGTTAACTGTTGCAGTGATATTTTACTTGTGTCTGTATTTTTTCCCCACGTTTGACAAATCAGTGCCTCCGTTCAGGATATGCTGTATATGCGGAGGCTTTGTGGGACCATGTGACAATGGAGGAAGAAGAGCTTGCTTTCAAAGCAGGGGATGTTATCCGTGTCTTAGATGCTTCCAGTAAAGACTGGTGGTGGGGTGTGGTTGCTGACCAGACGGGTTGGTTTCCTTCAAGCTTTGTCAGAGTAAGTGTGTACCTTAGAGCTTTGTTAATAGTTGAGTCGTGTGTGTGCCCTGGACCCTTGCACGTAGGGTAGTGCGCAACTTAGCTATACTGGTCATAATATCCTGTTTCAACTGATCACTTGCAATTTCAATCAAAAATGTACTGGGATACAAGAGAAATGCGAGTTGTTGAGGTTAACCAGTAGGTTATAGTGGTTATTTTGAATCACAGGAAGGAGTGTTCTTGACCTGAGATGACTTTAATATTCATGTCTATTGGTTTCCAGGTCCGGGTTAACCAGGACTTGCAGGTGGATAATGTAACAAATAAGCAAGTGCTAGGGAGTCCGCTTTCCAGTGACATCTGTCAGAGGTCTGGACTCCGAGACCAGATGAGGACTAACGTGGTTAAGGAGATCATGAGTACAGAGCGCATCTACATGAAACACCTGAAGGACATTTGTGAGGTCAGTTTCCTTGATGCTAAATAACAAACTGTAATGCACATTACATGATTGTGCACAATAAAGACCTGACAATATGCAGGGCAGCACAGTGCCATGACAGGTAGCTGCTGGACTGTGGATTCAGATGTAGGTTTGAATCCAGCTGTGGAATTTATATCTCTTCCTTGTTTGCAAGGGGTTCATCTTGCTGCTCTGCTTTCTATCCAGTCCAAAGACATGTTTGAAGCACCTTTCTGACATAAAATTTCCCTTAGCAATTGTTTGCACAATACTGTATTAATAGGGAATGATTTAACGTATTTTAGTGTATCTACAATTGTAAGGTACCTTCATTAAAGGCATACGCTTTAGTCTTTGTTAATAATAAGAATGTTGCTTTAGAAGAAAGTTTTTGAATTAATAAATGTATGATTTTATGAGTGTTATTTAATAAGATGGTTTATGTCTTTTTATGACTTAGAAGAAGGTCAGATCGTTTTTAGAAGTCACTCATGCAGAAATCTGAACTGTGCGGTGGTGGTGTTGGATGCATATTTCAGAAGGTAGTTGGGATGGCATGCATAAATTTTCTTTGTCAAGTAGGCGTTTACAGAAATTGTTAAAACAGTCTCTGTGTCACTGCTGTGTGTTTGTAGGGCTACATCAGGCAGTGTCGCAAGCATACTGCCATGTTCACACCACAGCAGCTGAACACAATCTTCAGCAATATTGAAGATATTTACAGGTTCCATCGCAAGTTCCTGAAGGACCTGGAGAAACAGTATAACAAAAATGAACCTCACCTGAGTGAGATAGGATCCTGTTTCCTCTTACAGGTAAGCTTAGGTCTGTTTACATTCATACAGAGATTGGTTTGAAAATATTGGGTTATCCTCTCCAAATACTACGGTACCTATCAATTTTGTGTACACCCGGGTAATTCTTATATGGGAGGATCTGGACATGAAATGGAATGTAAAAACAACCTACGAGTGTCCTTCATCTCTAGGAACTGCTGCAGAGAATCAAGAAGACGCATTGGCTTACTCCTGCTTAAATTCTTTTAAAAAATGCCCATGGAAAAAACTATTTTCCAGCAATTGTCTTAACTTTTGAATGTAGTGTTATGTTAATATTATCATATTAACAAAACTAAATGTAACCTGAAAAAGAAACGGATACACATATTACTCTGCCCCTTTTGTAATTCTTTCTATTCAGAATGTTATAAACCAAGGTTCTGGGCATCTCAATTTTTGTTTTAATAAAGTGGGAGGAGCCAATGTTTGTCACAATGCTTAAATACAATGCTCAATTTTTTTTCTTTTAAATGGCTTAATATTAAAAATGCTGAAATTTTTATTCATCTTTGTAATCCAAAGCACAGATTAATGGAGGTTTTCCATCAACCCATACTGCTATCTTTTCATCAGGGCGACGGGTTCTCAATCTACTCTGAATACTGTAATAACCACCCCTGGGCTACTGCTGAGCTGCACCGCCTTATGAAGTTGGGTCGGTATCGGCACTTTTTTGAAGCTTGCCGCCTACTGCAGCAGATGATTGACATTTCCCTGGCTGGATTCCTGCTCACACCCGTGCAGAAGATCTGCAAGTATCCTTTGCAATTGGGAGAGCTACTCAAGTACACCCACGAGGAGCACAGGTAACCCGCTTGGGCCGTGACTGGCACTTTTATACCAGACCGTATATATACGTGCTCTCTAAACCCGTGCACACTCTTCTGATTTTCACAGGGACTATAAGAGTGTTAGTGATGCTCTTGATGCAATGAAGATGGTGGCTTGCCTCATCAATGAGCGGAAAAGGCGGCTTGAAAGCATTGATACCATCGCTCTTTGGCAGGTGACCATTTTGCACTGGGAGGTGAGATGTTCAGCCTTCTCATTTTACAATTATACATTAATAAAAAGATGTTATTTTAATATTGCTCAAAAATGTTTCCATCATTGCATAATGCAAGTATTAAATATTGTTATATGGCATGCGTGTGTTTCCTGTGTTAGTTATCACCAGTGTCAACAGTATAACACCAGCAGTGCTACAGCATTAAAACCCTGGTTTAGTTCTGCAACAGCAGGCAGACTGACACCGCTATTCTACAAGTAACCCTTGACTACATTGCCAGATTAAAATTTTAAGTTGGGCCTGGATTTGCAATTTTCCATCCAGAGTTTTCTTTGCAAAACAAGGGGTATGTATTGTTTTTCAAACTTGTTCTGCTGTTTGTTTTAAGGGAGATGACATATTGACCCGGAGCTCAGAGCTCATTCATTCTGGAGAGCTCAGCCGCATATTCCGCCATGGAAAGACCCAGCAGCGCACCTTCTTCCTGTTTGACCATCAGCTCGTGTTCTGTAAGAAAGATCTGCTCCGACGGGACCTACTGCACTACCGAGGACGCCTGGATATGGACCGCATGGAGCTGCTGGACCTTCCTGATGGCCGGGACACTGACCTCGGTGCCTGCTTGAAGCATGCGTTTAAACTGCAGGACAGGACCACGGGGGAGGCATGCATCCTCAGCTCCAGGAAACCGGAGGAGAAGCAGCGGTGGCTTGAGGCTTTGAGGAGAGAGCGCCGGCGTGTCATAGAGGACCAGGAAATAGGTATATAGGTATAGTGTGAAAATTGTACACAGAGAGAGGAATTCGGGGTCAGTTACCACATGATCATGACATTTAACCCTGTTTAATTATTTGTTAATGTTAGGGCTTAGGGCCAGGATTTCAGTTGGATTATAGTTTCCTGCTCTATGATTTACCCCTGCAAGGATGTTTTTTGTGATCTTTAGGTTGTTTTTGGAATGTATGAATATGTATGAAGATTGAAAGTTATATTTTAATACAGCTGTGAACATGGTCCCATTAGTAAAGGTGGTCCAGCGCAACATCCAATAATTTTGCTGGGTGAAACATGTAATTTGTTGTGGGAAAATAACAGAAAACTCATTTATTTTGTTATTCCTGTCTTATAGCTATTTTTCCTCCCTTTTCCTGTTGTAGGGATGGAAATAAGTGAAAATCAGCGAAAGCAAGCTATTCTCAATGCAAGAAAATCTAAACGGGGGAATATGAAGAGTGAGTCTAAAGCTTCTAGTTCTTTGTTCTGTTTATAGACCAAAGTGTGTGAGTGAGTGTTTGACTATTTATTGTATTCTGTTCCTCAGGTACAGTCTACGTAGGCTGTGCTGTGCCTGTTCCCCATCAACCCCTACACCCCCTTCATCAGCGCCACGTTACTGTGCCAACCAGCCTCGCCCAGCAGCGTGTCTTCTCATTGGCAGAACCGAGGCGCAAGCCTTTCTACCTGTGGAACAGCCTTGCTCAGTACACCCGCAGCAGGAAGTGAACACATCGCAGCCGCTTCAGGAAGCTTGCCGGGTCACAATGGCTGTCACAGCAATTGAGCACTCCATCGGTTGTACAAGACAGTATTTCACCGGTTAATTGGAGGTTGTCCCTATAGAGCAGCAGATCACACAAATGAACCTTTGAACCATAAATATTGCTGATGAACCCTGGTTTCAAAGTGGTTCTCCACACATAACTACAGGGCTGCAGCTGTAATAATATAATAATATTGATCTTTAAATATCAATGCATTCATGTATATATATTTTTTTTTTCATTTTTCAATTTAAGGCTGGATCCTTGACTGTTTCACTGCATTTCTCTTCAGCAGTGTCACAGCTTCATTCAATCATGTTTTGAACGACTATGAATACGTGTTTGTCCCACAGCTGTTGTACAGGATTAGTGCAGGAATAAGACTGTGTTGCTGCTGTCAGTGTGTTTCGGTGGATTTGTGTGTTGCAGTTTGCTAGAGTAACAGGTAGTTTTAACGGGGTTGGAAAGAGGTACAACAGCAAGAATTTTGCCAATATTGTGCACTTGTGATAGGAAAATAAATTGGGTGTGAGTATTGTGCTTGCCTTGCTCCTCAGTGTCTCTTATGGATGTTCCCCACCACATTCCAATTGGGATGAAGTGGATGTAGATAAAAGGACAGGACCCGGTGGTGATGAGTTACTCACTGCCGAGGAACAAACTATGGGAATGAGTGCGATTTACATGTTGTGCTTACACACCACTGAGTGATGCATGAATGTGCCTTGACTAAGGGGACACTTTGGAGCAACAAGAAGAAGAGGTCACAGTTTTGAAACCCAGCGGGTTGTCCGGGCAACCAGTTAAAAGAAATGGTCCAGTATAATATGTAGAAAAACAAGGAGGGGAGGGTGTGATGAAGCAGCTGTGTGTCAACAGTGTGTCAGGAAGTGCCTCTTTTTATGGGTTGTGTGTGTGTGTGTGTCTATGTTTCGCTGTCTTTGTAAGACATGTTTTGATGAACCAACTCGTGGGAACTTCCCCACTAGGTCATTTTTTTTAGTTTGAAATAGTTTTGGAATAAAATAAACACATTTAAGCACAATTATTTGTTGTCAATTTTCATACGCTTCTGGAATGCGTTGTGCTGACATTCAGACCGATGTAGGATTAAAGTGCCCACAATTGTTAATGTATGTTTTAGTGAGGTCAGTAAGATCTTTGCCTGGAGTTCCTGTTAATGTTTTCTCATAATAAATGCTGTCAAACTGTTTTATCTGTGAATATTTATTTATTTATTTTTTATTTTTAATTTTATTGTCAAGGAGACCCAGTTTATTAGGTGGGAATGTGAGAAGATCAGACCTACAGCTCCTGTGTTGTGTCCCCAAGCTCTCTGGTCATTGGTTTGTTCCTTTAACCCCGTCATATACAATTACAACCTGCAGCCGGATACTTTTTCCCTAAGCAAACGTCGGCATTGGAGCCGAAGCCTTTGCAGAGGACTGCGCTCCCACTCATGGATTATAATCTGTTTTCTATATAACCTGGGTGTCTCAATTTGCAGAGATCGCTGAGGAAAGCAGAATTGCGGTAATGCGGGTGTGCTATGGAAAATAATCTTGCAATCCCGAATGAAAACCAGAGTGACAAAACAAGCGTGAGTACTTTTACTTTGACTTTTATTCAGTATTTTGGGTTCTTAAGTGTAGAACCAGATTAATGTTTCCGTTGAGTATAATGAACGTCTTCTTGATTATGGGATTTGTTCTTGTGAAATTTACTTGCTGCTATGCCTTTCAACTTTATTTTTTAACTTTAGATAGTGAGAATACTTTGAGATTGTATATGTGCATCACACAGATTAATACTTAGCACTGTATTGTGTAATGAAATAGTTGTTATAATCTCTTCATCGTCACTGTCACATAGAATGTATACCTGTCCATATCTCACAGTGTGGACTAAGTACAGCTAAGGAGATGAAGTAACATTAATTATTCATGGCCATGGCAGTTCAGTGATCTCCAGTTCTAGGAGTGCTAGGGGTATGGGACCAAGTTACTCATGTGTACCAAAGACTGGTTAACCCATTGTTGGCACACTCCCAACATTCCAGCATGTTTGCTTTGCTAGACTTTATTTGTATGAACTGTCAGGTTCTATTGTTCAAAGTGAACCCAGAATTATTTCATAGAGGAGAAAACGTATCTGTAGTTGAATTTTCCATCCTCTTCTGATCAACGGACCTCTTTACAATACTAGGGCTGATAATCTGATATCTTGCCAATTGCAGGTGTCAGATGTGTCTGTGGAGGTGGCCACTGTGGATGCTATGCTTAACAAGCTCTGCAGAAAATACAACCGGAGGAGACGCAAGGGCAAAAAGAAATCGAAGAAGAACCCTTTTTTGCAGTTGCAGAACTTGACCATCTTGCTCACGGTGGCAATTTTTGTTGTGGTGGTCATTTTGTGGGCAATATTGTGGGTTCTAATATGTGAGTTCAGTTCTGAGATGCTATTTATAGAGAAATAGTCATCCCTCGATTTACTCATTTTTGCTAGAATGCTATTTGATTTTTTGTTTTTATTTATTTATTTATTTATTTATTTTATTTTTAAATCCAGTAATTTACACACTGATATGCTGGATACAACACACACTAGCCAAAAAAAAAATTAGCTGTGTGTGTGTGCGCGCACAATAGTACTTGTCTTGGGCCAACAGTGTACCACTGAAGTCCTTACAATAAACTAATGGTGCTCAGCAGATTCCTGCAATGTTATTTTTTTTCTTTTGGTGAATTTTAGTGTGGGAATTTCCCTGTAGTGATAACTGTAGCTCTGGACTTTTAGTGTGGATCTCTCCCGGATGTTGAACCACAGTCTGAAGTACACCAGGAACGGTAACTGTGTGTACACACACTATACGTGGCACAGTCTGCATGTATGTACACTGTGGTATGATCCCTTCAGTGCTGTTACACTGTGCTATGTGCCATAAGGTATTTTGCTGTATTTTAGTAATATTTTACTGTATTTTAGTAATATTTTGGAAAGTTGATTTGGGGTTTTTTGGCTCGGCTGGGAATGCATTGTTCTTTTTCCCATAAGAAATAATAGAAACAGCCATCTTGATTCCTATTTTAATTTATACTACCTTTTTAGAAGGATGTAAATCGAGTGATGACTATGTTCCTTAAAACAGTTAAGCTAAAAAAAAAAAAAAAATCATGTATAGTAGCATGTTTTGGTGTAAAATGCACAGCTCATCTCTTTTCCAGTACTTTTTTCTGTATTATGGTTGACACCACCTCACATTGCTCTTCATCACTTTTTCCTGTGTTGTAGTTCGGACGGAAAACAGCAGCGGCATGTATTTCGCAGGAATGTTTCGCATTGCAGAAGTGGAGTTCCTGCCAGAGTATCGACATGCTGAGTCCAGCGAGTTCCTGTCAATGGCAAGCAAGATTCAACTCATTGTATGTTTCAACCCCCTTCCCCCAAACCACACACATCCATTCTGTCTCTTAACAATCCCTTACTCTTATACACGGTGTTTCCCTTTTCCCTGCTCTTCTCTTTCAGAAAAAAACTTTCAGCTCTCTGATACACAAGCACAAATGGACCCTTTTTTGGATACCAACACCAAAAATCACCCCATGTAGCCTATTATGAACCTATTGGCTTAGTTCAGTGTTATAATTTCAATTCACTCTTTTGAGAGGAAACTCATACGTGAACAGAAAATATGAATTTAATGTTTGTATTTTTTTTTCCAGGTTAGCAACGTGTACAAAACCTCTTCGGTATCCAGACTATACAAGCATTCAGTCATATCTGACCTGAGGTAAATGTTCTGGTCTGACTTAATGTACTTATGGTTCTGTGACTTTTTTTTGACCGCACAGATTTACGTACAGTTGAAAATGTCACATTGTGCTGCATAGAAGGGAATGTAAAAGATGGTCAAACATTGTGAATGTTATCAAACTAAGCAGACTGTGTTGTGAGCGGCTGTACAGCAAGTGGTACAGGTGGTCTCTGCTCTTTGGCCTGCAGTAATGACAACAAGGGCGGACTCCTGGTGCACTTCTGGCTGGTGTTCGTCACGACACAGCTCAAGAATCCAGCTATGTGTGAGGAGTGCGTGAGCTCCATTTTGCGTGACTCCGTGCTGACAAGCATCCAGAACCGCTCTTCTGTCGGCTATCTTCTGGGCCTGCCCGTCGATCTAGACTCAATCCTCATCAATGGTAAAACAGATTCTTAGGTTATGTGGATGTGTGTCCTTAGGAAGGTGTGATCATGGTTATGTGGTTGACGTGCACTGACGTCTTTGCCGTTTTGTCACTTTGATGCGTGTTCAGCTGCTCAACATTCGGACTACTCCGGCACCACTACAGGTAGTCCCCTCCGATTTACCGCTATTTACCTCAGCGCGGGTTTGCAGGAGTGTGTGGTAGTTGTATGTGTTTCAGGGATGAGAAGACTAACGGCACCAGTGATCTCCCCAGACTCCAAATGTGTTGACAAGATGCATGCTGGGCTCCCTGGAGCAACGGTGCCCCTCAGCGTCTTCTCGTCCTGGACTGGTCTGAACTGTCATCTAAAGCTCACAGCAGCAACAGGATGTCTCATTCGCCTCTCCATCTCAGCCTTTCTTATCGACCCCAGCAGCTGCGTGGGTGACAGCCTCATCATATATGATGCGCTTCTGCCCATAAGGAGCAGAATTCTGTACAGGTTGGTTCACTTCCAAACACAGCTAATCTGATTAATTTATTGATATACTGTTGTATAATTATAGTATGTTATTAATACATAACACAGGCTTCCACTGTAACGTTGCATTTAGAATGATGGTACAGGGTGGTGCATGAAAAAGTAGTCGGTCTTACTGTCAATATTAAAAGTTTTATTCGTAATAAAATAATGAATTTCGTATTACATTTGAAAAGGTATTTGTTATTTTATTATTGCTAAGAATGTTATTTACGATTTTAAGGGTTGTGCTGAAAATGACCTCTGCCGGCAGGGATGTCCATGCGTCATAACGTGTTCATGAAAACAAACGTCAGTTTATTGAGTGAGATGTTCTTTACCTCCTTGAATGCCGCATCCTTGAGCTCTTCCAACAATCCCTCCTTAGCATCCAGACTGTACTTGGTCATATCTGACCTGAGGTGAACACGCTGGCGTAATATTATGTACTAGTTGTGGGTGCAGATTTGACACACAGTTTAAAGAAAATTTCACATCGTGCTACAGGGGAGGAAACATAAAACATGGTCAAAGGTTCACATTCACTGTTTTTTTTCTCTACACTTTCCCTCTCAAAGAACCCCACAGGCAATAGGCATTGAGAGAAGGCCTAACCTGCTCTGACAGTCCTTTCCGCCGTGAATACAGTACAGAGTATCCAGGCAAGCGACCAAACAAAAGTATGGCATCTCGCTCAGTCTTGCTTGAAAAGGATGCAACTCCAGTTTGTCTGCAGTCCAACAATCCAGTTCCATGAGATTGCACTATAAAACACATTTTTAAATCGGGGAGTGGTCTTTGTCAGAGCATGTGGATTTCCTGAGGATCAGGAATGTGTATTTGGTGCTTAGACATATCCTGACAGATGAGACCAGGCTTTATTAATTGAAGAGAAGCAAAAAGGCTTCACAAATCCTCTTCCCTCAACCATGTTTAAGAGATGGGGTTTAACTTCTTTGTTGTACACAGGGGGGTTTCTTGGTTTTGGTCTGTTCACAAAACCTGCAGTATGCCACCTTTTCGCTAACTGCTCCAAGTCTGTGCTTTGCACAGTAGGTGTCCTGGCCATGTCAACTTGAAGGAGCTTCTGCGGCTATAGAGCTCCGCAGTGGAAATCTGCTGTTCCGGTGAATACGGCAAACGGTGCTGCTAAGAGTGTGACAGAGCTCCTTATCTGTGAGCGATACTACTTTTTGTGCACCAGTCTGTATTTCTATTACTAGTTTCTGACCACCTTACTGATACTGTGACTCTAAACATGGACTGGACTGAATTCTAGGTGCACAGCTTTGTAGAACTTGTGTGAGCTACTGTTTACCGATCACAATTTTGTCTCCTTGGAGCAGAGCTTGTGATCCTGTGTCTGAGACCCTTCTCCTGGTTGCCACGGGCAATGTCATGCTCCTGTCCTTCAGACTGACCCAGGGGAATAAAAGTTTTCATGGACAATTTCAAGCCATTCCCCAAGAATGTAATTCTCATTTCTTTTTATCATTTGTTGTATTGTTTGTTGTTGCTTGTGTGTGTGGTGAGTATATACATGCTATGGAAACTGCTTGTGATATTGGTCATAATGATGGTTCTGGTATTCTCTCTCAGCCTGCTCCAGTACCATACAGATCCCACAACAGACCGGTTTTACTGGAACAATCACCAGTCCGTTCTATCCTAGCCTTCTGCCCCCATCATGCACTTGCACTTGGCAGTTTCAGGTACTGTGCACATGTTCTGAATGCAACATGGCAACCTGTTTTGGCTGCTGCTTTTCAGACTGCTTCAGCAAAGCTATAATAATGGCTCTGTGGTTATGTTTTGTTGTTCTAGACTCCACATAAAAGTATGGGTGTGGCCCTGAAGTTCCACAACTACATTCTGAACCTGAAGGGCTTGAATGGCTGCGACCATGGTTGGTGGAAGGTGAATGAGATCATGTAGGTGTGTGTGAGAGGCCATAGTTCAATAATGTAGTGTTGAGGATAAAGAGGGTCAGTGGGATGACTGATGCGATGGGGATGTTGGGTTTAGCAGCTTCCAGCTGCCCTGGAATTTAAATTAAATGCACATTAAACATTCTTCAAAGAGCTCTACTCTCCTGTCTACCTTAATACCTGCTACCAGATTTTTGTTTGTGTCAACAGCAGAAGGCACAACTGACCACTGTACCTGGCAGTTAAAAGACTAATGATTTCTTTCTTTTTTTTTTTTCTTTTTTTTTTTTGCAATACTTCACTTTGCAAGCATATTTTCAGGAAAATTAGAAACTTTAACATTCTGGGTACGGCTTGGGCCATGTCAGGTTGACATTTACCCTAAATAGATCTCCCAGCTTTAAAGCTGTAAGAAAAGAGAGCAACATTCTGATTTACCGTGTCATTTTAAAAATGCAAGAGTTTATGACTTTAAATATTTTCATACTTATACAAAGGATTTTGTTTTGCTTGTGTGTCTGTATTTAACTTTTCTCTAATTGGTTCTCTTAGTCAATTGTGCTATAAGTGCAATGATGCATTTTTGAAAATAAATGCATTCATGTTCACAGCAATTGCAATTTTGTGAATTGCCCCTCAATAGCTACTGCGGCAGCTACGTCGACTACTCTACGGTGTTCTACATTGGGTATCCCAGTGCTGAGGTGGTGTTCCTGTGCAGTTCCCAGCATGCCGACCCTCCTTTCATCGCTGAATATGGTACCTTCAACATCAGCCAACGTGAGCAAAGGACCTTGCTGTAAAGACCTGTCAGTTCTCCGATGTCTCTCTGTGCTGTACTCTCCGGAGGGAAATGTTCTCTAACTCTTCTGCACTAAAAAACTTGGGACATATTTTCTTTGTGCTCTACAGTATTTCCTAAAAGATATCTCCTGTTCTTTGGCATTATCTCACTCCTGTCCCAACACACAGCTTCATCACAACCAGGAGCACAACTGTGAGTCAATAATGTTAGCAAGCAATTAATGTTAATAGAACTGTAACTTTGAACATATAGAGGTGTCTTCAAGCAATAATTCTAACAGTTGCCCTGAGACTGAGGGTTTTTTTTTTTTTTTTTTTTTATATGCCTCTCTTATGTTTTTCTTAGCCTGTCCAGAAGGATACTTCCGTTGTGCCACGGGCTTTTGCTTGGAGCAGTGGCGTCGCTGTGATGGGCTAGATGACTGCCAGGATGAGAGTGATGAGGTTTTCTGCTGTATGTGTCACCTTAATAATATTCAACCTGTATGCCGTTTGCACATTTCCGCTATGAGGCGTGATTTCCACATGCATGGAGTAAGTGATCACTAAGCATTTTGAGACTCAAGAGATCTCTATTGTCTTGTTATTGTATTGTTAAGCTTGGTAAGTGGAAAAATCTTTGTATTGTTCTGGGCTTTGGCACTGCTGAACATCAGAGCGGAGACGAGTGCTTCCGATGAGTAAATGACTAAACTGGAAGAGTGAAAAATGAATAGGTTTTTTGGGTGCTATTCCACTTTATTTATACATTTAACTACTGGTTTATTTACAGAATTTTTAATTTATGATTCTTTTGAAGTTACTTTTAGTTTGCAGTGGCCAGCGAGCAAAAAAGTGGCTGTTCTGGTGGTGCTGAAAAGAAAAAAGTGAAAGATCGAGAGATGAAAATGAAAGTTATAGTGCATCACAAAAATATAAATACAACACTGCTTTTTATATTATTTGATGTATGATTATGGTTTGTACAATACAGTATTAGGAGATTTGTGACTTGCAACAAAGCCAACTTACGATGATGTGAAAACAGAACCTCTGTGGTCTGCATGTAGTAACCTGCATGTATATCCTACAGTTGGTGTATGCTGTCATTAAAGTAGATATTATGTTTATACCTTATAAACATACACAGGGAAATGTCCAGACTGTAGATTTTTTTAATAATTCTGTTTACAGTCAGGTTTGTCTGCTGAAGAACAATTACCTGTATATATCTAATATAAACATGAAATTGTTTTAGCAAAGCCCTTGAAGAATTGCGAGAGCTCCACCCAGCTGCACCCTTTCTACAGTTGCAATGGAGAGAGGGACTGTCCAGATGGTAGGGACGAGACCAACTGCACTTTGGGTAAAGACAGCTAATGTAACCCTTGAACTGTAACAATATGCTGGTGTGGCAGTACTTAGTTACTAAACTCTGGGCATCACGGAAGCTATATTAACTTTTCCGAGTTTCAATGGTCTCATTTTAAGGGGAGTCAAGCAGAAGTGTAGCAGTACCCAGTATCAGACATATACAACCCATGAAGATAGGATGGTCTATTAGTATTGTATCCTGGAAACACAGCTGCTTCCTGTCTTTGTTCAGCAGTACCTTGGGTAGTTAATGGTTTAACTCCCAGGTGACCCTTCCATCTTGTTCCTCCCTGAAGGACAGAACCAGCTTCACACAACTTTCAGAACTGCATTCTGTTACTTTTTTCCATTGCACACCTAAATGCTCACCATTTTATTCTGTTCCTTTTACCAAACTCCAGTACTTATCCAAGAAGCACATCACTGAACCATGGTTTATTCTTGTACACTTTTTTCATTTTTCTTCAGTTGACAACAGAGCAGCACAGAACTGGTTCAGTGTGTACATAATATAGCAGGGTTGGTCATGTTGGGTTGTTTAATAAGTCTCAAAAAGGCAATAAAACCTTCAAGAATCAGTTAGGATTCTAATTCAGATCTGATTCTAACTTTTGTAGTGGAAGTCAAAGCTACCTAAAGCCAAGACAGTTGTGGAGGGCATTTTCTTGTGTCGACCACAGCAATAAGACATTGACTTGCTAAATAAGTATGAATAACCAACATGCACTGTGTTGGTTACTTTTCTTCTAATCCTTCCCTGTTTCTCAAGTATCGTTGCTGAGGAGAAAGTTACATGAGACCAGTCTGGGAAATAATTTTTTCAATCACCTTGTTAGAATGAAGTGCTCCTATAACAGAAACATCCAGACACTGCCCTGCCAAATCCAAGTCTGGTGACCCTCCCCTGACCGACAAGGTGTATTGTGTGTCTGCGTATATTGTGATGTCTGTGCTGTGCTGTGAGTGTACCTGTTGCCTCTGCAGAGACCACATGCTCAGACATCAGGTTCAGGTGCAAGAACGGAGCGTGCATCCTGAAAAGGAACGCAAAGTGTGACGGAGTCCTCGACTGTTCGGACCACAGCGATGAGAGCGACTGCAGTGAGCACAAAACATTTAAATATGAACCACGATAGTACAACGGGAAAGCTATGTCCTCATAACCACAGTATAAAATAGTCCAACTCAAACAGATGGTCTTTGGCTCCGAGCCTACGGTCTGTCTGAGCTTGTTAGGTGTTCATTTCGGCCCTGGGTCATTACTCTGCAATCACAGTCGCAGCGCACAGGTGGCCCCGCTGTGAAGTCTTCTGTTCACGCTCATTTACTGGGACTGAGATGTTCCCAGATCTTTCTTTGATCACTGAGCCTGTCAGTTCCTTGTTGCAAGGAACGCAGGTTTAATTGAACGTTCCTGACCATATTGACCCTTGTTGGACCTGTCAGAGGTGTGATTCAGCAGTTCTGCACCATGTTTGCAGTGTTGGATCATAACCTGGAGCAGGAACAGAGTAACTGTTTAACTTGAATTCATACACTGACTACTGTTAGTACAAAAACTGGCTGTAGTTTTCCAGAAAACGCACTGCCCACTGATTTCTTTGCCACGAACCACTGTCCTTCAATAATTCAGTTTAATTCAGTTTACCTTTACACAGTTTTAACTATAGAGTAAGACAGCTGAACAGAGGGAAACAAAAAAATCTCTTCCTAAGTACTAAGATGGATGGATAGATGCGGAAGTACCGGTGGCTGCTCATCGCTTCTGGACATTCTGTTGATTGCTGCATCCCGATGTGATCCATCCCCAAATTTCCTACTACCCACTTCCCCACTGCCGCCATACTGACCGCTGCTCCACAGCAACTGCACCTCCCTAATTCTTTTAAGAGTTTTTAACAGCGCTTATACTTGTTATATTGAAGGCTCCTAGTTCAAGTTCGAATAGAAGCCCCCAGCATCATTTTTTATGAATAAATGAAACAAAATTCACTTTAAATAGAAGCAATGCCGTAGTAATGACGATAATTATATTTGTGTGTTGTTTTCCCTGCAGCCTGTGGTTATCCCATGTTTCCAAAGGGCCACATTGTAGGCCTGAAAGATGGTTCCGACCACGAGCGTGTGGTAGGGGGTCTGAGCGCAGGTGAGGGGGAGTGGCCATGGCAGGTCAGTCTGAACTTCGCTGGTCGTCTTTATTGCGGTGCTTCAGTCATCTCCTCACAGTGGCTTCTGTCTGCTGCACACTGCTTCAGCAAAGACAGGTACCATACCTGCAGATGTGTTGCTGACCGTTGCGTGCACACACTTCTGTTTATCATACTGTGCATGCTACTGATACGCTCTTTGTGACCGTTGGCCAGGCTTTCTGACCCTCAACAGTGGACCGCCCACCTTGGGATGGTAGCTCAGGGGAGTGCAAAATATGTGGCAGAGATTCAAAGGATTGTGGTGCACAAGTACTACAGTGCCCGCAGTTTTGACTACGACATTGCACTGCTGCAGCTTCGACGAGCCTGGCCTGCATCTCTGGGTGCTCACATCCAGCCCATCTGTCTGCCTCCTGCATCGCAAACCCTTCCCGATGGCCTTCGCTGCTGGGTGACTGGATGGGGTTATAGGTCTGAAGAAGGTGAGCTCTTTCATGCCGTACACAACCTGGCACATCCGTACAACCTGTATCATTGCCTTTTTTTAATCATACAGCCAAACCTATACCCTATATATAATATGGTTCCATACAAGACATACTGTACCTCTACATATATTCCTGGAGCGAACTAAGTAACAAGTCACACACTCAGATTAGCTGTCTGTCATTTTTTTCTCTTGTAAAGATAAGGTACTTCCCTCAGTGCTACAGAAGGCCCAGGTCCAAATCTTTAGTCAGAGCACATGCAAACTGACCTACAGTCCTGTGTCGCCACGCATGCTGTGTGCTGGAGTTCCTTCAGGGGAGCAGGATGCTTGTCGGGTGAGTGGCCACCGGGGCAAAAGATGAGAGCAACTACTTTAAGGTGACTGAAAGAATATGATGTCAGGACATCTGAGCAGCTCCCATGGGGTGTTTGGCAGCGCCGGCCACTTCAGCACCAGTTGCGCCAAGTGATTTTGTGACCACACTAATCTCAGGATTTGTCTCATTTCATCTCCAGGGAGACTCTGGGGGTCCATTGTCATGTAAGGTGCAGGATGGGGGACGCTGGTTCCTCGTGGGCATTGTGAGCTGGGGGGCTGGCTGTGGCAGACCCAGTCTACCTGGTGTTTATACCAGAGTGGCCAAGTTCGCTGCCTGGATCCAGAGCTACATGCTCTGAACACAAGGAAACTGTCCATTACAGCATTTTTTCCCCATTTAGTCGCAGCCGTAACAAAGGCACATCTGAAGGAACCTGTCCCCCATAACACATACTACGTCAAGCTTCAGCCCCCCCTGGGATGGACACTGATCAGCAGACCGTGTGAATTTCCACCATTCCCCAAAAACGCAAAGTGCAATCCCAAACACTAGACATTTAAATGCAGTGTTGTGAATTTGTCCGTTCTGTAATAGTATCCCAGAAGAATGATTTACAGAAAAAAGACTGAATAATGTTTAATTTATCTGGCTAATAAGAACTTTCGGAAAGATGGTGCCAGTTGCCCGCAAAGCTTTTAGACGCAAGATGACTCCGAGTCAAAGGGTTTCTACAGGTTTAGCTGACCTGGTATTTTATTGTGGTGCATTTTTGATTCCCTCTGGAAAATGTAAAGTGGTGCAAAAGACTTTGACAACTTGCTTGTAATAAATTAAAATTTAACTGAATTGAAGTATTTCCTGTATTTATTGTGCATAAACTAAAGGTAACATACATCCTTTTAAATAAGCTAATTTGATATCCTAGATCATCTTTAACTGGCTGTCTATAATTGTGTAAATTTTTCCATTTTCTTGTTTTCTGTAGCTTTTGTGAAACTGTAAAACCATGCCAGGTTACACAAGTATCACAAAACAGGAGCACGCTCCTCTGGGAAAGAGTCTGGGTCATCTGAAGTCCGAGCCAATCTGAAGCCTGCACATTAACCCCAAAATTAGTTCCATCACCAAAAATGACAAAATGGTGAAAGGTTGAATGAATTGTGGGCCAGCTGGTTACCCCCAACAGAAAATTGACCCTACATGTTGGGCTCATGCAATTTATTCATTTGATGAAATGAACATTTCCGTTGCTCTTTATAAAGCTTTTGTATAATGCAGATGGACTGGTTGGCATAGTGATAATTGATAGCCTGGCAATGATGTAAACATCAAAGCTGTGTCTTCTTGTCTTACTCATATTTTTGTTGCAATATGAGGAACACATTTCTGAGGTGTGTAAAATTTCTGTTGTTTATGTGTCAGAGTAATTTATTGCTTTTAAAATAAAAGGTGATTTTCTTTTAAAAAGTCACACTAATATTTCAACGGACAGCCTTTAGCTTCGGTTACGGCACGCATTTGCCGTGGCATAATTTCGATAAGCTTATGCAATGTCACAACATTTATTTCCATCCAGAGTTGCGTTCATTTTTCCCCAAGATCTCATATCAATGATGGGAGAGTCAGACCGCTGCATCAAGTCTTCTCCAACACAAGATCCCAAAGATTCTCAATGGGGTTAAGGTCTGGACTCTGTGGTGGCCAACCCATGTGTGAAAATGATGTCTCTCTCATGCTCCTTGAAGGACTCTCTCACAGTTTGAGCCCCATGAATCCTGGCATTGTCATCTTGGAAGAGAAAATCCATTGATGGAAAAACCTGGTCATTCAGTATATTCAGGCAGTCAGCTGAGCTCATTTTTTGGGCACATAACATTGCTGAACCTAGACCTGACCAACAGAAGCAACCCCACTAAGTTAAATCTAGGCACTGACTTTTTTTTTGGCCAGACAGCATATAAAAATTATTCTTAGAAGAATGGAAGACCTTTAAGATTATTTCCAGCTCAAACTGGCTGAAAGGTACCATAAAGGTTGTCGTAAGAGCTCAGATGGGGCCGGTCGTTACGTTGTCGTTGGAATATAACAACTTTGAAATGACAGATACCTGTATTATCCTTTTTGGCTCCAAGAAGTGAATTTTTTTTTTTTTTTTTTTTTTTTTTTTTTTTTTTTTAGCGTCCTGCAAATGAAAGTAATAATAAATTAATTTTGCATGACTGCTTTTCCAGGAATACTGATTCTGGTTTTAACTTCAAACAAACGTGCGTTTCTACTGAAAAGGCGGTTGAAAGCACAAGCGAGCCCATACCTTGCGGCAGGTACGTGGAGGTGCCGCGGTGCATGCCGGTCCCCGCAATGACACCTGCGTGCGACAGGTGAGCGCGCCGAGGGCTCGGCTGCTCGCGCCGCGCGTCCCGCATCTCCCGCGTTCCGCGCCCTTCACCGCACACGGGAGCGATGAGGAGGGAGCGCAAAGCGTGCGAGGTTTACTGCGTGTCGAGCTGCGGCCACTGCCTACCTGCCCAGGTAAGAGGCGACAGCGCGAACAAAGAATGAGATTGTCCTCCAATATGAGCTCCGCGAATTATGCTTCTGCTTCTCCCACTCAAAAGCTGCTGAAACTTTTGGACTGCATTTGTTTTGAATGACCGCTCGCCCGTAGCCTCATGTATTTATTTTAACGCTAGGATGCTTGTATCAGTATTCTGCTATGCAGTCAAAAAACAAAAAAACAAAAAAAAAAAAATCAAAATCTGTTGGCAAACGTTTTGCCACCTGAGAAATCCATATTGTTACCGTTTTTCAAATCCCCACCCATTGAAGTTTTATTCTACTTGATAGAAACGTGCAAATGAGCATCCGTGTTCATGTTTCGTTGCACACCGTGGTGTTGCTTGCGCTGCTTTTGTGTTGCTGCTTTGCCGTAAACCTGCGAGACGCCAGTCCTCGTGTCTGAGGATCGTCTCCTTTTTCCAAATAAGAAATGTGCGCTTCTGCTTTCGGGAATGGGTGCGAAGGTATTTCGGAGAGCCATAACCTGATGCGTTTGTTTTTGTGACGGCTTTCGCCCGATTATGTTTCCTGTGATGAGACCGTGTGTTTGAAAATGGAGTGTTTTACCTGTGTGTCAGAGTGCTGTGACAGAGCCCCCTTCATCCCCAAGCCCACCCGTGTGCACCCAGGCCAGACAGGGGGCAGTGCGAGGAGGTCGGCGGCCCCCCGGCCCCATACAGAAGAGCTGGAGAAGGTGGGGGCTGGGTGCAGTATCCCTCCTGGCGCTCTTGGCAGGCCTCCTCCTCATTCCCCACTTCTTTGTGTGTAAGTGAGCCCACATGTGCAGTGTAGGGTTTAACTTCTTCTGGACTTCTGTGCACACAAGGACTGAATGCCTTTTGTCTGAGTTTGGTTTATTGCTGCGTGAATATGATTGTTTCGGAGCTGGGCTTCTGTCTGCAGTGTTTACTCTCTGCCAGAGCTTGAAGTGGAAAAAGTCAGCGCTGGTGCTCTCCTTATTGGCATGCTGGAGTGCACGCGAGTATCGGCCAGCTGCTAAATATTGACATTTGTATGTCTGTGCTGAACATAAGCCAGGAGATGTATTATAATATTCGATTATAATAATGTATTATAATATTCGATTATAATATTTATTTATTTAATAAAACGGGCAAACATTTTGAACGAATTGAAGGAAAGCAGCGCTGGAAACCATCTTTGAGCGAAGCTTTGTGCACCCTGGATAATGAAATACAGATATGAATAAAGGTCGTGTACTTCAGCAGTGCTTTGCGGTGGGGGGGGGCTTGGAAAATTTGGTTGGCCTTGGGTGGAAAAGAGCACCGGGAATTTAGGAGATTCCGTTTCTCTAAAGAGCAAAATGCACAAGTGCCATTCTTGAGTACCAGCCCACTTCAAGCACTGCTCTGTCTGCTTCTTCTGCCATCCTGTAGTTGCTTTTGGGTTTCTCTTTGCTTTTTAGGAGCCAAGAATTGAATGAGTTTTGTATTTGAAATGTGCAGAAGAGAGTGTGCATAGAGTTGTGTTTACTGCTCTGAACGTGATGTGTGAAATTCCATCATACCTTGGCCTGTGTGTGTCAGTCTCTTCCTCTTCCTCTTTAGCTCCTCCTTCCTCGGTGTTCTACTTGGGAGGAAGTGTTGAGTTGACCAACCAGAGCTTTTCTGTGGACCTGATGGACGCATCTTCGCCAGAGTTCCATCAGCAGGCAATGGCCGTGGTCCGTTATGTGAGTCTGCCGGGCCCTTTTAACACGTAAAGCCCACGGTAACTGGAGCCAGGTTTCCTCTCACCCCATTCTGTGCAGCACCACGGCTAAGTCCTTCCCTTGGGGCTGCGCCTTTCAAGCAGCAAGACAAGCACAGCTGTTGTCATACAGCGCAACCACAGCAAGCAGAGTGAAGGGAAGATCAACCTCAATACAAACATTGTCTGTATGTGTGTCAGGTGATCAGGAACCTCTAGTTAAATCTGGGCCTGGATTCAGGACTTAGCAGTAGCAAGGTAATGCTGAGCAGTGATAGCAGCTTTTAGGTTAGGGATAGGGTTAAGTTAGCAGTGCTAACAGAAGGGGTGGTAGGAGCTCGGGTCAGTGGGTGGAAAAGGGGTTATGATTAAGGGTTTCTTGACCGTGATGCGGCAGGGGTGCAGTTAATGTTCTGGATTGAGGTGGGACCGGCCTTGGTGGTCAGTGTAATTCCTTTTATTAAGCTTTTTTCATTGTGAAGAAGATAAAACTGAAAAGGCTGCCTGTACCTGATGATGATGGTGTGTCTGTAGTTTTTACAGAACCTAAGCTGATTAAAAAGTAGGTGGAGCTTATTTATTTTTCAGCTTTTATTTTGATTTTATTCCAACATCACGAAAGCAATATTTCAAGTTACAAACAGGCTTCTGGTCCAAACAAGTTGAGAACTCAACTTATTTTTCCTCTTGAGTGAAATTGCAGGCCATAGATGGGATGTGATGTGTTGTTGTTTAGCACACAGAAAAATACTAGCTGCTTTTTTTCCCCTCAGGATATTTTAAAACATTATTTTTTTTAGTATTCTAGAATTTTTCACCAAAAATTCATTTCATCATTGTGCTGATGTTCTTAGTCACCGTTATTGGAAATTAACTGAAAGTTAAATACTATTCTCAGAAGTGCAGAAGCTGGGCCTCTCCTGGCACCAGAAATAATAATCCAGTTAAATTCAGCTGAATTAACTTTATTTTTACAGAATACTCTTGTCATGGTGAATCCTGAACAAAGATCCAGTGAGTGACACAGGCAGAAATTATTGCAGCTATAGAGTAAGCAATTTGCAGTTGAGGAGAGGAAAACAAAAACAAAAAAGTTCAACATGGAAGAGAGGGAGAAGAATAAACCCCTGGGAGTCCACTGTTCTCTTTTCAGCAGTCTGAGGCTGCTGATCCTAGTTTGCAATATCTACTTACAAAATTGTGCCTCATGATGAAGAACAGTGCCTATGCCAACTGGGGGGGGGGTGACCAGAAGCATGGACCTTTTGATAGTCCTTAGTGGAGGGTGCATTTGAGCCCATCTGCATCCATGTAGAGATCCAGTTGACTGTTGGCGTCTCTGTGATCCACAAGGGTGAGAGCCCCCAACCAAGGCTTCCACTCAAGGGGAACAAGGGCCAACTTGTTCTCTACAGGCCCCCTCTACACAGATGGTTACTGTGGCACAGTAGACTTTCAAACCTGGACCCCTGCCATGTAGATATTTTCTCGAGTGGTGATGAGAGATGGGAAATTGACAGGTTATCTCAGTATTCTTGGTTGTAGCAACTTTCTTTTTATATAGTTTTTCATCATGAGAAGTCTGACAACGATGACATTCCAACACATTCCCACAGTCGATGTTTGTAGAAAGGTGTTTTCAGTAGGCAGAAAGCAGGTTAGTGCATTACTGCTGTTCTGTCATAGTGACGGCACGCAGCTCACAGTCTTTTTTTTTTTTGTGCCCTCCGTGTGGGAACATTGCTGTGACAACGGGGACGACCGGAATGACGCGGACCAGCTTTCAGTGCTCTACGGCTCCTCCCCCTGGAGTTCATATTACATGCACTCCGAGATCACCGCTTTCAGGTGAATGCTGAAAGTGTACCATTGTCGCATCGAATATGCATGAGCCCCCTTATAACACGATTCCTCTGTCGGTGAGAATGTGGACGAATAAGCCGGTCTGTCTCCTGGCAGCGAAGGGGAGGGTGGTCTTCGCGTGTTTTACCTGAGTAAGTTCCATGGCCCCGCTGCCGTGGTTCCGGCGATCCGCGACGCTGGCACGGGCCGACTGCGGGGGGCGTTTGCCGGCACCGGCAAGCTGCTGCTCATGAAGAACGAGGAGCTGTACTCCTTTGAGCAGGATGAGGACCTCCTGCAGTGGTTAGGTGTGTGTGCTTTGTCTCGACCGCAGCCCTTTCGCCTCTTTGCCGTTTGTCATGCACTGCTCCTAATCCGCCGTTTCATTTTGCCGCAGGATTCGGGGGTGAAAGCATGGACTTTGATGACAAAACGGATAAAATAAAAAATACCGTAAACCTCCAGAGCATCAAGTGGCAGCTTGGGTTCCAAGGTGCTATACCGTGGTGATTTAGTAGGCCCAGTTCCTCTTGTCTTTGAATCTCAAGAATTCAAATTCAGTTGGGCTGAATCTAGCGTCCAATTTTGCTTCTGAAAGATGGAAATCAGCAGCTTTGTTGGCGTTTTTTTTTTTTTTTTTTGTAACACTGATTTAATGTTTAACATTCACAGCAATATCGTTTGACCTCTATGCCAAGTATGGAAACAACCGCACCCTGAGCCTGGTGAGCCCCAAGAAGCCGTACTATCAGTGGCGTCTGCGTGTGCCATCCGGTCACGTGGTGCGGCTCGTGATCCTCACCTTGCATGGAGCTACACCTGGGAGCTGCTCCACCCACAAGCTGTCTGCTTATGACTTCCTTCTACCCCTGCAGAATAAGATCATAGCCAGGTATGTATGTGAGCTCAAGCATGCATGAGACCAAGAGACAGAACTGTTCGCGAGGTGGCCTGCATGTAAAGGTGTGTGTGACGGCGCTAATTTTTTTCCTAGATGGTGTGGTCTCCCAGTGTCTGGTTCCTCTCCTGTTATGAAACTCACGTCCTCAGGAAACGTCATGCTGGTGACCTTCTCGTTCAACAGGCAGAGGGATGGAGCCATTTTTAAAGCGTATTTCCAAGCTGTGCCTAAAGTAGGTCAGTGCTTTATAGTAAATGGGTCAGTGGAACATCTTTGCAAGGAGTAGGCCTGTCCCTTCAGTTGGTTCATCGTATGCCCATAGTGGGCTTCTCCTGGTGGGGCATCTATACTGCGAGTGTGGCAGAACGCTCTTGACAAGGCCTGCAAGATGGCTACTGCCCAGTTTGACTTGATGACACAAATGGGGTTCTCATCTCACGGCTCAGGATGACTCGGCTGGTCCGAGACCAATCTTACTATGGATGTTCATGCTGTCTGTTAGTTAAAACAGCAAAGTCTTGCTGTAGCTGTATATGAAACAGCCCATGGTGCAACCCTCCATATAAGAAGAATCTGAACTACAGTCACTGTGGTCAGTACAAACGCGATACAGGATGATGCCTTACTGTCCAGACGTAACACCGGTAGATGTCAGTTGAGGGGTCTGTTGAGCACAGCCGGTGCAAGGCCTGATCTGCTCTCTTGCAGGATGTGGCGGTTCCCTAACTTCCTGGAACGGCACACTGACGTCTCCATACTACCCCAGCTACTACCCCCCGAACATCGACTGTAGTTGGACCCTACGGGTGAGAATCTACTCTTCCTACATCCCATTCGTCCCACTAACATGCATTTGCTTTGTAACGCCATTGTTTCTAAAACTAATAGCTGCAGATTACGGATGGTGCCGGGATGCAACAACTGTATGTTTCTCCGCGGTGAACTTGTCGACACTGCTCAGCTCTCCTGCTTCCGCACGTCCCTTTCAGACGCCACTGCCAGGGTATTTGCTGTCTGTGACAATCGTGATGCTGGACATTCAAGAGTCTCCCTCTTCTGACAGCTGTGAGAAGGACTGGCTGGACATCAATGGCGTCCGGTGAGTACAAATTTGTCACAGAGTGAAAAGTGAAATGAACGGCAGCGTTTACGTACAACTTGCACAAATAGAATGGAAACATTCATGGAAAAAAGTTGCACATATAGGAATTTGTGGCCAGTGGAGTGAACATGGATGTAATGATGGGGGTCTTGGTGGAGCCCCCTCGATTGTTAATATATTAATATTATTATAACCTTATAATATACTATATAATATAATATTATAACCTTGGGTTGAAAGAGCCTCTCGCTTAGCTTTGCAGTTATCGGTAGCAGCAGTTGTTTCAAACAAATGAAATGTTGCATGATACAGTAAGTAATTGAAATGTTTGTGTCCTACGGCTCTTGTGTTACCTTTCTGTGTCCAAAAGGTCCTTCACTATCATACATATATGAGACTATTACACATATGTTGTCAGAACTTGAGGTATTTGCATTTGTTGTGAAAATATATCTTAAATATTACATTTTTGATTTCAAAAACTGCTGTTCATCACCAAAATGAACAGATATTCGTTTTTGTCAGCATTTGTGTTACTTGTGAAATAAAATGAGGAACAAGCGTAGTGATTTGCACTATGTTGACAAGACAGCTACCATGGTAACCTCATGTTGTACAGCAGTTAAGGATGCTGACAAACCGCTCCCTGTTTTTGTTCCCATAAACTTATTTACAAGGTACTTAGAGTCAATGATTGTAATGGAAATACCCAGCTGTATAAACTCTTCAGCTGCTTCATGTTCAAGTTATGCAGCTAATAAATAAAAATAATAAATAAAATCTACCGTCTTGGGATTAAGCATTAAGAGTCGGCATTAAGCGTTGCAGCAGAGGCTGTGGAATAAATCAATAAATTGACAAAATGACAAATGTGCAGTATGTTTTTTTTTTCTTTTCTCCTGTTGCTGAAGACAGTTGTATAAAATAGTTTGTCCGTGCATACTAGTTGATAAAGTGCTGTGTATTTTGTAAAAGTGTAGTTCCCTCCATCCATCCATTGCCAAGGGTCAATGGTCTCCTACTGAGTAGTGGTAGGATGGAGGTGTAACGCTCCAGACACCCTAAACATGATGCTAGCATGTAAAGATAGTGTTAGAAAAATTAGGCAAGTGTGTGTTGCGCAGATAAATTATATATTTTAAGCCTGTGGCGTTTATGAAATGATTCCGGAATATGCTGTGTTGGTGAATACAAAATTAGAAAAGCTGAAAGTCCAGATATTCTAGCCTCAAGTCCAATGTGTGAATGCGAGGCCTTTCGGTTTCACTTGAGTGCATTATGCACCTATAAATTATACATGCCAGTGTTTAATGGATGCGCTCCCCGCCAGGTTGTGCAATCCCATCACCGACAGCAGTCGAAAGAGGATTCATTCGTCCCCGGTGGTGCTGCACTTCCACTCCGATGAGTCGCTCACCCACAAAGGCTTCTACATCCTGTACCGAGCGTTCGCTCAGGACGGTTGTGAGTATTCGCTGGTAAACACCAGTACCGAACCTGTGTGCAGAATAGTGTCCTCCAACCTTAGCTGTACAGAAGGTTTATTTCTTGTGGGATTTAAATGTACACACATTTGTTTTTATATTATTTGTTACACATTTGTCATTACAGTAAACCCCCCGTTTGATTATTCATACCAACACACCTAAATCAGCAGGAAGCATAGTGGTTAGAACTGCTGCTTCTGGGCTTGAAGGACCCATGCTTGAATTCCACCTCCTGTTAAGTACCCTACAGAAAAGCGCTTACTCTAAATTGTTCTGGTAAAAATTACTCTGCTGCCTAAATGGGTAAATTGCTGGAGAAAAATGTGAAATAAATATTAAATAATATTTCACATATTTCATTGGAATTTTTTCTTTAGGCTCTTAGTAGCTCAGTTATGTAGCACAAGAGTACACATTATTAAATGGGGTTATTAGCGATATCTGAAAAAAACAATAGTTTGAATATTTAGAAATTCTGTAACTGCGTTTTTCATGCTATAAAAAAGGTTGACTTGCCTCCAGGCTTTTATTATTAATTTACTTACAAGCTATTAAAAACCAAAAAAAAGGAAACTGAATTTCATGAGCAACCCCCTTGTTATTGTTATGGAATATATTTAAGTAAAAATAAAAAAGTTCCTAAATAACAGTGACCTAAAGGTAAGGAATGGCCTAAATGTAATGTGTTGTTGAAAGGAGAAATTGGTGTGCTCACCTGTTGCCCATCTTTGCAGCGTGTCCCCGCCAGTTTCGCTGCGGGAGCGGCCAGTGCGTCCCTCTGCGCAAGGTGTGTGATGGCATGAAAGACTGTCCCGATGGCCGTGATGAAAGCAAGTGCTGTAAGTCGTGACCAGGAGGATGGTGGTTACCTGTTGGGGGGGGGCGACTGAACGTATGTGTTCCCAGCAACCATGTTCTTCATGCTGTGTCTTTGGCAGCTTGCAGATCCGGAGAAGTGCATTGTGGGAATGGTCAGTGCAGATCCCACATCAGTCAGTGCAGCTCACAGAGCAGCTGTACGGACAGCAGTGAAGAGGCCAACTGTGGTGGGTGTACAATGGTACAGAGCCATAACTGGGCACAAATCTACTTGTTAACCTGTGTGTGTGTATTGACCAGTTGTGTTAGTTATACTGGTTATAGTCATCTACTGATTTGCATATTAACTGTAACCTTTCATCTGTTTTAAAAAAGTACCTTGTTTGTCTCTTTGTGACAGCAGCAAAGAGACTGGCTGTGGTAAGAAGGGCCCATATACCGTGTTAGGGATTTCTGCGACACTCACTGCATAGTGTATGCCTGTGTCTGTTATCTGTTGTTAACCTGTGTACCTGCATGTGTGTTTTTTTTTTCCCCCCCCGAATGCTATTTTCTGTCTCTATTAATGATTTCGTGTTCAGATATGGATGGCAAAGGAGCCATGAGTTGAAACCCAGTTCAGTCTGTGTGGAGTTTGCCTGCTCTCCCCATGTTCATCGGTCACTCTAAATTGCTGTGTGTTTGTTTGTTTGTTGATGGATATTCAGATGTTTGGTGTGTATGTCCTGACTCCGGCTCAATGCATTTTGTCCTCTCCAACAGGGAAATGTTACTTCATGTGCCCTAACAAACTGTGCTTGGCCAAGACGTCCGTGTGCGACGGTGTGTCCGACTGCAAGGACCACAGCGACGAGGCCAACTGCAGTAGAACCCGTGAGTCTGTTAGCTGCTCTTCACCAAAGCCTCTTACGAACTCATCTCTCCCATCACCGTTCTCTGATTTTACTAATCACCAGCAATAAGCCCAGTGATTTCCAGAATGTTTTTACCTGAAACACCAGCCTATGACTGTTTATAAAAAAAAAAAAATTTTTTTTTATAGAAGTAGTCATTTTGCAATAGCTATTTCAACAATGCACCATTTCCCTCCATAGCACTCTTTTCAGATAGACCTCTTTTGTTTTAGACCTTTTAATAATTTATCATAATAATTTACCATATTTCCAAAATAATTTGAAGCAGGATTTTTAAATTATGTTTATTACATTTATTCACTATTGTTATAGGTATAACTAACATATTTTGTATTATGCTACACATGTGCAGTTTTCAAGCTTAATTTATACAAAATAAAGCATAAATGGCCTCTTACGGTGCTGTTTCATTAAATTCTCCTTTTCTCAGGAACACATCTATAGCAGTAATCCAAGTATTATAGTATTTTTTTTTCTGCTCAACATAAGTAAGCCATCATCGTGCCATCCTTGCTGTTTTTAATTTTCAGCGGTTGCAAAATCACGTAGCTTCAGATAGCATGATGTCTACTTTAAGTCTAGGGTGCAAATCCTAGCCACAATACATTGCCCCTAATTTTAGTTATAGTTGTTAATGCTGTGAGAAACGATACAGAATCGACTGGAAACAGATCTTGTGAAATGGGTTTATTAAGATTATATATTAACAGTGTCCATTGATGGCCATTCGTCCCTGCCCGGCTGGCTCAGTCGGTAGAGCATGCGACTCGTAATCTCAGGGTCGTGGGTTTGAGCCCCACATTGGGCATTGCTGCAAATCCAGCCACAAGGGGGTGCACCTCTGTGCTGGTCCCAAGCCCGGGCAAAATGGAGGGTTGTGTCAGGAAGGGCATCCGGCGTAAAAATCTGTTAAATCAAATATGCGGATGAGCCGATCCGCTGTGGTGACCCCTGACAGGAGCAGCCGATAGTCGGTTTTATTGATGGCCATTTAATTGTACTGTAGACAGTAGTCTGCTGATACCACTCACCAGTGTGGTGCTGCTGACTGCTGTTCTTCTCTCAGTCCACAAAGGCTGCTCTCCCCCATCCTACAAGTGTGCCAATGGCAAGTGTGTGACGAAGATGAACCCCGAGTGTGATGGCGTCAAGGACTGCCTGGACGGCTCCGATGAGATGCGCTGTGGTGAGACAACGTGGCCGTTACGTGCTAGCACGGACCATTTTACCACACTGGGTGCAGCACCAAATCGCTGGTTGACACTGGGTCTGTTTAATATGTGCTGGCCGTTGCAGTCTGTGGGACAAGGCCGAAGAAGACGACTAAAATTGTGGGCGGGGTCACCGCCCAAGCAGGTGCGTGGCCCTGGCAGGTGAGCCTTCAGATGGAGCGCTATGGACACGTGTGTGGGGCCACGCTGGTGTCCAGCCGCTGGCTGCTGTCTGCAGCTCATTGCTTCCAGGACTCTGACACCATCAAGTGAGTAGCAAGATGACCATCATCTCCTTATTCTCCATCTCATGTTGTTGCCATCTCCATACATCTGTCTTTATCACAATGCCACTCAGCATTTCACACTTGTGTGCGCTTCAACGCATGGCTTTATAGGTATTCTGAACCCCGGTCTTGGAAGGCTGTGATGGGGATGCGTGGTATGAACATGGTGGGAACCGCTGCGGCCACACGGCCAATTCGTCGGATCCTGCTCCACGCTCAGTATGACCAGTTTACGTCCGACTATGACATCGCTCTGCTGGAGCTCAGCACTCCTGTGTTCTTCAATGAGATGATTCAGCCTGTGTGCCTGCCAGCCCCATCTCATGCATTCACCTCTACCACCAGCTGCTTTGTCACAGGCTGGGGGGTTCTGATGGAAGACGGTAAGTATTGTGTTCCCCTGGACCATGTACTCACCATGTTCATTTCTGCTGCTCACACACCATCCAGTTTCTTGTAGGTGGCCTTGTATTTTGGTCAATGAATTTCTACTCTTTTTTTTCTTTTTTTTCCACACACACATGCTGAATTCAAAAATAAAGTCCAAAATGTGTCAGTAACCATTTTAAATTGTAATTTTTAATAAAAAAATTACTAAAAATATCATGTTTAATACATTTTCTTCCAGTGCTGAAGATATCTAGATTTGTCCTTTTATTAGTTAAAATACATAGAAGACGAAAAGGATGTTAGAAGTGTGTTGCTATGTAAGATATATTTTAAGCATATGAGCATCTCTTCAGCACCGCTAGCACACGCTGTTGGCGGCCACTGTAAAAACATCCGTGACTGCAATTACAAGCATAGCACAAAACAAAAAGTTGTATGCAAGACATTTGAACCAAATGTCAGGACCTGAAAATAATATTGTGAGGTTCAAAGGACAGCTGTCATGATTTTGAGTTGTTGGAAGTCAGGGCCTACCTGCAGCACGTAAATTTCAGGTGAAAAGGACAAATTTAGCAATAAGCTCGTACATTTTGGCAAGAATTACTTATTTTTGTGCTGCGATCAATTTCCGTGCTTTACTATGTTATCAGCCATGATGCGGATGATTTAAATGTATCATCTGGTCCAGGGGAACTGGCCACCTCGCTGCAAGAGGCGCCCGTGAAAATCATCAGCCACAACATCTGCAACAAGTTTTATGACGATGCCATCACACCCAGAATGTTGTGCGCTGGGAATCTCCAAGGTGGCATCGACGCCTGCCAAGTGAGTGTGTGTAAGTGCGCTCGCATGTGTGTGTGACCTTGCAACATCCACCTCCTTGTTCTCACGCGTTTCCTGTGTTGTTGCATGCAGGGGGACTCTGGTGGCCCCCTCGTGTGTCTGGAGAAAGGTCGACGGTGGTTTCTTGCAGGGATTGTGAGCTGGGGCGAGGGCTGCGCAAGGCGGAACCGACCGGGTGTCTACACGCAAGTCATCAAGTTTTCCGAGTGGATTCGCCAGCAAACCAAAGGTCAGGTGTGAGGAGTACAGACCCACAAACCCTGGACCTCATCGCTGCCTGCCTCGCAAATAAGAGGCCTCAGTGGCTGCTTGTGATCTCTGGGACGGAACACTAGAAGGAGGACGGGAACCTAGTGAGACTGCAGTGTCCCTGGCATGACTGCACATATATTGTTTAGATAGTCTACAGTCAACTAAAATGATTGATACTCAGCCCTAACATGTTTGTTTAAGGCCATGGGGTTTACGTAGTAACTGCATTTGCTGGGTGTCACTCAAACCTGTTCAGTTGTATGGTTTGGCTTCTTATTTTTTGCTGATGTAACCTAAGTCCAAACAGCCAGTTCTTAATTTCTTTTTGCGATTGGAGTCCACTCAGTGCCACAACACCAAAGACGTGGTTCCACCCACCAGAATGGAACCTGCTTCCACTCCCTGTACAGCCGAGGGTAATGAAAGCTCAGTAGAGGCCGTGAGACGTCATGCCAAGCTTTCAACACCTCATGAGCTTTGATACCATTTTTGTCTTCTTTGACATGAATCATTGATGTTCCATCATTTTCTCAGACTTGACTGAGGAAATTTGTCCACATCCACTGCCAGACTCTACCATTTGTACCTATACTTTGCAACTTATAACATCCTTGTACTCTTTAACCTCTACACAGCCTCAGCCTTCACAACGATGCTAGTTTGTTTGTCTTTCTTGTCCCTCGCACCCATTATTTTAATTATTCTTACTTTTGTATACCTCGTATTGGTCTTCCTTTACCCACAAAGTTTTTTATCAACTGTTTTTAGTAGAGAAGTTGACTGACAACTGGAAACTGAAGTTTTCTGGGTGGGGTTTTTACTTAGAATATTTGTAACTCGACTGACTATACATTTATTAAAATGTGTATTATGTCATAATTCTAAATGTACTTTCTTAAGCTCTGCTTCACAATAGGCATTCAGTTTCAATGAATACCATGTATTATATTAGTGTGGAAAAGACAGTGAGACAACACACAAATTTCAGTTAAGAAACCTCATATTTCCTCTCCAGTATGGCTACACTGTGGTTATCACCATTGTGTTTATTCATTTTTACTAAAGATGTTATGAAAATTGTGTGTTTTTTTTATTACATGTTAAAATTTTAAGGTAAATTATGTTTTAAAGTGTTTATAATGCTGTTGAAAATAAGCAAACAGGCTGTTGTCAGTGGTACTACTGAATCTTTGTGTACATCACTTTGTACATGAGCTTATATTCTTTATGGACATAGTCTATTTTAAGAAGACACATGGATGTTAATGTGTTTAGTTACTTTTCAAACTTTACACTTAACCCAGACCCTGGGAAGCTGCTCCCTATTCAATAGTGTTCACTTCCATACAGTTTATTATATGTGCAGAGATTTAATTTATTGAAAAGCTGAGCTAATGCACTGTAGATATTAACATTGCTTGTTTATGATATAAAAAAAATTAATTCAGGACTTTTTGTTAAAAAAAAAAAAATCTTGAACAAGTATTTCACTGGAGACAGCTGGTAACATTGGGGTTAAAGTCACACCTTTGGACTCAGAGGACCTCTGCAGCAGCCTTATACTTTTATTTTTAATGTTTTTATTATAATTTAATAATTAAAGTTAAAATAGTGACAGAATTCTGCCATCAAGCGGGGAGTTTGGCGGGTTCACCTGGGCGGCACACCGAGCGTTTACCGGCTTAATCCGCAGGCGGAACTACAGCGCGTTCGGGTCGCGTTTTACACGGGACGTCTTCTACGGACACCGCTTCTGGTGACGTAACCGGTTTTTTTTTCCCCCCCACTCCCCTGCACAGCAGCGGCGCGCGAACGAGGGGGCAGCCGGGGGTTTTGCGGCTTTTTTCCCCCCCACCGAAAAAGGGGACCCCGGCGGGGTTTAAACATAATTTGTGGGGAAAGAACCCAACACTTTTGTCGCTTTACACAATTCGGAGTGAGGCTCCGGGGACGACTGGATGATGGTAAGGCTTTACGTATGTGTTCGAATTTGTTGGACTTGTGGAGAAAATGGCCCGGGACGCGGTGGCGGCTGTGGTGCCGAACGGTTGGTGGGGGAAACGCGGCGGTTCTCGCGGGGTCGAAGGAGCGGGGCAGCTGGAACGGCGCAGGCAGAGGGAAGCGGAGGCCGAACCGCCAACGACAGACCCACAGGCCCCGCGCTTCTTCCGCGGCCTGGCGGCTCGGTTCCGGGAAGGGTGGCCCAATAATGTCCAGTAGAAGCCAAATAAAACTGGAAATAAATGTTAATAAAGAAGAAGGCGGTGTGGTGCCTTGTGCAAGTGGGAACAGGGCGGCCAGGTTAGCTACTCGATTAGCATGCGCGGCTAAGTCATTGTTCGCTCCGCTCCTTGTTTCGGGCAGTCGCTGCCCCGGAAAAGGGGTTTTATTGCTTTTAGTAATAAATTTGACACACTTTAGTCTAACAGAGTTGTTAAAGAAACTTTGCTGAAAATTAACTTCTTAATTGAACCCCAACACAAAAGAAAACACTGAGGTGAAGTTTTGCTCTTTTTGGTTTTTTTTTTTTTGGGGGGGGGGGGGTTGAACAGCGACACGCGTTATCATATCGAATTGGTGAACAGCCCAATAAAATATAAAAAGGCTGGTAAATGATAACTTGTGAATTGTGTTAATAGTTGACACGGCAGCATTGTTTGCCAGGAAAGTTTCCTCAAATGTCGAAATCCAAAACTGCTTATGAAGCAACACAGCTTGAGCAACCGCGCATATGACAATGTGCCGAATGGAAACACGTTGTGCTTATATGTAAACTGTACATGTTTTTTTGACAAGTGCCTTTCACGTGTATACACGTTTGTTAGCCTCATAATCTGCTTTCTGTACAAAGTGTTAAAAGAATTTGTAATTTTGTCCAACAAATCTATAGTGATGACTCTCCTAATAGAGTAAAGTACAGTATGTTGTGGTATCAGCTTGACAGGGTCTCTGTGAAGTCCAGAGTTTGACATCAGTTCATATTTATTCACCCTGCTGTAATGTTTGGTTTAAGATATTTCAGTTGATATACTCATTGGTACATCTGAGTAATTTATTTAATAATGATTATGTTGGGAAAAATATTGATGTATCTGCGGATTTCGTCTGATTTTGTGCTTTCTATTTGTTTAGTCTTCCTCTACTTTATGAAAGTAATGCGTACCTGAGAAACACCTCATAACGCAAAGATGTATTTTTCTGTTAAATTCAGTGATAACAGTGTTTATACCTTTCTGGATCCCAAAAGTGACATCAAACTATGTTAAGTAAAGCGCAAATGCCACACAATTTAGAGTAAATAGAAAAAAGGCAGTGCGTTTTTTTTTTTTTTATTTTTTAAATAACTTACCGTACTAGCCGAGTTACCTGGCCTTGCATGGTTGAGAAAGCAGAACGGTGAAACAAATTCTTACCCTTGAACTGTTTGTATTTAGCTCTTGGAACGCATGGGGATGTTACAGAGCCTGTTGTGGATATTTCGAGCAGCAAGCTACCAGAAGCAGAACTTTCAAGTGTGGTTTGTTGTTTTATAGCGTAATATTTGTATGTCATGGTGTTTGTGTAATTTTAACATTTTGTTATGGTCAGATTTTGCCATCACACCTCCCTCTCATTACAGCTCCTTCCACCATTCACAGCCCACTCTACTGGTTGTTGATATGTCTTGTTTGGCCCAAGATGAGGACAGACACTAGCATCATCTTTTTTGGTTTTTGATATGCTTTAATGAACTTTAAGGACAAAGGTTTGACATCAAAGACATGTCTTGGGGTGAGAAGTATCTCCTCTTGTGCCAACTGTACAGAAAAGAAAATAGCGAAGTGGGAAAGTAGAAGGTAATACATCATAACGTTTTCTTACCCTTATACTTTGTTGCATGTAGGACATAAACTTTCTTATTACTGTACTCTGCTGTATGTCAATAGCCAAACTGGCCAGTTTGTCCTCATCCCAAAAAATTTGCTGGAAACTGGTTGTAGCACTTGTTACTTGTGTGTGTGTGTGTGTGTCGGTGTCATATGTGGGCCATTAGGTCAGTGTGACGCACCCTCTGCGTGTGACAGAACGATGGGTGCATTTCCAAGCTTTATTTTAAAGACTGAATTTGTAATTTACAAATGCATAGTGGCCTTTTTGTTGTTTGGCATGTGGGGAGACACCAGACAGCACACACAGATGGACTTTATACAAATAGTTGCCTTGACAGCCCTGTTTAAGCCTTTTCTGTACATACTTAATAGTATTTCCTCTGGAGCGAGAGCCTAGGAAACAAAGATGTGTGTTAACCTCTGTTTTTCCAGACGTGAAGATAAAACATTGCAAAGAATGAAAGCCTGAATTTGTGTCTCCTCTTGTCCCACATACCAGTGTAGTTGTTATAGCAGTTAATGTTTCTGGAAGGTGTTGTAGTTTACGCTCAGAGTCCAAAGGCCTGTGTTTCAGGTGGATTGGTGACTATATAGCCAACTGTGTGCATAATGTTATAAATTGTGCAATATGATGAGATTTGAATGTAATAATGTGTACCATCCAGGGAATATATTCAGTAGAGCAGATGTGAATGTGTTATTCATCATATCTCCTTGTTTATTAAGTTGTACAGTACTTGCAGGCTGTATAGACATGCACTGGGCAGTTAAGGAGAGGATAGTATTATGACTTTTCATCTGCGTCCACTACACAAAGCACAGTTTTCCAGTTATGAAATTAAAATGACATTAGCTTAATAAAGTGTGATCTTGCACAACAGTAAACCTTTTTTTTCCTGAGAATGTCTTCTGAAAGTAACACAGATCCTAAAGCATATATTGATGGGTCTTTTCTGTGCAAGATTTCATTGGTTACAGTTACATAGCTTACAATTCACATTGCACAATATTTGTGGTTATTTGTGACCAAGGATGCTGTTGTGCTCTTAAAAGACACGTCTTACCGCGTTATGCCAATGTTCATATTAGTTTGTCGTGTTATGTTTGCTGCTGGAAATTGCTGGCTTCAAAAAGAGCTGTTTTTTTATGGAAACTTGGTGGTTTGTTTGTTTTTGGGAGTGACTGGGGTTGGGTTGCAGTGAGGTCACTGTAATGCACAGGTAACTTCTGTCCATACTGGCAGCAGCGAATGAAGTTGCGCTTCATAACAGGGCCCTGTGTAATGATTCTTGCTCAGTACCCTGGTTTCAGGGATTTTCTTGGAGAAGATTCCTGGATTTGGGCCATTTCTGCTATAGTGAAAATTGTCTTCACAAACCATAACCAAAAATGAGTGTTTTATACATCAGAAGTTGTTTTGTAAGTTGTCTGTTAAGTGATGATTGGAAAATTTATAAACATTTCCCTCAATCTGGTGTTGGATGAATGTAAGCAAATGGGTCCTCTACCATGCTCATTTTTGCTTTATAACTTATTTATACCTTTATAACTTATTTCTGTCAGATACTTCCTCTCCAGGTCAAAAACTCGTGCGCCCACGTAATCACATTACACCGGCCATACAGTTTTAAGCGGGTTATCCTTGTACAGTGAGGTATTGAGGCCTCATCCTGCTTGTGCCACGTGACTCAAGTTAGTTTTTCTTGTTTTGGCTCATGACCTAGTGAGCAAGAATGCTATGATATGTTACGTCGGAGTAGGTTTGATGGAAACATTTACATGTTTTTGTTCTTTGTTACGTTTCATTTTTAGTGTCAGGTCATGGCTGGCTCTAAAATGGTAAATATAACCATATTTTTAATAGTTGATAGCATCTGATTATACGTCTAGTTTAACAGGCTTTCAAAGCAATTTATTATGTATGAAAAGCAACGTAAACCAGCCCCTGTGTGATCTTGTTCATGGCGTACTGTATCAAAATAATATGAGCAGGTACTCATTATGGTAAGGCAATAGTAAAATAGTTCTGCAAACCATATATGTTGTGTTTCCTCTGTCAAGTTTCCCCTTCTGCATAGTTTTCAGATATCTTCATACACACAATTCATTTATTCTAATAAAATTTGTGTTCATAACTCATGGGTGAAAGGCCAACTTTGAGAACTAAACACAGCTTTTTTTTTATCGTTTTATGGCTTGACCTCAGTTTAATCCATTGAGTAACACTGTTTCATGCAGAAGGGTGTTTAAACTAAAACGTGGTTCTTGTACTTTAACTAAAGCTGCATAAATCCTGAAATGAAGCACCTTACTGAAGTGAATGTCCCTAGAATGGAGAAATGAACTTTTTTCTTCAGCTTTTTTTTATGCTTTTAAATTGTTCCCTTGAGATGTGGAGCAAATGATGATTCAGTCGGAAATCCCATACATATCATCATTGAGTCCCCCCCCCCAGACTGCCACAGAAAGGCTGGAATGCATCTGAAACTGCCATCCTTTCTGTTGCTAATCGATTGTAATGTCTTTTTTCTCAATTTTTAATGGGGAGGTCCTGCATCCTGCCACTAAACAATTGACTGCAGCTGTGAAGGGAGTTTTGTCTGAGAGATGCAGATCCCTGTAAGGCCTGTCCACTCAGCATGGCGCTCCATCTGTGCCCTCTTCCAATGAGAGCGAGCCCACGTTAGCAGTTCTACTCCCGGGCTCTGTTGCCATGGTTACTGGGCAAGAACACCAGGCTGTGAAAAAGAAAAGAAAAAAAAAAGGCGGCGCCTTTTTTGGGGAGCAGTAGCACTGGGATGCGTCTTGGCGTGTGTTCTGGTCTATTCTCTTCACTGGGAATATAGTACAGCTGATTGTGAAACTAAAGGCAACAGTCCACAGGATTCCCAAAGTGTTTGTTCACTTTATTTTATTCTCATTAAGCCATAACTGACCTTAAAGACCACTAGGAAGACCATTCCCCGTCGAGTAGTATGAGTTAATTAGTAGTCGCCCAAAAAGTTTACATCCCGTGATTTATTTTAAAATAACCCTGCATTGAATAGCACGAGTGAGTGTTTTTGTTGGACTGAGCTGGTTGTGTCTGAACCAGCATCGTTCAGGTATGGTGGTTGACCGGTGTGTGCGGACGTGCTGTACCTACTTAGTTACCACCAGGGGTAAGCTGATGCAGCTGTTGGTACATTGTTTTGTTATGCAGTGGACATATAGCAGGAACAATTTTTTTTTATTCTTTTTGAGGTGTTTGAGTGTATTTCAGAGCTCAGTTTATACAGGACAAAGGATGAGAACTTGTGTAGGAATATCCAAAAAAATGACGAAACACTTCACTCTTGGCTGCATGTGCCCATTTTTAGGTATAATGGTAAAGAGGATGGAACAAAAATTGTTTTACTGGAGGCTATCATTTTGTTAGGGAGTGTATGTGCAGTGTATGATTTCATAATGTGGCATGTTGGAGCTCAGTAATAATAATTTCAGATGTTGTACAGTGTTGCATGCAACCAGTTTGGCAAGTGATGGCAAGAAATAAGCTCTTAATATGTTAATAAAGGGTAGGGGTGGGCTGTTTGTTTAGGAACTTTGGAGGAATGAACTTTCCCTGCTGTTGCCTCCCACCCTTAGGAGCTGTCATGTTACTGATGTTTATGGTTGTTTTTTTAGCAGATGGTTTTCTCCAAAAGTGCGAGTCTTAAAAATACAGTTGCTTTGTCCAGTAACACTCTTTTTGTCAGCACACTTCAACACTAGTAGCTGCTTATAGATTTGAAAATGTGCACTTCATCCATTCCATGTTGCATTTGACATAGTTTGCTTTTCAGGATCTCTCTGGGGTCAGTTAATCTGTTCATAAGTCTGTGGGGTTCTTTGCCCCTGCTGCAACCGAGCTGATCAGCAATATGATGATATCTATATTTAGCTATGAGAAAGCCATCTCTGTCTGCCCCCCAGCCCACGGGCCTGTGGCCACCTGCAGTGTAAAGGACAGCAGGCTGTGAACATCTGAGGTCCTGTCCAAGTGTTGACCAGAGCTCAAATAGCAGTGCATCAGAGCTAAATATAACCAGAGTTACTTGTGTGTAAACAAAGACCTTAGCTATACTTTTTCACCTGGGAGTGTAGCACTGTGGGACGGAGATGGTTTTTACTGCCCATTTAGCACAGCACTGCAATTTTGCAAACAGTGGGTGGTGTAAGGGAGGTGACTGGGCAATGATGGTGAGTAAGATGGACTCTGGTTAAAATTTTTTATTTATTGTCACTATGATTAACCATCGCTACCAATAAACCAATTTTTTTATTGACAAACAGCAACTTGCCATGATGACCATAGAACATTCAGGACTGAGAACCTCCATGTCTCAGCAGGTCCTCTTGGAATCACTCTCAATTTGCTTATTTATTCATCTTCTTAGTTACTCCAATGTTGTTGAACATCAGCATCTGCTTCTTGAAGAATAACACTGACAGGATCTACCCATGTTTCTCAGCACACTATGCAACTTCTTCTCCAGGCAATGTTGCAACCCTATCTGGTCTCCTGGCCTCCACTGTCAAGCCATTTCAGATAATACAGAATGCTGTCTTGCAAAGCGCTTGACATGTCAAACCGTTCCCTTCCTTATTGCTCTAGATTGGTTTCCAGTACTTCTGCTGAAGTTCAGCTCTGTGCATTTGACCTACAGGAGGTCAAAGGACTGGCATCTCAAAAGGGTCTCAAAATGCATCCATTCCAGATCCACTTTTCTCCTGGTCTGTGCGCTCCCTAAATCTGCATTACGACCCGGTGCTATTACAGCAAAAATGGCTCTTTCTAAGAAGATTTCTCTCGGCTACACATGAAAGCTATTTATTTGACATGAAAATATTTTAACAGTAAGTTCACTCCCTTGGAGCTACAGCAGCTTAGTGTTTAAACACTTAGGTTTCTAACCAAGCTTCAGTCTTTCTAGCTTAATGGTGTTTCTTTCAGTAAAGAACATACTTTGAATTGAGAGAGTAAAACACCCAGCTGTATAAATGGGTCAAGTACTCTTTCACTTTGGATTAAAGTATCAGAAACACAACTAAATGGTTTATATGTTTAGGACTCAAGGGCAAATGTATCCATGTCTTTTTTTTTTTTTTAAATGCTGCGATGCATGGACCAACAATCTGTAAAAATAAATAAAAAACTGACTTTTGCACAGGGACTTTGCAACGTGTTAAGCTTTTTACAGTGTTTCTCATTAATGCAGAAAAGTGATTTTTACTGCACCATTTTGGGACAAATACATTGCATAATTGTGTTGGATGTGGAGATGGAATACAAAATGGGGGAGCCTTTTGTGCAAGACAGTAGCTCTGACCATTATGCTGCATGTGACAATATGTAATAAATAGTATATTTTAAGTGCATTTATATGATAAACTCTCAATATAAAATGCTGTTTAAGACTTTATACTATTTTTATGTTCTGGATGTTTAACTGAATACTTTCAGCATTTCAGCATGCCATGCAACTTTTTTTGTCACAACATCTCAGTCTTCTACAAAGCAAACTTGTCCATATCAGGAGTGTGGTAGCAATGACAATTTTGTATAGTTACATCTTTGTGTGACATCTGCTGGCTGATGATGATGGTGGTGGTCATCATGGTAATTTTATGTGTTTCAGGTTTTCCAGTACAGTGACCTCTCGGTCACTGTTTGAAGGGGAACCATCAAAGCCCTGAGGGCACCCTGAAGAGGCGGGGCTCCGGTGTGCTTTTGGACCTGTGCTGTCACACCCACCTTGCCTCATGGAGGAGTAGCTTGCAGACCACTTTTTTTTAGTCACAGAGGAAGACCAGGGTAAACAGCACCGGGGTAAGAGGAACCACCGATCAAGAGATCATGTCGTCCAGCAGGAATCAGAACCCACATGGGCTGAAGCAGATCGGGCTGGACCAGATCTGGGATGACCTTCGGGCAGGGATACAGCAGGTGTACACCAGGCAAAGTATGGCCAAGTCTCGCTACATGGAACTCTACACGTATCCTGCTGTGCGCTTCTGAGATCTAGAATGCGGGTGGGACAGAGTATCAAAAGCCGGCAGACGCCATGCTGTGTGGGATCAAACTCATGTAGGCCAGGCACGCTGAAGCATACAGCTTCTGGTAGACACTCCAAACTCACAGCTGTTTTTATTGTGTGGTTGGGAAAGAACGTAATTTTTGCATAGATAATTGTTGAGGAAGCAACAGTTTAATGAAGGATTTTTGTACACTTGACAGGGAAGCATAAGCCTGGTGCTGACTACATCCTAAGCACGAGATGAACACCTGGCCTCTGTTACTCATAATTCTTTTTCACGAGGCTGGCTTAGTAAAAGCACGGTAATGGCTCATGCTCCAGAAGGTGAATTCAGCCTGGTCTTGTGAATAAGAAAATACCAGGGGCATCTGAACATTGGAAGAGTTCCTTTGTTATTACATGCTATGATATTTTTGTTGAAGCAAAAACAAAAATGAGGGAAAAGCTTACTAAATGCAATCGTATATTCTGGCTACATTAACCTTTTTCTTACATAAACAGACAAAATACGTAGAGGAAAAAACTATTATTCCATTTTGTGGAAACAAAAATAGATTTACTGCACAAATGTTAGTCAAGCCATATTAATACTGGTATTGTGTCACTCACGGTGGAGCCGTACAGCGTCTGTACTCACCCCTAACACGAAGATTTTTTAAAGTGTTCTAGTAAACCTCATCCAGAGTCAGGTCCAAAAGCTGGGCTTTGTGTGGAATCTAGAGGTAGTTGACAGTTTGGCAAAGTGTTTAAATGCAGAATTTTTACCAAACAGATTTAGATCAAAGGAAAGCCTTTTTATTGACCAAATCTTTGCTTGAATGTTGCTGCCTTCTGTGCGTAGCTTACAAGTCTCTGTTGAAATAATTTACAATGTTAGGATGAGCTTTTGGAGAATGGCAAACAGTTTATTGCATTTGAAATGATGCCGTGTTAGCCTTAACTCACCTGCCAGACATGTTTATAATTATTGCACAAGTGTACATCAGTCAAACCAGGCCCGGGGGGCAGGGGTCCCTGCTTCGAAGCCTTCCAAGAAGGCCCCCAGCCCAGGAGGGGCACAGTTTGTGGGGCTGGAGCTCTACAAGAGGCTGAAGGAATTCCTGAAGAACTACCTGACAAGTCTGCTCAAGGTACTGGCCTTCCTTCATCCTGGTTTTATAGCAATACAGTTGGTTGCTTGTTTGTTAAATTTTATTAAGCAGTTTTTGTGTAGAAAAGAGAATATAATTTCCACTGACTTGATAACTTGACGCGATGCTTAAACAGTGGCATTTATGAATGTCAGTCCTCCCCGTTTGCTTGGAAATCTTTAAAGAGGTAATACCACCTAAGAGCTGTCCCTAAATTCACTTCTACCCAATGTAAAAAATATTTTGTTTCATTATTTCATTGTTCAGGATGGGGAAGACCTGATGGATGAGAGTGTGCTAAAGTTCTACACACAGCAATGGGAGGACTACAGGTTCTCTAGCAAAGTTCTCAATGGCATCTGTGCCTACCTCAACCGCCACTGGGTCCGCCGCGAGTGCGATGAAGGCCGCAAGGGCATCTATGAAATATACTCGGTGAGAGATGCGCCTGCTGATGCTTTGCAGGCCAAGGTTGGGCATTAGCATGGCTAGCTGACCTAAGCTCCTTCCTCTGTGTTACAGCTTGCCTTGGTAACGTGGAGAGAGTGCTTATTTAGACCTGTCAATAAACAAGTGAGTACCCTGAATCCACTGACCCAATGGTAGCATAAATGCAGTCTTGTGGAATTGTAGGGAATTGGTGATCACAGTTTGCAAAACTACGGCTGATTTTGACCCCTGCAGGTGACGAATGCAGTGCTGAAGCTGATTGAGAAGGAGCGGAATGGCGAGACCATCAACACCCGGCTCATCAGTGGCGTAGTCCAGTCCTATGGTGATTGCTGCTCGCCTTCTGTGAAACTGAATTGGATGCTTGACTGGTTGTCTAAAATGAGTTCCAATGAGGAATGTATGGGAATGTGGTGGAGAAATACAGCGAGTGAACGGGTTGTGTTGTGCGGCTGTCGTCCACGTGGAAGCAGCGAGAGAATACAAAGATGGGCGTATTGTGCTGAAGTGTGTTTCCATTTCCAGTCGAACTGGGTCTGAACGAAGACGATGCCTTTGCTAAGGGACCCACGCTCTCTGTTTACAAGGAGTACTTTGAGACTCAGTTCCTGGCTGACACGGAACGCTTCTACGCCAGGGAAAGCACAGAGTTCTTACAGCAAAACCCTGTCACGGAGTACATGAAAAAGGTTGGTGAGCAGCAGATTTGTGACATAGAGAACGCACTTCCTGAGCCAGGGCAGAAAGGAGCAGGACCTGGATTTGATTGATCTTTTTCTGATTGAAAACTGCTTGCCTTAATGCAGGGTCACAGTGGTCTGGGTCCTGTCCTTGAGGCAGTAGTGCATGGCAGGGTACAGCCTGGATGGGGCACTCATACATACACACTCACGTATACGCAGCAGGGCAGTTTAGAGTCGTCGGTTCATCTGAAACGTGTCTTTGGCCCGTGAAAGGGAACCCAAGTGAACACTGGGCAAACACAGAAACTCCTTGCAGGCTGAGCCAGAAGAAAACCCACATCCAAAACATGCAGCCCAGGAGCTGAGAAGCACCAGCGCTACCCCTGTGCCACCATGCTTTCCAGACAAGTAGTTCTAGTAATTAAGGAAGTTTCTTGGGAATAAAAAGTTGTAGAATGGGAATTTCTGTAATGGATACATTTTGTTTGATGTCTGATATGGTTGGGAGAAAAACCTTCCTTGTTTGCCTGGATGATTGATAGCAACTTGTGTGATGAAGCTACTGGTGAGACCTTTGTGTCTAATGTGTGTATGTACATGCAGGCGGAGGCACGGCTGCTGGAGGAGCAGCGGCGGGTACAGGTATACCTCCACGAAAGCACGCATGACGAGCTGGCGCGCAAGTGTGAGCAGGTACTCATTGAGAAGCACCTGGAGATCTTCCACACCGAATTCCAGAACCTTCTAGATGCTGACAAGAATGAGGGTAAGGAGCTTCCCGAGTCGGGAGGGTGAAAGTGGCTAATGGGGCAACGCAAAGGGCCTGATTGAGGTGGACCACAAGGCTGCAGGCACCTGAGGCTGTAAACTTTAAAGTTAAAGAACCCTGTGTGCGCTAGCCCATCTGTCTTAGTAACTTGTAATTATTGGGCTCCCATAACATCAGAATCAATTTATTTGGCTAAGTATGTGCACACATACAGGGAATTTCTTTGGTTCCCAGTGGCTCATAGTGTACAGTAGCCAAGCACAACATACGTGCAAGTGCATACAAGCACAGAGATGCATTGATAGTGCTGGAGAACAGGTATAAAAGTAGCGAGGGATGGAATAAGTAGTGAGGGGGGTAGAAAACATTGCACAGACTAACAAAGAATCAGCTGTTCATGGATGGTAACACTGGGGAAAAACTGTTTTGTATCTGGTAGTTTTGGCGCACAGTGATCTGTAGTGTCTGCTGGTTGGGAGAAGTTTAAAAAAAAAAAAAAAAAACTGGCCAGGGTGAGAAGGGTCTGTCACGATTATCCCTGTCTTTGTCTCCTAATTTGGGAGGAGTATGGGTCCTCGAGGCAGGGCAGGCGGGAACCGATGAGCTTTCCTGCACTATACGCTGCAGCCCGATTCATCCCAGTGACTTGGTTTCTTTTTGGACTGCAGACCTGGGTCGCATGTACAACCTGGTTTCCAGGATCACCGATGGCTTGGGGGAGCTGAAGAAGCTGCTGGAATCACACATTCACAACCAGGGCTTGGCTGCTATAGAGAAGTGCGGAGAAGCTGCTCTCAACGTAGGTGCATCCTTAGGCGCACGCAGTGTGGTTGTAGAACCTTTGCTGTGTTTGAAGTGTGCTTTGGAGTTATCGATTATTTTCTATCATAGTCCATAAGATGATGTAATTGTTGCAATCCCTCAGTTTACAAACATAATGCTTTCCTGAAATACCATTTGTCAGCCAAAAATCAGAACATGAATGCTGTTCATTTTAATGGAATTCTGTTTACAAGTTCCAGTGAGAACCCATATCTTATGTCCAAAACAAAGATTCATTTATTTTTAAATGAATCAGAATGGACACACAGGTGTCTGGTGTTACCAGGTGTCCAACTTGACAGTTATATTCTCTCCATTCACTACCTCTGTATGTCTCCACACGCATTTTTATTCAAAACCAGTACACTTCCATCTACACTTGCATGACGGGAGAACCACAATGCTGTAGTACTTGCAGCGATTGACTGCATTTCCCATAATCCCTAGAATAGCAATGCACATTGTATTGAGATCGTGGCTAAGACGGTGTTTCATTAGGACAGCAGTTTGCACATTTGTACTGCTTTTGCCTGAAGGGATTGGATCGAACTTCTGCGCGTTGTTAAACTGGTAACGGCAAACCCCGGTAGACTGGGTTGTCCCTCAAGCTGCTTGGACAGAAGATGCCATGAAAATATTCACCCCAGTTCTGTAGTTAAAAATTCTTTCTGCCTTGCATATTGATTTAAATCTCATGTCCAGTATTTAAATTTTATTTTTGGAACTTCTCTGTATTTGTGCAGAAGTTAGGGTTTTCCATGAATCTCCCAAAATAGAGCTTGTTCTGGACCAGGCTCAGTGGATGGAAAGACGCGACCCTCTGTCTTGTTTTCAAAAGTTTGAGAGTTTTTATTTATCTTTTCCTCCTCATAGGATCCAAAAATGTATGTACAGACAATCTTGGATGTCCACAAGAAGTACAATGCGCTCGTAATGTCTGCGTTCAACAACGATGCCGGTTTTGTTGCTGCGCTGGATAAGGTAAGTTGGTGACATGCGAGCAGTGCTCCTTGACGTTTCTCATGCCTGCGGATTAGCGTGGAGTGTGACCTCCACAGGTTCCTGACCCTCCTCGCGTGTCATTTCCGCAGGCTTGTGGCCGCTTCATCAACAACAACGCCGTGACCAAGATGGCACAGTCGTCCAGCAAATCGCCAGAGCTGCTGGCCAGATACTGCGACTCGCTGCTGAAAAAGAGGTGCATAACTCTCAGCTCCGGCTTGCCGGCCAGACGCCTCGATGCTGTTGAGATTAATGACCTCGTCCAGCTTTCCTCCTCATAGCAGAATGCATACACGAGGGTGATGTTACAATAGCGTGTGTCGCTCTGTTGTAGCTCCAAGAACCCCGAGGAAGCGGAGCTAGAGGATACGCTGAACCAAGTGGTGAGTCGGATGCTGGTCAAATGCGCACTTTGTCGGCTGCATCGCTGCGGGTTGTGGCAAGAGGCTGTGCCACAGCACCTCGGACAGTGGACGTCAGCTCATGCAAATGGCTTAAAAATCCTTGAAGATGGGATGTGAATACGATAAAGCAGACTGGTCCGGTGGACATTTCTCCACTTTCCACCCTATTAACCGCTTCAGTGTCTCGAAGGCAGGGGTAAACGCTGTGCTGTCATTTAACTGAAAAAGACGCAAGCTGAATTAAATCCCTTTCCGGGCCTTTCCTTCTTAGATGGTGGTTTTCAAGTACATCGAGGACAAAGATGTGTTCCAGAAGTTCTATGCCAAGATGCTGGCCAAGAGGCTGGTGCACCAGAACAGTGCCAGTGATGATGCTGAGGCCAGCATGATCTCCAAGCTGAAGGTGAGGTCCTGTGCCACAGCTTCTGGTCTAGATGAGTAGTTTTAGTTTGAATGAAATGGTTGCTTGTAGCTTGTTGGGCATCTTCAGTGCGTATGCTTCGGGTTCAATGTGAGCGTTCCTCTCCTCAGCAAGCGTGTGGCTTTGAGTACACGTCCAAGCTGCAGCGCATGTTCCAGGACATCGGTGTCAGTAAAGACCTCAATGAGCAATTCAGAAAGCACCTCTCCAACTCGGAGCCGCTGGACCGTGAGTGGGGCAAACCTTACTTTTTATTTGCAGTGATGCTGCGTGGTTGTGACGAACGCCTGTGTTTTGTTTCAGTGGACTTCAGCATTCAGGTGCTGAGTTCGGGTTCCTGGCCGTTCCAGCAGTCCTGCACATTCGCTTTACCATCCGAGGTGAGAGGTCTACGCTCCGGTGGGCCGTTTACAACTAATGTATGAAACACTAGCAAGTTTGCTTGATATACCAACTGGCTACCTGCTTTTTCTGTCCCCTTCAGCTTGAAAGGAGCTACCAAAGATTCACTTCCTTCTACGCCAGCAGACACAGCGGCCGCAAGCTCACCTGGCTCTACCACCTGTCCAAAGGGGAGTTGGTGACCAACTGCTTCAAGAACAGATACACCCTGCAGGTGGGCTCCGTCTGCTAGCCCACTCGTCCTCATCGCTGGCTAGTTGGTGGAAGACTGGGGCATGGGGAACCATGCTGTTCCAGTCACTCATTTATACAGCAGAGCAGTGTCTGTCACTTGGGAGAAAGGCGTTTGCTAAATGATTTGTTAGCAAGCTGTTGTCCCTGTGCCCAGGCCTCCACGTTCCAGATGGCCATCCTGCTGCAGTACAATACGGAGGACGTCTACACCGTCCAGCAGCTCACTGACAGCACACAGATCAAAATCGTGAGTCAGCGCTACTGCTTTTCTCTGATGGACATCCGGCTGTTGCTCTGCTGCGTTCGCTCATTTCTTTTTCCCCTTCTTCTGCTAGGACATATTAGTGCAAGTTTTGCAGATCTTGCTGAAATCCAAATTACTGGTAAGTGTGCTTAGTGTTCAAGAATCCTAATTTAAAGGAAAAACTACTTGAATTTGTTCTCAGATGGCCAGGATAACATTTAGTATCAGTTATTTGCTAATCCAAAATTATTTCCTCTAAACAGGTCCTGGAAGATGAGAATGCAAATGTTGATGAGGTTGAGTTCAAGCCAGACACTTTAATAAAACTTTACTTAGGTTATAAGAAGTAAGTTTTTTCCACACCCCCCCCCTTAAATTTAAATGTGGACAAAATTAGTAACCCTGAGAACAGTAACTGTTTAAGCTGTGCAGCAAATGGCTGATAGGTGAAAAAGTGATGCGATCACCTCCCTCGCAGTAAGAAGTTGCGGGTCAACATCAACGTGCCAATGAAAACGGAACAGAAGCAGGAGCAGGAGACGACCCACAAGAACATTGAGGAAGACAGGAAATTGCTCATACAGGTGTGTTTTGTCCCGATCGTCTCGTTCTCACACGCCTTCTGCCTCCGCGTAGCCACTCATGGCTCCCGCTGGTGTCTGCACTCAGGCTGCCATCGTCAGGATCATGAAGATGAGGAAGGTGTTGAAACACCAGCAGCTCCTGGCAGAAGTGCTGAACCAGCTGTCATCCAGATTCAAACCCCGGGTCCCTGTCATCAAGGTGCGTTTGACTGCTTCACCTCGCAGCACCTCACCCACCCTCCACGCCCTAACCGCGTGCCCTCTCGTCTCTTGCAGAAATGCATCGACATCCTGATAGAAAAGGAGTATCTGGAACGCGTGGATGGGGAGAAGGACACCTACAGCTACTTGGCATAACGTTCCCCCCTCCCCCCTAACCGTCATTCCTTTACCACTGGACCCGTGGTGTAAGAAAGGAGCGCGGCGAAGGCATCCGGAGCGCGGGAGCGAAGCTGGGCTTCCCCCTCGCGGCAGAGGCCAGGAAAGCAGGCAGCCGCATGCCCTACGCCCTGGCGTTCCACACAAACCGCTCAGGATCGACACCTTTTCTTCTGTAAATACAGGCAACAGTACTTCACCTTTACTGTACAGTGAGAGATCGGGGGGACTCGCATGCTACTGCCTCCGTGCGTTTAACTTAAAGTATAAATAGAACGATGACCTGCGGGCACCATGACGGCACAGTGAGGTCTGGGCCCTCTGTGCTCTAACGTGCATTGTTACTTGCAGCAGTAAACATTTGTATAGTGCATTTCATTTTCTAAATGTGTGAAATAAAATTAAAAGTTTCTCTATGCATTTCATGCCTGCTCCGGTGGTGCAACGCAGGGCTCCCAAGACCACCTACACTTTGCAACATTGCTGCCCCTTACTGGAGAGCCAATCAAACTAAACTGTACAGAAGTCATTCGAGCTACCTGGCCCCAAGCTAATGCTATGCTGCTAACAACTCCACGCAAAGCTTGCAGTACTGGTTGTAGAGCTGGCCCGGCAGATGCCCCGGACATCATACCTGCAACCACAGCTTGGCTCGAATCGCCATCGGAAGGGGTTCTTCCAGGCTCTTTCCTTTAAGAACCAAGCAGAGGGAACGCGCTGCCTGCACCTACTTTCATCTATAATAAAAAAAAAGTCACTGCGTTACAAGGAAAAACCAAATTCGCAGGTATTGTCTGAAGGTCAAAAATATGACATGATCATTTTATTTTACCCTCATGGTGTAGTAAACAAGGAATGTTCAAGTATTACAGACTGTGTTGAGTTGTTCTATTACTGAAGTACATGAGTGAAAAGGGCAGTGTAGAGGCAGCTGAGAATCGGCAACAAAATTCACAGCTCGAACCGGCATGGCAAACCCGGCTGTTCCTGCTGTACTCTGTCATCCTGAAGAGCGTAAGGCATTTTGCTGAAGAGGAGGTAGAGGGATTCACGGGATTTCCATTTCTCTTTCGATGCCGACGTACTTGAGAGCGTCAGCCTGGCTGTACCTGTGCATTACGCAAAGAAGAAAGGCACTCAGCGCACAGCGGGGTCCTGGACCATCCCAGACCATAACCAGGGATGCACCTGAATCAACTTTCACAGCTTTTGTTTCTAACCAACCCAACCGCATTATACATGCATGCAAAATGCAGTCTACTTACCTGTAGTCAAAGAAAAGTTCCTCACCGGTTTGTATGGCTCTCTTTGCAAAGATCCCAATCCTGTGGTCTCCATTTACCATCATGACTTTGCAAGGAAAAGGACGAGAGCGACAGCATTGAAATAATCCATTAGGCACCCACATCAATAATGAACAAAAGTTAAGAGATCAGGGCGGGATGCCAAGCATGGACGTCCGCTGTACCGTCAACATTTCTGTACCTTTTGCATAGCAATTGGGGTTGACGGAATGATTGGCGAAACGGATCTTGTTGCCCTTCCGTGTTGCATCAACCACAAAGTCTGGGGGGGGGGGGGGGGAGAGAAAGAGCATAATGGGCTGAGGGACCCTGGGAAGTCAGGAGAAGAAGGCGGCGCATGAAGAAAAGGAGTTCATTACCGTTGTTCAAGTTGAACAGGAAGCTGCACATGTATTTGTCGTACACCTTCCCTCTGCGGTCAGCTTCATCTTGCGAAATGATCTGCGCAACGACAATAAATCGTAATTAACGTGAACGCATCTGCAAAGAGCAATTTATTATGTGGTACCAGGAATTCATTTTTCATTTGCATGTTGACCGCAAATGCCAGGCTGTCCTGAACTAACTAACCCTCCCAACAGGCAAGATCTAAGCAACTACATCCCCTTCCTAATTCTGCCAAACATCACTGTCAGAGCCTCTAAGCTGTGTTGAGGATCCACTTCCATCAGTTTCCCTTCATTATTATGCAAAACAAAAGCCCTTAACATTAGATCACAGTAAATGCCATATAATTAAAAAAAAAAATTTAAAAAAAACACATGGGCCAAGAAGGCAGGGCACATACCTCTCCACAGTACTCAGAGATGAACTCATTCTTCTGCACAGGCTCTTTGATGAAGATGCCCCATCCGGCCACATCGGACGGAGCCAACAGCAGGTGCTGACAAACAGAGTGGCCAAGATCAAATGGCTGTGCTGGTCAGATGAGTTTCAGGCCACTGCCTACTGTGTGTGTGTTACTCTGCTGTATAATTGTGAATGACTACAGACAGTTTACCGCGCTGTGTCTCCTGCTTGGGTAAATGGGTCATCTACACCATCACTGGTGTCTTCTAATCGAGTCGAGGTACACAGTTACCCACAACTCTTCCTGGATCAGCCCCCCATGACAGTCACTACCCCACCGCCTCAGGCGCTCACCTTCTTGGCACCACGCTGGATGCTGCAGTTCTTGCAGGAGACATTCTTGCTGTCCCAGTGGTCGGCGGCGCCGCACGTGAGGCACAGGTCCGGGTCGCACTCGCGCACTGCCAGGTAGCAGGGACACTGCTTAGTGTTGCACTGTGCTTTGCAGCGGCAGCCAGGGAAGCGGTTCTGACCTGCAGCAATGGACGAGAGACAGGGGCATTGCTTCTGAGGACGGTTTTCCTCCTGCTTCATCTGCATCTCACACAGCTGTCAAGTTGGTTTAAAAATAAAATTAAAAAAATAAATTTAAAAAAAATTAAAAATAAATAAATAAAAACCCAATGAGCTAAGATGTCTCTCTCCTCCCCAAGTACCCCAGGTACTCACATTCAGAGCTGCACTGGCAGAACTTCTCACAGAAGTTTTGGGCAGTGACGCAGGGGCAGGAACTGTCACAGGCCTGCCTGGGGTGGTCACATGGCTGGTAGTTGTACACATGGTTGGAGGAGCCATCTGAGGAAGCGACAGCGAACAGCGTCTCAGAGCAGCTCAACCAGGCGACAGAAGTTCACCCCATATTATTGGGTGCCAAGTCAAAAGAACTGAGTGCTGCTACAAAAAAAAAAAAAAAAAAAAAAAAAAAGTGCAGGAGAAACAAACCTTTTTTCAGCTGGATCTTCCTACAGTGAGTGGCCCACAACCTACAACAGTATGGAAGGAAATAATTTATAGACTTCTACAGTAAGACTGTTTTAACACACACACACACACACACACCAACCCTGTTGTATGGTCCTCACCTATGTTTCCTCTTCTTTTTCCTGGGAGGAGTGTCAGCATCTTCTGTGGGGGCACGCGCTATGATACTGGACTCTTTCACCCGGAACTCATAAACCTGGCAACGAACACGGTCGCCCTTTCAAAGGTGAACTGACAGACAGGTAAAGACTACAATCGAGATAGGATGTGCACTGCAGCTCACCTGTCTGCAGGTCTTGGTCCCGATGAGCCTGGCAATGGCGCAGAAGTTGTCATAGTAAGTTCCGATGAGCACGCGGAAAAGGGACGCCTCGGCCCCGCTCCAGTCCACGTTCTCCGGCGCCTCTGAGCTCAGCTTGAGTTTCACAGGCGTCTGACATCGTGAGCTGCCTTTTGGACAAACAGAGGGTGCATATGTGTGTGCGCTTTTCACCAGGTTGTAGGCAATTAAATCAGTACGAAGACATTTTCTTTAGTTTCTAACGCAAGAATTTATAACCTATATGCATGCACCCCTTCTTCGTAATGAACTGTTAATGCAGATATTAGGAAGACTGTTCACAAGGAAGTGTTAAATATTTGAAGCCATCAAAAGGTAACTTTTGTTATTTATTTATTTTTTTTAAACTTCACTTGTTCAACACAATCATCTCAAACACTGCACAGCAAACTGAGCCATATGAGCCCCAAAACACCCGCTCCCCCCAGACTAGTGGCAAAGGACGCATGAATAAAGATCAACCCGTCGGAATCTGTACGCCGCATGGACTCACCTGAGGAGCTTGTGGTCTCCTCCTTCCTGTCGTCATCCTCCTTGTCGTTGCAGTCTCCCGGCGTGTCGCTGTCCACGTCGCGTGGCTCTCCGCTCACTGTTGGAGTGCTCGGCCTACTGCTGCCGTTGGGAAGCCTGCCCCTGCGGCGCCCCACTGGCCGCTTGGAGGGGGTCTTGGCCCGCTCCCTCTCACGCTCGTGCTCCCCGGCTCCAGACCCCACCCCTGGGCCAGGTGGGCACTCCCTCAACATACCATCCTGAGGCAAAGATGAGAGGCTCTCCTAAACAACTTTTATCGTGACTTTCATCATTGCAAAGGACAGCTTTCACTGGACACACAGGGCCTTGAAATAATTCCCACCTTCTACTCCTCTGAAATTACAGAAAAGGTTTTAGGTCTAGAAAACACAGCTGTTCAACAAAAGGCAGAGGTATAGTTTACATAGCTATCAGAAGACCAAAACTCACAAAATGTGCTGTAACACTCTGCCCAGTTCAGTTCCAATCATCTGGCTCACTATTTAGTTTCAAATTAAGGAACCACATTAAGCGTAACCTTAGGAACCTCAGTTTATTCACATTTCATAACTATGATGTGTCACTTCACACTATAGAGGTACACTCTCTTTACCAGATTTCCACATGACATACAAATGCTGTCATGTGCAACCTACGTGACCTTGAACACAGAGGAAACATTCACCTGCACCAGGTACATGTAGCAGTCAAGTCCACAGGGTTTGCTGTCCACCAAGTTCTCCATGTTCTTCCTCTTGTATGTGTTAGGAGTCGCATGGAAAGCTGCAAGGAACAAGAGGGACATGTGCAGGAACAAACTGCATTTGGAATGCCTGCGGGAAAGAGAGGTTCGAGCTAAGAACCCTCGAGTAGTCAAGTGGGGAGCCTGGGACTTACGGTGCAGGAAGCAGTCATACTTGAAGCAGCGGCGGCAGAAGAGCGTGTGGAAGGAGTGCAAGCTCTGTTCGCGCTGCACGGAGCGGGCATTTGGCCCGTCAATGTTGGGCGTGCACTCAGGGGGCAGTGCCCCAGGGAGCTGCTGCTCTGTCAGCTCTTTGTACCTTCAAGGGGAACATGACAGAGACAGAAGTGGAGCTTTTTTTGGCAGCTTGCCTGTCCCTCCACCTGCTCGCAGCAAGGTGCTTCATGCAGCAAACATGGCCACCATTGTATTTCAAGCCCCAACCACATGCAAAAGGGATTTCAAATGAAGAAAACTAATGAATTAAGCATAGAAATCATTAATGAACAATGTATTAAACTAGGAGAGGTATACCACTAAAACATACAAATCATTGTTTGTATAAAAAAAAAAAAAAAAAAAAAAAACTCACTTTTCCTTTAGTTCCTCAGGTGACCCCTTGTCTGGAAACATGGAGGAGATGGCTTCAAAGATTTTATCAGATGGAAACTTTTTGGAGAACTCACGGTCTCTGCCTGCTACAGAGCAAAACACAGAACCACAGTTGGCGCTCGATGGCCCAATGACCTTGATCAAGTTAACGTGTAACAGACGCGGGAAAAAAAAAAAGGGGAAAAAAAAAAAAAAGGCACGAGGCTCAAAGGAAAACCTGCCAACGGACACAGGTCCTTGTACCCTGCGAGGGGAGAAGGTGCTCCTTCCGCATCTTATCCATGTCATCCTTGCTGTCGCAGAGATCGAGCTTCTCTAGCTTGTACTCGTGCTGCTCTTCGTCGTCGTCCTCATCCTCGTTATCGTTGTCACTGTACTGGTTGAGGGCGCTCACGAGCTCCACAAAGATTTCATCATTGATGAAACCACATTCTGTCCCACAGAAACAAATGTAAAGCAGTTTTACATGGGGTGAAAGAATGGAAGTCCTGTCATTTACAATATGTTAAATCATACATATACCCACGGAAGCCATTTGCTTAATTTATACTGTATGAGCAAACTGCTACCTTCTAAAATGGCTGGCTGTACTACTAGAATGACTGGGCCACTTAACGGATGTAATAAGTTAAGCTGCAAGCTGAGACAAGGAAAGTGCCCCACAACAGGCCATACAGGGGAACAACTGGCACATAAACTGCCCCACCTCTGTCCCCATGCACTTTGCCATCATAATTCTTAATGAGCTCCTCGATGAAGGTGCCATCTTGGTCCAGGATTTCATCCCCCATGTAAGGAATGTTGTGCAGCACAGTCTCATCTTCAACCTGCAAAAAGAACAACGCACAGGTATTTGACACACAGGTATGTCCTGTGTTTAGTTTGTACCACTGCTCCTACAATCTGACAGCCAAAAACCATCGACGACCACCTTGCACAAGCACTCTTCTTATTCCTCACAATACCAAAGTAAGCCCACTTCTAATTTAGCACCACAAGTGATGAAATATCTCTTGATAGGATCACAGACACAAAATGAAGAATGAAAACTACTGCTTTCAATAAGTGTCAAGCATCATCTACAAAAAGTAAAAATTTTAGTCAGAGAATATTGGATCACCATGAAGTTCTGTTGCAGGGGAGACCAGGAGTACATCACAGGTACAGATGCCACAGCGTTCAGGGTCTTAAGAGGAATGACTTGCTTGGAGAACTCAGAGAAGCCACTGTCTACGGTGCACTAATAGACAAAGGTCAAGCGCAGGTAAACCATTACCACAATGGTCATCCCAAGTATCATTAATGATGACGACATGGTAAAAGAATTTATAGACAAAACATTAAGTGCTGTCGAGTCGGTATCAACTCAGCAACCCATAGCACAGCATAGGTGATCATAGCAGAACCATTTTTCCAGCCACGGATGAGTCTGATTACGCTTTCTGTTTTAGTTTTGTACCAGAAATAAATAGCAGTGTGTGGTATTGCTATATTTGCTGGATACTTCCTTTAAAAGTTTTGGATATAACAAGCACAATTTTAAATAAATAAATAAAATCCTGGGAAATCAAGCTGATGATAAAGTGCTGACCTCTCTGGTGCCACGTAAGGAGCTTAGAGCAGTCATGATGTGCACCGGCTGTATTCGTCGCAACTTCCACTCTTGGTTGAGGATGTCAGTGCGTTCCAGAATCTTCTGCCGGTTGGAGTTGAACATGCTCTGTGCGACAAAAGAAGAGTGGCAGGCATGGTAATCATTAACACATTCTACATTCAGACAGTAGGGCCCAGTTTTATCTTTCTTGTATGAAAAGACATTGGTGGGGGGGGGGGGGGTTACACTAAGATTATATATTTTATAGATAAAAATCTTATGTTTTATGCATTTTGCTTAATTTAACTAATCAACATAACTGTGCATCTCCAAGGGAGTCAACATGACTGAAAACAGGCTGTGGACAAGTGACAAAATGGCCCAAAATGAAAGTACAGACCTCAAACGGCCATACCTTGACCTCATCAGCCCTCCTGAATCTTTTCAGCTGCCGGAGACGCATGTACTCTGACTTTACCCGGCGTCTCCAACACACGGGGCCTTTCTCCGATTTCTTGCCAGTCAAGCCCATAGTTGGCCTGTGGGAACATCAGTCACATTCTCAGCAGGGAGGCCAGGGAACACGAATGCTGTGTAAGACTGAACCTGTGCTGCTTCAGTGCACATATCATCTCCATCCAGTCCAGCTGGAAATGGCCAGAGGCCAAAATCCACGACCTGCAGCTCAGCGAAATGCACCACGCATTTCACACAACAAAAACAATACTCCATAGCCGATTGTTCACAATCATTCCGCCAAGTATAACACATCAAAATATTTTCTACTATTTGGGTCATTTTTAGTCCCACAACATGCATAAAGAAATATTTAAACATATCATAAACACAAGCTGATTCAAAAGATACAAAACAAATACTAGACAACATATGATTAGAACGATTAGAAAAAAAGAAAAAAAACCCACGTGAGAACAAAAAATACATATATTTTTTTTAAAAAATCTGGAACAAGGCTTAAATGTAATTATTCATTTAGTTGCCTGCAAAACATTGTACAGGTGGGTAAAATACAGATACGATTACTGCACTAAAATGAAAAAAATCTTACAGATGACCAACCGATTACACGCCAAATTGGGAATTGCTACGGGGGTAAGAAAGTGGAACACAAGTACTGTTAGGGCTGCCATATAGATAGCCATGGTCTTGCACTCTTGAATTTTTACACTTTGTGATATTAGTTTTTTTTTTTTTTTTTTTAAATGGTCTCAGACAGCTCTTCCTCACCTTTACCAAAAAAAACAAAAGTGATCTATGAGCATTAAAGCCATCACCCATTAAGTAACCATTGGTTAATCCATGTCATGTGAGAACCCCCAATTTATCAGATGTGAGTTTAAATTCACTGCAATCTTTTTCTAATCAAAAAGAATTCAGTTGCTCACAAGGGTGCCAACAATTGCTAAGGCAACCTTTCAGTTTCTATACCATTTCCACACATGTGCTGTTTTAAATTTTGTTTTATCCTGTGTTGCACTGTAATCAAACAATTGTGTATACAGAGCAAGGCCATTTCACTGCCTACTTTTTTTTCAACCCAAGAAATACATAATACTCCTAAAATGACAAGGCGCCTAGCTTGATTTCTAAAATATTTTAAGTACACATTCTTGAGATGGCTTGTGACAGATTTAAACATTCAAAACAAAATGCACTATGACATTACTGCCATCTCAGTATTACAGAGGAACAGAATAGTATAGGTTTACATGCTGGAGTATGTTGAAACAACTGAAAGGAACTGGTGTTTAAAAAAAAAAAAAAAAAAGTCATTATGAATATGTCAAATTTGGCTTCTGGAGTCCATTTGCTAGCAGCTGCTACATTAGCATCCATGTACAAAGCAACACAGTCCCTTGGTTCCAGTTCCAAGACCATCCTTTGCAGAATTTACTCCTGTATATGAAATACTATTAGTGGATATGCAACTTAAAAAGCAAAATATGTCTGGCTAGAAAGTTAAACAATTTTCAATGCTAGTTCAGGAAAAAAAAGACAAGATTTAATTTGACCGCTTAAGGAGATGTGGCAGTCTGCATTTTTAATGTCTTTGCATGAGCAGAAATGAGTTTTGAAAGTGTTTATAGAAGATTTGCAATGAATGACAAAAAATGAATTAGTACTACATAAAGACATTCAAATTAATACACTAAACATGGATAATAAAAAAAAAAAAAAAACAAAGACATCAACATTTGCTAAACAGACAGAAAAGAGTCCCATATTTAAAAAGGCAGAGAAAACTGTGTGTCATTTGGAAAATATGAACTGCATGTAGCCATTCTGCACAAAAGTCACCTGGAATCAGTCAAAATACATATGTATATAATATGTACAACTCAACGTGGACTATAGCCGGTAACTTATAACAACTCCCAAAATACACAAGTCTCAAACGCTAAACAGTGCGAAATAGAACTTCTTATTACTAATCGGTTCCAGTAGATTTGCATAAACTTTTACAAGATTTTTGTATGCACTTTGCAGGCATACATTGTCAAACAAAAAGCCTTAACTGAATCGAAAGCACATGTATGTACGGTGTGAGGGGTGGAGTAAGTTAGGTGTGCCAGAGATTTCTGCATTATTCATGTCTATTGTTTAGCCATTGCACTTTGCCTGGATATTAATGTGGACAGACAGGCAACATCTTCCTCTCCAAGCAGCTACTTAGTACACCAGCAAGACGCGACCAAATGAACGGCAAAGGCAGCACCAAAAACTGAGCTCATCCACTTAAATTTCTAGAAAATGAAAATAATGGTTCAAAACCACATTGTGTCAGCCAAGCAATCGTTCAACCTTTCAATAAAAACACATCCCAGTATCAAAATCACAAGTTTTCAGAAGAGTTTCCACCTTAAAAATATACAAGATCTTAAAATGGTCTATTAGGGCATAGTCGCAGGCAATTTTTCAATAAATTGGAATACTAATAACCAAAAAAAGTGTACGATCAGCACAATTTGAAATACTGACGGTTACAAAATGTTGGATCGATTTTCTTTCAGATTTTATGGAACTGAAGGAGGAACCAAGTGGCTACAAAGGCACAAACAACGCAAATTTAAAAATAAAAAAATAAAAAAACGTCATTTTGCCAGCACGCTCAACCGCCATGACTGTTTGACAAGTTCAGCTTGCAAATAAAAAGATATATTTCTAAAACCTTAAACATTCATTTATCAGTGCACCCAATGTATGAAGCGCTTAGCACAAACCAGCCATATAAAATGACAGCCCATTAATGTTGTGAAACCATAGCTATAACAGGAGGGGGAAGAAAGTCTTAAATACAAAAACTTGACTAATAAAAGTGCACAAACATGAGGAGGGATTCTTCAACAATAAGTGGTTAATGCTGCCTGTCCTACATTCGCATAAAGAAAGGTCGAATAAACAGAGGAGACTTTGAAAAGGGGGGGAAAACAGCCAAACAATTCATATTGGTGAGCTGCTTCGCCATTAACGGTTGACTTTGCTTACACATCAAACAGCAAATAAAACGCACGAATGGCACACATTCAAAAAGCGCTGACTTTTTCGGCAAACGCAGGAAGACGACATTTAAAACGCACGGATTTTAGAAACGAGTTCGGGGTGGGGGGTGGAGTTGGCGCAGAGTAAATATGACAAAAATGTACATTTAAGAAAATATTGGAAGAGGAAGAAGACGAAGAAAGGAGCGGGGCCGCGTTTGTAGCCGGGCTCAGGACAGCAGCTGCCCGGATGACAGGCGCCGAGTTCAGCCAACTACTTGACAGATAATTTCGATTTGTAGCTGGAAAACCCTGAGCAAAGCCATTTCCCCGAAACCACCGGCTGCGAGGAATCAATAATTCAGCAGCGAGCTTGAGAAGTGACATTCCGGCTCGTCTCCTCTTACCTGTTCCGTCCACATACACAGCGACGCGGGCTGCGCGGGAGCAGCCGACGGACCTCCTGCGGTTCGGGGTTACTCGGGTGAACGCGGGCTGCACCGGCGCGCTCGTCTCCCACAAAGGGGCGCTACAGACCGCGAAACGGACTTCAGCTCAACAATAGAAGCTCCTTTAACGGCTGAAAGAACCATTAACGAAGCCGAGCGTGTAAGTGCCGCCCCACACGCATCTGCCCCCAGGAGCCGTTCGGGCGCCGGCAACTCGGTCCACTCTTCCTTTTCTCCCGTCTCCCTCAGTCAATATCCGCCTCACAGATCCGAAAGACCGCAGGCTCGGCGAGCGCCAAACGTCTGAGCCAATCACGTAGGCGGATATTGAGCGGCCCCAAGTACTTGAGATGTGATAGGCTGTCTTGTGCCGGAGAGCCGTCCAACCACAGGCGGCGCTGCATCTTAGGCCCTAGACTGGTGGGCATGTGTGGAAGTTCCCTTTGTTCTTGTTTTATACGAAAATCCGCCACTAGCTCACCAAATCAGCCTCGTATCCAATTATTTGCCCGCACATTGCATTTCCGCTGCCTTCGTTTTAACATGACACACGCAGACTCACGACATTCCTGCATATGATTCGTTTGGATAAATGTTGCCGACGGGAACCTATTGCAAAGTTTGGGGCACTGCAGGGTGATAAATGTACTGCACGATACTCGTGTCAAAGCGTACCAGGAGGTAGCTCTTGCCTTGTAGCAGTCGGTGAATCTGATGTATGCGGCGTCTGAAGTCAGTGAGTTCGTTAAGCCCCGCCCCTCCCGATTCGGTATGTATTAAGCCCCGCCCCCAGTCAGCCCCGCCCACCGGAGCGACCTAATAACGGCACAAACGGCGATCGACTGCCGTTTATCTTACTGACACCGATGCAAGCTTAAATGACACAGCACTGACATTTATATTAGTAAAGCAGGATCCGTCTTCGTTGCCCCCGTGTAGAACTTTATATTAGGCTGCTGCTGTTCACTCTCTGTGAAAAATGCATGCTTATAATAAAGGCCAGATTTATATTCTCACCCTTCAAGCTACACTTCCCAAGTTGGAAACCTCGAGTTGGGGTATACAGGGTGATTAAAAACAATTTATCACTTTATTACTCAGTACATAATCTAATATGAACAAGTAGTTTACATTAATACATAACTTTTCCCTTAGTCTTGAATACTACCATGTTCATTTGATACTTACTGAATAATACATTTAGCATTCCTTTGGTTTGTTACCATGTATGAACAATTCAGCGCTTCTCATTTTCTCATATTTACGATGCCCCATTCTGCAAATGACAGAACACGACACATTTGCCTTCCTCCTGGGGGGAAAAAAAAAAACAAAAAAAAACTGCATACATTTACACTTGTGAAACTTGCCAACATGTAAAAGAGCAATTTTCAAAGTGAAGGGCATTGCACGCAGCTGTAACTGTAAAATGCACTCTCCGTAGCCCATCAAAACACGTGGTCATTCCCTCCCACAGCACAATGGTTGACCTTGATTCAGTTTTCTCTACCACAGTTCACAAACAGAAATCTCTGCTTAACGTTTACTTTATAAATTCCTGCGCTTATTCTACTCTGGTCAAGGTCAATTACCTGTTGGGCTTTTTTAAATCTCTTTATTTTAAAAAGATTTAACAAAATATATTTGTCAAACAGTGCAAGTTTTTGCAAACTTAATTTCAATACAAGTTGGTACAGAGGTTGATCTAAAAGGGTCAGTAACATCCCCCCCAAAAAAAACAAAAAAAAAAAAAAAAACAAAAAAAAAAAAAACAAAAATAGCAGTAGGACTGCTTCAATTCCACAGCTACTGCACTGGCACATTTCCCCTTTTAAAGTCCTCGGTGATTTATAAACCCATTACAGTTCATCCTTTTGTGTCAGTTTTGTTGCATGTTCTTTCACAAACTTGCTCAGTCCCTCCAAGTCTCTGTTCCCACCTTCAAACTTGATGGGATTATGTTTCTTATTGGCAGGGGCAAAATAAATGGTTGGAAATCCTTCCACTTTGTAACTGTCATGAGGAACATCATTGGCGGTGGAATCCATCTTGGCAATGACCAAGTTCTTCTCATGCTTAAACTTCTTGCCCAGAGCAAGATACTCAGGCTCCAGTTTTTTGCAGTGGCCACACCAAGGCGCATAAAACTCTATGAGGACATCACTCTTGGTGTCCATAACAATGTCCTCAAAAGTCTTCCCAACTACCACTTTCACAGGACCCTTATTGTTCTTAGGGATGGGCTGGGATTTAATTATGGGTTGCAGTTTACCTGTAAGAGAGGAAACAATTTGTAAAACAAATTAAGTTGTACAAAGCTTGTGGGATTTCAACATTTATAAATGTACCTTTGACCTTCCCAGCCAGTACAATCAACCAGTAGCTTACCTTTCTTAAAGGCCTTAACAAATTCATGCAAAATATCCGAGTCAAACTCTTCTGGCTCCATAGCAAATTTCTTGTTCCCATCAGCCAGAATGGCAACATTAACTTCTTCACCACTGTCACTCAGACCAAGGCTCTTCAACTCATCAGCATAGTCCTCCTCATCAGCAATGGCAAATGTGTACTCTGGAAAATCTTTTGCCACCTCCAGAACCTTGCTTCTCCAAAACTGCGTGGCTAGAATAGATAAATTTGCATGTTAACCACACTTTTCAAATGCAATAGAAATCCAAAAGGTAGGATTGAGCTGCACGCAAATTATAATTTGATCATATGTTTAAAAAAAAAAAAAATTGCACATACCAACTCTGTAGTCAAAGCTGAAATCCACACCATAATATACAACAACCAAGGGCCTCTTAGTGTAGCGTTTTGCATCATTGCTTGGTTTTCTGTGCCCAACAAGGGGGAGTGAGTGTTCAGCAAAGAAATCTAGGACTTCTGATGCAGATGTAGAGTCCTGCAATGCAATTCGATTTGTTTAATGTAGTCCTATTTTCAGCAAGGTGAGTGTTGATTTTTAAAAAAAAAAAAGAAAAAAAAAAGAAACCAAGTTCAGTTGATCATACTGATCAGTGGTGAACCTCAAAAAAATTAGATGTCTGACAGATTATAGCAGAGCTGTAAACATTTCAGTTTACCTTAATAGCAAAGTATTGGGATTTTTTCTCAAATTTAGACTGGAATTTCTCAGGCTGCATCATAACCACTTGTCCAGGGGAACTCTGGAGAAACTTTGCAACTTCAGTATTAAACGTATGCAAAAACTTGTAGTCATCTCTCAAGCTGTGGCCTAGATTTGGGGAGGGGAAAAGGCAAAAAAGTTAAGTACTTGAGTAAAAAAGTAATACTTGATTTTAAAAAAATATATATATTTAAATACCCTGAATAAAAACAGTTTAACAACTTAAGCACAAATAGTTGAAAAATATTTAAATATTAGACTTAGACTTGAATGTATTTACTCACAAGCTTCAAGGTAGATTTCATATGCAGCATCCTGCTCACTGGAGAAAACGCCAACGATCACCACATCATCACCATCCTTAAGAAACTCCTGAACCTGTTTCAGGGTCTGAACTGGTTTTGATGGAGGTCCTGCTTGTTCACTCATGTAATCAACAATACCTGTGCAGAAAAAAAAATGCAGTTTAATAATTCAATTCTACAAAAAATTTAACGGGACACTTTAGTGTTAAAGACTTGAACCCATCAAATTAATTTCTTATACCACAGAATAAACGGCACATCAAGAAAATGACAAGTTTCTGGAATTCAGAATTGACATTTGAGGGAAAAACCTACCAAATTTCTCCCTTGGCCCATTGTATTCAAAAGCTTTGCCCTTCCTGAAGATTTTCAGTGTTGGGTAGCCAGTCACATCAAACCTGGATGCTAGGTCTGTCTCTGCTGTGGCATCTACCTTTGCCAGCGGAATGGGAGGTGTGCGCTTGCTCAGCTCCTTGGCAGCCTTCTCATACTCTGGAGCAAGACGTTTACAGTGACCGCACCTGCAACAGAGGTTTTTAAATATTAAAAAAAAGAAACAAATCAGATATGATTCTAAATATTTCTATAAAGCCACCCACACGCACAAACTACCAAAACTGTTCTTTTCCATATAGACCTTGCCATTGAATGTCAAATTTATTGAGAGGTCAACATTAATCTTTGAGCTTAGCTAGATTTAAAATCTTTATGGACATTTTTTTTTTTTTTTAAATGCAACAACTCATCATCTTACCAGGGTGCATAGAACTCTACTAGTATGATGTCAGCATTATTGACCACTTCATCAAAATTGTCCTTGGTCAACACCATGGTGACCTCAGGTGGGGGCTTCCAATCAGGCTGAGCTACCTCCTTCACTCTCTCCACAATAGCTGCAGGACAAGATTGAAAGACATCAAATAGAGAAGAGCTTCAACCTCTAGGGCTGGCAAAAGCTTAAAACTCTCAGTTTTGTACCTTTTTCTGTCCGATCGCCATCGTAGTCCACCGGCTCTCCCTTCTTAAGGATTTTGATGGTAGGATAACCGCTGACCTCAAACCTACTGCCCAAAACACTTTCTTTTGTGGCATCCACTTTGGCCACGGGGATAGGAGGGTCATTTTCCTTGAGTGTCTGAGCGATCTTTTCATATTCAGGAGCAAACTGTTTACAGTGGCCACACCTAGAGGAAGTCATAGGTTTACAAGTCAAGGTACAAAAAAAAAATTTGCAATAGCATATGGGCAAACAGCAAAGTGGGAGGAATCCCGACAGAAGGGAAGCCTTCTTTCTGCAGGCTGTCAGTTTTGACTCCAGTGTGGAGGAATGAATTCCCTCTGTACCTTACAGCTACTGAATCCTTTTTTAACATTCAAGAAAAGCCTCAAAGAACACTTTTCTCATAACTTCTTTAGCATTTCCTCTCAAGCCTAAATGCAGTTAACGTAATGGGTGCTGGCAAAAATGGTGATATTGGACTAAGTGGGTGTACTTTGGCTCTTCATCTATGTAATGCACTTTCGATTACTTTGAGTTCTGTGCACTTTTGGAGAAAGACAACTAAATTGGGGTTAAAAGAAAAAAATAGACTGCACAGGGACATTAAAGAACTCCCTATCCATTTTACACAATACAAGAAATGTCTATTCTTGAAATGCTTATTCAATTGTCCCAACAAAATGTACCCCCCCCTCCAAATTTGCATTTAATTTACATGAAAACCCTAGTATGCAAACGTGAGATCAGACTGAGCCCAGCATGTCAGTTATCGGGAACGTGTTAACGTTACAATTTTACATTTTGCCACCCAACAAACAAAACGAGAGTCCTGCTCACCATGGCGCGTAGAACTCCACGAGCACCGTGTCTTTGTCCTGGATGAAGGTGTCGAAGTTGCCGTCGGTGAGAATCAGCACGCCGTTCTCCTCCTTCACCTCCTCGTCGTTGTCCTCCTCATCGTCGCCGTCGTCGTCGTCGTCGCTGTCAGTCTCTTCCCCGGCGTCGCTGCCGTCTGCCACACGACAGCGGGATTCGTCAGCGCGACGCGCGGCTTAAACTAAACCCCAAGTTTGTGCGCGCCGTCATCTTGAAACAGCGATCAAAACACGAGCTTCGCCAGTGGGGACGACGCACGACCCATGCATCACCGCACAGCGGAGCCACATCGTCTCCCTCAAGGTGCACTGGTTCATTCTCGTTTTAAAACACCCAGAAGACATTCGAGCGCTCGCCTTACCGTCCTCCTCGCACCGGGTGATCGTCAACAGCTGCGCAACGCCAAGCAACGCGATCAGGAGCAAAGCCGTCTTCCCCCTCATCCTCCGACTGTGGCGTGTCTCACCGTCGGGTATGATCCCCTGCAAGGCGCGTCCAAATCCCGGCAAGAGCCGAAAGACCAACGGGGCAGGGCGGGAGGTAAGACCAGCACAACCAGCGCCACCTTAAACCACAACCAGTGTGCGTTGCGTCTTCCACGTCAGGCTGCAAAAGCGCCACAGACAAAATCTCGTCAATCCCCTGCGTCCTCTTTAAATTCGGGGTGTCAAACTCGTAATGGACTGACTTGCCACACTCTCATTGGCCCCGCAATCCCAATGCAACGCCAATCGGCTGCTGCCACTTTACTCATACCGCACAGCACGTTCCGAGCTACAATTGGCCGTCCCAACAGCGGCTGCAACGTGATTGCGCAAAGCAAGCGTCAGTCAAAACACGTATGACACGTCGATTGGTCACGTTTACAATGGCAGCAGTCCGATTGGCGAGGATCGGTCAATATACACGCCCAGGACTGCCGGCTTTAGTAACGTCGGTCAAACAAACGTCATGGGGGGGCGTGTAACAGTACAAAAGAACCGCACGGTGACGTATTCTCACCTGGAGTCAAACGTCGCCTTGAACCAGAGATCTGACACTTTCACAGAACCACAACGTGTGCAAGACATGGCTGATATTGACATCCTTTCACGACAATGTATAGAATGTCTGGCTTAATGGCAGTGCTACAGTATGAAACTACAATGGTCAGCTGGCATAATAAGAAGTAATGATTTTCGGTCCCTCTAGTATCTGACAAGATGTTACACTTCTTCATCAGCATGTGATTTTAGATTTCTAGTTAATCACTTATACTGGTATTTCATGAGTATTTCATCTTTTAGGTGTGTTTCTTTGTCTTAAAAAGGTCTGGTTCTCCCTGCAAGCCAATGGACAGATGGCAGAGAGGCCACTGGCACTATGTCAAGGAGGACTGAGCCAAGACAAGAATTTAAGACGGACCTTACGTTTAAACCCTTTGAAGCATCATGAATTTCGCAGTAGAATTACAGTCAGCAAAACGTACACAGCTGTTGCAAAAATTGGTGCATAAAGTCCCCCATTGGACAGGAATGTACAAATGACAAACAGCATGCATTTCTTGGTTTTGTGGAGGAAACAGTTGAACCTCAGTCCTATGTGGCTAGACTAAGGAAATTCTGATACTATAATTCTAATGTATGCTTATTCAAAATGAACCTTTAATAATCAATAATTAAACATCTTGCATTCACCAACTTCACAATTTCTCTGTAAGATGTTTTACAGTGCAAATGTATGTAAAAATAAAACCCATGAAGAGCGTTTACTTCTGGTTTATTCCTAAATTAAATAAGTGTAGAGGTGTTGATAGTCATAATTTTTTCTGTTAGGATAAGGATTATTTATCACTCTGCTTAAAACATTTTCCAAAATATACTGCATTAAGGTTTTGTTCAATTACATTCATTTATATTAGACTAGAATGAAGTTATTTTAACGGTAATACCCAAGTAGTTTAAAATTCCATAGTAATAATATCGTCTTACATGTATGTAACATTGAAACATGTCTGTGAATCTATGATTTAAATTTTTGAAAGGTGTTAAATGAGTAAATTAGGGAGGAAAGAAAATGTGTATTTAGTTATAACAGCAATGCTCAACACTTTAACCTCCTAGAATGTTTCATTGTATGCCAAAAAAAGGCAGCGCCACCTTCTGTTAGCATCCAAAAATGCAACAATCCCGTTTCACGAAATCTCATTCCAATTTCATCTTGAAAAAGATAATTTATTCCAAATATTTACAACAAATAGTTATCATGCTATGAACCAGCAAATAACAAAAAATATGTGATAGTGCTTCAAATGTCATTCAAAGATGTACCAGAGTCATCTTGCTATATTGACAAACATACTCACTTTTCCTTTCAAAAAGTACACTGCAGTAAACCAACAGAAAGCTGGTTTCTTGCCAGCGGCTCCTCGATGTGTCTCTTTTCAAGTTTCTTCCATACCAGAATCTTCTTATCCAACAGCTGGGATAAAGTACTGCAGGGATACATCTTCATGCAGCAGTATGAAGTGAACAATTCTCTCACTAACAATATCTGCAGGGACAGGGGAGTGGGAAAAGACCACGTGTCTTATTTAGTGATCAATATTAAGTTGTTTCTTTAACTGTACAGTACTTTTTTCCATATTAAAAGAATATCTGTACTGAAAAAAAATAATTCTGAATGCATATAAGGAGAGACTCACTGACATTAGCATTTAACTGGGCTGCTGGTCCCCTGTACACTTACTGCACACGGCCTTGCTGGGATTGACTTGCTGACTCATGAGGAACTGCTGCAGCCGTTTAATGTCCACACGTACCTGTGCCATGTTCGCATGCTCCTGACTGCCTCCCTGGGAGCCATCATCATCTGTACAAGTTAAATGAGTTTTAAAAAATGAAAAGATTGCTAGGAGACTGTGGCATCATCAGCATCCAGTTTTCACATGTCATCAATTAAGCATAGACATCCATTTACCCCAAGGAGGGTTTCCAAGATCTTTAAAGTGAGTGGAAACAGATACCAGGTCTGTTTCAATCTTCAGATTCATCTCACCATTTTTATTGGCCTCCAACATCTAAGGGAAAGATAATTATTCTAAATAAAGAGCAAACATTTATAAACATGACAATTTATCACATTTTATAATATATATTTGTCTTACCAGAAAGTTTGACAGATTCTTCATCCGATCTACAACATTCTTCATGGTTTTCAGAGGAGGAAGATAAATACTAACCTTTTAAGGAAAAGCCAATAAAAATCCTTTAAAATCAGGCTCTGGTAACAACAGTGAAAACACACACACACACACACACACACACACACACACACACACACACACACTTTTATTAAACAATGAACACAGGATTCACATTTTCATCATCACTTTGGTGCAAGAAAACCTAAGCACAGCATCAGGTGGAGAGGCTATTAAATGACCTCCAAAGGCAGCTAAAGGAGCAGCAAGCATGTCACTCACATCGAAATTGGGAACACTGGGTTCCTTGAAATCCTGCCACAGTTTCCTGGGGATGACATCCACGGGAATGTCATGCGTGACGACTCGGCTCATACTGGACAGAGAAGGCTTTGCAGAGAAACGTGTATGTTTGTAATGAGAAAATAATTCCCAGTCAGCTTTATTTTCCTTGTGACCGTATGGTCCAGCTATCACTCAAAAGCAACACTCTCTAAAGAACAGGAAAGCTGGCTGAGCTGCTGCACAGTGGAGCAGGAGACACAAGAGTCATAAAACTGAATGGGGACCTGCCTTTATTAAACAGGATATTAAACTTGCCAGAGATATTACTTATCAGATTGCAACTAAGCATGGTCATTTATATTTTTAATTTAGATAGAAAAACATATCTATGCAAATCCAAAAAATACCACTGCTTGTGAAAAGCAAATCAATCTATCTAAGTCCTTGATGTAATTAGCTGGGGAAATGAGATTAAATGAGAAGTAACAGGATGAGCTCATCTGGTTGGCACAAAAACGAATGGCTTCTCTTACCAGATCAGCTGCCACGGTAAGACATGGGCAGTGCTTCTTTGTTAGCTTGATCTTCAGGGACTTGGCATTCTGGATTGTCCTCAATGCCCGTGAAAGGTTCTCTGGAACCAGCTCAAGGTAAATTTCATTGGCGTCCGACGCCATACCCTCCAGCTGAAACTCGTCAAAAAAGTTGCCCTGGATGAAAGGATTTGTTTTAAACTTACAGAACCCCAGGACGGTGGACTGGAAGCAAAGAGAAACATGGTGCTCTTACCTGAGATAATTCACACCACATGCTGACTCCCCCACTTCCTACTTTTTCAGACAGCATGAAATACAGGTTGTCGACTGTGAGCCGCAAAGTGCATGTTTTGGTCAGTTTGGAGATTGTATGCACAACACCTGGGGAGGAAGTGAAAGTACATCAAAATTCAGAAATACACTTTTACTTGGAATAAAGCAAATTGGAAGCCTAGCTAGAAATCAAACATTAGTATTCATATACAGTTACATTTATTCATTTAGTAGATGCTTTTAGAGACTCACTCTTAATACTATACACATAGTATTTAGTTGATACCCCCTCATTCAATGTGACTTACAGCATTAGATACAGTACATCACAGTATCTACAGCTATTCACACATCTACAGTATAAAGCAGTGCAGTATAACATATACACAGTGTGGGCAACTTAAGAGTCACTAGTCCACCTGAAATGCATGTCTTTAGAATGTGGGAGGAAACCATAGCACCAGCAGAAAAATCTCATTGACATGGGGTGAACATGCAAACTGAGACGGGATCAAACCCATTCTCTCACACAGCCCAGCACTTGTTGCTGCACAACTGTGTATGTTAAGCTCCTTCAGTACATAACTTCTGACATGGTTCTTACAGTTATGAACACATTCTTTTTTAGTTGTACAGTACACTGACTTTGTAAAAGTCTAAAAGAGTGAGATTGCCTTCAGAGCGTACCCCGCTTGACAAAATACAGTCATGTAAAAAAGTAAGGAGCCCCATGATTCAAACAGCTGGCATTGCTCCCATTGGCAGACTTACTTTTTCCACAGAAAGAAATTACATATCTGTTCATTTTTCATTGACTAAATTATTGCAGTCAAATTTTCATTCTTTTTTTTTTTTTTTACCATTACATCACCTTTATTTATCATTGTAAGATACTATTTAAAAGAACATCAAATCTTGATATGTTCACATATTTTAAATGTTTAAAAAAAAAAAAAAACATTTGTTTGAGTTTGCTTACTTTTTTACATGTATGCTTCTGCTAGCATCACCCTGGACTGGACAAGTTGATTACTGATAATACATGAATAAATAAGAATATTACATTGACATGGTTGGTATAATTATTTTGTTACATATGTTATTATATAAAATATGTTGCCTTTATCATTTCCATGTGACAAAATAACTTATTTATTAATAAAGTGCTACTTAATCATTTTTTGGTATATTAATAAATTTTTGGTTACATTTATATGATGAATGGGTAGATGTGTCTATCTGTACAGTATTAATGTACACGTGTGTACTGTATGTCTGCATATGTATATACAAATTTCAAGGATTCCTATCCATGAAAATGTATTATTGCAAGAGAAGAAAGTGGCACAAAGGTTAAGTATAAATACAGACCCGTAGTCTGAAGTTTGCAGGTTCAAACCACGCTCCTGCTGTATTTACCTTGGTCAAGTTAAAATATCTAGCAGTGTAAACAGATCCAATAATGTAAGGTTCTTTGAGATAAGCGTTAACCAGCTAGCACATTATTATTAATAATAATCTATAGCGCATCGTTAAAGGGAAAGCAACAATTGTTTGGAATTAAAACGTTTCACCGTCCTACAAATTCTTTCCCAGTTTATGCCAAATTTAAAAGAAAGACATGTCAGAGTGTTAATGTTTGTAGAAACAAAGAAAACCCTAAATAAATACAGTTTAAGCAACACTGTTGCTTGCCTCTGCCACAACTGACCCCATGTCATCCAAACATCAGCAAAAAATACCAAATATTTACTAACACCAAATAACACGTTAAACATACATATAAGGGAGACCGGCCATACTCACGTGTAAAATTATTAAGGCATCCCACGTCTACCATTTTAGCCCGAAACCTCATTTTAAACCTTTATATCGGTCACTTCCTCGCCCTGTTGCTAAAGCCGTAAAACGAATTCGGCGCCAAGTTTCTAACCGAACATTTGTAAGTGTTGTACATCCGGTACGACTGTTTTGTACTCCTGACGGAAGCTGTGCTTTGTACTATTGTTCCGGGTCCGTTTTGAAAAGTAATATTCATATAGCTACGCCGCAAGAGGCCGCCTTCTGTTAATCCCAGTTAACTTGTATAGCAGAATTTTTACTGTCATTTCCACTTCCTAGAATTACACAATAACAGAACTTTTATCATGTTTTAATTTTCATTTAAAATTATTAAGGTGTGTGTGTGTGTGTGTGTGTGTGTGTGTGTGTGTGTGTGTGTGTGTTCAATAGAAAAGCTGGATAAACCCTAAAGTCAATGAAAGCAAAGAAGCAATAAACGAAACCCCGTGTAAATCGATGCTGATCGATCGATGCACTAAGCATAAATATTAGCTTTAATATAAAATTATGTAATATAAGAAGGATATCACTTTTTATTGAGCTCCTTTTATATGATGCTGAATATGGACTTCAAAAAAGAGTTTGCCTGAAATATGAGGAAATGAGTGTGAAAATATAAACTTTGGAATATTAAGATGTTCAACTCCTTACTGTAGTTCACATTTTCACTGTGGTGTAATTTAACCTGAAAGTTCTGGGGACCCAGGTGTCCTGCGGACCTCCTTGTCTGACATGAAAATGCAGGGTGAAAACAGAGACATGGGGTGGGACAAGAGGCAGAGATATGGGAGAGAACAGAAGATAGGAACCAAATCTAATAGATTTGGTGATATTAGGGGCAAAATTTTGAAACGAGGCATAGCTGTTTGCTGGGAACAGAACCAGAAGGTGGGCACAGAGGCAAAAATATGAGGTGGGAATAGAGGGATAAGGTGAAAACTGAGGCAGAAGGTTGGAACAGAGAGACAAAGATAAAACAGAGGTGGAGACATTGGGTAGAAATAGAGGCAGAAAGTAGGCACAGAGGTACAGACATAAGGTGAGAATAAAAGTCAAAAACAAGAGTACAGGTAGAGGCGTGGGATAGGAATAGAGGCAAAAGGTGAGAATAAAAGTCAAAAACAGGAGTAGCGGTAAAGATGTGGGGTAAGAATAGCAACAGAAGGTGAGAATACAAGTCAAAAACAGGAACAGAGGTAGAGGTGTGGGGTAAGAATAGTGACAGAAGGTGAGAATACAAGTCAAAAACAGGAATAGTGGTAGAGACATGGGATGGAAATAGAAGCAGGAGGTAGAAAGACTAGAGGCAGAAAGCAAGAACAGAAACACAGATACAGGGTGGGAACAAAAGAAAGTGGAAATGGAGCTAAAGGGTGCACACAGAGATAGAGAGTTAAGATGGAAATAGAGGCAGAAGGAAGAGTAGCAAAGGCAAGAACAGAGACACAGACGTGCGAATAAAGGCCAAAAGTGGGGGACAGTGGCAGAGGGCTCTTTAAAGAGCAAAGGTAGAAACATGGGACAGAAATAGAGGCAGAAAGTGGGATTAGAGGTAGAAGATAAGAACTGAGGCAGAGGCTGGAAACAGAGGCAAAGGGAGGGAACACATGCACACACCAGACAAGAGGGCTGGACGAGTAGACGCGCAGTTGGAGAACAGTCCCCCCCCCGGGGGGGGGGCTTGCTGTCCATTTTAAGACCCCCGTGGACTGCGCTCCCGTTATTCGGACATCCGTAGGAGAAGCGGGACCTGGAGGACGAGCGCACAGGAGCGGAGCGGAGCGCTCATGGGATTGACGGTTTTGCCCCACAGACCGCTGCTGGAGAGCTGCGCCCGGCATGTGCGCCGCACTAAGAGCCACTGAGGCCGTTATGGATAAAAATGCGCTCATTTTTGCGAACCTTTTCGTTTCAGCCATTGTGGGTAAGTAGGTTTCGCGCGGTCGACCGAGAATTTAAAACACGGAGGAGGCAACCGCAGACGCGCGTCTTGTGAAGCGCATCGGCGTTTTTTCCTTCGAAATAAATCGGGGGGAAAAGTTTGAAAGACGCAAGGTGAATTTCTCGCAGGAGGTAGGCGTGAAATTGAAGTGTCTCACGTCACATTGCAATTTTATATACAGTTTTAAAAGACATTATCCTGCTTTTGTTGAATAGTGCGACTAAAGGGTACAGTTTTAAATTCTGAGAATTTAAATCTGCTGTTCCCTTCAGCAAAGCACCGAATTAGATTTAGTGGGAGGTTCAGATTTAGTGTCACAATATATTTATTTAGGATACAAGTGTCAACAAAATATATGAATGAATAAATGTTTTTTTTCCCCAAACAAAGGGACAAAGGACACTGGTTTTAAGATCAGTTTGTTTTCTCCTTTTTTCTAGCATATAACACAGCTCTTGGCAGGCTACCATGAATCATCGGCATGCATTTATAGATTTTATATAAAAATATTATTCTAGCACACCAGAAATGACCTCGAGAAAACGGGATATTAATTTACATTTTGCTCTGCAGTTTAAAGGGAGCCACACTACACCGAGGAATGCAAAACCACAGCATTTCATGTACTGCAAATGGAAAAAGATAAGATGTCGTTTTAAAGTATTCTTTTGTTTCTTAGAGGAAAAAGCCTCAGCTTCGTTTTTGCACACACTGCAACTTTGAATAGAAATAGGAATTGCTGCAGGTTTCTAGCAGTGGGCAGCATGGTGAATAATAACTTGAAGGGTGCTGGTTTGAATCCCTTTCCCACCACTTCTGTAAAGCCCCTAATATGGATAAAAAAGGGGTCAAATGGGTTAAAAGGTGAAAAATGGTATATTAGCTTTAAATAACTAACTGTTCAGTAATGTATCATGTTGGAAGTGTAAGTAGTGAAACATGGGTGTTGTGATTTGAATATTGCAGTGTTTTGTTTCTGTGTGACTTTGCCAAAAGTCACACCTGTTGCTCCGTTGAAGATGGTGTCACATTCTCACTAGGAATCTTCAGTCTGCTTTATTTGATCCGTAATTTCCACTAATGATACATGTTTAAGCGTAAATTTTGACACATTTCAGCATCCAAACTGGATGAAAAATAGTGCTGGTTCTGGCTGACAGCAACCGTCAAGTATTTTTTGCAGAAACAGCAGAACTGAATACAAAGGTGGCAGACATGCAGGAAGCTCTTGTCGGAAACGGCAACACCGAGTTTCGAAGTGAAAAGCTCAGCCTTGTTAGTTTTTTCCTTGGGAACTACACGTTGGTGTACCAGTGTACCACGGTACCGGTGTACCATGAATCTCAGTATGAAAGGGAGGCTTTCATACATTCACAGAAAGAGCGCAGTATTGGTGCAACAACATTGATGTTTAGGGGCAAATGAGATGCTGCTTAACAACATGTTTCTCTAAAGTGTGGTGACAGAAACTACATTTGCTTTTGGATGGGGTATATTTTCAAAAAGCTCTGAGTTACCTTTACTAAACAGGGATGACGACAAAAGCATGATGATGGAGGCTTGGAAGTCATGTTGATGTGAATCTCAAAGTCAGTAAATCCCCTCAGTGATCTAATCTGTATTAAACCCTCCACGTATCAGGTGCTTTTTCTAGATGTGGTGCATTCTTCTCTGCATGTTTAAGACCTTTTTGCGAACCTTTTCTGTAAACACTGACTTGACGCTTCTCTTTTGAGGAAGGAAGGAAGTCTGAAAGCTTCTGAAGTCACTTTTGTCAGATAGACGCACCAACAATATGAAAAAACAAGAAGCTGCCTCATAAATGCTGAGGAGCACTGAGCCTTTGGGTACTGTATGTACATTAATAAATACAGCCAACAATAACCACAACATTTATCGTTACTGAACATAAAGCTAAATTTAAAGCTAAATTTCTTATAAAATACAAAGTCCTCAAGGGAAGGATCACAGGATTTTATACTAGAAGAGTTTTTTAAAAATTACATCATAGCAACATACAAGGAGAGACAGTAAACTGCATATTAGGATTGTTAAGTGTGTAGGAGAAAATAAATGCTCAGAAAACACACTCGCTCAGTCAAAAGAAAGTGTCTTTAAACCCCAGTAATGATGGCCAATCCTATGACTGACAAAAAAAAAAAACATGAGAAGTATCTAGAATATTCTATTTAGTGAAGTACATACAAAAGATTAGGGAAATAAGGAATCAGTACCTCTTCATATTATAAGCATAAATTATTTTAACCTTTTAAAATTTCTGGAGACCCAGACCCCTGCAAGTCTGACTAGGATAAAGCGGTTAAGAAAAATAGATGGATGGAAGTGTCTGGAGACCATTTGCAACCAAGCTTCCTCTTTAACATTACCCAAACCACAAGGTTTCATTTTAACGTCAAGTTCTGCTGTGTCCTCGGCTGCTGCAGGCAGTGAGAAAAAAATGAGGAAGAGGCCACATCCGAAAATTTGGAAACCACACACAAGGAAGTAAACAGTGGCCTCTGGATCCAAGCAGCGCATGTTTGTGCACAGAAACCTGAACACCAGACGGTAGGGTCGGACCTCTGAGTGTTTATTGCAAAGGACATCCGTGCCAACAAGCTATCAAAATCTTGTTGCATGTATTCACTATGTCCCACACAGTTTATCCCTGCCCCATTACCAGTGAGACTGGACTATTATATTTTAAACTTTTTCCTTATAAAACACCAGCAGGAGCTCTCTTGTCCTTCAGGACTTCCTTCTTCTTGAGAGAATGTGGAGAAGGTATGATTTTATTTTAACAATAGCAGGTTCTCCTTTCCAAAACAAGGATCACTGGAGCAGTGATTGAGCATGTCAAGGTGGTGCAGCCGGTTGTGGTCCTTGGCTGCAAGTTCAGATGTGGGTTAGAATCCAGCTGTGTTTCTTTGGGGTTTACATATTCTCCCCTTGTGTGTATGGATCAATGTGTCTGTGTATGATGGCTCTGCTGTGGACTGGTGTCCCATCCAAGGTCTACACTTCCTTTTCGAATAAGATTTTGGGATTTCTTCTGAAACACAGTGGTGTTACTTTGGATGAGTGGTTATTGATAATTGATGAATGGATGAACCAGTGACTGGATGAAGCAAAATTTGAACTACTTAGGTAGCAATTACATATTTAACTCATCTGAATCTGAATGAAGAGTCAATTCCTTGCTGAACTGTTCTAAAGTTTAGACCCGATGAGAGTCTCACACGGCTACTTAGAAAAGTGTACGTCTCGCTGACACAAACACCAAGCAGCTCAAAGGGAGGTGTGAGCTGAACTGCAAACAGCAGCCTACCTGGTCAGCTTGTGCTGTTCCTTGCCTCCATGTTATTGACAATGTCATACACCGTTTGTGCGGCTGTCCCTTAACATTCATTTAAAACTAATTTGGCCACATTGTAAGTCATCCCGAAGAAGACCGGGAAGCCTTAATGTAGAAACTAGGCAAGCCTCCCATGTAAGAAAACCCCATGCAGGTTCTTGTTGCCTTTCCCCTTTTATCATCGATTCGGACTCTGTCTGGTGCCGAATGCGCTCATTAAAGAATTTGCTCTTGTTAGTTGTAAGTTGCTAAATCACCTCTGCCTGCTTTTGCACCAAGGCACCTCCATTTGAGTAGTTAGAGAGGGTTTCAGCACAGCACTGAGATTTAGTCCCCGAATAACATGATTTTATTGTCAATCTGTGTCAAAGTCTAAATCTGTTCTAACACAGGCAACCGGTCAGATGAAACCTAACCTTTAAAAATAGCTCTTATTAGAGAAAGATTACTTAAAAATATATAACCGGCCTGCAGGTGCATTTGATCGTTCTCTTTACACTGAAATTATAACCTAACTATTTGCAGCTCATGATTAGATTATATAGCTCATATTTTGAATATCTATATGTCTTTATATTCACTACTAGCCTACTAATTCTGTTGAGAAACTGCAAAAAGTCCAGAAGATTCCAACTTAAAAAAATCCAAAAGAATTGTGAGCCGTGTGAAGTAGAGTAGTTATAGCTCTAAGAAGAGCTACAGTCATTTCCCAAAGTCACCACCACAGATAAGACTCAAAACAAAATTATTTAAAGCAGTTTGAAGACGTTTGACCTAATATTTTACCTTATATTTAACACAGAATATTTGATATTTTTTAACCACATTCAGATACTTAGTAATATAGCAAGTTGGGCATTTTTATTATAAGGAAGGTAAAGTAGATTTATCCCCATATTAAAATTAAAGCATTGCAATAGCATGACAGTAGGATATGTAACTTAAGGGTTAAGTAAAAGCAAGTAAAAAGAGAAGCGGTGTCAGATGCAGCTCTTGGGTTAATCTGTAAAACTGCTCCTTTATGCCTAAAACAAGCTGTGATCAGAAGCAAAGATGGGGCTTTTAGGAGGAGACCACATTATAAATTACAGGTAAAAGACAGCACTTTTCTTTCAACCATTTGAATAATGGTCAATTCTATTTGCAAATCCTCTCTATTACCGACCACCAGTATAGCGAATGACCATATTTAAGCACTACGGTCTTCCACTTAGCCAGCAGAATTTCCCTTAACACCATCAGTAGTGCTAGATGCTGAAAGTATCAGTGATATTCAGGAAGGAGGCATACAAGTGTTTGGAACCTCCACCTTGCACCTGGGATTCATTCCATGGAATCGCTCCTACGCCTACCACTGAGCAAGGCAATCGCCCAGTGTAGCACCAGTAAAGTTACCCTCTTGTGTAAATCAGTAAATGACTGTAGATTATAGTACATACACATAACAAAGTAAGTTGCGTCGCAGAAAAGTGTAAGCTGAACAAATAAAAAATACCATTTATGGTCAAAACTACGGATGTTTTTTAAATATGTTTTTAAAAATTTAGAAATTCAGATCCTTGAGAGACTCCATATTTACAGTATATCCTAATACAGCTAGGTACTAAAGATGATTTATTTTCAATTCATATGAATTCAGTTATACCAAGTGTTAATGTTAATGCATTTCTGGATGCAGTAATGTTTGGCAAGATGGTATAAAAACAGTAAAATTTAAGATTCCAATGAAAGGCTGTGTGTAGAAGCCACAGGATTAGTAAATACACAGGTCGGTTGTACAAGCCAAAAAAACATGTAATAATGTCAACATGCAGCATTTATGTATAATCGAGCGTGAGGAAGGATCCAGTAAACTGCCATAACAGTCCTTGGTATTCCAGTAAGCAGTGAGCCAAAAGGACTGCAAATCACTGTAAAGACATCCAAATGTTCTCCTGCTTTGTTCCACCAGTGTAGATGCTACATAATCCACTGAGAAGGGTTGAATAAAACTACTGTAAACTACAAATACAGGAACTGTACAAAACACAGCCTGTAAAGCTGTCTGGCAATTTTCTGTTTACCATACTTATTTATTTTTAAATATTCATGCAGGAAACTGTCCACGAATGCAAACAATGCAACTGGATGAGGAGTAATTGATTCCATTTCCATTCAAGTTCTGGATACCTGGCCTACGAAACCTCGGTAGCCATTCTAGATCATTCCGCAAGAGGGCATGTTCTTGAAAATTGTCAAATCAGTGTCAAACATCACCCCAAATGTTTAAAAGTTTCCACTGAAATAAACATGGCCACAACTAATAAGTGAAACTGCAGACTGGAGCATCCATAAACTTCATAAATCTAAATGGCAGCAGAACTCTCTGTACCATTTTTGCAGTAGTTCTGGTTTTGGATTTAGATGGAAACCTAACCTTTCCTCCTCGGTGCTTATATCTTAAATCAGGAACTTAACTGACCACGTCTGACGGCTCTGCTAGTGCTCGGCTCCAAATAAGTCAGGATCAGACTAAATAATAATTGATTGGCCACCCCAAGCAATGATGGTGGTGCTGATCTGAACGGAAACTGCTGAAGACGTTGCCACAGTAACAAAAACACCCGTAATAATAAATTAAATAATAAGACACCTACAATGATTAATAAACTCACGTCACTGGAGTCAACTCCATCGTAATGTTCATTTCAGCTTGATAAAAAAAAAATAAAGGGGAAAAAAAATCAGGACATCTCCATGGCTTCAACCCATTGGATTAAACTTGTGGTCCATGCATGGTTCGTGCTTGTTGTATATAAGAATCACAATTGTCTTGGGCAACAAACCAGGTTCAGAGAACACTAAATACTTTTGTGAATCATTCAGTTAAGAGGATGAGAAAGGTAAATTCTTGAATATATTATTAATACATTTAACTGAAAAGCACTGATTTCTGGTATAAACCTCAAGGAATATTTACTACAATCGCTTTTACGTTTTTAGTGATTGGAATGAATGTTTAGAAATTAACCTTTAACTTGAGATGAATTTTGAGGAGTAACTGTATTTTTCTCTACAACCCATATCTTGGAAATTCGACAAATAATACTGTCCAGCTCACTGTCCCCCAGGGAGTCTAGCCTGAAGAAGAGGAAGAGCACTGGGGGCATTTGGCCCAACAAAGTTTACTTTGGGCCCTGTGTCCATTTTAATGGGCCAGTGTCTCTTTTCATGGGGCAGTCAAACTCTTCTCACACGAAACACACTTAAACCCCGACACATGAATTTAGAAGCTACCACATTCAGCCTGTGCCTTAGTAACAGCCCCCTCCCAACTGTGCTTGAATCCAAACCCAGCCGTAGCAGTTTTGAGTCATTCATCATGTTTATTGGTGCATCTGACATGCTCCAGTTTCTGTACAATCCATCTTCCTTGCTTTATGGCAAAAGAATTCATCTTCGAGGTAAAACAAGCTGCTACGAACTGAATGTTGGAGGGTGGTGCCAAGCACGTGTAGTGCAAACCAAATTCCAAGCTCCACAAAGGGGATTTTTGGTAGGACCATGATCTGAAAAGCAGGAAGAATGAAAACAAAGGGACTATTCCACCAAGCTGAGTCCTGGAATGGCAAATCCTCCCTCAGAGCTGCTGAATCCCTTTTAACATTCAAGGATCTCAAAGCAAATGTCTTCTGGAGCCACTTCAGATGGCCAAACTGCTCCATAAACTTGCATCTCACATCTGTCTCAAGTGCCTTTTTGGATTTCCTATCAGTTCCCAGCAGCTACTTGGGTCTCAGCAAAAACAGTGGTAATGAATAAAGTTAATGAGCTCTGACAATCACATGTCAGCATCTCTAGCTCCTTGCCAGCTGTGAAATGCACTTTGGTTTACATTTAGCTGTTCTTTGTGGAAAAGCAACTGCTAAATGAGCATCAGTGTAAACTTGGTATCTAAAACAGTACTGACCAACCCATCATACATATACAGAGACTCTGAAGACAAGTATTTATTGTAAGCCCTTCTTTTGTAGATATATGAATGTAATGTAAAGCAATTTTCAGTGAAGGTGTATGACTTGGGGTCTTCTTCAAGGTTCTAATACCCATAAGATAGACACCATGACAAGGTGTCCAGCCCCCAGCCAGTCATGCTGAAGCATCTTACTCAGATCACCCTCCTGTATTGTTCATCTGGATGGACCATGTTTGGTTTATTTTGCTCTTCCACTGTCCAGAATCTTCACTTGGAAGAAATTCCCCTGACTTTGAGGTTGTAACGAATAAGGCATTTCTTGTTTTTATCGATCCAGTTGCCAATAGGAATCTGTTATACCAGCAAAAAGCAACATCTCATTTATGGTGTATATAGCATGCTTTGTATCCACTAGTAAAAGAGAAAAACAGAAATGGGATCACCAGAAAAACATAATAAAAAACAAAGTTATATTATAAACTTGGTATTGCAAGAAAAGTAAAAAAAAATCAAATGTTCTACACTCACATAGTGTAACTGAGGACAGCATAGAAATGCAGTTTGTGATAATGCAAAATTCAGGAAAATAGTTACTCATAACCATTATTCGTGCTAAAATGTTAAGTCTTTGAGCTTTTCTTCGTGATTTAGCTCTTTATACCAATTTCAAGAAGAATGAAAGAAAGAGACTGAATGCATGTACAAATGCAGTGTAGAACTGTACATTACAAGCTTAAAATTGTGTGCTTTCTTTTTCAGTCAGTACTGTGAGCACAAGTGGATCGTCTGGTAAGTAAGACATTTATGATACTGTTCAAACAATGCCTCCTTTTTGCACGTTTTTAAACACCAACAACAATAATAAAATGATGTTATTTTTGTCTTTTGTAACTATTTCTCACATTGCTGGCATTCTCTCTGTTGCATGTGATGTTAATGGAAATGACAGAAGTAGATATGAAAGATTTACTTTTGCCATGTTTCACCTTTGGAAGCTGTTAAACTACATTTTATTGTTTCAAACAGAAACAGAGAATTTGAGCGTGAAACAATGGGAAAGGCCACATGCGAATTTGTGTAATGAGACGGCCCTGCTCCTGGAGATGGAGAAGTGTGGAGATCAGTTTAAATGGGACATGGAGCTCATACATCCAAAGAACTGGTGCAACCTGACACATTTCATCTGGTAAGAGTCGGTGTCTTGTCTTTACCTAACACATAATAGCATAGCAAAGCACATTATAGCTTTTACAGACCAAAACAGTAAACAAGTACTAAACACTGGTAAAATCGTTGCTTCTGATGAAATGGTCAGCTGAGCAACAGCACAATGATGTTTAATTTTAAATGACATCTCAGAACACTCGGCGTATAGAATATTGCTCATACAGAAGCAAAACAAGGGCAAGGGTTTGTTCTTCAGTAATATTAAGTGTAAATTATTGTTGCGTTATAAAATTCTTTTTCATTTACAGAAGTACAGATTGTGACAACTGCACTGGTTTGTGTGACAAGAGGAGACATGACTGCAGCTTTCCATGGTTTCAGTACTTTTTGTGGAACTCATAGGCCAGGGAAAACAGTGGTCAGGACGGTAGGACCTTCCCATGGACTGCAAGGGCATAAGTAGGGATCTCATGGCAGCCACATGGTGGTTGACCATAACTAGGAATTTGTCTTATGGTTGATATCGTGGCCATCTGTGTGTTACGTGCATTGCTGTGTGATTCTGAGCTTTAATGAACTGACAATGAACTGTGAGTAAATTGAACATCTGGGTGTTCCGTCTCCCTACGTTTCACACAGATTAATCTTGCTAATAATATTTGCACCAAAGTAGTCTGCATCTTGAGCTGCAGGTAATGTATTTTTACCTTGATGTCCATGTATAACTGTTGCAATGGCCTCTGCTATCTCATTCTCCATTCGTACCTTAGTGGTCTTTATTGGCATTCCCCTCCAGCATGTCTTCTTCCTCGTGAAGAAAGAATCAAATAAATAAATAATCAGGCCATAATCTTACTTTCCCAGATGAGCAGGAGTGAATAATTAAAGCATAATACCTTTCCACTAAGCCTTAGCCTTAGTTTTTTTTATGATAATTCGATTCCCTTTGCCATTTTTAACAGCCAGTGTATCGGTAGTTCTACAGATCTCCTTTTGGGCTTGAATCGCCAGAGTGACACAAACCACATTTACATTGTCAGGCGTTTGTGGGCTATTAAGTTCAAATGGCGGGCTAAGCTGAATTTGCTTCTGCTATTCTGTTATGTCTGGAAAATCCACTCTATTTTATTATTTATGCTTATATAAGGGATAATGGCTATTTTTTCTATAAAAAGTGGATGAGCTGCGTTTAAAGGTATAAAACATCACATACAATAGTTAATTTGTGTAGTTCAAGAACTGGCATTTGAAAAATTTCTAAATGTGTGCCCTGTCTATGCTGAAGCCCATCAAATAGTAGAAAATGGGAAGAAAATACAAGGAAAAAGCACATGTGGAAATCAAAATGAAATAAAGTACAACAACCCGCAGTTATTCTTTTCCAGCTCATATTGAGACTTAAATGCTTGTTTATTTTTTAAAACGACAAGAATCAGTTTATTCACTAAGGTACTACTGCAGCCTCACAGCTCCTGGACTGAGGTATCAGATGCAAGTTTGAATCCCATTTGGTCTGTGTTGAATTTCTCCTTGTGTTGACATGGGCTTCCTTTGGATGAAGACAGTGGTTACTGGTAATGATCGTATGGATGAGTGCATCCTTTCTAGGTCATACACAGTTCAATTTAACCTTTTCAGGGGAAATACAATGAGAGGCCAAAAAAAGTCACCACCTGGATTTAACTTAGTGTTATGATGTGGGGTTGCTTCAGTTGGTCAGGTCTAGGTTCAGTAACGTCATGTGCCCAAAAAATGAGCTCAGCTGACTGCCTGAATATACTGAATGACCAGGTTTTTCCATCAATGGATTTTTTCTTCCAAGATGACAATGCCGGGATTCAAGGGGCTCAAATTATGAAAGAGTGCTTCAGGGAGCATGAGAGAGACATCATTTCCACACATGGATTGGCCACCACAGAGTCCAGACCTTAACCCCATTGAGAATCTTTGGGATATGCTAGTGAAGAAGGGTTGCCTCCTTAACTGCATGAATTTTAAACACAAACTCTAAGTTTTGGGTAGGTTTTTCTTGTAAACACAAACACTGATGTTGGAGAGTCTGACTAAGGTCTAACTTCATAGAAACAAAGGGAATGGTTCTATCTCCCATCATCAGTACAAGATACTGACGAAAAATGAATGCAACTCTGGACAGAAATAAATGTTGTGACATTGCATAAGGTGATCGAAACGATGCCACGGCAAATGCGTGCCGTAATCGAAGCTAAAGGCGGTCCAACAAAATATTAGTGTGTCACTTTTTTTTGGCCAGACAGTGTATTTTAAAATGTGCAAGCTATGAGGATACTCAACAAACCATTTTCAGAGTAAAGGACAGGAAAGTCCTGCTCTCCTAATGGGAGAAGATCTGGATAATAACAGCAAGCTGTCAGTTGTGATTAATCTCCCTGTCAAATCTTGATAATGGAATCTATTTTTTATTCAGTGATGAAGAACAGTTTGATGACTAATGGAGGCGATGAACATATTAAAATAATGCCCTGCTTAAATAATCAATATGAGAGTTCTGTCTTCTCCAAAAAGATTCATCTTGTATAGTTTTGAAAATATGTACAAAAAACCTTCTTGTACCTTCTGTATCTTCCAGGTACTTTACAGGACGAAAGGATATTGATACTCACAACAGTCAACTTCAGTTCTTTACAATAAATAAAAGCTGTTTATATGCTTTTTTTTATGGGGGCAGCAGGTAAAGCAGTGGTTAGGGCAGCTGAAAGTTTATATCTTACGCCTGCAGCAATACCTTTGACCAAGGTGTTTACCCCGAATTACTGCTGTTCAGTACATTTGGGTAAACCTGAAGCTATTGATTGAAAATTGTAAGCCAACCGGGACAAAAACATGTCTGTTGTTCCTTAGCATGGCTGTTCGTGATACAGTAATAGTCTTTAAGTCAAAAGTGGCCCAAAATGATAGCAACCAGTTAATTTTTAGCTGACTAGTAGAGCTGCCTAACTATGAGGGTTGCTTAACTAGCAGGGTTGCCTCCTTAACTGCATGAATTTTAAATACAAACTCAAAGTTTTGGGCAGGTTTTTCTTGTAAACGCAAACACTGACGTTGGAGAATCTGATTAAGGTCTAACATCATAGAAACAAAGGGAATGATTTATATCTATGAAAGGAATGGAGACACTGACATTGAATCTGTGATAGTCAGAGTCTCTGTTTAAGGTTTTGTTCAAAACAGAGATACAATTTAACTGTTAATATAGCTGGAAATTATACTGGCGAAATTTAGGCTAAATATGTACATATTGACTCTAAAGAACAACATGAAATGTTAAGTGAATCTTGCCATCACAATAAAGGGCAGGTAGTGCTGGTCCCTCACAATGCCTGGATTGTGCATACAAATGTACAGTAGGTTCAACTCCAGCTCAGTCTTCCCCCCACGCTCATGTAGGTTTCATTGCACAGTTCAAAGGCATGCGTTTCAGGTGATGTTGAAGTGAGGAGATGAGCTTCATTCTGACGCTGCCCATCTTCCCCTTCCCCCAATGACAGGAAGTACCATCATTTCTCCAACTGCACGGAAGGCAAGGCCTTGCAGACAGGATGCTACTGGCCCAATCCTGTGGCAGAGGGATATGTGGTCCACATGCACCGACGCTTCTTCTCCAACTGCACACTGGAGCACACGGTTCTGACAGACCCACCGGACGGCACGCTCGCTATCCTCATCTTCATCCCTGTCTTCCTCACGTTGGCCATGGTTGCGCTGGTGGTCTGGTGCAGCAAGAGGAACGATGTCCTCGCATAGGCCATCTCACCACTTTGAAGGACACACATCGGAACAACTCCACACAGTGATTTGAAGGAATTACAACTATTTTTGGAAATACGATGTAAGGAACATTGATCTGAAACCCTGCTGCTTCGTGCCTTAACCAGCAGACTCCGCCTGGGTTGTGCAGCTCCTTGTTCTATGTTGTTTTATGGCTTCACCATGGCCCAATGCCTGGTTCCACAAATGAAAAAAGGCTGCATCTGAAGCTCATTTTATCCACATTTAAGCACTTCAGTAGGGAAAAGAAGTAAGAAGGGAACTGAATTTGTGTCAAGCAAAAAATATGCTTCAAACTGATACGTTGACTGTTGGTATCTGACAATAGCAAACACAAACTGTACTGCTATTTAATGTCTTCATCAAATTACTTGCTTATTATTTAGTGCTTATCAAAGTGAATGTTATTGTCAATGTATGCAGACAATTAAAAATGCTACCATTTTCAAAGTTTATATTAAGAATTTATCCTACTTTACATTTTGAGTTCCGAGTTTGTTCTATAGTCCAACAGTACATTTATGAACAGGGATATAGAAATGTACATACAGAATAATTTTGGGGAAAGTGAAAGAGCAGAGATGCAAAGGCCGGGAAGAACATAATCAGTATATTGTTCAACACATTATTTTATTGTTTTTAAATGATAGGTATAATATTGTAAATGTGGTATTCTTTTTCAATTTGTTTTATTATTAACTATTTTTTTACATGACACTCCTTATCCCCTACAGTGCATGCATTTATAAGCGATCTTATCTCTGAGCCTGAGAAAAATGAGACAAAATATTACTGGAAACTATTACGAATGGTCCTTTTTAATGATACGTCTATGTCATGTTGTGCGAAAAGCACAAAGAAACATGACTGCTCATTGTGAAGAAAGGTCTTGGAATTTCTCATGAAGGTCTGTATGAAGTTTCAATAAAGTTCCCCGGATGGAGATCTAGAAGACCCTTTCCCAGGATAGGTGAAGAATGAAGAAGGAAGTAGAAAGGCCTAGATGTTGCTAAGGAATGGACTGAAATTGTACACCAAGCTCCCCTGTTGTATTTCCTGATATGATTATTGATGTTCTGATAATGTCAGTGCTACAAGTACCTTTGCTTTGTGTTGTGCATCTATTAAAATTGGAAGCCAGAGTCATTTTATAGATGAGAGCTTTTTCAATGAGCCTCTACTGTGTGGTCACCCTTTTTCAGGAGGCTCCATAACCTTCATCCACTCACATGGTAACTTAGCCACCTGCTCAACAGTTACAGAACCCATCTCACACTGAATGCAGGCCATGCTAATGAAGAAAGGTTCTGATCCTTGCTTTCCCCCTCACCCCACCCCCACCAGAACACACCCTGCATCCAGGTAGCATTTACACAAGACCCAGTCCCCCGATGGAGCTGAGGGTATCATTACCGTCCATTAGTCACACTGGGACACATTTTTAGGGACTCCGCGCCAGATGCAAGTGCATTGTTTAATGTTGGGAAAACAAACTCTTCATGGAGGCCCCTCTTCACAGGGGCACAAATTTCAAAGCTATCTTTTCTTTGGGTTTTAATATTTTTCTTAACACCATCTCCAGTGAATATTTAAATTATTTTGACTCACAAGGTCACACCACTTTGCGAAAGTGAAATTATGCAAACAAAAAGCGAAATTTAAGACAAGTAGACAGAGTTTTGCTGACTTCTAGCACTTTGGTTTGCAAAAACAGCATCGTGTTTAATTATGTGCTCGAAATGGAGACACAACAATAGACGTAGGGTCTGAAGGTGAGGAAAGCAGGAATTAAGAAAAGAAAGAAATCTGGTTGTAAGATGTTGCCAGGCAACTGAAAGCATCATTAATAATGCTGCCCTCCACCAAGCAATTATATCTCTGTTGCTTTCCAAAGATTTGCTTTCATGATTAGTTTAATGCTGACTCTTTTCCACTTCTGTAAAACATTTACAGACCCATAAAAAAAGGACACATTTGCAAAATGTATTCTATTATTACACACAGAGATAACTAAGCCAGTCAGAAATTTCTCCAACTTCTCTGGAGTATTTATGTTGTTACTGCACATAAAGGGAGACACAGAAAAAAGCAATGCAGGGAGTTCCAGCTGAGAAAGATGCTGGAGACTGAGCTCCAGCTTCCTTAATTCAGGCTGGTTTCTTCATTAGACTGAAACATTACATCCCGGGGATGCTCTTTGGGCCAAACCCCCGGTGCCCTCAAACTCTTCAGCAAGTGTAGAAAAGCTCAGTGGAGCACTGTTGTATCTGGTTATACTGTCTGCCAAATGGGAACTCAGAAATGAGTTACCTGCTCACATTATTATTATTATTATTATTATTAGTAGTAGTAGTAGTAGTAGTAGTAGTAGTAGCAGCATTATATCAGTTTTTGCTAACCATTAATCCTGAGTAGGGTTGCAGTGGTGGAGGCCATGCACTAGGCTATGAAGCATCCTTGGTTTGAACCTGTTATTACTAATATATAATTATATTATTGTATTTGCTAACAATTTGTCATCAGTTCTCAAAATGAGACAAAAATAATAATTATAATGTTTGATATTAAACTAGATATTTTAATGCACTGCATGGATGGTTTTATGATACAAATTGACATTTTACAGCTTATGGTGACTTTCCTATATTTTGTATTAATATATTTTAAGCCTTTTGTTTTAAAATGTTTTTTGCAGGATCAACTTGCACTTGTGTTATTCCTCTGTGTTTGGTTTCGTTACCAGGACGCAATAACATGGAATTTGGGTTAGAGAATCTCCAAATTAATGCCAGTAACTAAAAAATACTGTAGCTCCTGAAAAAGGAGATGAGTGTCCGCTCTGGCCTGTGCAAGCCAACATCAGAGGACAGAAGAGCCAGGGAGGAGGAATGACTGCAGAAGAGCGAGAGAATGAACTGCACCTTTGTGCTGATGCAACATCGCCCTTAGCTGAGTTTTATCGGGAGCTAAGAACTGCTTTAACATTTTGGCAGCTCTGGAAGTCAGGTGGACAGCAGTGGTGTCTTAACCCTAGGGCAACATCAAACGGTCTGTCTCATGGATGCAAAACAGTCTGGGATCTGAGGAAAACCCTGTTCAGGCCACAAGAGCACTATTCACCAGGATCCGCCAGCAAGCACAATTCTGGAGAAAGTATTAAGCGAAAAATATGCAAAAAAGAAATTTCTTCATATTTTTGTTATTGTGTGCACCTGAAATGTTGCTTAAAGTGACCACCGTGAACAATGGTTTATGGTAGTCAAACTGTGTTAAAAAAGTCTCAGAATCAAGTTCGCAATTGAACGCTGGAAGAATGTTAAAAATATTTAGATCCAGAAGACATATTATTTTGCATTATTCACAGCTCATGATAGGCGGAAACTGGCAGAGTACACCAGCAGGTCTTTTGCTTAAAGCATCCGAAATTGCACATCTTGTGCAAGGGTCAAACAGCTGGATTCTTTCAGGGCCTTGAATCTGTAGCAAAGGTATTGTTATTCCTTCTAACGCCTAGAGCTTCATTTGAGATATTCAGCTGAGCTGCATTGTTGTATTATATTCCTTTCTGTTAAAACAGTCCTTAATTTCAACTTAAACCATCTCTGAAAATAATTTCCCCAACTGAAAATTTTTACCACATTACAAACTCTGTTAAGAATATACAACAGTGAAGCCAAAAATCGCTGTTGCAAGATTTATTACAATTTCAGCTTTACAGAGCTCCAGGTCTTTGCATTTCTGCTTCTAAGAAGTTTGCTTTCCAGGTTTGGAAGAGTAAAAGCTTGCATTGCTTCTTTTATCTGAAGCGTTTGACCCCTTGCCTTTTGGGGGATAAAGGCCTCTCACATCCAAGTCTGCCAGTCACAGCTTGTTTGACTTGATTATTCACCCCGGTGTTCTTGCTGTTGATTTCTGGCTTCCCGTGCAGACGCCTTCAATGCATTAAAAATCCTGGCCACCCGTAGTGCCAAATTCTCTCAATTTTTTTTATGCAAATGCACGAAAGGAAGGGGTGCTCCAAATGGGAGTAGAGAGGAGAACAATATTTAAAACTGCCAAACTAAATGTGTCTAAAATTTCTCCATGAAATCAGAAAAGTTTCAATCTTTGTCATCTTTAATAGGTTTAAGATGCAAAAAATAATAATAAAAAAACAAAACGATGAGACTGCCAAACTGTGCAAGTTTGTTAAAACAGATATCACAGATGTTGAGTTAAATTGTATTTGAAAATATATATTTTGTGTAGAATGTGCATGTTCACCCCATGTCTGGGTAGGCTTCATCCCACAGTACAAAGATGTGTGTTTCAGGTGAATTGGCCTGTGGGGACTTCAGGTGAAATCAGCTACGCCAGCTAAGCTCAAATAGCCAAAAATCACACTAACCATCTCATAGTCACACACTTCTGTCCCTATACAGAAACCCACAAAAGAAGAGGAAGATGAGGAGTTGGAGGAGTATGATTTCCATAGTTTTGGCCATGGGAGTGTGAATTTTTCAGTCTGATTTTTTTGCCTTTGTTGTATGCTTGTGTAATTTTGTATGGTTTGTATAGATGTATAAGTGTCATATGGTCTGCCATGTCTGCATCTTTGTGTGATATAACAGTGAGAACTACTGACACTGTGTGTTGCCTGATCTCTTAGCTGTGGAAGGGAAGGAGAAAAGGGGAGAGACTGGGAAAGCAGGTATGAGAAGATGGCTGCTGGCTGTGTGTGGGCTCTGCCACTGTGTCATAGCACACAGTCTCGTGCGGCGTTCACCTAACGCAATTCTTGCACTACGATGTCACCCATGTGAACAGTGTAAATGTTTATGTGCAATGCTTTAATGCCTTTTCATAACATTTTCACATACAGTATTAGCTAAAAGAGATCATTTGTGTCATACTACTGTGTGTGTTTGTACAGCTGTCAACAAACACTGTTTTTATGCTATGAGGTTATGCATGTACTGCATATTTTACATTGCAAGATGTTCATGTATGTATTTAATAATTAGCTATAAGATGCTCATTTGCTTCCCAGAATTCTGTAAAATGTTGAAAGACATTTTTTGAGTATTTTTGTCCAGTTCTTTGTTTAAATGATTATTGCTGTTATTTATTTATTAATGACCATCATGCTGTATGTTGAGTCCATCTTATATTGAGCACACCATAAGTCGAGGACAAACTGTATTCTAAAAGCACTCTTCCATCCTGAGGAATTTAATAAAAATAATAATTTGCCTTTACTTCTCTATAGCCTCATAGTGAGAAATTTGAAAAACTTCTCAAAAAACTACTCTAGAGCCGAAGCTGACGACCTTAAGAATGCAAACCTTGTGGGATATTTTTACTACAAGCGCAAAGGAAATGCTCAAGGTTAGGAACTGTTTTTTTGCAGCAGGGCAAGAAAACTAAACAAATCCAAATGACATTTTTTAAAACTTGTTCATGCTGGGGGCTGCTGAAGAAATTCAAAGTTAAATTAAATTAAAGCCGGGAACCTGTATCCTGAGAAGATGCACCACACCCTGCTCTTCACCCTCTGGCATGCTTGCTGTGGATACCGATATCAGCTGGGGGCCTGGATATGAAGGTATGAATATTATTTCTCTATGTCACAGTGGTGCAAACATCCATTAGGCTGCATTACAGTATATGCTGTCAGGGTGTCTGCGTACCATCGGCACAGCTTCTGTTTGGAGCCCAAAGCTGCCACTGAAAGGAAATAAAATATCCCAGGCTTTCATGTCCTGCAGTGAGAGACTGCAGCATATGGCAATACAGCATACAGAGTGGTAACAATACTTTTACCCTTTTTCATAAAAATGTCCCATTTCAGAGCTCACTACACCTTGAACAGACATACGGAATGCTCAACTGCAACAACAACATTATCTTGAGACCCTTGAGATGCTGTGGTCTATTCACCATCAAACCATTTCCTTGTTTGGACTGAACAACTCATTTCTGCTACAAACTTCTCTTTTGACATATTTATTTCACAATACAAGATGAGGGGCATAAACTACTTCTGAATTATTCTACTGCAGCACCACTTCTGGAATACAAATCCATAACTGCTTGGCGAGAAGTGCATTTCTATAACCTTCCTGCTTTCTGCTGCCTAGTGATAAGAAAAAAGCCCACAATAGAAGCTTGTATACATTTCTACTGAATGGCCTTGGAAGAATGCTGCATTTGTCCTTTTCTGTCCATTTTTTACTTCCCTGTAGAGAAGAATAAAAAATGTTCCGCTCCTTGTTTCTGATTTAAGGTGCTATAAAATACAGACCAAAGCAGTTTCCAGGTTTCTTTATGTATGTGATTTTAACCAAGGATGTGTGGCTGTAATGTCAAAGTGCCTGTGTGCATGCCTGCCTGTCTCAGTTCTGTGGTATTACCCTGAAGCATAAATTATAACTTTAACTCTGTATAAAAATGCAACATATATACTTTTATTGATGTAAAAAGAGATATATGTCGCACACGTAGATGTGGAGTCTTTCAAGTTTCTGTTGTGTGATCCTTAGCATGTAAATATAATAATGATAAAAAAAATACCATGATGGTGTAGGTGCTGCTTTAAATATAAATTTCTGTCTTTTTCATACAGCCAACAGGATGAGAACATTTGCTAGACTCAGACTCTAAAGGTATTCACACATCAATTCATGTTCATGCACTCACTATACTCTATATCTCAGAACTTTCTACACGAATCGTCACAGAATGAAAGAATTTAAATTACACAAAATGTTGAAAGAAGTAGTGAGTAATGTAATAATTAATAGTAAAAAGAGTAAATAATAATAAAGTTACATAAAAAATGAGTATACTCCATTGAAAACTTCTCTTTTCATATTTAAAAACCCTAAAAGACTAAAACCCATAGGTAACTGACTCATGCCAGGTGTTTAAAAATCTCAGAAGCATTACAAGGATAAGCAAGCCAATTTTATCACAGTACAAATTATGTTATGTTATCCACTCTTTTGTTTTTCAGCATAAATAGAATTAAAAAGGAGATAAGATCGATATTCTGTTCCTATTTTATGAACAGTAATCACCCCTCCAAAAAAAGCTCTGGATGTAACCAAAGCTAAAATTATTTCAAATTTCACCATATCAGGGCATTTTAAAGGAACTCAAAATATAGGATTTCCACCCGTGGTCAGAATAAGGCCAGGAAAGGTAACACGAGTGTGCTGCAGTTATATCTCAGCTGTTCTCCTGTTTGCTTGCTTCTGCATAGTTTAAATGTGTTTAAACAGTTTAAATGTGATGTGCATTATTGCTGTCATCTTCCTTGCATTATTAAGTAAAAATGTCATCTTATAAAGTGAAAATGTGTGCAAAGAAATCCATTGGTGGACAGGTATATAGGTGTTTAATAGTGTTTTAGTTACTGTATATTTGAGGAATGGATGGGAGGGATGAATGTGGCAGGGCAAGTAGTGGTGCTGCCTCAGTTTCGGGTGTGGATTTGAACCCAGCTCAGTCAGCAGGGAGTTTGCATGTTCTCCTCGTGTCTGTTTGGGTTTCTTCTGGGTTATTCAGTTTGGTCCCACAGTTAGGTTAATTTATCTATACAAATTGCCTGTAGTATGTCACTGTGTGCATATGTGGCCACCCTGCCATAAAGTAGCATCCTATGCAGGGTATAGTCAGTAGGCCATGCTATAGCCCAGCACCCAATGATCCTGGGATAGAATCCAGACTGCTGTAACCCTGACCAAGATATTGACCAGTTATTGACGATAGCTGGTATACCTGGGATCTGCTGGGAACCCATTATCATTTTTCCCATTGAAAATGATGGAATATACATTTCTCCTATCCAAAACTTTTACTATCAGACTTGTTTTCAGGAATATGTTAATGAATTTTGTATAAAGAGGGACAGCTGTACTATATGGGGTTTTTGGTTCTTCTATTCATAGATTCATATATGATTCCTTTCTCATGAATACAAAACACAAAAAAACATTTAACACTGAAATATAGCCCCTATAAATAGGAAAGTTTAAAATGCACAAATAGCGTAGTTTATTCTCATAATAAATATACTTTCATACACAACCAAAAAAGCAAGTGTCTCCTGAAGTGAAGCTGCTTTCTTGTCTCCTCAGTCAGGAAACAGAAGAAATAGAGGATGCTTGTCTCTGGAGATATGTCAGGCCGGGCAATTTTGATGAGGTCAACCATACACAAGCAAAGATAATGTCTTTGGCAGAAGAATTAAGAAAAAAATGGGACCTTGAAACCGTTGGAAATCTAAAAACATTGCAAATCATCTACTGGGCCCAAGCAGGAGTGCACAAACACTGTTTATGTTTAATAATGGTGGAAATTATGTCTCACATGAAGGGAAACTTTGTGAGAGCAGAGATAAAAGTTTCCCTGCAGTCTGCAAAAAAAAAAAAAAAAAGTTAAGAAATTAACTAGCATTAACAAGAATGCGCTTCTAAATGTGATCCCGCGGACGTCTTATCGTGTGCGGCTGGTCCGAAATAACACGCTGGCTCATGTCAACGTTTCCGCTGAAGAAAAAAATATAGTTTAGCTTAATGAGCCTTGCAATCTTTAATTAACTGTAACAAAGTAATGCAATATAATTTGGAAAAACCGCACGAGCCCTGATAAGTGGCGGGCATCACTTACATGGAAAAAAAAAGACTCAAGGCAAATACACCAGCACTGTTCTTCCCACGGCTGTGCGAAGCAGCAGAATTAATCGTGGTTGTCTTCTGATTCGATCTGAACATTTTGTTTGTCTTCGAAGTCACGGGATTAGTCAGGCCCTCAGATGTGAGCTCAACGTGAGCTCAGCAGCTTGGTCATCTCACTTCGAAGAAACAGGCCTGCCGCGTTAAAATGAACATCAGGCAGTGGGTGATCGCATGTAAAAGTGCATGAAGTGCTTAGTTGTTTAGATAAGGTTCATTCTGGTGATTAGTATATTGTTAGATCTAATCCAAGAACGTGAGGAGAGCAAATGGAGTCCGGGTTGGGATTTAGAGTAGATTGGAACATAGTAATACTGGATGATGGGTATTTGTAAGGAGGGTCCAAGGGCAGCAGGCCTCAAACTGGCAAAGGAGTTCCAGAAGGAGGCCACTGCTTAGGAGAGTTCATGTAAACATCTCTAGTAGGAGGCTGGAGGGCAACATGGTAATTCCAACCACTATTGCTTCAACATCCAAACGCAAAAAATGAGCATAAATTAAAACACCAGTGGGACACAGTGCATGTTTTAGAGTTGTTCTAACAGCACTGTGGGTTCAAAGCCTCAGGTGACAGCAATGCTCACAAACTGTGGCTCGGATAGAGGCGCAGTATTTTCCTACAAGGATGGGAAGGATCCAGGGATCCCTCTGCAGACCTTTTTCTAAAGCAAAACATCTTGTAGTCATTAGATACTTTCATTTATGGGGGTATATTTACTATGGGGGCGTAGGGGTGTGTGGTCGGAGGCGACGGCTCTCTCTGGATCTTATCTCTGGACCTACAAAGACCAGCGTCCACCTTGCATTCTGTTGAAAACCACTGAACGGTGAAAACATTGGGACATGTTGATAATTATTTATTCAGTTATTTATTTGATATTAAAATACACCATTTTACCCTATTTTAAATTAAATTTAAAACCGAGGAAAACGTGTAATCCCCATTTTATACAAAAACAGCCCCCAACCCTCCCTACCACTCCCAACAGAAATACCCTAATAGTTAAAAGTGAAAAAATCTATTAAAAAGATTACAAGTAAATCACATTAAAACACTGAAATGAAAAAGGCAGCACAGATAATGCTAATATGGCTACAAATGTTCTGAGGATGAAGGGAAAAATTGCAGCAGGTCTCTAGGTTACTTTGGCATCTTCCCATGGTCCAAAAAAATTGTGTGTGTGTGTGTGTGTGTGTGTGTGTGTGTGTGTGTGTGTGTGTGTGTGGCCATGGCATTGCAATGTATTACCAGCCCATCCAGGGTGTACCCCCCTAGCCTAGTGACTCTTTGAGTAAACCAGCATGACCCTGGAGATCAGGCCAAGATGATGTGAAATAGATGATGTGGAAAGTTGAAGGAAAATCCACAAATACTCATAATTACTCTTATGAAAATATTTTAATTTGCAATAAATTGTTTATATATTTAAATATGGAGCATCAGTCCAATTGCTGGTATTCCTTCCCTGGATGGATAGCCTGGTTTCGGCCATACTTATATGTACGCTATCCTGGACACAGATGCAGGGTCCCTACTGGGATCAGAAATCTTGGTTAAAGGTCCAAATCCCCCAAATCTTTTACATCTATTTGTGCTTCCAGTTCTATTCAAAAGTCCAAGCAATCCTATGTCTTCTCTATCTCACCGCATGAGCAGCAGATGCACAATTCACAATAAAAGGAAGTGGCACATATAATGAAGCTGTTTACATTACAGTTACAGTAGTTTCCACTGGTATAAAACAGCAGTTTGCTCATTTCATAACATCCTGTCCCATATCTCTTGGTGGTCCAGACCGGGAGGAAGTGTGACCCATGTCACATGACATCAAAGAACCCCGCCTGGTGATAGCATGGGGATTTCGCTCATGCACTTTTCTCAAAGAATTTCAGGCGATTGAATGTAAAAGATGCATTAATAAGTGCTTCTTTCAAAGTGTTCTACGACAGTTTGAATTTGTATTTGTGCAGTTCCTTTCTTTGGTCTCAATTTTAACTTAATTTTGCTTTTTTTTTTTTTTACATTTTTCTGGATAGCTAGGAGGATGGTAGCTCGAGCTCTATATGGGGTCCTTCTGCTGTATGCTTTAATAAGAAATTTACTCTGTGGGAAAAACAGTCAGTCTCACTGGGTGAAAATCATGAATTATTATTGTTATTGCACTGTGATGTCTTTTTTGGGACTTTATGTTGTCCTTTGTTTCAGCATCTGAATGTATGGGCCCTAGAGAAACGATATTTCAACCCCGCTGTGCGCTTGTAAACAAATGGGCTGACAATAAAGATCTCTTGAGTCTTAAATCTAGAGTCTTGAGTAAGCGGTATTCCAGATTGTAGTGGGATGCACTCTTTGCTTTGACATCCCCTTGACACCCAATTAAAAACTTCTTTATTAATAAACAGTTTATTTCTAAAAAAAAGACGTACATTTAAATATGGCATTGCTCTGGAACATGTGAAAAGGTTCTTCTAGATCTGATTCGCTGCATGGTCTGAGCTTCTCTTTTGATAGTTGGTAGAAGTTCAAGTCAAAGGTGGAAAGTTAGCTTCAACAACATGAATTTCTTTTTATTTGCTGTAATTTGCATTTTTTAGTATGGAGTCTGTATTCTGCGCCATCTTCAGATGAATAACTGTAGGTTTTAGTGCAGCTTACCTGACAGGAGCATCTCCTTCTCTTTGTGTTGCAGTACACCCGATGTGTGTGATGCTGTCGAGAGGACGACACAGGGCAGTTATAACTGGGAAATTAATTTTATGACCAAAATATTTTTTTTTTGTTAATGCCCCTGTGAATGCCGTGTCCTTGTCCGTGCATCGTCTCGGGTATTCGGCTGAAGACGATCAGCGGCAAAGTGACGTGACCCAGCTTCTCTTGTGTTGCTGCACGTCATTTCTCTGACCTTGACTGACTCAGATGTAAGAACACAGATGGCTTGAGCCACTGCAGGAACTGCTCCCATATTTCTGTTCATTAAATGACTGCGTTTCTGGCAAAACAGGACGTCGGTCAGCAGACTGAAGCTGTGGCCCCCTGGATACATGGCTGGGGATACTGGGCATCTCAGAACCTTCACTCCAAAGGAATTAATAGAGCTTAAAAGCAAAATGCTATGTTATGTCAAACATAATTAGACATTTTCTGGACTATTTGTAGACCTCACTTATGTCAGCCCTGTGTTTTATTAATTATACATACATACATAAATGTATATATAATAAGTATATATGAATGTGTATTTGTATCTTGTTACTCTATATATAGTAACAAGATAGAAATATACATTCTAACACACACACACACACACACACACACACACACACACACACACGTATAGTCATCATATACCGTATAGTGTATATATTGTAACATATATAATATTAACATAACATCTTAGGAATGGCAATGCATATTTATATAAGCTATGTAAATATTTTAATTTATGTATGTATGATAAGCATATACTCTAATAATAATAATAAATTATATAGCCTAATTTAATCTTTTTACAAACCATCCTTATTTTCTGTCAAAAGAGGTAAAAGTTGAAAAAACATGCCATGGTGTCTTTAAGAATGTGTTAAATGCTGCATCCTTTCAGTTTTTTTTTTTTTATTAAGGATTAACAGATTGGATTATCAAAGCATTTCCATATCTAAATGACTGAATTCCTCTGTGAGCATTATGGACCTCTGAAGAGAACAGAATGTGTTATACATTATGATTGTATTGTGCATGTGGAGTGTGCCGAGCAGGAATAAACAAATAATCAGCATGGGGAAACTGTTGCTGGAATGCAAACACTTTTGAAAAAGCTAAACAAATGCTTAAATTAAACTCAAGGCCTTAGAAGCCTTGGAATGAGGCAGGAGGACACACATTTGCACGAATGTCTCCTTGCAGAGGTGGTACATGTTTAAGACATTTTCTTACAGATTTTTCTCAACATAGCTGCCTGTTTCTGTATGGGTCCATCATTAGAGTAAAGATGTGTTAAGGTCCAAAGCGGTATCTCAACCTCTTGGTATGCACAGCAGGATCTTCAGCAAGGCACATGGTGCTTCTTAGGTAAAGGTACAGCTCTCCTGGGAAGAGCATACATGTTAATGCCCTCTGACATCATTCCTCCCAAATGACAAAGTCCATTATGGTGGCCATGGTCTCCTGCCAGAACCTCTTTGCAAAGAATATAATTGGACTGCTGTCACAACTTTGTCAAATAAGTATATATATTATAAAATAATTACTGATGGTTCAGAATAATGAAAACAACATAAATGAAGCTGACTCTTATTTCTACTTACCTCAAGCAAGGTCATTTCAAATTAACAGAAAGGGAGTAAATGAAATAAATAAAAAAAATATCCAGTACATTAAACAAAAAAAAAATTCCGAAAAGTGCATGTGAATTTGAGGAAAACAAAAATCACAAAGTCTGCTTTGGAATACATATTAATGGCATAGCCTACATTAAAATAAATCAGAATCAGATTTATTTGGTCAAGTATGCACACACATACAGGGAATTTAGCTTCAGTTCCCAATGGCTCGCAGTGTTCATTAGACAAACACAACATACAGTACATACAAACATACATGCATACAAGTGCAAGATGCATGATGCTGAATAAGAATAAATAATGAGAAAGGGAATAATTGCATAGACTAACAAACAAATTGACTGTTCTTTGATGTAACAGTATGAGGAAAAAAGTGTTCCTGTATCTGTTTGTTGGGTGCACGGTGATCTCTAGCTCCTGTCAGATAGGAGACATTCAAAAAAAGCTGTGGCTTGGATGAGAGGGGTTTGTTTTCCTTGTCTCCTAATTTGGAAGGAGTGCAGGTCCTGGGGGCAGGGCAGTCTGGCACCAGTGATGTTTTCTGCAGACCTGACTATGCAGTCCAACGTGTCCTTTTATTGTTTGGTGGCTGATCCAAAGCAGACTGTGATGGAGGAGCTGAGGACAGACCGAGTGACTGCTATGTAGAGCTGGATTAGTAGCTCCTGTAGCAGCTTGAGCTTCCTCAGTTGGGAGAAGATGTACATCCTCTGATGGGCCTTTTTTATGATGAACACCGTGTTGGTTGACAGGTGGAGACAGGCACACTGACCTGGGCAAGTTTACTATGGAGGTCTATTACTGTACATTTTTTTACACATCTACATTCTTATTTAATTAAATTTATATTGTTTTACATGTTGAAGACATTAGTTAGAATCTCTAATTTTCTTAAAGGATTAGAATGGGTTATCATAACAATTCAGCTGGTGGTTAAAATGAGGCTGAGCTCTGAGTTATGAAGATCCTAACACTGTGGCTTTACACTATGGATTGCGGTGCCAAGGTCTCGTGGCACAGAACGGGTCAACAATAAATAAGAAGCAAAACTTCTTCAAAAAGTTACTCCTGCAAAAAGTTAATTTCTCTTTTTTTTTAAATGACATACTGCTCTTCTGTATGTCGGATCTCCGTGTGGAAAAAATGGAGATGCAAGCTGAGCCCTTCAAATGACCATAAATAATAAAACAGACTATACAATGGTGTCCCACTCAGCCATAATACTACTAAAAGACCCAAGATTACCATAGTAATTCTCTGGAGGGAAAAAAATGCAGAGAAGTTGATGATCCTGAATACTGCTCAACAGCGTGAAGAAAACACAAAACAAAACCATGGAGGTTCCCCACAGGGTTAACGCATGAAAGCCTTTTCCCGTCATTTACTGAAGAATAAAAGGCTGCAAATCCCTCTCTTTGGTTCCTGGGAAACTGTAATACTACAGAGCAATGTGGTACATCTTCTGAGAGGCAAATGTCAGCGTATGGAAAACATTGTTCTCTATGGGATGTTCAGCGGACAGTGCAGGACATTAAATTGCACTGTTGCCATTGGCAGCAATCTGGAAAATTCCACAAGAAGCAGCTCATTAAAATACTTAGGCTTTTGATAACTTTATATAAATACATTTTGTAACAATAAAGCTGAAGGCACAGTTAAAAATATAATTTTACTTCTTAATAAGATGAAATACCTTTAAGAGATTCTTTGGACATCTACAGATGGTCCCCATCTTACGATGGGGTTACATTCCTACAAACCCGCTGTAAGTCGAAAATGCATTTATTACACCTAACCTACTGTCACGCCTGCAACATGACGTAGGTGGACTCTCCACCCCTGTCTTCAGACTGATTGATTGATTGGCGTAGGAACCAATCGTGGAGGGGATTTAGTTCCTACCTGGACAGGAAATCAGTGCTCAGTCCCCCTTGTAAACTGTCCTGTAACCACTGTCTTGCTAAGACCTCGTATTTTGTTTATTTTGAATTGTGTCATCTTCTGTTTTGTTTACTGCCATGTTAAGCACTAGCTCTCAGCTAACGGTAACACTCTATCGGAAAAAAGCACTCAGTAAAGAGTTTAAAGGACCTTAAACTTATTACTGTGGTGTCTCGTGATTGCTTCCACCAACCACTCCATAACACCTACCAAACATCATAGCCTAGCCTAGCCTACCTTAAATGACATTATGGGCTTTCCGCTTCCATGCTGCTTTCAGAAGACAGAGGTTTCATAGACATGATGGATGCACAAAACACAACATAGATATGAGGGGGGTATCCAAAAAAACACTGGCAACACAGAATACTGTAGAATATTGGTTGTATACACTAGTGACCGTATGACAGACTGGGAGATGTGGATTGCTGCTGCTGCTGCTGCTGCTGCCCAGAGTCATATTGCATACCACTTGCCCAGCAAAAAAAATTCAATTCAATATTACTTTTATATAGCGCTCTTCTCACTGCAGTGACACAGAGCGCTGAACAGACATGTAAAGGGTTTCGATTCACACATAGTTTAAAAGGTAGTTTTGCATAGTTAGTCAACTGGCTGCACAGGAAAGGAAAACAAAAACTTTCCATTAGGGAATAGGAGAAAAATAAACCTCTGGAGGTTCATGTGCCAGTGGAGACCCACCCTTCTTGGGCATTCTAAGCAATGCTAATAGTCAGAAACTGTAGTTTTGTCTTTCTTGCATTATCTGTTATAATAAGTTCCAGTTCACAGTCCAGGCAAAGCCACCCATGTCTGCAGCGTCTGGTCTTTCTTTGTAATTCAATGAGTTTTTTCAACAGAGGTCTATTCATGGCAATTTTAAATGTCAGGGACAGTACCAGTTAGCAGCAAAGTATTGATTATATTAACCACTAGTTTGATCAGGACTGGTAGCGCAATCTTAAATAACTTTGTTGGTAATGGATCCAATAGACATGTAGTGGACTTCATTTTACTAATGAGTGCAGTAAGGTCCTCTACCGCAAAAGGGTTAAAGTTCCTCAACCTCTCTGGAGCTCATACATTGTTATCAGCTGATTCTCCTGCACCATTTAGGACCGGAATCGACAGCACTATCGAGGTCCTGATATATAATTTGATATATAATTTCCTGATTTATAATTTGATATAAAAAATGTCATAAATTCATTGTTAGTGATGGAGAGAGCGTTCCATTACCTATTCTGATTGGATTGTATTAAACAGAAAAGGAGGATTGTTCTTATTATCATTAATCAGGTTACTGTAATAATCAGATCTGGCTTTGAAAAGTAATTTCCTGTAGTTTTTCAGGCTATTTGACCAGGCTTCATAATTTACGTGTAATTTAGTCGAACGCCATTTACGTTCGACTAAATTACACGTAAATTACTCTAATTTGCGACATTATAATTTAGCTGTGCGACTTGAATTATTAAACCATAGGGAGTTTCTTGTATTTCTGATAACTTTCGTTTTTGCTGGTGCCACTGTGTCTGACATGCGTTTTACCACGCTATTATAATTTAGCGCTCACTGATCAATATCAGTAGTTAAACTGAAATCAGAATTTTTCACAGTTAAATTTTTCGCAACTGGTTTTGTGTAGATGCCATATAGATTTATGTTTAATTGGTACATACAGTACTGGCAAGACTAGTTTGAAGGTGACTAAGCAATGGTTGGAGATGGTGTCATGAAGAGGGATAGCAGCTATGTTACAGATGTCCACACAGTAAGTTATAATGAGATCGAGGGTATGGCTGTGAGAATGCGTTAGTCCATTGACTACCTGCCTAAAGCCAATTTAAATTAAGAGACAGATAAATTTTTTTACCATAGAATCCAGTGCTTCATCTACATAAATATTAAAGTCCCCCATCAGAATGATTCTGTCGCGTGCGATGGCTAGTCTGGTTAAGAGATCGCTAAATTCCAAGAGAAAAGTGGAGCACGGCCCTGGCGGGCAGTAGATTGTCAATAGTAACACATTTGTTTTTGACTGAAAATTCAGCGGTAAGAATTCAAATGACGTGAACGATCCACATTGTCAACGTTTGTCGGGATAAAGTTTAAACCATTTTTGAAAATAATGCCAGTCCCACTCCTGTGACGTGCACTATGAGATTTATAGGCATAGCTATATCTGTCTGGGGCGATTTCAGCTAGTGGGATATTGTCTGCATTATTGAGCTATGTTTCCATTAAAGCGAAAATGCCTGATTTATAGCTTAGTATCAGATCATTTATCAATACGTTTTTTATTTATTGATTTAGTAAGCTGCATTTCAAACTATTCTGCAATGATAGAAAATTAAATTTAATTGGTTTAATAAAGGTGAGATTACCCATATTAACAGTTCTGGTGCTAAACCTGTTTAAGCGTCAAGGTCTTGTAATTGTTTGTATATGGTTGATGAAATCATCTTTATTGTCTGTGATATTATTATTGTCCCTGGGTGGACCAACTGCAGGAGAGGCACCACCACGCTGTGACTGACTATTACTGACAGGACGTTTCAGCGAGGACCCTTGGCTGAGTCACCGTTGTAGTTTGTTGGCCAGGTTACGGGAGACAATAAAGGATCCTCTCCAATTTGGCTGGACATCGTTCTAATTATAAAAACTGGGTCGTTTCCAGAAATCATCCCAGTTCTTTACAAATGAGATGTTTCTTGATCAACACCACATCTCCAACCACCTGTTAAAGCCCACAAGCCTGCTGTAGACCATGTCTCCCATGTGAAATTTTGGGATTGGTCCAGAAACTGTTATATTCTGGCACTTTCTTTTAGCATTATTGATTAGCGATATGAAGTGTTGTTTCAACACCTCTGACTGCTGGTAGCAAATATCTTTGCTGCCCACATGCAGCATTAAGGTATTCAACCCCTTATTGTGCAGGCGAATGACCCGAAATTCATAATGGGAGACACAGGTGCGTGGGAGACAATTAACTTTGTCTTTCGCATTGCGATTAATGTGTGTTCTAAGGAGAACGTTCCTGGTTACCGCATCACCTAAAACAAGCATGTCATTATTATTTCTGAAGCTATTTATGCTCCTTTTATTGCACGTGTGACTCATAGCGGTAACCTTGGTCTTTGCAGGAGCCTTGGACTTTCTTATAGCAGTCTCACTGCACATGTCAACCTCAGCAGACGAACTGCTAAGAGCCAATAATCGATTACGCGTTTGTATCGGCTTGTCCGACACAACATGCTTGGTTTTCCAGGTCTGCTTCCTCACGGTGACCCACTCGCCCTGCGGCTGGTCCGGAGAAACTGGCTTATTGCTGGCTGTACTATGTCCTGCTGCTTCTGACATTGAGCTAGACGCCATCGAAGTGTTTGGCCACACAGAGTCCAGCCACGTCTCTGTTTCCTTGATGGAGATTAAGTTATGATTATACTTTGACTAAGTAATCATTGGAAGCACAGTTTCGACCGAATGCGTATCGCTATCACACCATCATAGAGTTGGTTCATTGTGACTCGGAGACCACCTGTATAAGCTTTCTCGATCACTGCAAATTTCCGTACACTTTGTCGTGGGTCATTGTCATTACAGCTGCATGATTCCAACAATTTTTTACTCAATTATCTGATCCATTCTCCTCATTTAAAGTGTTATGTGTGTAATATATACTATTATTTACCCATTTAATCAGCTGGGTAACTTATACGGTAGCAATTCAGGGTACGTACCTTGCTTACGGGTGGCACAACATAACATTATAAATGAAAACTATTTTGATCATAACCAAAAAGGTACAAAATGTGCATTTTCTTAGGATGCCGGACCTCCCATTACTTTGCCATCATCATAAGATGCAACTTGATTTAGGCACTTTAAATGTTATAAACAATACTGATGGCTTTTTGGCCACACATACAGTATAAGCATATAAAATGTTATTTTAAGCAGATTACGGTTTTCTTTAGTTATGTTAACTCCGCTTTGGTTTATTTACATTTGTGCCAATAAGAAAATCACAAATAATTTTAATCTGGCTGACACTCGACATTTTGAGATAAAATTCACTTAACATTATTTTTTCACACTTTTTTGTGAATCGGGAAATCAGTCATTAATAACTGGATTTTGTTCACCACCTTCAGACATGTCACTGACACCTACATTCAGATAACTTAGAAAGCTTTTTCATTTTCATCTTCATGTTTGTTACAAATGCACCTCTGGGAAAATATTTTCGAAATAATATGGCGGAATTTAATCAACAGCTCATGTAATGTTAATTAGCTAAGAGCTCATAATAAATAAAATATAATAAAATCTCTTCTTCTTCATCTTTCGGCTGCTCCCGTTAGGGGTTGCCACAGCGGATCAACTGTTTCCATTTCTTCCTGTCCTCTGCATCTTTCTCCATCACACCCACCATCTGCATGTCCTCCTTCATCACATCCATAAATCTCCTCTTAGGCCTTCCTCTCTTCCTCTTGCCTGGCAGCTCCATCCCTAGCATCCTTCTCCCGATATATCCAGAATCTCTCCTCTGCACATGTCCAAACCAAAGCAATCTCACCTCTCTGACTTTGTCTCCAAACCATAAAATATAATAAAGTGTACACGGCTAAAATAGACGACAGCTCACATGCAAATAATGTCTGGGAACTACGGGGGTTTGAGTAAAAAAACAACAGGCAATTTTAATTGCAAATGCTTATTATTTTAGTTATTATCTAATATTAAGAGTCAGCCATTGTTGTTGGACTGGATATACTGTATATAACATATTTTACCATGTTTAAAAAGGTATTTGAGCACATCAGCTGGTGTTACTGCACCTTACTATGTTAGCAGTTAGAATATTAAGCTTCTCTTCATTGATGAGATATGATGGTACAACACTTTCTTCTCAGCATTTTTGCTTAGAATACATTTTGTTAAAAATGAATTTTAGAAAAAACTGCTGAAATGCTGCACTCATCTGCAATTTTTAATAAATGTGAGCTCACCAGCAGTTTGGTAACAATGAGGGAAATGCGAAAAAACCTAATGCATTTGGGGCACAAAGTGCTTGCACACAAGATGTGCAAGGCTTCCCCTTCTTCATGGTGGCACTTTTTTATGGGATTCAAACTAAAAGGCATGAAAAGAAGCCTAAATTAGTGAATTTAGAAAACAGACAAATTTAGTCAAGTCTTTTATTTTTTCTAACCACTGTGTGTATTTTAAAATGTTTACAGAGATTCATGCATGGTCAAGATGGCCATCAAAGAGCTTTTTCCTTGCAGAGACTGAATAAACAGTGCAAACAGTTTTTTGTTATTACTGACCACAATACACTGTACTTTTATGTACACAACATTGTGAAATAACCTGCAGTGCTTTAGTAATACAGAACAACGTGGGTTTACTCCAGATTTTGTCTGCCTTATGAAGCAGTCTGGCGGCTCCTGTCCTCAAGAGCTGCCAGACTTTGCTGGTTCCAAGTATTCATTAAAAAAGTAAAATCTGTAAGAAACCACACCACCTGTTTTCTGAAAGAACTGAGCTGTGGAGAACACCTTAATCACAACACAATCCTCAATAAAATACCCTGTTTTCATTCTGCCACAAGGTGGTTTTTTAAAATTTTTTTATTTATTTTTTTTTTGCGAGCAATATCTTCCAGCCTGTGCAGTGGAACAAAATCCACTTTTACTGTTTGATGTTAGCATCAATTACAGTTTAAAATAAAAAAATTAAAAAAAACTGAAAAATATTAGCATTTCAGTGAAGTCATGAATGTAACCGTGAAGATCCTCTGAAGTGCTGCGCTGTTACTGTTCTGTCACTGGATCACTGTTATTCAGGTTGCTTGATTTCAGAATCCTTTCTTAAGTTGCCACCCAACTCCTAGTCCTACAACATCTCAATTTTATTGCAGATACTCACTGCATCTCATTTTCCTCCCGCTTTTAATCTAAATCTCTGTTCTCCCAAGTATACCAATGAAGCTTTTTCGCAAATGCTGGAACCCTGTGGGCTTTCTACAGATTGCCGAATCCCACATATTGGTTCCTTCGTGCTCAATTCATACGGAGACCACCTGCTTGCTCGGATTTTTTTATTGATGCCTTATTTTCTCTTTGACTGTTTGGGCTGCATAAACAACACAGTCGTTCACTCTTTTGCCACCACAGTGACTTATAATGCTTATCTAAAAAGGGTTTGCAACAGGTATCAAGAATCAAGGATTGTTTTTTTGTCGAGCACAGTTATACAGCAGGTATAGTAAACTAAGGAGAACAAAATAAAGATCCTTGGGTCCACAATGCACAGAAAAGGGAAAAAGAAAATTTAGAAAATGAATCATGAAAAAACAACAAATGCAAATAGATTAAACATAAAAATCTGTATACAAATGGTCCCCGAGTTACAATGATCTGACTTAAAATTTTTCAACTTTACTATAGTGTGATAGTGATACGCATTCAACAGAAACCTTCGAATTTTGAATTTTGATTTTTTTTCCCCCCAAGCAAGCAGTATCCAGTACAATACTCCCTCATGATTCTGGGCAGTGGCAGCGATCTGCATCTCCCAGTTTGCTATGTGGTTGCTAATGTATACAACCAATACTCTGCAGTGTTCTGTGATGCCAGCGTTTTTTTTGGATACCCCCCTGTATCTATGTTGTGTTTTGTGCATCCATCATGTCTACGAAACGCCCATCTGTGTCTCCTGCTGCTGATGAGAAGAAGAGGAAGGCAATTACCCTTGAAGAGAAACTCAAGATAACTGCCCAGAATGAAGGCAGAAAGCCTGTAATGCCCCTAATGATTTTTAAGGTGGGCAAGGCTAGGCTATGATGTTTGGTAGGTGTTATGGTGTGGGTTGGTGGAAGCAATTGCAAGACACCATGGTAATAAATTTAAGTTCTGTTAAACTCTTCACTGTTTCCAACAAAGAGTGTTGCCGTTAGCTGGGAGCTAGCGCTAAACATTAGCAATTGGCTGTATACAAAAATGGAACATGCAACAATTCAAAATAAAGAAAATAGAAGGTCTTAGCAAGACAGTGGTTTCAGAAGAGTTCACAAGGGAGACTGAGCACAGACAGGAAGTCCAGGTAGGAACTAAATTCCATTCGTGATTGGTTGGTTCCTACAATCTGAAGATGGAGGTGGAGTGACCGCCTACGCTCCATTGCTGTAGCGGCCACAGGTGTGATAATAGGTTAGGTGTATTGAATGTATTTTCGATGGATTTGTTGTAATGTAACCCCATTGTAAGACGGGAACCATCTGTATATAAAAGATAAATATAATGTATCTATAAATAACACAAAAAAGTTCTTATTCATACTCACACTTATACATGTGCATATATACATACTGTACATACATACATACATACTGATATGCACATATATGGTGGATATCAATGGTTATAGGCAGAGGTTTTTTGCCAGTGGTGGAGGTGGTGATTGGGCCTGAAATGGCAGAGTTCAGCAGTCTGAGAAAGCTGCTCCTGAGCCAGGTGGTTTTGGCCCTCAGGCTGCAATAGTATCTCCTAAAGGGAAGTGATGAAAGCAGTTGGTGGAGAGGGTAGCGTGGGTCTACAATGATGTAGTAGCTCTCCTGATGAGTTGCTTGTGGTAGGTGGTCTGGATGGTGGGCAGTGAGGTCCTGCTGATGGCTGATGGATGGAGCAGTCTTTTACTACCCACTGCAGCTCCCTAGTCAGAGACAGTGCAGTTTGCATGGCAGATGTGATGTATACCAGATGATACCTGTGATGTAGGAGGTCAGGATGATCTCTATGGAACATCTGTACAAGTTGATGAGGTTGGAGGTGGGGGATGGAAGTCCAGTTTTGGTCCCATCAAAAAGTGGAGATGTTGTTCTGTTTTCATAGGGTAGGATGTGTTGTTCTCCCAGGAGAGGTTCTTGTCACCCTGAGGAACTTTCCACAGCTGAACCACTAATACAAAGAGGTGTGAGCAGCTCTAGTACTTCTAAAATTATCAATCATCTCCTTGGTCTTGTGGACATTGAAAGAAAGATTGTTGTCCTTGCACCAGGGTACAAGCTGCTTCACTTCTTCTCTGTCTGCCAACTCATTGATGTTGGTGATGAGACCTACAACTGTAGAAGTCAGACTACTAACAGAACCTCATCTCATTAGGCATGGACATATCCAGGATTACTTCTGACAAACGCTCAACGACAACTAGCAACTTCAGCAGAATCTACATAACACTTTCCAGGTGGCAGCACTGTACATTTTCACTCCTGCAGACACCAGAGAGAATGAACCATAAAAACTTGTCCAAGAAAATGAACTTGCACTTAAATCGAAACCGTATTTGGTGCATTGCCCTCTCACTCCTCTGTCTGGAGAAAATAGAGGCAATCTATATCAGTACACATCAAATGAATCTGAACATCACTATATTTATTTTATGTACAGTATATTTTTATATGTTTTGAAAATGTAACCATTGATATTCTTTTTACATTACTGTGTGGTAATGTCTCTATCTAGGTATCTAACCTTAATCTCTGCCTGATGTACTTAATGCTTCATATAATATAGTGCATCAGAAATAAAAGATAATTTAAAGGTTGCGCAAAAATTAATTTTCAATCATTTTTCTGTTCATAAACTCTTAAAGGTTCCTTACATAACCATGGTATTTACACAGTTCCCTCTGCACCAGCCAGTTATAAAATTGTGTTTTGGTTACAAAAGACTTGGACTGTGCTTTCTTGACATTCCTTTCCAAATTTATTTCTGTTTCCAGAAATATGAAAAAAATGCCCCATTACCCATTTCAAACCACTCAAACCAAACTGGTATTTTGCAGTCATCATTACTGGGAACATCTTGATGTTTATAACAAAATGAAAGGCAGAGCTCTTGCATTCAGACAATGCAAAATTTTAGCAGTAGTGTGTCAACAGCTTTTAAAACAGAAAATAACAGAGTTTAAGGGAAATAGACAAATATAGCTGGCGAGCATCATCACCATTACAGCAGTATGACATTGGGTTAAGTCCCTGATCAACTGATCGCTGAAGCTACAGCACAAGCTGGGCTTTTGAAAATATTGGATGTATGACATGGCAAGAAACTGAACCAAATGGTAAATTAAAAATTGCATTTCAACAAAAACGCACCAAGAAATGTGAAACACGCTTGTAAAACATTCCCTTTATTATACGAAAGAAAATACATATGATTTGGACAGATTTTTAGAACTACTGTAAGTATTAAGTACAGTAGTTCCTTTTCTGTACCATATTGTCAGCATTAATAATATGACATGAAATAAAGCTTACTGTGCTACTACGCAATGAATATTTGATGGAGAGCATCATTCAGCATTACTGGTTCAATATCGCTTCTCCAAGGTTGTCCCCAAAACAGCTATTTGAACAAAGCACAACAAAGTCCTCTTAATCTTCACCTCTACTAAAAGTAATCTCCATGCTTTTGTTTTTATCAAACTGTTGTGCCCTTCTCCTAACAATGCTGATATTTCCAATGAAACACAGAAAGGAACTTTCCCGGTGCTAATGGTACCCTTGAAATCAAAACAGGACATACATTCAAAAGATGAATTAATTTACCGTTTTATTAAAAACGAACAACTTAAAACATAATAAAGCAAAACGAAACTGAATCAGAGGAACCCCTCCAGTCTCACTGCTGTGTAACATTTGAAATGTAAATATTTTCAGATGCATCTAGTCTAAATATTTGATATTTAATTACTCTATATACTATTTTAGTGAATTATGCATGCCTTCTTGTCTTAAAGATTTCATTTTAAAGCATTTTAACTACTGTATTTGAGGTTGACCTTCAGCAAATATTAGTCTAGGCCCTCTCTCAATATTGCTTGAATGGTACTAAACTAATTGAAGATCTTGTGTTAAAGTGATCGATTAATGTGTTGGAAAATATTAAAATCCAAATCATTTCAATATAAAATTGCTTCAATTGGGTAAGGGTTTATTTTCGGGAAGAACATGGCTCATGGGCTTTGTTGCCTCTGAACACAGTAGCCCATGGCAACAGCAGAGAATCGGCGGTTATGATGTTGTGGGACCTGCAGAACCGCATGGCCTCATCTGCTTGTGCTGCTCCAACTTTCCTCCTGCACTTAAGTGCCACTCCATGAAAACCTGCCCTAATGTCTGGTTTCATCTGCCATTATTACTTTAGTGTTTGCTGGTTACTCTGTAGCTTATTCAGTGCCCACCCCTTTACTGAGCTACTACAGATAATTTGGCATAGGTGCCTTTCTCAAGGAAACCTCAAAAAAGGGAATGGACCCAGATCTTTACAAATACAAATGAACTTCTTCAACCACTCCTGTTAGGCTCACTAGCTGTCCAGCATTAACCAGAAAACCATGCCAAGGGGTGATGTGGGATAGGGGCAGGGCCTCCTTGGGAAACTCAAGGGGGTAGAAGAGTTTTGGGTAACTTCTCATGTCATGGAGAAGTGGTGCCTTATGTTCCAGTGGTTCCCTCTGTCCACCATCCAATTGCGCAGTTGTTTGGCAGAAGACAGCCAATATTCTGTAACGCTCCTTGACCATTGATGAAAATGGATATTTAATATTTATTTTCATAAACCATTTCAACTGCATTATTCTGGAATTCTCCTACTGCTTTCCACTGTCAATATTAAATATCCATTTTCATCAATGGGTGACGGACAAACTCATTTAGTGTGAATAAATACAGGCTGATACATGAAGACATGTTGACTATTTGAGTCAAATAAGCATGAGATGTTTATTTGACTCAAATAGTCAACATTACTCAAAAAAATGATCACAAAATGAAATTACATCTACTGGACTTCATATCAGTGAAGAGTCCAGTAGATGTAATTTCATTTTGTGATCATTTTTTTAAATGCACTTTATCATATTATATTATGGAGTTTCTTCTTAGGTCGTGAGAATTTGTCAGTGTCTTTTAGAGGAACACATGCCCTTGTTTAACAGAGCTTTCCATATACAGTAATTTTTTTTCTGAAAGATTTACCAATTATACATCCTTAATTTTGTCTTTAACTACACCTGCCCACAGCGGTCTGGAGCCGATTGCAGAATCATGAGGCATCAGTCCATTGTAGAGTGGCTACACAACACACACTATGTGCAATTTAGAGTGAGCACTTAACCTGACACACATGTCTTTGGACTATGGGAGGCAACCAGAGCACCCAGGGGAAACCCTCACACATAGGGAGATGATGAAAATTTCAGACACACTGAATCAGATTCAAACTCACGCCCAGCCAACCACTGCAGGGCAGCAACACTACTTGCCCAGCCATCATGTTCATTCCTGAATGTGAGCTATCAAAATTAAAATTGGTGTTTTAATATGCCTGGTTGCCTATAAATGATAATGGTTTTTCTATTAAAAAATGAATTTGTAGCACCCATTTCAAATCTTTAATTAAATCACACAAAATAAATGCCGTCTGCCTCACAGCACCGAGGTTGTAGGTCTGAATGGGGTTTTGAATGCGGCTCAGCATGACGTTTTTGTGTAAATAAACAAATAAAGAGGAACAGAAGAGGAATGTGAAAAATACACTATTTTCCACGGATCTTACTTGGGTAAAATATGCTGCCTGGCTAAAAAAAAGTCACACACTAATATTTGGTTGGAGCACCTTTAGCTTTGATTACAGCATGCATTCGCCGTGGCATCATTTCGATAAGCTTATGCAATGTCACAACATTTATTTTCGCCCAGAGTTGTATTAATTTTTCGCCAACATCTCGTATTGATGGTCGGTGAGTTGGATCACTGCGTAAAGTCTTCTCCAGCACAAGATTCCAAAGATTCTCAATGGGGTTAAGGTCTGGACTCTGTGGTGGCCGATCCACGTGTGAAAATGATGTCTCTCTCATGCTCCCTGAAGCACTCTTTCACAGTTTGAGCCCCATGAATCCTGGAATTGTCTCAGCTGCAAAATAATGTAAGAATATCTTCAGCTTCACTGGAAAAATTAAGAAATTTATATAGTTGCTACTGAGCAAAATCACAGGATGTGAACCTGAAGCAATTAAAAATTTTATGAGCAGAAAAGAGAAATATTTTTGGATTTTGACCCTAAGATGGACTGAGTCCTATCCTTGGTGTAACTTGGCTAAACCTGGGCTAGAAGCTGTGCTTCTAGGATGCTGGAACCTACTGAGTAGAAGCAATGATTGAGAGTGAGGGCAGGAGAGAATTGAAAATATATAAACCCAGACAAAAATGCGTTTTTTTTATATACACAGATCAGCAAAGCATGTTGTTATGCACCATGGCTCACGCCATTATACTGTACATAATATACTGCTTATAATATTCTAAACAAGTTTACATTTCAGCTCACATATTTATTCAAAATGTGAGATAACATTTAACTATTGAATAGTCCTTGCTATGAAATTCAAAAAAATTGAACATTTTATTGTCAACTCCAATAAGATTTTTAGAATATATGTGCAAAACAGATTGTGAAATTGCCTTGGTTGCCTTCCCGTTAAATAAAACGTAATTATCTGAAAACCTTGTGGTCCATGTTTGCAGCTGCTCTGTAAAACGGGACATGGATGACCCAAGGGATGGATTTTCTTCTACTAGGAAAAAAAAAAAAAAAAAAACTCTGAATGATGAATATGAAGCCTGAACACCTTTTTGTGTGATGGTGGACTGGAAAGCGGCACTTGATGACACGCTGTATTCCCAAACAGTGTGATGCACTCATCAAAATGTAGTGAATTTTAATCAAAACGGGGAATAATTCAGCCAGCGTAAAACTGTCGAGTGCACTCACAGACCTGGCAAGCATTAATATGAAAGCAAAAGTGGTTGCTTAAATCCCAAGTATTAACATTCAAATGATGTTTGACCTGCTTCACTGTTATACCGCTATTGGTCACTGCTGTCTGATCAGCATAATTCCACTTTTGACCAAATATAGACTATAATATATAGAAGATTAAGCTTTTGGTGCAGAAGTGTAATTCACCTGGGTCAGAGTATACTGTTCACCAGATAAGCTCTCCACATACGGTACCATGTTAACTATTGATACTGCCATATCAATTTTTTTACATTACTAAAATGGAAAAAATCCAAATGAGTGGGAAGGTTGGCAGCAAACATCTCATTTGAAGTCACTTTTTCGATTTTGAACTGACAGCTAATATTCGGGTCTGTGTTTTTGCCGGACTGGGGGTGGCGTTCTTGACTTGACGCCCCCGGTTGTCTTCCTGTTACAGGAGGTACACAATGACTCAATAACACCACCCACTAATACTGAGCTAATAAGTTTCCTAAAGGTTTTAAATAAGCCACAGCAAATGAAAATATTTGAGCCAATACATGAGTTGATCCGACATAGCTTTTGTTAGCGTAATTAGTGTTTTTAGTTATGTTAAAAAAAATAACAGAATTGGATAACTATGGTGATCTATGTAACAAGTAGTTAAAAAAATTGTCAGCTTAAAAGTTTGTATTCAAAATTTTGAGTTTATTGATCTCACTTGAGGTTTAGAGTTTGCTTGAAATATTGTCATTTTTAATGCATTTTTCCTCATTTTATTATGAGTTATGAGTATAGATGTATACATACTGTTGCTGCTGTTGATAAAACTAGAGAAAACGGAATTATGAATATAATTATAGCATTATGGTTAGCAGAGGTGGAAGGTGATAAAATCTCTGTGATTCACTATTAATAATTATGAATCATTATTAATGATTATTATCATTATCCTGGTGCATGGAATAGGATTTCACAATAAATTCTGACCCTCTCAGCAATATTTCTGATTACTCTGAGCTGGAAGAACTTGGTCATAAAGCTGATATTTTCTGAAGTTTCTTACACACTGCTAATCTCTCAGAAAGAAAACCATTTATTTGTTAATTATACAGTTCTTCAAGTCAAACCAATTTGAACACATGGATACATATCTACTTAATATGCATCTTGCATGCCTTTCGTGGATACTTTTTGGATTTTATAAGCCACTGAATTTAGGAAAGTTTTTTTTTTTTTTAAATTCTGTTCAATGTTTGGGCCTGGAGGACCAGATAAAATGAAAAATGAAAACAAGCAAAATTTTGATGCACTGTGCTGAGCACAGATTGCATAATTTTTCTTTTTCCTCAAAACGAAAACCCTAACTTTATGGTTTTGTCTGACAAATATCTGCGCTCGAGCGTTTAACTGGAAAGCACGTTCATTTTAAATCTCCTTGTACTGCACAAATGTGTGAATTGCTGGACACGATTTGATAAAATGCTAGGAACTAAAAATCTAAGTGAGTGCATTTTTCTTGGTTAGAAGGTGCCACCATCTTCCTGAATTATGCAAAAACTAGTGTTCCTCAGTCACACAATTGCTTTGAAAGCTTTATTTACACGTATTTGCTTTGAGCAATGCCACATTGGCCTACGTTTCTCCCCATGGAGTGCAATACATGGTTGTAACAGCAATGCTTTACCCTTAAGCCCATTTTATGATGCCTTCATAAGTCATATGATGCCGACTCAGGACAGCTCTCATTAACTTGCGTGACAACTTTGATAAAGTGGCCCAAAACATGACATAAAACTTCACCAGACAAGCCGACACAAGACTTATATCCGATGAAAATAATGTTTTACACACCAGGGCCTTATGCTACCTGCCACGACATAACAAAGCCTTTTGATTTAAATTCATAATTTCACTGAGATATAATGTAGCTAGTTTTGAGCACCTGAAATACACTGCCTGGCCGAAAAAAAAGTCGCACACTCTAATATTTCATTGGACCGCCTTTAGCTTTGGTTACGGCACACATTCGCCGTGGCATCGTTTCGTCTCACATTTTTTTCCGTCCAGAGTTGCGTTCATTTTTTGCCAAGATCTTGTATTGATGGGAGAGTTGGACTGCTGTGTAGTCTTCTCCAGCAGAAGATCCCAAAGATTCTCAATGGGGTTAAGGTCTGGACTCTGGTTGCCGATCCATGTGTGAAAATGATGTCTCTCTCATGCTCCCTGAAGCACCCTTTCACAGTTTGAGCCCCATGAATCCTGGCATTGTCATCTCGGAAGAGAAAATCCATTGATGGAAAAACCTGGTCATTCAGTATATTCAGGTGGTCAGCTCACCTCATTTTTGGGCACAGAACGTTGCTCAACCTAGACCTGACCAACCGAAGCAACTCAGATCATAAAACTAAGTTCATTCCAGGTGCTGACTATTTTTTTGGTTGGGCAATGTACAATCCCATGGTGTATGAAATTTTAATAGATTAAATCAATAAAAAATAAAACACTGACCTTAAAAAGACTCAATTTAATGGAAAGGAACCAAGTGCTGTGTAAGGGTGAGCTCATTTCATAAAATTCCTGTACTTGTTTAAAGGTGCAGGCGTCATCACCGCGTTGTTCTGGTTAACATTTTTAATGCCAACACATCTTTTCATTTTATTTTTTAAGTGCTAAATGTGAATTTATTTTTCGATGTGTTAAGCGTTGTACAGACATTTTGCATGCTTGCGTTTTATATTTGCTGTTGCAATAAATAAATAAATAAATAAATAAATAAATAAATAAATAAATAAATAAATTTAATGCATGGACATTTTCTGTGTTCCCGTTCAATAAAATACTTTAGAAAACGTGCAGACAAGCGGTAAAATACGCCTTTATATGCATAGTAAAATATTACTAAAGCTATGCATTTTATTATTTATTAACAGACAGGGAGGGGTCACGCGTGTGACCTGGCCAGAAAGGTCATAGGTGAAAAGTCGGTAAAGGTGACGTCAGAAGGTCGTTTTTCTTACTCGGTTTGGTTCCACGTCGTGGCGCCTCCCAGGCATGGACCTGGCGACCGAGAGCTCATCCGCGGGGGTGCAGGCGAGGGATGAGCTCGCCGAGAAGTGCCAGAAGCTCTTCCTGGAGTTCCTGCAGGAGTAAGTGCGGCGCTCGCCCGGCCGCGCTGGTGTCCCCCAGCCTCGCTGGTGCTCGTCATCCCTCTCCTCCATCTCCACGATCTCGCAGCTTCCAGAACCAAGACGGGGAGGTGCTTTACCTGTCGGGTGCCGAGGAGTTGATCCGGCCCGAAAGAAACACCCTGACCGTGAATTTCAGCGACATCGAGCGCTTCAACCAGCAGCTGGCCACCACCATCCAGGAGGAGTTCTACCGGTAAATCCGTCAGAATCCTTAGACCCTGCGGCAGCAAGGCTGCGAGGTGACCATCAAGGGAATGACTTTCTGGGGTCAAACTGTTGGAGCTCCCTTCTTCCACCCCAAAGGCTTCGGTTTCTAACCTGAGTTGCTCAAGTAAAAATCACCCAGCTGTAAAAATGTTTAAAACCACTGCAAGTCACTTTGGGGAATACCATCAGCGGAATAAATTCATAAATATAAAACACAACACAAGTACTGTAGCACAGAAATAAACCAACACCAAATATATTTTTCATTTAAATCTCTTTAAATGTAAACCGATCAGTTATTATTGTATTGGTTGACTTTACTGGTTGGAAGGGTGCAAGCTTGCAACAAACCAACAGCTTTTGAAACTCCTTGTTGGGGTAGCAAGCAGGTGAGGAAGTAGTGTAACCTGAAGGTTGTTGGTTTGAGCCCCCTCCTGCTGTAGTAGTAGTTTACCCTTCACATGGTGCAAATTACCATGCTGCATAAGAGGGTAAATCACGGCACAGGTGACTTTCTAATGCTAAGTCACTTTGAATAAATTTGTCAGTTGAAGTATAATGTAGGTTGTGCATAAAATGTATACTTCTGTTTATGATGTCTATCTGCACATTGCTTTTATGTTTGTTTATGCTTTTTTTTCTGTTTGTTTTTATAAGCGTGTACCCAAACCTGTGTAGAGCTGTGCGCCACTTTGCCCGTGACCATAGCAATGTACCACCTTCCAAGGAGTTCTACGTGGCCTTCTCACATTTTCCATCAAGACAAAAGTAATGAATTTGCCTAAAACCTACCTAAAAGCCTTCATAAATTTGTTTGTTGCAATTGATATGTGTTTTTGAGTTAACAAGAAAAGGAGAAAATAAGTTGCGTTCAGCATTTTTCCAAAATTGATAAACTGTATATACGAGGGATGATCGAAAAATACAGGGGTTGATGTACAAAGAAATTTTTTCAATTTGTTGTAGTGAATATTTAGATACTGAGATTGAATAGCCAGGGATACCTGCGTGCGTGCGTGCCTGTCTGTCTGTCTGTCTGTCTCTCAAGTAAGAAACTAATTCAGTAAGAGGGAGGAGTCACACTTCAGCATAACATCCAGTTCACTAAAAGTAAATACTGTTGTTTTTTTGTTGGGGGGGAGGGCAGGCATGGTTTGGATAATTGACGTTCAATCTTCTCATTTGTTTTTTTGAGTATAAATTTTTATTCTCGCTGTGTCGGATGCTGATTTCAGGTTTGTAACATTGAAATGTGTGGATATCGAGGGAGGGTATCAATTTTCTTAGGGCGTAATGTCAGAAGAGTTGCACACCAAGGAATTATTGTGTGTGTGTGTGTATATATACAGTATTTGTGTGTCTATAAATGTAATGTTTTTAAAAATTTCTATACAGTAGGTGCTAAAAATGAAGATTCAGTAGAAATGGCTGAATGGTTACTTGCTGAGTGGATTTTTTAAATTTCATTTTATTGGTTCATTTGCGTCCGTTTGCAAGTGTACAGTATGTGCTAAATAAAGTGTAAAAGCTGACTGCAGGGGCATTTTAGAAATTCATTGTGTGTGTGTGTGTGTGTGTGAGGATCCGAGAGCTGTCCACTGCTCGCGTCGGGACCCTGCTGCGGATCAGTGGTCAGGTGGTGCGGACCCATCCCGTGCATCCGGAGTTGGTGAGCGGCACCTTCCTGTGTATGGACTGCCAGTCGGTCATCAAAGATGTTGAGCAGCAGTTCAAGTACACGCAGCCAGCTGTCTGCAGGAACCCTGTGTGTGCCAACCGCCGTCGATTTATGCTCGACACCAACAGATCCCGCTTTGTTGACTTCCAGAAGGTGGGCTATCGCGCCAAAACCTGTAAACTGCCTGGGACCCTCTGCAGGGTCTCTGGTTTCAAGCTGCCCACTATGTGGAGGAGGCCAAGTGAGCACAAGCTGGCTGTGTTTTGTTGGGTGGTAAAATATTTAGAATGCTCTTCCTTTTGGCCTCACAGAGCTACCTAGTTGAACCCAGGTTCAAATACCACTTTCTGCTATAGTACTCATTATTAAGACACTTATTCTGAATTTCTTCAGTAACAATTGGCCATCTGTATAAATTGGTATTTATAAGCTGCTTACGTATCATTGTACGTAGCTCAACATTTTAAGGCTCAAGCCTCACTTTGCTGTCCTTCTACACTTCTGCAGATGTACAAGAGATGTGCAACAGACATCACGACAACATAGAACACAAGAGTTTGGCTATAAATAAATACATGACTAATGGCATAGATTAATAAGTAAATAGGTGTTTACAGGAACATAAGTACTGATGTGAATTGATTCAATTTAATGGGTGTTGGGGATCAGGTGATAAGTGGAGAAATCCAGGTGTGGTGCAGTGCAGCAAACAGTTCAATAGCTTTGGAGAACAGAATCAGCTAAATCAGTAAATGTATATGTAATAGTCTAACCATTTTGAAGATTTAATTTCTTTGGAATGAAAGTGGTAAATGCCTCTGAATTAAAGCCAATTTAGTTTCCTTATATTTTTTCCCCCCTTTCCCTGCTTGGGAACTTGTTAAATAGCAATGATGCAGTACTGAGAGTTGGTACCTTCTTTAGAACTTCACCAAGTAGCTTCATACTAAAGTCTGTGTGTGCTAAATGTTATGGTTATGAACATTTTAGTTTAAAGAAGGTGCCAGATTGTTTTTTTTTTTTGTTTTTTTTTCCCCTTCTTCTTCAATAGTCAAAGTGCGTCCCTTTCTCAGGTGAGGATCCAGGAAACACAGGCAGAGCTCCCACGAGGGTCCATTCCTCGGAGCATGGAGGTGATCCTGAGGGCCGAGGCTGTTGAGGCAGCGCAGGCTGGAGACCGTTGCGACTTCACGGGCACACTGATCGTGGTGCCGGACGTGTCCGCCCTCGCGGTAGCAGGTAATGGTGGTGAAATGCAATATTTCCATCAATGATGCACTCATACTTGTTCCACTGAATTCATTTCCTGCTATTTAACTTAGTTATTCAGCAGATGCATTTGTCCAAAGTGAATTACAACTCAGAGTAAACAAAAGCCAACAGATGGAGAAATTTAGACACTACCAAATAGCCTAATACCACCATTTTTAATAGCAAACATGACACTAATAGCTGCAGGCAGAACTGATACATTGAGATGCCCTGACTCACTCAAGTTCCCATTTGACTGACACACTTTCTGAGCAGCAAACCAAATTAGTTCAGCAGGTAGGATACCCACTGACAGGTGTAAACTGGCACCGTTCTGTAGTCGATGTCTGCCTTTAGTTCACTCATTCTAAGAGACGTTACTGCTGAGCTTCAGCCACTTTTTGGCTTTTGCTCTCGTTCCACTTTTAGTAAAATTTTGTTTTGTTTGCTGCAGGAGAGCCGTCTGTGATGCTTAATTTAAATTCAGTTTGGAGCAGCAGTTTAATTACAGCAGCCTGTATTCAGCCGCTCTAAATAATTACACCTGAACAGTACCAAACCTCTTCCTCAATTTACTGTTGTCATGTAGACATCTTGCTTTTATCCTTTATGTATTTGTGAGAAACAGTTTTCTTTTTTTGAGAATCCTGCCATTTATGTGGTCAGCACTCAGCGCTGCTGGGAGGATGTTTATCATTTTACAGATTATCATGTTTGCTTTGTTTCTTCTTAAGCAAGATCCTGGGTTGAAGTAAGGCATAGTTATTTATACAAGTGGTTTGGTGTGCAAAATTTTCCACTATGTAGCTTGAGAGATGGCTCTATTGCAAATTCTATCCAGTTTATTCATCGTACACCGCATTTTAATTGTATTTTATTGACAACGGATTTACCTGTTTGTTCTGCAGCTATGACCATTAGCAGTGCTGGAAACTTTGGTCCATGAAGTTTGAAGTTGTGCGGTGCGGCTCTGAGAAAGTAGAGTAACGTGCCCCACCCTCCTTTTTCAGGAACTCGGACAGAGACTAGTAGCAGAGTCACTGGCAAGGAGGGGTTTGAAGCTGATGGGATCCAAGGCTTGAAGGCACTGGGTGTGAGAGAACTGTCTTACAGGTTGGCCTTCCTTGCATGCCATGTGGCTCCCACCAACCCTCGGGTGAGCAGCCCCCCAATCACAGGGGAAACCGTGGGGTTTTATTTTTTTATCCATTCTGGGTAGAGGACTTGTGCTCAGGACAGATTTTTAAGCAGATATTTGAAGACGTAATCAATAAATTCAGAGTAGCTGATGAAGTTAACAGTTCAAGTTGCCTTGGAGAAGGATACAGCCACATGATAATATTGCTTGCCCATGATTTTGAATGTGTTGCACAGGTGCTATGGTTATACCGCAGTCAGTTGATTAAAAATGGGTAAGGAGCTAAGTTATTACTTGGCAGCTGATGGATGCTGTGGGGTGACATCAAACTGTAATAAGGTGTAAGATTTCAGGGAGATGAGACAATTGTACAACAGTTTGAGGGTGTGAGCTGTATTTGCTGTGGGATGAATTAATGGCTTGGCCTCAGTTTGGTGGGAAGGAACTTCGCCAGGAAGACCAGACTGCCGAGAGCGTGAAGAACCAGATGACTGCCCAAGAATGGGAGAAGGTGTTTGAGATGAGCCAGGATAAGAACCTCTACCACAACCTTTGCACCAGTCTCTTTCCAACAATCCATGGCGAGTCACCTTCACTAGCATACATGTTTAGAGCTGCTTATGTGCCTTTGCAACTATTTTCTCTTTTCTAATTCAAGGGAATGATGAGATAAAGAGAGGAATTTTGCTAATGCTGTTTGGCGGAGTCGCAAAGACCACCATGGAGGGCACGTCACTACGAGGGGATATCAACGTATGCATTGTCGGAGACCCCAGCACATCTAAGAGCCAGTTTCTTAAGTATGATAATGCTCTGCAAAGGAAACACCATCAGAAAGTTGTTTTAATGTGATCATCATTTACCATTAAAGTTGTGTAAGGATTCTGAGCGAATGTTTTGCCTTTCAGTTATGGGCTTTCACCTAACTCTACCTAATAGTTTAAGCAGAAAATCTGAATCATTGACTCATTGCTGGCTGCTCAGGAAAAGGATGTATTTTTAAGCACTCCAAACCAGGGCTACAAGAATAATGTAAAAAAAATACTTTACAATTTTATATAAAGAAAATAATTAAGTTCAGTTTTATTTTTCAAAGATGTCACAATCTGTAAGGGCAGGATTATGTAACAATTGTGAATGGAACTGTTGGATGACGGCACGATTCAAAAAGTACAAATGTCTGGCTGATTTGTTTTTATAATGACAAAATGATAAGGTGTGTATGAAAAGATATTTATTTCTGTCTGATGTTAGTCACAGTTGATAATTTTAAATTTAGTTAGTCAAATACAAGCTTAATTGAAACAAATCTTACGTATACTAATTCCTTCTCTGAAAATTCACAGATACTCAAATAAAGCCATTATTTGTCACGTCATTTTCTTTTATGCTATTGGAAACTTGAATCTTGGACTAGTTTTTTTTTTTTTTTTTTTTTTTTTTTTTTTAAAGGTTAACATTTGTTAACATCATCTGGCATGAAAACAGCACCCTGGGTCAGGCTTAGGAACTGCTGGTTCAGTCACAGTTCATACAGTTCATACTTTGTAAGGAGGTTGAATCTTGCAACCAGCCCTGATGGTTCAATTTTACCCTTGTCGTCAACTACAAGTTCTGAGCAGCAGATGGCATAGTGGCTAGTCATTGCTCGGCAGGCAGGTGGGCCTGGGTTCAGATACCTTCATTCTGATATGCTGTAGTAAAGTGATTCTGCTGGTTGCAGTAGCTATGTGACTGCAGGTTTGAAAAATTAAGTTCTTCCACTTGTTCTACCTGTATTCCAGGTGATTCATTTTTTTGGGGGAAAAAAAGTTGTATTTTAAAAAAGAATGCTATTATTCCCCTGTATTAAAGTGACCCTGCATTATCCCTCTAGACATGTGGAAGACTTTGCACCCCGGGCTGTCTACACCAGCGGGAAGGCCAGCAGTGCTGCTGGATTGACGGCAGCTGTGGTCAAGGATGAAGAGTCGCATGAGTTTGTCATCGAAGCCGGTGCCCTCATGCTGGCTGACAATGTAACCATCCCTCCTCATCCTTGCCCTGCTGCTGGTGCTGCCCCACCGTTGGCTCCTGAGTGAAAACAGAGCCACTCAGACCTGGCATGCTGTCTCTTATCTCTGTTCCTCTCAGGGTGTGTGCTGCATTGATGAGTTTGATAAGATGGACCTTAAAGATCAGGTGGCCATTCACGAAGCCATGGAGCAGCAGACCATCTCCATCGCCAAGGCTGGAGTAAAGGTGATCCAGCTGGATGTACAGACATTTTTCATCCCTTACTTTTCGCTTTATCATCTTCAGACTGACGCAACTAGGCCACAAACTGTGTAAACATCTATTACGATGACTGATACTTCCTCGATTTTCTTGCTGCAGCCAGCCGAAATTTGGTTGAATGTTTTTACAACACTAGCATGACCTTGATGTTGTATCTCATTGGTGTAATTGGAACTCTGTTTGGCTTACTGGTCATCTGCAAGGAGAAATAGTGCTCAGTGAACAAGTTGGTGGAATTCTGTTCTTTTTCATCTTCTCAGTCTGCTGCTTTGAAATGTGTTGCAGTAACCGTTGTTGTTTCCCGGGTATCAGATGATTTTATGGTGTGTGATGTTTGTGTTGCAGGCGTCTCTGAATGCCCGCACGTCCATCCTGGCAGCTGCCAACCCCATTGATGGAAGATACAACCGCTCTAAGTCCTTGAAGCAGAACGTGAACATGTCTGCTCCCATTATGTCCAGATTTGATCTGTTTTTCATTCTGGTGGATGAGTGTAATGAGGTAAAGGAAATTTCAATCCAGCCTTAACCTGTATGATGCCATGCTGGAATTGTTTCACATTTTCAGCCAAGCTTCCATTCATTTTGGACTTTTTACTTTAAGTAACAGTCACAGCCAGTGAAAGCAGTGTCCTCTGAGATTTGGGGAGTGACCTTGGAATTGACGCTAGTATGTGTATGCACGAAAACTTTGATTTCCTTGAGCTACTTTGATCCTGAAGATCCAGTTGTTTTCCAGCCAATTCGGCCTTTAAAAAATAATTTTTAAAAAATCTCATCTTACCACAGTCAGAATGCACTTGTCTGCTTGTATAAATTCAAGCAAGTAGTTTTAAAGAATTCCTTCTTCACAACCGGTATTATTGCATTGAAATAAGAGCTCAGGAATTTAGTTGACATTTAAGCATATCTAAATGTGCTTCTTAAGCTACCACAATTGGCAGTGACTGGGCCACCTTTAATCCACTGGACTTCTGAATAATTGTGTAATTTGGACAGAGTAATGAAACTGTAGCTCCAAATCAACAGGTAACTTCATGTTTGAGTGCCACTGCTAGGTCACAGATTACGCCATCGCCCGACGCATTGTTGATCTCCACACGAGAAACGTCAAATCGGTGGAGAGGGTTTACAACACAGAAGAAATCCAGAGGTACATACTGTTTGCGCGCCAGTTTCAGCCAAAGGTGAGCGGTTGCCTCCTTTTCACCTGAATTGCTCAGATGTTGTCCTGCTGCTTTCTGGTCAATACATTGGTCAATGTTCTGGTCCAAATTCTTTACTGCTGCTGAATGTCAACCCTTCCCCTAGTATCTAGACCTAACTTATCCATACAAAAGGAGTTATTGCCGTGAACAAAGGATATTTAAAAATCACAAAAAGCATACTACTGCTCTTAATGGCATTATTATTATTATTATTATTATTATTATTTATTAATTTAAGAAGTGCTACCAAATAAACCAGTTGCTTTAATTACCCAGACTATACAATACCCTCAATACATTTTGTAATGTTGAATTGTTTTGTTAGAGCACACAATTGGAATTTTGGGTATTGAAATACACAATTTATACTATACTTGTACTGTTCTTAAATGATAAATGTTCATTATAAGGCCAGCATTGTATTTTTATATATATATTGTTTTTTAAACCATAATTCCATATTTAATGTGGTCATAGACTGTTCTTAGTTGAAAAGCAGGAGTCTGGACCCCCTATAGTACAGTTTTTGAATGGCTGCTGACTGGTGTTCTGGCTCCCCCTGTCTGTGCGGAATGCTGCTGTGGTACCAGTTCACCAAGGAGGCAGAGGAGTTTGTGGTGGACCAGTACAAGCGCCTGCGGCAGAGGGACGCCAGCGGGGGCACCAAGTCTGCGTGGCGCATAACCGTGCGGCAGCTAGAGAGCATGCTGCGACTGTCCGAGGCCATGGCTCGCGTGTACTGCTCCGAGGAGGTGAGACATCCTACCATGTTCCTGGTAATGAGTCGAGATCCTAGTGTCTAACTTGTCTATATGCGCTGCAGTGTGCACCAGTGGCACTAAGACTGTCCAGTGTGTGCGTGTGTGCGAGACTGCCCTGTGGTGACCTAGGATCCCATTCAGGGTGTTCCCTGTCTCGTCCTCCGTTTCCAGGATAAACGCTGGACTGTCATAACTCAGCATTAAGAACAGCGGGTATTTTAGCGAGTGAGGGTTTTCCCAATATTCTGAATACTGTTTAAACGCAGATTTTTACCTTATTAAATATATTCTTCTACTGTTACAAGGTACAACCAAAACATGTGAAGGAGGCCTTCAGGCTATTGAACAAATCCATTATTCGTGTCGATTCCCCGGACATCAACTTTGAACCGGAGCAGGATGATGAAGACGTGAACGGTATGTTAGTTCCACAGTCTGAAGCAACTGTATTAACCATTTATTCATATTGCACTGTCCCGAATGCAAATTCACACAGTTATGTTGCATAACAAACGTGCATACTATATAAAAAGACAGTATAATTTTTAAATGAACGTGAACTAGGCAGGCACATTAGCTGCTCACCTCATAGTTCCTGGGCTGTGTCTTTGGACATAGGTTCAAATCCGGTCTGTCTGTTCATGTGGATTCTCTCTGGGGAATCCTCCTATAATGAAAAGCCATGCATTTAAGGTGGATTAGTGGTTCTACATTGTTTTGTGTGTGTGTGTGTGTGTGTGTGTGTGTGTGTGTGTGTGTGTGTGTGTGTGTGTGAGAGAGAGAGTGAGACATCCCTTGTGTAACAATTATTTCTCATTAAAAACCTGTACAGAACCTTCTGAAAATGTTTAACCTTTCTTCATATGACTTATTATTCAGTACAAAAGTATTTTTGCCCATTATGAGGTAATTTTGCTTCCACAATGGGTATTTTGTTCTGTCCAATAGGATTGCTTGTTTATGATATTTTGTCCCTCTGAGATTTAAATTCTGTTATTTTTCTCCTTAAATTGTGTACTACTATTTAATTTACTCTAGAAGCAAAAACCACCAGTAATAATAAATTAAAAAAAAAAAAAAAAAAAAAAAAACTTGTCATCAAATGAAGATCATTCAGTATTTGTTAGTAACACACTTCTAACATTGTGGGGTCCACATGCTTTGCAGAGTGAAAACTAGTGTTAAGAATTTTATTTGATTGTAGAAATGAGTAAAATATCCCACTTATAATAATGACAAAGACAGGCTGTTTGGCACTGTGATGAGGCTCAGGGATGTCCATCTGTCCAGGTCAGTGTGACTTGACAGGTGAGGAGTTGAACCAGGCTCATGGCATGAAGGGAAAACATGGGGGAGCATCGGGCATACCACCACCAACAGGGGTGACCAAGATGGATGTCCCAGCCAGGCCCCCCTTAAGGATGTCCTTTGCTGAGTACAAAAGGGTCTCCAACCTTCTAGTGCTGCACTTGCAGAAGATGGAGGAATGTGGGTGTCTGCAAAGTTGCTTTGAATATACGAATCTAGGGTCTCACGTTCCAGCTTTGTGTCTAAAATGACAGAAAATACACCAGTAATGAAATGCTATTATTAAAATAATGCAATTCTATGTTGTGGGGTTGAGTTTAAACCAAATGTTAAGCTTTTTATGGGTCATTTAATGTGTAATTTGTGTTTCTTCTAAATCATGTATAGCACAATATTTTGTATGCCTGATTTTGCTGTGTGTTTGTGAGAGAGAAGCTCATGTTCCTGCAGTTGAACTTTTGAATGAAAATGATAGGAAAAGGCAGTTTGTTGTGTCACTGCAGTAAGCGAAGAGTCATCAATGAAGAAAAACGAACTGATCGATTGGTACCTGAACGAGATAGAAAGTGAAATCGAGTCTGAAGATGATCTTGTCATCAAGAAAACTCTAATAGAGAAGGTGCTTCACCGTTTGATCCACTTTGTAAGTATCTCTTGGATGGAATTGAGCCCTGCCTATCTATCTATTTATTTATTTATTTATTTATTTATTTATTTACTCAAACTGAAATCTTGAGTTATGTCCCGAGGCTTGACTTGGGGTCCATATGGGTGTCCTTTGAGATACGAGTCTTTGATGGAGTGAAAATACTAAATTTTTTAACAGCCATGAGTTGTTTCCAAATAGGAGGCAATTTTTTTTTTTTTATTTAAAAAAAAAAAAAAAAAAAAAAACGAGCTGAGTGGGAGGGAATTTTCAAAGTTTGTGCCGTAAAAGCAATTACGCCTCTGATGTGCGAAATCTCGCCTTCCAAGTTAATTTTCTGACGCGCTACACTCTGAAGTGTATCTTCACGGTAAAATGTTCGAGTGCAGTGCATACATTGTCCACCCCCCTCTTTTGCCAACTCGTGCAGTGTTCTGATGTAAACACGTCAACTTTGAACTTCTCTCCCGTTCAGGACCACGTTATCATCGAACTGACCAAGTCTGGCCTGAGCAAAGTGCATCAGGATGGGGAGGATCCTGTTGCTGAAGACGACCCCTTCTTAGTCGTGAATCCCAATTATGTGCTTGAAGTCTGAAGCAAGCTATATTTATTATTATTGTATGTTTATGCTGAGTGTAAATTCATCTCAGTGTAATAGTGTGATGTACAGTGGGGACTCTTGGCCATTCTTGGTGTTGGCTTATTTGACATTTAAACCAGTGTAATCATTAAAAACACATTAATATAATAAATTATTTTTGCATAGTAATGGGTGCGTTTATTGCTGCTTTTGGAGTTAATTTTAAGGCTTTGTATTTTATTTGGCTATCAGGTGAAAATAGTGATGAAATATTAATGGAAGAATTGACAAATGTAGATCAATTAAACGTTTTATGCAGATCTAGGTGTAACTGGAGGAAGTGAATAATCTTTAAAAGTGCAAATTCCAGAATCAACGTGCAGAAGGTAGCTGTTAAATGTGTGAAAACGGCTAAACGGCAAATGTTTCTTCTGGTAACATTAAGAGGTTATTGGTTTACTTTGCAAACTTGCAGCTTTTCATAAACAAATTCGATCAATAATTCTTAATTATTAGGAATTAGAATTTAAATACGGATGGCACGGTGGCTCAGTTTGAACTATTTGGGTGTGGATTCAAGTCTGGCTCAGTCTTTGCAGAGTTTGCATGTTCACTTATGTCTGCGTGGGGCCTTTTCTTGGTGCTCTGGTTTCCTCCCACAGTCCAAAGATGTTTCAGGTCAATCGGTCACTGTAAGTTGGCTGGTGGGTGTGGGTGGTTCTGTGATGGACTGGTGTCCCATCCATGGTGTAGTTTCATAGCTCAGTATTGGTTTTTGGGATGGGGTCAAAACCACTGTCACCTTGAACAAGATAAAATGATTAATGAATGAATGGAATAGATGTTTAACTCAATCTAAAATGCGAAACGAAGCATCTCTAAGACAACATTGTGGTTCAGTTAATAGACAAAAGGTATTCAGTGTTAGTTTTCTTAAACTAAGAATCGCGTTTATCTAAAAGGTATTGCAGTTAAGAGAATTTCTTATGACTTTAAATTGCCGCTAGGGGGCACTTTGAGCAAATAAGAAATACCGTAATGTTTCATGTAGTCGTCAGGAAGTCTATAAAAGTATTACTCGGCTGTTAGTGATTTATATATTTAATTGTTAGTTACGTCGGTGTAACAAATTTCTTGCTTTTATCAAGATTTCCTCAAATGTAGACATTTTTACTCGCCGGAGTCAATTTTAGTTCTTACAGTAGATTAACAGCAGGAAAATTTGAGGGCAAGTGTCATATTTTTAATAATATTTTTTAACTTATTAATGAATGTGCCATATGCAAAAGAACCTATTTTTTTCCAATTCCCAATAAACTTTGAACACTGAATTAATGGTTAAAACAGAAAATATGCTTAAGTCACAAAGGATGTCGAACCTCCGCCTTCAGTCTGGTTTTAATCCGACCGCATTCAGCGCTTTTGCTCCCTTCTCACGTAATCAATACTTTTTTAAAGTATTTTTCTTCATGTATTTTTCTACAAATTTTGCAATTTTCTGCGCTGCTAAAACTTTCTTGTGGCCGTGTTTGGACCTGACTGTAGCCATCAGTTATGTTAAGATTATGGAGACGATCACTTTTTTACCGCTGCGCCACTGTGCTCTACTCTGAACTCAGAAGTCAAAAACAGAAAGATTTATTTTTAAATACCTGGATTATGTTTTTAATTAAATGTAACAAATGTTCATGTGATTTTAAGCAAATGTTGCCTCTTAATCCATATATTTATATACCAGTGTTTTCAAGGTTGTTTAACAAGAATTAAACCCTTGCGTGAATTTACTTCTCAGCTAAGCCTGCCTACAGCAAAATGTGTAAAAATTAAAGTTAACTGGTTTAGGTTCATATGATGCTTGGTTACTAAGTAACAAACTAAAATGTTTTATCATTTGTTTTGTCAACAATTTTACAACAGACAGTCCATGCGTTACTGACTGCAGCGTATACAGTACAAAAAGTACCTGATCAATAGCTGTGCTGTGAACCATGGGTTAAAAAGTTGACAAAAACATTTAAAAGGTAGAAAAACTACTTCTGAAAAGGAAGTTTTTACAAAAAAAAAAAAAACTCACTGATCAGCATCATTTCACGGATTTTTCCCGCCAGTCCAGCCTCAATAAATGGAGTTTCGAGTAACTCGGTGATGCAAAACACCAGCAAATCAAAAATGTCAACTTTTTAGAAAGTTTTGAATCTTTTTAAACATTTTCAATGTCATTAAAATATTTACACACGCTATTAATGTATTTTTTTAAACATTAAGTCACCACCTTTGCTCTGGGAGGCAGAAAATTTCATACTCGGTGTAAATAATGTCTAAGGACTCAGTAGCTGCAAAATGGCAATGATATTCAACATTTTAAGATGAAGATTCTATAAAGATAATATTTGTAAGCACAGTGCATAAAAATTCTTACAAATATTTATCAATGTCTACGAAAGCAGGGTGCACTGTGCTTTAGTCTGGAAATATAGCAAATCTTACATTTTACTTTCTGATATTGCTAATACATTGACGAAAGTCGAGTAAAATGTGACTTTTTATAAAAAATACTTGAAGATATTTACACGATGTATGCATTCTAAGGGAGGTTTACTGTAAACAGGCAATAAATGAGAATGTTTCATTCCCGCCATTAAAAAGCAATATATTTCTAGAGAAAATACACATTATGTGAAGAATAAGTGGAACAATCTTATCTGCGTGAGATTTGGAAGCCGTTGAAAATATGAAAGCGACACAGTTTCCGTTAAGCTGTTATGCATTTGTTTCACATGTATTTGCACTTTCAAAGATCACATATCTCGAAAAGTAATAGTTAAATAAGTTCTTGCACCTCCGCAATATGTAAAAAGTTCTTTGACCTCTGCATTTTGCAAAGATGATAGAATGGCAGGAAAACGACACAAGAGCGTTCGGCAACATAAAATAAGCCAAGTGAGTCAAATTTAAATCCAGCAAATGTATTAAAAGAGTGTGAATAATATGTTTCCACAGTAAAAATGTTTGTTCAAGTAGCAGTGAAGGGCACCTTATACAGGCAGTGATGTTAGAATACCATTTACGCATGTTTATGGCTGAAAGAAGCTAAAGGGAAAACGAAACATACTAGAAAAACTCCAGTCAGACATCTTGCATTCAGATATGAACGCAAAAAAAAAAAAAACAAAAAAAAACTTGGGTTTAAAACGTCCCTTCTTATTCTTCATTTCACTCCAGGTAGGAAGGAAGGAGTTTTATTGTCATTTCGACCATCCACACAGTGCATGGCGAAACGAGACAGCGTTCCTCCAGGACCAAGGTGCGACACAACAACACAAGTACGGCAGGACAAAAATAAAGCGCGAATTTACTGAATAAATATAATAATCGTAATAAATAAGCAGTATGAATTACAGAAGGGTAACAGCAACAGAGGAGGGGGTGTTGGAATGATCGGTTTAGCATTTTTTTCTGGTTTGGCAGTCTGATGGCTACGGGGATAAGAATGTAGCCCGAGTGGCAGGCATTTCTTGTTTGCCTTTCTTTGGCAAACTGTGTTTTTAAATTCTTAAATCGTTTATTTGTGTTCGAAGCGCGTTGCACCGCTCGCCACAGCGCCCCGCCCCCTCCCCCCGGCCGCGCGCCAGCGCGCGCGTACGCAATCGCGTGCGAAGAGCTCGCGCTGTCGTCGAGAGCGGCGCGCCACCTCCAGCACGAGGAAGTGGCGCGCGAGCCGGGCGGCTATAAAACATGAACCGCAGCTGCGCAGCCTGACAGAAAACGACGCAGTTCGCGTTCGCTTTGCGCTCAGTCTGTCATCCGCAAACTGCGCTGCTTGCCAAAATACGTGCATTTAAAACATTGTTATGGTCAGCGCGCCACGTTGATTTGTTGTATTAAAAGCGCCGTGGCACTGGGATTTGTGCGCTGCGGCAGACGTTTGGGTAAGTGTGACTGTAACGCTGAGCGCGCCGAGGTTGCGGCCACACGCCACAGGCAACGTTTTATAACTTTCATTGCAATAATTTTGCATAGAGAAGGGCTTCGGGAGTCCCTGTCACAACTCGTCATGACAGTTGGGAACAAGTGGCACTCCGTGCGCGTGACGCGCCTTAGATAGTGGCTCGCACGCGCGCCCGCGATGCTTTGAAGTCGCTTCGTTTTGTCGCAGAAAAGTGCGGTGCGGCGAGGACCCGACTCCGTCCGCTTTGAGCTTTGCGGGGGTGCCCGCGGGTTGCTGGGCAGCGCGCACGGCGTGTCCCGCAAGTGTGGGGAAGAAACGGGGTGTGCTTGTGTGTTTCTGGAGTCGCACCTGCGCTGCCGCACCTGGACGGACTGGGAGGACCATGATCCCCCCGGGAGAGTGTCTGTACGCCGGCAGGAAGAGGCGCAAACCCATCCAGAAACAGTTAAGTTCATTCTTATGTTTATTTCATTCCATGTCCTCGAAGAAGCACACTTATTTAGAATAATGGCTTTATTCAAACCGACGCACTACGTGGCGCATTTATTGCAGCGACAATACTACTGGGTAATTCAGAGTAAAGTACCATACTTTGGACATTGCAGCAGCATGATATGCGGGTTGGGTGGACACAACAACTTTGAGGTTGCAAACTTATGTGCTTAACCCCTACGCTACCTTCAGCTTCTGAATAGCCAACATTTAAAAAAAAATATATCAAGCAATATGTAACCAAACATATAGTTAACACAAACTTCATTTTCTTGCAATTTTAATTTGTTAGATCACAGTTAAGTACGGAGAGGCTCAGGAGGAGCTTCTATCCGCAGGCCATAAGACTTCTGAACCCGGACATGCCATCACAATCCTCGCAAACAGGGTCTACAATATTCTTTGACCGCTCCCCTCACTGTCACTGTCCTTCCAGGGCACCTTAAGCTTTATTTACCGTTTTATTTATTTATTTATTTGTTTGTTTGCTGTTTGATTCTTTTCTTCTTGGTGTTTAGTTGTTTGTTTGTTTTACTTATTGTACATTTTTATGCACAGTCTCCTATCCTGCATCTGGACACATTTCACTACATGGTACACTTATTACCATGTATGTGACAAATAAACTCTTTTGACTCTTTTTTTGAAGCATGCATTTATTTTTTAAAAATCCAAGCAGCTTTTTTAGGCTATTAAATGCATACACTCAGTACCATGTATGTGACAAATAAACTCTTTTGACTCTTTTTTTGAAGCATGCATTCATTTTTTAAAAATCCAAGCAGCTTTTTTAGGCTATTAAATGCATACATACATATTTTTAGAGAAATTGGTCAGTTTTATCAAGATACAAAATCCCACAATAATTTGCCCCAACTGATCTTCACTGTTAGAAACATTTGAAGAACTTCAAGCATGTACAGTATTTCATAACTGTATTATTTCCTTATCCCTATTACTGTGTTATAAAGTTAGATTTTGGTTCAGTCAAACAATTTAAATAGTGGGTTTTAAGTTTTTCTTTTCAAACACCCCTTTCCAATTTATTTAAAAATGCTCATTTCTAACAGCCATGGAGGTATTCCATTTATGTGACTTGGACTATGAGTTTTCAGTCCCAGAGCGATGGATTAACCATTATCTGTACAATTGCATAGTAAAAATATTCTAAATTCTATAATAGACAACTGTAGCACAAATGTGGGAATTTGGATTGAAAGGATCATAAATTAATTTTGGTACTGAATTGGTTTTATGTCTTTTTTTTCCTGCTCATTGCAGAATCAAACTTTATGTATCAGGTTATTGGGTTTATGTATATACATTCACTGGGAATTACTGAAACAGCTGCTTTCATTTACTTATATTTTCAACCCTGCCTAATATTAATCGAGGTTCGTATTTGAACATGAAGATATAGAACAAGATGACAAGGGGATGACTTGCACTAGTTTGCATGCTGAGCTAGTGAGCAAACCTCACAGTCCTGGTTTATTTAAAGATAAGTGCTGCAATGTGCTTGGGCTGTCTTGCAGAAACCTTAGATCCAGGAATGAAAAATGGCTGTTGCTCAGACACAGAGAGCACAAAGGCATCCTCTTTGCACAGGTTTATACATTATCCTTGCTGAGTTTCCTTGCGGGATGTCTGAAAGCTCTTCAGGAGGTTTCACTGGTTCTCACTGTGTTACAGATTTGCTCACTATCATAGATATGATATTCAAATATGTCCATCTTACACAGAAGCTATTTGTGGTTGTATTTCTCTACTGAAGGGTCCAGTTAAAGACACAAGCTTGTAACCTGAAAGTTGTTAGTTCCACTCCTGAGAAGGATGTACCCTTAATGAGGGTATTTGATCCAAATTGCAAAAATTTTGAATATAGTTTTAAATAAACCAGCATAGTAATAATTACAGTTTTCAATACTCTTCTGTCACCATAAATAGAGAATTAACTATGCATTTGTAGAGACTGCCAGAAATAAAAACTCAGTGATGTGTTCTCTTAAGTAAGCCTGTTTTCTAAAGAACAGGTCATTTGCAACAAATAGAAAGCGGTACTCAGACGATTTAACCACTTCTGTAATTTGATAATGTATCTTGCTTTTGAACGTCTTTCTCTAAAATTACTGTATAAAGAGTATAAAATTATTGTTGTACAAAATTAAAGCAACATAAAACCAGTTTAACTCACTGCCCTTCAGTTCTTCAGAAAGCAGAGGTTTGGTAGTGTACATAATATCGTGAAGTCTGTCCCCTGCTGCATTAGAAGGAAGCCTGCGGGAGTGACCCAGAAGTCGAACCCGTCAAAGAGGCACCGTGACAGGTTGAATGCGGAGCTTGATCGCCTGGCCAGCCTTCTGCCCTTCTCCCCAGAAGTCATCTCTAAGCTGGACAAGCTCTCTGTACTGAGACTCAGTGTCAGCTACCTCAGGGTCAAGAGCTTCTTTCAAGGTAGGGACCCACTTGAGTGGGCGATTTGTGTGACTTTTCAGTTCTGAGGTCAAAAGGACTGCTCTAGGTTCAAGAACCTGTCATTTGGTGTAGTGATTCAGGGAGCTTATGGTGACTACCTGCTGTGAACTGTTCATCAGTTTCCAGCTGATATTACAGGCTGAACATTATATACTGTACAAAGATTAACAAAGGCTAGAATATCATAAGTTAACAAATGCACTGAGCTATTATTTTACTTCTTTCTGAACAGTCCTTGTATGAAGGCAACACATAAATTTAGTAATTTCTCAGGTGTCCGTCCACAAGAAAAAAGTTTTGAACTTTCTGATCAACAGGTATGTCCTATTTTGAAAAAAGATAAGTCATTAGTAAAGTCAATTTTAATTTCCTGTGCCAAAAGAGAGTTTGGGTCAACGTCTACATTATAAAACGGTGCAGCGAGTCAGGAATAAGCGTTGTGCTGCGACTTAGAATGTGTTGTCATCTTTGCTTCTTATTTTTACTACAAAAAAGTTTCAATCCTGCTTATACAATGTCTCAGAGCGACATGTGAACAGGTTTCCTCTTTCCCTCATTTATTTGTACAGAAAGATGGTTTTGTTGCTGAATATTATTGTCAATTATTCAAGTAGTCAGTTAGTAATTTTCAGTTATTAGTATACATCATTGGAAAGCTCAAAGGATTTAGTGCCATCAGGGCAACAGCTCTTTTAATCTTTTCAGTTTTCTATTGAGTTTGTATTAAACAGTTTAGGCATTATTAGTTTCATTGTAAGTCCAATTTCAGGATCATATCAGACGGTTGCTGGGATAAAGTTGTAAACAATGAACAGTGTTCACTTCTAGTGCAGAGTGTAGATTTCTCTTAGTTGCTACACATATGTTAAAAGCTACTATAAAACACTCTATCTAGCCCAAATAATTATAAATCCTAATTCAAAACCGTTTGTTTTTATATAGATGCCAGGACTTGTATGTCATGTTTCTCTTTTATCCCTGTCGTTATTGCAAATCTCAATCTATTGCATTACCACTAACACAAAATAATTTGTTACAGCCATGATTTGCTTAGTGATTTATATTTATTTCCCCAGATATAAGTAGATTTTATTAGAACAAGGGGCTTTATGATTTCAGAGAGCTAACAATTCTGGTCTCAATTACTGTTATCTACTTAAAACTGGAAAATACACTGCTTGTAATATATATAATAATGTGCACACATATGTAGATTTAATATTAAAAGCAATTTTAGCACAGCCAGCTACCTAAAGACGATATTGCATCTACACCATTAATTTTTACAGCATTACTTCTTAATTTCCAAAAACGTGGAAATTTACACCAAGTTGCTTCAGCCATTTTTAATATGTCTGGTCCTGTTGTCTGCAGTCCTGAGGTTATTCCTTGCCTGCTGTGTGTTCAAATATTTATAGGCACTTCAGACAAAGATCTGAAAAAAGATACATATAAGGTACTCCACTACAGCAGTATCAAAATGGAGTACTCCATTATTAGAATTTGGCACCATGAAGCTGAACAGAATCCTTTGAACACAGTTTTGTATTATCATTATAATAATTAGACATTTGATCTGAATTTGTAATTACTGGGGTATTTTGGTGAATCTGCATGCTGTTCCAATGATTTGATAGGTGTGTACCGCTTTTGTGTATTCCATCCCTTTGGAGAAAAGCAACTGCCAAATGAATAAATGCATATGTAATAGTAGGAGGCACATCATCAGTGGTATACACAGCTTTCCTGGCAGATCTAGTGGCTGGTGACCATCTGAGCAGTTTTTGAATGGCAGCAAATGAATTGAATCTGAATGAGTGAGATTCTAGGTCAGTGAGGGACATTCCACATCCCAGTTGAATGATCTCTGTCTCCCTGGCTCTGGTTCATGTTTCTCTGACCTTTTTCAAATATACTTTTGATCATTGTACCATCCAGACCTCCAGGTGTAGCACTGAACAGGTTCCTTCCTTGGTGGCTCACACAACATGCCATTCTCACATACAGGAGGCCAGCGACTCCTCTATTGTTGGACAGTTAGCTTACAAGCCACACTGACCTGGTGACTGTTACCTGTTAAGTGTGTTATATTATACTGTTGAACAGCAACTGGTTTTGATAGTCAGGTGGATATGAAAGCGTGATATCCTATCTTCAACATGTGGAGACCTATAGGCAGGACTACTGTAATACCCTCTAATCAAAATAAGTTTGTACAGAAAATATAAAAAATGGTCTAACAATGCTGTTTATTTGTCACTTCAGTAATAAAGTTTGTTTCTTGTTTCAATTTTGATTTGTAGTAAAAATCTATATTTTTTTCCACTTGATTGCTTCACATTGCCTGTGCAGAAAAAATAGTTAGAAGAACACAGCTGAGAAAATGTAAAAAAACTATCCTTCTTCCTTTAGTAATTTTATTATAATAATCTGGCACAATATGCCTTGAATCATTGGAGATGGAGCAAAATGCTTGTTTGTCCTACTGCCTTAAAGCTTATCCAGATTTATTCCCATACAATACTTTATTATTTTTCTGTTCTCAAGTGCTCACTATCAGTAACCGCTTGTCCAGTTCGAGCTATGGTGGTTAGGGGCCAGTGCAGGAAGCACAGGGAGTCAGGCTGAGGAGGGTACACCAGGACAGAACACCAGTCCAAACTCAAGTACTCTGTGAAGTAAGTCTAGTACAGTACATTTTAACAGCAAATATTAATATAGAATATAATAGAACAGAAGTTCTGGCATTTTAGACTGCACAGTGACCCACAAAATGTTTCTGCCTCTGCTGTAATTTGCTGTAGGGGCAGTGTTTCTTGAGGCATGGGCAGCATTAGGGTTTTGACCCACATAGCACTTTGAATTTTATCAGAAAGCACTGTCTTGGTCTCATCTAACCACAAAATGTGCATGCTTTCTGGCAAACCCCAGATGTGCTTTTGATATGATTGTTGTTAAGTAATGGCTTCTTAGTTCTAAGTCACGCTCCAGTATAGGCCAGTTTCATGCAGTGCTTTTGGTGTTGTGGACTGGTGCACCTTTGCTTTGCTTTCAGTCACTGACCTCTGTTGGTCGAACCTAGGTTGCTCACAGAATTTAGGTTGAAGTATTTTACCATGATGGCAGTATCTCTTACACGAATCCATCTAATTTTTTTTTTATATAGAAACAGCTCGAAAATTGGTTCTAGTTTGAAAAAGAAGCTGACTCCCACAGAGCAGCTTGGAAAAATGAAACAGGTTTTTCACTTAGAAAAGATCCCCATTATGGACCCATACCTTAAAAACTCCTCTGCTCTTTGAACATGTATATACTACATGTATTTATTTTTCTTTGTTATACAGTATCTTTAGCTGCCAGCCTGTGGTCGTGAATTGCTGATGTCTTTTTGCAGTCTCCTTTATTTCCGGAGTTTAACCTCTCGTTTATGTTTAGTGGAGATCCTTCTGCAGTTCTGTTGGTCTTTTGACCTCCCCAGCATATTGTGTTGTATTTCTATAGTATTTTTCTTATGTATTCTTATATGTAAACAGGTCTTGACAATCTTTGTTACATTTTGGTGGTTTGAGGTCATGAAATACTTTCAGATGTAGATGCTGGATTTTGTTTTGAAGATGACTTTGTGTTGTCAAAATAGAGTGTCCTGAAGATCTGAGAACATTTCCACATCCTGTGCTTGTACATGAAACCTGGAGGTATTTAGCTATATTTTCACTGTCTGAGGCTGGTGCAGGAACTGGCACAGGGGCTAGCACAGGGGATGGGTCAAGGGTTGTCAATATTCAGTTGATTCTTCTGTAAAGCGTCCGTGATCCTGCTGAAGATATTACGTTTAAGATATTCCACTGAGGCAGTAACTTGAGTTGGTTTGATTGGTGTGCTGATATGGCAGTACTGACTAGTACAGTGCGTTCCCCAGCCAGGCTCTGAGTGCATCTCACATTCAGTTAATGTAGGATGACATCATCATTCAGACATTTTTGGGGCAAAATATCTAGCATCTGTCCTGAGTGTCTATCATGCATTCAAACAGTTATTCAGTTATACAAAGCACGTTGTAGCAGTAAAAGTAACCATGGATTATTTAAATCTGAATGTTTACTATTAGGTACCTTAAGGAGATTGTGTCATAAACTAGATTTTTTATATTCAGAAGCTGTAATTAAGAATGCGTTTTACTTGGGCAGGATTTAGTGGTATTTGTTATTATACTGAATTCTGTTATTATTGTGGCAGACAAATTGCTAAACTCTTTTTTTTTATTTCTGTTACTTATAATTTTACACAAAGGAGAAAAAAATAAAAAGCAGTATTCAAAAAATATGCATTGGAAGATTTTATCAGACAAGGATGATTTTTCTGGGTATGTACTTTCCATGGCTTTTTCAAACCACAACTCAAACATATAAGTTGCTGATGCCCTAAAACTGAACATCACCTGTCCTTCTACTGTGAACTTGCAGAGGACTTAAAAAGATTTCCCATGCATATGTCAGTGTTGACCTGCTACAGCTATTGTGGAGTTTTTTTGTAAGAATAACATCAGTAAAGTATTCAGTGAGAAATATTGAATATTGGGAACAAATGCGTTCAGGGTTGCCTTTGAACTCTAAGATAATCTCTGTATAGCTCTATCAGCCTGACTAGTAAGTGAAGTGTTTGTGTGCAGTTGGAACAGCTGAGTCAGTTTAGGGACTGAATATCCATGCTGCTTGATCTTGGGGCCCATGAAATGTTATAAATGCACCGAGTAGGTCAATTGAAACTTAATGTAGAGCTACAACTACCTTGGAGAACATGTGGGCAGTATCACAGGAGCACCTCATTACGTACAGAAAATGCAGCAAATGGTAAAAATAAATAAACTTTGTTAAACCATCTAGATTGTAATACAAACAAATATGTTTTTACAAATAACGTCAGTTTATATTAAGATTGCAAAGCCATTATGAAGCTGTTTCAATTTTAACATCAAGTATAGCTAAGCAAAAAGAAAAAAATATAATGCAACTGTGTTTTTTGTCAGATTTCCCCAGCCTGTCACATGTCACTAATGGTGGTAATCTTCAGGGTGTTCTGTTAAGTGAGATGAAAAAAATATTTTATTTGTGAAAAATTGTTTTGAAAGTTACATTCATTGCTTCAGTTCAGACTGTGGTCACACCAGATAGTGTTCCTTTTGCAGTTGTCTGCTAGCTCTATTCCAGATGTCCTGGGATTAACACAGCAAAATTAAGCTAATCCGAGAAGACAATTTGGCAGGTCTGTCAGTCGTGTTTTGGATTTGTTGATGTAAAAATTTTGGAATTCTGCTTTACAACCTTTAAATTCCTTTACCAACCATTTAAAAAAAAACTAGGCTGTTTTATAATGCCATGGGTACTTTGTCTCCATGAAGGGACATTAAGAAACTCTTTCAGTGTTTGGCTATAGTCTTAATTTTTGCAGTGTTAACTGGGAAATGAGGCTTTGGAAAAGGGTTGGGTGGTTTATGTACCAGATAAAAGTTTTAACTACTGTTTACTGTCTGGATATTGAGAGCAGATGTTCCAGAATGTAACCAAAACTGGTGCCACTACTTGTGTTGTCTGTACAGAATCCGTGCTGTGATATAATATTAAAGACAGAAAAGTTCAAATTTAACTCTTTCAGCTTTCAGAAGCTGAATAAGAGTAAACTGACAAAAAAGATATCTTAGAGGTTATGCACTGCCTTTTTTAATCATTAAAATTGGAGTCAGGTTTTACTTTTTTGGAGCTTTAGGTCTTAGACCATTTGCTTAGCTGAACCTGTCGGTTACATTTCTTAAAAAGTCAAAGATATTTTTTGGGCAGAACGCAGGAATGAGCAGAATGAAATCAGGTGTTTTTCTGGTCACGCGGGTAGTGAGAACATGTACACATTTACCAAAGCATTTTCAACAGCGGTGACTTCTCATCACCAAACCCCATATACATGTACATGCATGTTAATCAGTTTATATAGAGCTATAATCAAAAATTAAACAAGTTTATAATGGAATGAGAAGAAATTTAAATACATATATCATCAAGCCAATCTCACTTTAGATTACATCATTCCTGTTAGGGAACACAAAAAACATAAGCCTGTGTACCACTTCCTCATCTGCTTAAAGATGACATTCATAGAGAAGAGGATGCTGTCTGTGTGGGCAGCTGGAGCCAGGGTGCAGCCATCTGCTCGCACGCGATGGTGTGTCAACCAGGGAAAGTGACCCCGGTGTGTCATACAACAGTCTCACTGTTTCTCCCTCTCCCCTTGCAGTGAGCGTGCAAACCCTTGACAAAGAGTTTTTCATAGCCACCGTTTTGTTATTCTTCCATTGCTTTTGATTTTTTTAACCTCCAGCTTCTTCCCAAAGAGATATTTCAGTTTATTTCCACTATTGTCTTTTAAAAAAATTATATTCCTATATTTATCACATATGCTCACAATAAAAGAATAAGATAATTTGCTCGATCAGTGCATTTTTACAATACTGAACTAAAATTCTGAAACATTTATCTTCTCTATGGTCAAGTAGAGAACCATTGACATACTTCTGTGGAGAAAAGGAAGTACGAAAAAATTGAATGCTCTATTTTGTCTGTTGTTTTTCCCTGAGCATTATCACTCATATTACCTTGATCAACACCACTGTAAAACCAGAAAGATACTGAGAAAGTAAGCTTTTCATTGCTTTTACGGTTCTTCCACAACAATAGTTTTTCGCTGAAGGCTTTAATGCTTGAATAAATTCAACTAAGTTAATCTTATGAATTATTACAAAGACTACTGTATTTCAGAATGGTTTCTGGAATATACTGATGCATGAGTCATTTTCAGTTCTCTTCTCCTAAGCTATACAAGTCAGGTAGATGTATGTCCAGATATGTGGTTTTTAATTTTATTCTACAGTAGTTTCAATTAATAGCTCTTGGGGATTTAAAAAAAAATGTCAATTAATAAATTTCCTAGTCCCTTATTATGAGTTTTTGAATTTACTACAGTGGTGAAACCTGTCGTGATTAAAAAGCTCGGATTTCTGCCATGGATCAGTTAAAAGAGTTCTAACCATTTAATAGTCTTCCCCTAGTGTCAACTGAGCTGGCTGTACATTCTTCAGAGTTGAGTGCAGCTTCCCAGTGTGCAAAAACAGCACACGTACTAACACACACACTTAAACATAACACACAAACAGACGTGTCAACACTCAGGTGTACGTGCACCTACTGTAAATTGATGCACATGTACTAAACACAAAATACACAGCTGCAGTCAATCAATTCACTCTTATATTGCATTGGTAACTTAGACTTACTGACTTTGGGACAAACTCAAATTCAAACATTTTATTGCTGTGAAAAAAAAAATTATCCATCCGTCCATCTGTCCATCCATCCATCCATCCATCCATCCATCCATTATCTTTAACCACTTATAATGAACAGGGTCATGGTGGTCCAAAGTCTAACTATAAATCTTTTTGAAGTTTTATACCTTAAAAATACAAACATCTCCTTTTGAATACCAGATGCATAAGTTTGTTTCATCGTGACTAAGGAGGCTTGCAACAAACAAGCAACTCATGCACATGTAAATATATGCCATTACAAGATTTAGAAATGTTAATATATTGGTTAATAATCATTAACATTTTCCACAGGAATAAATAGCACTTTTCATGTAATCTGTGGTGTAATGACATGGAGATGCCTAGAACAGGCCTTGTTTTACCTGAGAAATACTGTGTTTGGAGTGACTGGATGTAGAGGGCGCAACTGCAAACCACAAGTCAACATGTTGAGCAGTTGTGTCATAGGTCTGCAGAATTACCAAACCAACATGCAATTCCCTACCAGCAAAAAGCAAACACAAAGAGAGCAAATACATACACAAATCAATAACAGTGTGACATTTCATCACAGTGCACTATTACAGTTACCATAATCAATCGGCACAGTATTTGCAATGTGCAAAGCTCATGAACATTAATTCCTTCACTGTGGCTCTTCCTGACTAACAGCTTTCTGTTGTTCCACTCTTCAGAAGGTCTAACCAAAAGCTAGTGGTCAGCAAGTTGGAAAGCAGATGAGTAGATGTTTTGTAAGAAATGTAAAATGCAGACACTTGTAATTTTTCAGGCAATAAACTGTGTTGCTGGTTTTCAGTCTAGCTGGCTGTACATTTTTAGAAATGCACATTTATTGATTTTATTCTCCAAAGTGACATATTACAATTATTATGTAGTATTTAGCGGACACCTTTGTCCAAGGTGACTTATAGTGCCAGACACTCTGCCTACAGTCATTCCCTCATCTGTACACCAGAGCAATGTAACACACATGCACACAATGGCTGGACTGTTTAAAGTTGATAATGGACTGTTTAAAGTCACAAATTAACCTGAAACTTGTGTCTTTGGACTGCTGGAGGATGCTAGAGCATGCACAAAAAACTAATTTGAGCACCTGGAGGCCATGCCAACTCCATACAGATTGTGGAGGAATTAAACCTGTTTCCAATTGCCCAGCCCGGCTGCTGTGACACTCCAATACTACCTGCCACGCCACTGTGTCACCACTGTGCAAAACAGAGTGACACAGTGCAGCTTTACTGATCTTACCAACAATTATTTTTGTAAAGGCATAGGAGACAGATGAAACGTTATGTTTGCCAAGACATATAGATAGTCATGTTACTGCAGCAGGTCAATTGATGTACCTCCTCAACACTTATGCAGGTTATTGCAGTGGTGAGGGCAATTTTCTTGAAACCTGAATGTTGGTTAGATTTCAGTTCCTGGTTAGTGCCCCTTAGATTGATCTGGCAAAACTACTTTACTGTGTAAATGTAAGTTGATTTTGATGATGGCACCAACTATAAATAAAGAATAATCATCTAGCCCTATCCAAGACATTCTACCAGCTCATCTACTGTATATGGATGCTTGTAGACATAAGCCTAAAAATGAAGGATTAATTTAGTTTCTGAATGGGATGACTTACAGAGCAGTGCCATAGTACTGTGGGACTAATAATGTGATTCCCCTGAGATTTGTCAGGTTCCTGCCTAACCTCTTACTAGGCAGCTGCTCATGCTGTAGCAGAGGAGAATCTGAATTTGGATCACTTGCATTGCTCATCTGTGGGCACTGTCACATGCATGTACCAAAGCAGTGCCTGTCACGGTTGTATGTATGGGATAAGCTGTTAAAAGGAGTTCATTAAGTTTGTCCAGTGTGCAGCAGGCAGAACTATGGGAATCCATGCTGTAAAAGTAAGCTGGGGCAGTTACAGTATTGTTGTGGGTTTTCTGGGCAGCAACCATGTGGGCATGATTTTCATTATTGGTTTATAGTCACCTGCCTGCTGCTGTACTTAAGCCCAAGCATAGCAGTATACAGTATATAAATATGTGCTATATACTATACTGTATATGTGGCTACTTTAGGAATGGAGGAAACTCACCTCTTTGAAGCACATGCCTTGAAGGCCTGATACTGTTACAAAGAACAAAAAAAGACATTTTTTTTAAGCAGGGCCAAAAAGAAACAGTCACTACCAACAGCAGTCAAATATCCCAGCTCACGAAGGTGTGTAACAGTCCGGGTAGGAGTCAGGAAGTGCCCCCCATAAAGCCACAGGGTGAGCTGGAGCTGTCTCTTTAAGAGCTTCCCGTGTAATGCTGCTGTGGTGAAGCACATCAGGCCAGGGATTGCGTGACTGCAGCAGACGAGTTCTGTGACCTCAGACAAGTGGTTATGAAAACGATCTGTCGATCAGAGCGGTGCTGGAGACCAGCCCTGCAGAAATGAGTTGGCTTCCTCCACCCGGGCACGCTCAGGGCTGCCCTGGCCCACTGAAAGGAAGTGCATCCGCTTTGCACACTCACGAAATACAAACATGCTCACGCAAAACACACACACGCACACACACACAAAAAAATAACAGATACACCTCTCATGTGGGCAGGTGGGCACACAAATGTATAATACACGCACAGTACACATGCACCTGAGTAGACACTAATGCACATGAATTGAACACGCAGACACACAAATCTGCACTCAAACAATTTTTTTGTACGTTGTGATATTGAAGACACACAAATGAAAAGGCAAGCCTTGCATACACGTAGCGCAATTGTTTAGAGCGCACATATACGCTGTCTGGAGCATTTCTGGTGCATTGCTCTGCATCGTGTTTAAAAATAGACAGACTTGAATTGCAGTGTTTATCTTGCAGGGGTCCAACTTGAATTTTTTTGACCCAAAAAATCACTGCAAAGCAGCTAGTTACAACAATTGATTGATTGTGTGGTTGATAAACTGAATGCATAACAGCTATAAACAGTGGCCGAGCCCCATTCCCCCTCCACATTCTGCTACACCAATGGATGGCGAACTGCAAGGTCAGGCAAAGGTCTGACTGTACGATTGCCTTTTCCTGGCATAGCCCATGCTGTCCACGCTGTGTGTACTCTTTGTGCCGTGTTTACAAACATCTTGATACATTTTCTGTTTTTCTATCTTTGTTGCACAACCCCAGTGACCTTTTTAAAGGTTTATTGATTTTTGCTCTAACAAAAAGACACCTTTAGAGGTTGAATTAAGTAGTGTTTTGTTCTAATCTTTTGCCATTATTGACAAAATGTTATCAGTCCCTCCATGTTATAGTATGTAGCAGGACAGTTTAGAGGGTTGTACTGGTGGCAGTGTTGTGATGTGTTACGCAGAATCTGTGGAGCAGAGAAGCAGACACAGTGGATAAAGTCCCGCAGTGGCTCAGGAAACAAGGAAAACTGCTCCGTTCTGCACTCAGAGCCGCATTTACAGCTTGTCCTGCCATTTGCTTCTGCACTTGACTTCATGGATGTTTTTCAGCTTCATCTATCTTTATGAGTTGATTCATTCATTATATGTACTTCCCTGTTCCCAGTTTCTACTTTACTCAGTTGAAATTGAATATAATTCAGGTTTGGCTTATTTTTCTTGTGGTTATTGTTCAAAGTGGCACTAAAGAAACAGGTTATCAACAAAGGTCATAAGTGAATGACATGCACACTGTTGAGCTGAGGATGCCAAAACACATTAAGCGCTTAGTTAGGTCAGAGAGAGCAACGTCTGCCCTTGCAGTTTTAAGGATGCAGGCCTCAGATGATGCCACTTCCTGTTATAACCCTTATCAAGACATTTTAACAACCAGCCTTTTTCCTAATGACTAATAGCATATTTTTATAGAATGTGACTTCTGTACATGCAAACAAGCAAACATGACTTTTAGTTCCTTCTCAATTCGCCTATAAATTTTGTCATCAAAAATAACTGGGGTAGAAATGTTTTAGAACAGAAAAATTGAGTTACCTAGTTATGTTTTCTTTTGAAAAAGCCACTAAAATTGGAGTGGGAATTTTGTCTTCTAGGACAAACCTTGTGAAGATGAGGAAAAACCTTGTGATTTCTATAATGTCTGTAAATATGTTTCATGGTTAAAATAAAATGACCTTCATTATTTAAACAGACAAGTCATACTTATAACAGTAAATACACAACATTAGTTTCCATCAGTGTTAAAATAAGTCCCTTCTGTTCAATTCACAATATTCCCATCTGTATTAATTCCTTGATAAAACTTGAATAAAACTTTATTTAATGCATTTTATGATTCACATTCATATTCTACTTATGCAATACAGCTTTTTCTTAGTAATAATTGCTTACTTATGATACTGTAAATACAAAGCAATTCTGAAATCAGTGAATACACTATGTTGTGTATACTGTAAATACAATGGCTTGAACTGAATGTAAGTCCTTTAGGTAGCTGTAATATTTGTTAGATGTTGTTCTATTAACGTGACCATTCTGATATTTGCACTTAGACCGATATATTCTGGGTAAGCTCAGAAACCCTGGTAGCTGTACCAGGAAACCAGTTCCATGGACATATATTTCTCCCTCTTTCATCAGCTTTAGTCAACTACCAAGTGTCTGAACCTGATGTGAAAAGAGAGTGAACAGCACTTTGAGCTAAAGGAGCTTCTAAAGGAAGTTTACATGGAGTAGCTTATCTCAGCCCTGTGTTTCCTAGAGGCATCAAAATCATAGTAATCTCAACTACCTACAGAAAGGTTAGAAATAAAGCATAAAATGTGAGCAGTGCAATCCAGTATTAGCTACTATTTTACCATTTTTTTATTGCTTCTATTGGTTCTTACACAAGCCTGTCCCCGCGAATCTTGTAGGTTGAAGATTTAAAGATCATAACAAACACTGGATGATATTTTATTAGTTCTTCTAATATTCTTGTTATTAATATTATATTAGTTCTCCATGTTATGAATGTACAGTTTTTTTAATCAAAAGTAACCCAGCTTGTGCTTCCCTCTTTTGCATTTTGGTGTCTGCACTCAAGGCAATTTGTAAAATTAAATTGTAATGCTAAAATGAGCTAATGATGTTTTCCTAAACTGACACTGTAAATAATTTGAGTTTTGTTACAGCAAGATTTCTGTGCTATACAGTGGGGGCAAGTAGTGGATTTGCATTGCTAAACTATCCAAGTGCAAGACAAATGACAGCAAATGGGCCATGAATTCTTCTGCGCTGAGGACTGTATTCGGAATGTACAAGTTTCATCGTATCTGAAATGAACATAGAATTCTATGTCTTGTAAACAAACAGTGAAACCAAGGCTACTTTAACAAAGTCCATTTTAAAACAGCATCCACTTTCTGTTAATGAATTCCTGTGCTTGAAAGTGTGTGTAATCATTACTGATTACTATGGTAGAAACGGGGGTAATGTAAAGTGTATGCTGTTGCAGTAAATCAACTGCCAGTGCTGTGAATGGAGTGGGAACGTGTGTACCCTACAGGCTAGTTTAATGAAGAGCAAAACAGCAGCATGGAGCGGCTTCTCTCAGCCCTGTGTTTCCTGGTTAGTGGGGAACCTGAAACCTCTTCTTACTGTTCAAGAAAGACCAAGACCCAGATATGTGTGAAAAAGTAAAACGTTCAGTTAGTAACCAATGACCAGTCAAGACTGGTAGCACAGAGGGTAGGTATTTATAAATGTGTTTGTGACAGTATTTTGTCTATTTAAATAATGTGTCTTTGACTGCCCCAACACTGGAGTCTGTTTTGATAGCTCATCACCTGGCCTCTTCATGTGCACTCCTGTGTTTCTGAAATCCAACTGAACCAGCAGACCCTGTATAAGTTTTCCTGCCATGCAGTGAAGTAAGTCTTTTGAACACTTTTTGCACAATCCCACATGCTGCTGGATGTCAGTCAGTCCGGCAAGTGATCGCACAGTTCTCCAGGGCAGTTGCAGCGTGAAACAGACTTTAGCAAAATAAAATATCCTGCAAGCTCTTATTCCATGTATTCTCTTTATAATTGTGGCTTACCCCCCAGGAACTAACTGCAGACTTCTATCTTCATTGTGACTAAAACACATCATCTCACAGGCCAAAATGTACTTGTAGATGTTGAGAAATTATGATTTAAACCAGTATTATGTATGACTCCAAGTTTGTCTTTGTGTGTACTTGTTTGAGCCTGTATTTACTTTTTATTTTGCATATACAGTGTTGGTATCTACGAACGGTCCTGTGCATAAAACATCGTTTTAATTTTTGGTTCAACAGGTTCAAGGGTTTATTTGTCATGGGTGAACAACACAGCATAGCAGTGTTGTCCCCATGAAAAGTTTTGTTTCCAGGCATCCTCAGTGCAAATATGGACATAATATGCATATAATATGTATAGTTGGGAGAGGAGAACAATAAATAATAATAAATAGAGTAATAATAATAAAGATCAGGACAAACAGTTAGTAAATAGGGATAGGTAAGTGGGGAAACGGATATACATCAGGGATTGGCGGGGGGGGAGAAGACACAGCAGCCAAACCAACAGCATACAGCAACCAAACCTACAACTACAGACTAAATCTACAACAAAAAAAGTACCAGAGACGGGTGAACCAGATGGGTTTCCACAATGGGTGGGACAGGCATACAGATAGACAGATAGACAGACAGACCCCGATCGACTGTTCCACTGCCCAGGGAGGGGTCACTGGTTTAGCAGTCTAACGGTGTGGGGGAAAAAACTGTTCCAGAACCGTTTCGTCCTTGTCCGAACGCTTCTAAAGCGTCTTCTGGATGGGAGCAAGGAGAATAGTTTGTGGCTGGGGTGACTGCTGTCTCTCCGGATGTTAAGCGCCTTCTTCTTGCAGCGCTGGGTGTGGAGGTCCTGCAGGGCTGGCAGATCAGTCCTGGTGATGCTCTGTGCTGTCTTGACCACTCTTTGCAGAGCTTTACGGTCTGACACGCTACAGCTGCCATACCAGGCCATGAAACAGCTAGTCAGGATACTTTAGATCGTAGATCTGTAGAAGTTGACAAGTATCCTGTTGTCCATGCCGAACCTCCTCAGCTGACAGAGGAAGAAGAGGCATTGTGTTGCCGTCTGGAGCGCCGGCTATAGAGATGGGTGCATAGCCATTCCCCTGCTGTCTCCTGAAGTCCACGATCAGCTCTTTTGTTTTGCTGACGTTGAGGTGGAGGTCATTGTCCTGACACCATGAGGTCAGGGTTCTCACCTCCTCTCTATAGGCCTGTTCATCGTTGTCAGTGATCAGGCCGATGACCGTGGTGTCGTCAGCAAACTTGACTATGATGTTGGAGCTGAGCGAGGCGACGCAATCGTGCGTGAACAGGGAGTACAGCAGGGGGCTGAGCACGCAGCCCTGGGGGGTCCCCGTGCTGAGAGTCAGCGCTGAGGAGATGGTGTTCCCCAATCTCACCACCTGGGGCCTGCCCGTCAGGAAGTCCATGACCCAACCGCACGGAGCCGGGTTAAGTCCTAGGTTCTTGAGCTTGGCGACCAGCTTAGAGGGCACGATGGTGTTGAATGCTGAGCTGTAGTCGATGAAGAGCATTCGCACATACCTGTTCCTCTGTTCCAGGTGGGAGAGAGCCTTGTGGAGAGTGAAGGCGATTGCGTCGTCAGTAGACCTGTTTGGTCTATAGGCGAACTGAAGCGGGTCCAGTGTGTCTGGCAACGATGTGTGACCTGACTAACCGCTCAAAGCACTTCATGATGATGGACGTAAGTGTTACAGGGCTGTAGTCAATTAGGTAGAGGACTCTGGGTTTCTTGGGTACAGGAACAATGACGGTTTTCTTGAAACATGTGGCGACAACAGACTGCAGCAGGGAAAGGTTGAAGATGTCCGTGAACACACTCGCCAGCTGGTCCCGGTAGTGAATAGTGCGTGAAATTTCAAGCATGATCTTAGGTTGATTTTTTTTAAGTTCACTGGGAATAAAAAGTTGGTGGTATGGGGGCTCAGTGGGGAGTGCTGGTGCCTCATAATGCCTGGGCTGTGTGATTGTTCTCTGTATCTGTAGACTCAATGTTGTGTCCACATTAAGCTACAATTGTTCAGTTTAGGTGTTGGATTCTGTCCAAGATGTCCCTGTCTCTGCTTTTGTTTGTGGTGTTCATGTGCAAGAAATAGTTGCTCAGTTGGAGTCCAGGGGAAACCCAAGCTGGAGAAATCAGGGATTCATCATCTACAGATGATGCTATCTGATCTCATCTGAAAGTAATCAAATTGTGATGCAGTAGACATGGAGATCAATATGTCTTTATCTCAATGCCTACTGCATGGGTGGCAACCAAGAAATATGAGTAGAAGTGGAAGTACCAGGAATGAGGTTCTATCACAGGGTTGTGTGGCTAACAATCCAAGCATTGCTACTGGAAGGAGTTCCTGAGGCAGTCCCAGGACTTGTTGGACAGATTATATCTTCATTCTGACCTGAGAGTGCTTGACGATCCCCCAAAAGGAGTTGAAAGCTTTTGCTGCAGAAAAGAAACTATGGTTTGTATTGGTCTGCCTGGTGCTCTGATAAGGGTAAAAAAATTGCTGAATGGATGGATACAATCAATGGGCAAAATTGAGATTCTGTGTTTTTCTGTGATTCTGTGCTGAACTGCTCACACTATTGTCTTGTCCAATGTTTGGGTATTCTTTATTTCTAGAAGTTTGTGTAAGTCTACTTCTTTCTGATGGTTTACTGGCCGAACTTAACTCTAGCAGAATACGGCTTGCACAGCATAAGTGATGCATAAACAGTCTCTTCAAATGTGACAAATGCCATTCAATGTTGTTTGAATGAACTGGTTTTCATAGAGTCAAACCTGTAAAGTGCACATCATACAGAAAGTGATGAACTTTATTGAAGATCAGGCTCTGATAAACTGAAATATGACTTTAGTGTGAGTTGGCGTGACCTCTGTGTGTTTCAGGCACATACCACAGTAACCCATGCACAGATAGGGCCTTCTTGCAGGGAGGAAATCAACCAACAGCTGCAGGAAAAAGACCATACAAGAGAAACAGCAATGTAACACTCTCCTTAGAGATAAAAAAGGAAATGGTTGCCTAGATATTTTTCATGGTTTTTTTACAGTCTGACTAAAGCAAAATAATATAACATTCTCAAACATGGGAATATTGACATAGAATCATCCATTTATGTCCAAGAACTGCTTCTCCAAGTCACCTTTGCACCAGTCCGGAACCTATTTTGGATTTACCTGGCAAGTTCATTAAACTCCAAAAAGGCTACTTGCAATTTAGAAAATTTAAAAGTTTAGTAATATGTCATTTGTTATATGTGTGTGCACATCACTAAGGCTGGTTTACGTTTCAGTGCCATCCGTGTGTTTGACCACAGGAGCCAGTAACTGTTATATGTGAGAAAATAAAAATGTAGAAATTTACAAGAATTTATAGTCATCCCTGGGTTTACTAATGTAATTTGTTACATGAAAGCCATGTAAATTCCAAATGTTCATATATCAAAAACAATTTTCAATGGCAAAAAGTATTTTGCTGTAGTGTCAGATTGTTTCTATCTGTGTTCGACTATGCAGGCACAGTGTGCTGAGCTCTGTTGGCAGCTCCAGGCGGAAATTCTGGGTGCGAATGGTCGTGCTCCAGCATAACATTGTGACTAATGGCATATCAGACAGACTTGAAATTCTCTATTGAGAATCAGTAAAGTTTAAGTGAAATGCAGAGGGATCAGGACGGTAAAAATGTCCTAGCTTTTCCTGTTTGCTTAACTGAGAATAAAAACATCCTCATATAAACTTATGGCTTTATGTTACTGCACCATTGGCTTAGAAATAATGTATCATGGGAACATTCAAATAAAGGACATCAAGAAAGATTAAATTTTAAAAAATTATTTGTTTTATTTAGCAAAGTCTTTCATTTACAATAGTATATAGTAGTAACATTTTCTTTACATATGTCTATCCACTTAGAGATATTTGTTGCTTTATGGGTAAACAAATTGTTTAAATACACTGAAAATAATACAATACATAGTAGTAATAATAGTAATGTCAATAATACAGTAGATCATTGATTACCCAAAATAATTGGGACAAGGGTTGATTTGGTTAATCAAAGAGTTTGGATAGTCAAACATACCCAGTTTATATGAAAAAGTGCAATTAGCTTTTAATTCAACTCTAATGGTTTTTCTCATAACAGAGGTCATATTGACTTCTGTTTTGCAGAAACATAAGTAAAGAGTATATTCAAATTTTTCATCACTAGCTTTTTTCATAGAGCCATCTTCACTGTCTAACTTTTATGCAAACTTCAAAATTTCATGTTTTCTGCTGTTTCAGATACGATTGCTTTACTGATACAAAAAAAAATCTTTTATGCAAAAGATATACTGGGTTCACCACACCAACCTGTGCAAACCATGCATTTATGTAGCTCGCCTTGTGCATAGGGGTGCAGTCATGCTGGAGCAGGAAAGAGCTTCCCCAAACTGTGGCCACAAAGTAGGAAGCACACTGTTGTCTAGAATGTATCTGTATGCTGTAGTATGCTGTATGGGTGCGGTTGAAACAGCTCAGCTCAGTCATTAGAACAGGCTGTGATTTCCCACCAATTTCTGTTTTATCACAGTTTTATCACAGACCATTGCCTGGTCGCTGCCTGTGTTAGTGATTAACACAGTACAGGTAACTGCATTTCTTTGCAAACTGTATGAATGTTGGAGGTTTAATTACCAGTGCTATTTTAGTTAAGCATTTGGGAAACAGCAATATATAGTTATTTCAATATAAATGTGTTGAAATAGCACACTAAAAATATACCAGTCAGCCGCAACATTACAACCACTAACAGATGAAATAAATAACATTGATTATCTTGTTACAATGGCACCTGTCAAGGGGTGGGGGGATATATTAGGCAGCAAGTGAACAGTCGGTTGTTGAAGTCGATGTGTTGGAAACAGAAAAATTGAGCAAGCGTAAGGATCTGAGGGACTTTGACAAGGGCCAATTTGTAATGGCTAGATGATTGGGTCAGCGCATCTCCAAAATGGCAGGTCTTGTGTGTGTGTGTGGGGGGGGTTTCCTGGTATGCAGTGGTAAGTACCTACAGTACCAAAAGTGGCCCAAGAAAGAGCAACTGGTGAGCCAGCAACAGGGTCATGGGTGCCCAAGGCTCATTGATGCGTGTGTGGCATCAAGGCTAGCCCATCTGGTCCGATCCCACACAAGAGCTACTGTAGCACAAATTTCTGAAAACCTTAACGCTGGCCATGATAGAAAGGTGCCACAACACACAGTGCATCACAGCTTTCTGTGTATGGGGCTGCATTGCCACAGACTGACCGATCAGAGTGCCCATGCTGACCCCTGTCCACCGCCGAAAGCACCTACAATGGTCACGTGATCATCAGAACTAGACTATGGAGCAATGGAAGAAGGTGGCCTGGTCTGACAAATCAAGTTTTCTTGTAGATCATGTGGACAGACAGGAGCATGTCCATCGTTTACCTGGGGATGAGATGGTAGCAGGATGCACTATGGGAAGAAGGCAGTGTGATGCTGTGGGCAGTGTTCTGCTAGGAAACCTTGGGTCCTGTCATTCTTGTAGATGTTACTTTGACTCCACCTACCTAAACATTATTGCATACCACAAACACCCTTTCATGGCAACAGTATTCCCTGATGGCAATGGCCCTACTACACTGTAAAAAATTGTTCAGGAATGGTTTGAGGAACATGACAAGGAGTTTAAAGTGTTGTCTTGGCCTTCAAATTCCCCAGATCTCAATCTGATTGAGCATCTGTGGGATGTGCTAGAAAAACAAATCCGATCCATGGAAGCCCCACTTCACAGCTTACAGGATTTAAAGGATCTGCTGCTAACGTCTTGGTGCCAGATACCACAGGACAACTTCAAAGGTCTTATGGAGTCCATGCCTCGATGGGTCAGAGCTGTTTTGGCACCTTGAGGGGAACCTACACAATATTAGGCAGCTGGTTTTAATGTTATGGCTGATCAATGTAAGCACCAGAGTTGCAGAAAAAACTTGAAAAAAGAAAATATTTGTGGCACGTAGGGGTGTGGACTGGCCAGCTATCACCTGGCATGTGTCTCATAATTATAATATTATATGGGCTGATTTCATGGACAGAATCACTGCATTACACAGTTTGGACAGCTGTTGATGTGATTGCCACCAAAAATTCCTGTTCTGTGGTGTCTTAGATGCTTTATTGTGGTTTCTTATGTACTTGTTACACTATTTGTTTTATGTTTTGACAAATGCATACAATTTTTAAAGTGCTCTGTAATAATTTATTACTTTTGTTCACAGTGTCAGTAATGCAGAATGTACACAACACATGTTAGCATAAAAGCTATATAATTAAAAATGCAGTGTATATACATTTATTTTATATTTACGTGTAGAAAATATACATATACAGTATAGTGCATCCTATATTTTACCCTCTATTTGGTGAAGGAGTTGTCCAGATATGGAAAAAATTTAATCTTTTCACTACAGCACTATGTACTACAGTAACAGTTTCACAACCTAATGCAATGTGTAATGGTCCTGTAATAAATTTTATAAAATGAAATGAAGTCAGTCTTGTAACTGAAGCATACAGGCATATAATGCAGTAAATTACATGCAAAATGCACTGAATAAGATGTTGATATGACTTGATCACAATGCAGCTACAGGGAGACTGGGTAGTGCATTGCTGCTGTCATGGAACTAACAGCAGAGACAGTTGAATATGCAGTCCCTTCAGTCCTTTCTCACTTGGTTCTCAGTGATGCTCTTTGGTGGGGATGTGGTTGTAGTGAACACTGCTGATTGGAATTTGTTAAACTGTTTCACCTCATTTCCTCAGACAGCAGTTCCTTGAAAGGCCTCCTTTGGAACTGTTTATAGCCAGTTCAAGAGTGTGCATCATCTCATATTACTGAAGCCAATTTGGCCAGGGTTTAGCAAGATACACATTCCCCATACAACAAATGTACCTAAAGACCTGCTACTCTGGAGCATATTTTTTGATCTGTTTTAAATTAATCACCCTATGGACCTCTGTATTTGCCATTCTGTCTGCTGTTGTAGATGTCATGGGTCCAACATCTCTACTAATAGCCCTTCTCTATGCTCAGCATACACCGTGACCTAATCACATCTTCATTGCTCCTGGCACATTGTGTTATTGCAAAGTGCTGGAGAAATAGTGTACCTCTTTTTCATTTGCATTGGGTCAGTGACCTGATAAATTTTTTGAAACTGGAAAAGATCAGGCACTTATTTTTGAGCTTCTCTGAAGAATTTCTTCGTATCTGGCAATATCTGTCCTCATGTCAAAAACGTATGAAATGTATGAGTTGTCATCTATAAGTACAGGTTATTAGTTGTTAATTTAAACTGGGGTAGTTGCAAGGGTTGGGAACAGTTTTTGCATGAAGTGGAGTAACATTCTGAAAGTTTTCTCTTAATCAGTAACTGTCTTAATCGTCGTGAAATCTTAAAATAAAATTATAACCAAATCTTAGGTATTCATGCATGTTTTAAGTCTTTTTGCCTGTAATTAACAAGTATTAGATTTGATTCATTGTACACCTGTAAGCAATGTATATATATGAGTCATACTGTTCAAGCAGAGGTCAATATTTCTGGTAGGTTTCACAAGTTGCTCATAAGCACAACCATGAATAGTACTCACTGATGAACACGGTTCAAAAATAAGATGTAGTGAGCTGTCACTGACTATATGATGAGAACTGAGTGATGACCATATTTGACTCTCTTGTGTATGCACTGACTCCTGCTTTCCAAGTGGTTGTGGATATTTTTACCCACCCATACTATATGTACGCATGCCTTAGAAAAGATTGTGTGTTGAATAGATTTTCTCAAGATGTGTTTTTTTAATAAGGCCTTAAAAGCTCTGCATTCTTGGAGCTTAAATATTTACCCAGAATGATACAATATTTAAATCATTTCACTCAGAGCAGTTCATGGCCTGGCAGCAGATTCATAAATTGTTAGGTTCTCAGGTTGGACATAGCAGCACACAATTGTATTAATTGGTCCATTTGCATGATAGCGATCCGACCAAAGCTGTGCTCGGAGCCCGAACTTTTGCTGGCTTCCTGCTGTCTATTCTGTGTCAGCAACTGCCACCGGAGCACTACTGCCATTCAGGATCAGACTGCTGGCTCCTTCTCTCTCCAACACACAGCTGTGTGGTGCCATGACAGAGGCCCTGGAGCTGCTCCACTAATTCCATCATTAATACTGCTGTGTATGCTGTATTTTATATAAAGAGGTTCAAAACATAACAAACAGTTTTTAATGTGTAAAAACCCCTTCATCAATCCATTTTCTTTTATTGCACTCAGTTTTAGTCAATCTTAGAGCAGTTTGGAATATACCCCAGAGTCACAGGGGTCTAGAGTCCATCTCAGAATCATTGTCTTTGGGAGGAAACCTACACAAATAGAGAAAGAACATGCAAACTCTACATAGACTAAGCTGAATTCAAACCCACAACTAAACAGCCCAGATACTGTATGACAGCATTGCTACTCACCGAGCCATTGTGCCACCCAAGTTTGTATTATGCCATTACAAATAAAACTAAAAACTGATATCAAAAATACGAACAAACTTTTGTAGTACCCATGAATCCACATACTGCTTTTTATACTTTTTTCCCGTTTGCTGGCTGTCCATTACCAGGAGACTTGTGTGCTGTTTGTGTTGCTTCCTCTGAAGATGAGAGGCCAAAGGAAAGGCAGCCACCATGAGGAGGAAATACAATACAATATGACTTCTCTAATAATGTGTTCATTAAAAACCTGAGAAGAAGGCATACTGTGTAAAACCAAATGGAATTGCTGCAGTGAGTCTGCAGTAGGGTTGTGGGGCTGATGTACCTTGGCAGTTTCCTCTGAGACAGGACTGTAGAGCAGGTAATGGTGGAACTAGGCCAATAGACCTACTGTATGTTCTAAAACATCTTGAACAACAGCTTAGAAGTTAATTGAGATGGAACTCACAACAACACAGGAATCAACAGCAAACTTATTTTATACATGATGTGTGATATGAGATGAGATATTACACTGTCCAACTTTTTAATAACTACATGTGATGCATTATGGTATGAGCACTGGCCACCAACCAAGATATCCATCACCCTTTTTAAATTCTTGAGCAGTTATACTGTAGTATCTGTGCGAGATCCGTGGGTTTCATTTGGTTTAACATTCTGCTTTCCCACACCACATAAAACCATATTTTGAGGACAAGGATGCTATTATAAAATAACCACAGTATGTCAGAATAGGACAGTGAGCTTTTACATCTCTTTAGTCATATGCTCTAATCTACAGAATGACAGTTGTATGTGTGCCAGATATTTTGATTAATGTAAAGAAAGCACATTTGTCCAAAATTCCTTTGTGGTCTTGCTGTTTGCTTGGCACTCTCTTACTAGATTATGATTCTTTTGTGGAGATTTCCTTGGACAAATAATATACGAACTCTGTTGACTTTTTGATTATTTGTTTAACATGTGTTGCTGTACGGTGAACCTTTAATCTAAGAAGTTCTAGTTTCAGTTTAGGTTTTGGGATGGTAGCAGGGAAATTGAATGGCTTCTTATTGTGGACAAGCAGACTGACATGTGGGTGCTGTGAGGAACACTGTTTGCAGAGCTTTCTTTACTGGAGATGATATGCTGCTTACTCAAGTTACCTTTGACTACATGAATAGAGAAAATGCTGCTGCTGTTTGAGATTACCCTGTATTCTTTGTTCCTGCCCATTTGTGAATGTTTAAAGATGTTGGTAATGTTCTCATTGTTTAATTGTTTAGCTCTATTCCATCAGCATTATTCCTGGTCATTTAAATTCAGGTACGGAAAGATGAAGGGATGTTACAGAAGGCTGCAGTGGTGTCTGCTCTGGTTTAAAGTCTTGAAAAAAGAAAGATGGAAATATAGAATGACCTTATTATGGTATCATAATTTATGTACTGAACTGGATATTTTGATTGATGTTTACTTGTTTCTACAAAATTTCAGTTTTTTTTCAATGTTTTGGAATTTTGTAGAAATTTAAAAAAAAATGTATTTCATATCAACATAAACTGAGTTATGTTTTGGGACAGGTAGTGTAACAAAACCCAGGAGGCTCATTAAAAAGGCAATTTTATCAATGGGTAGGAGTATGGACTTCATGTTCTAGTATGCCCGCTGCCCTTGGTAACTACTTCAACTCGTGATACAATCTAGCTATAACAGTTCTATAGAACACAATATTAAATTCACTTCAATTCTGTAAAGATCAAGTGAGATAAAATTCTCCAACATTGTCACCACCCATTCTGCTAACCACCCCCCGGAAAACAAGAACCAGAAATGTATGAATTAAGTGAATGTATCAAAGGAAGTGTCTATTTATTGCAGATCGGAGTGACTGTAATGAAGGGACACTAATGTGTCTGAGGGACTTTGGGACCGAACAATGGTGTTTCCCAATCATTCTTTGGAAATCAGGCTGCTTCCGCTGCCACTGGCTGGGAATATAAGTGGGATCCAGTGGTATTTCTGGGCTCCAGTTCTGTGGGAGACTGATTACTCATCTATTGTTCTTCAGCTGTAAGAGTTTTCTCAGTAGTGTATCTTGAGCTACACTAACAAACAAACAATAAATAAATAACCATCCATTTTTGTTAATCGACCTGCCTGAGTAGAATTGTGCTTGTGTGCAGCCTATCCGGGAATCACTGGGCGCTAAGCTGGATGGCAATGTGTGTGTGTGTGTGTGTGTGTGTGTGTTTTCATATGATAATTTATAAGTCATACAATTAACCAAAGTCAGTTTGAACCACCTGTTTTTTCCCAGTTCATCTAGGTGCTGTTCCTAGAGCTTCTAGGCATTCTTGGCCCAAGTGTATTTATACCACAAAGACATTTGTTTACTGTTAGTCTGATATTAATGTTCTGTATAACTTCCCTGTGCTGTGTGAACACACTCACCAGTAACCCTTCTGTTTTTACCCAAACTGGGCAGGGTGGAATGTTTGTCTGGAGTCAATTTTTGCCACTTCTGTTCCACAAAACTCTTTGGTTGTTATTAATCGCCCATGACAGATCACTTTTGACATTTTCTTCCAGTGAAAGTTGCTCTAACTTACACAATCACCAGAGATTGCTCTCAACAGCTGCTTTTGTGTTTAGTTGTTTTTTTCAATTGTTTTTGTCCCTCAACATTCCTACATATTTTGAATTACCCATTTTGGTCTGACCAAAAAGGTTACTCTATAAATGTGGCTCCAGATACAAGGTTTTCAGGCAGCCCAGCAGGAGATACATAATGGCATTCGGGAATGAACTAAAGACTCATGCACTGGGGTGTATACAGTAAAATTGCTTACAGAATTAATGACTGGAAACCAGAATAAAATGAAAATAGCTAATGTGTGCTACATGTTTACTGAATGTTATCATAGTGTTTGCAGCTAAAATATATAGCATGCCAAAGCTTTGGTTGCCTTGTCATATAAAATATCCAATTATGGAAACTGCTTGTTAGTTTTTTCTTTTATCTGGCAAGTTTTTCAATCCACTGTCACTTAATGTATAATGCCTGGATATACGATCATACGTTTAACTAAAAAATAATTTGCATTACGTTGCTGGTTTAATCATTATGGAGTGCATTCAGACCGTTCCACCCGTCATCAATATTTAACAGCTGTTGTTATTATGGAATTCTTTATGGAGTAGTATAGCCTGCCAACTTGCATGCAAAGGCTTGAATCTGAGCCAAGCATCTGTCAGAAGCGACAAACGATTAATGGACGGTTACCTCGCGTGACAGCAGGGTACAAACCGACCAGCTCCTGCTCTCCCCACACTCCCGACTGTCTGCTTTGTCCTTGAACTGACACTTGGGGCTGATAGGAAGCTAAGAGGGGCAGTTGTAAGATAATGAGGTTGTTGGCAGCCAGCTCATTCGCCACACCCCAATGCCTCGAGTGTGTGTTTTAACTTGGCTTGCAAGAGGGTGTGGCCTTAACCTCATCTGGATCGCATCAGTTTGGCTACCCACGCAACTTCCCCACCTTGCATGACACGTGGAAGCACCCCAGAAGAAGCTAACTGACAACAGTGGAAACTGGCATTCTCACAGAAACCAGTGCTTTGTTGCACCCAATGTGTGTGATCGGTCTTTACATGGGCTTTGCAAGTGGAAAAAAAAATACAAGAGGAAATAACGATACAAGGATAAAGAAATGGGCAACCCATAAAAATAGATCATGCTGCCCTCTAGCAATTTTTACTATGCTAAGTTACTGAATAATACAAAGTGCATTTCCTCCCATATGGACTGCTGGGAGTAGGGAAACATATCACCTTGCCAAAATTCTTTACATTCAACATTGAAGATGAAGACTTGAGCCAAGACTTGACGCATACTGTTGTGTTTATTGATGGCAGCGAGCTCCAGAGTTGATTGAAACCATAAGTGTGTGAATGATCACAAGCCGAGCAGCTCACGCATTGAGCATAGTTGGCCTGTGTAGGCGCTGCGCCATCTTTATCTGAAAGTATGGGCTGGTTTTATAACAAGGCAAACACAGGCAAAGTTGGGAATTTGGGTTGCAAAATTTTGCTAATAAATTTGGAACGTAAATTATAACCATGGAAAAATACAGTAATAAAAACACTTGCATAATAATAAAATTGTTATTTTAGAAAATTTAGATCTACCACCTTATACATAATTTAAACTTCATTTTATGCACCGCTGCTCCATGTCACTAAAATGTGACGGCATTATAGGTTCTCTTTTACTAAATAAACCGCTGTAGTTTATTTGTAATTAGAAACATATCTATAGATGGATATAGTTTGTATAATTGATATATAGTACTTTATATATCTATAAGTTTCATTAACAAATTTCAGTGTTGAAAATGTTTAGTTTTCAATCTGTTTTTATTAAAGAATAAATGCATGTTTTGAGCACGTGATGTTCACACACGTTATCTTAAATAATGGCATAAAAAATAACTTATGTATTTACCTTTGATTTTGTCTTTATGATCTGTTGTATCTGTATCTATATCTAAAGTAAAAATATTTTGTTATAAAATTTATGTATACCTTTATATACATATATATAAGTAGAAGTGTAATGGGTGATGGACTGGTTCTTGTATAGGGGCATCAAAAACCCTAATACTGGACCAGGAGAAAGTACTGCTGGGTGTGGGCATTTCAGCAGCAAGGAGCCAAGGACAGATAAGAACGCAATGTGTGGGTGCACTTAACGTGAATTACTTTTTGTATTTCCAACTGTGTGGTTATTCTCAAGAGGGAGATTTTGGAAGAAGTGATGCAAGCCACACGGGGGATTTGTCATTATGCCTTTTGTTTGTCGGCTTGCTGATTCAGCCACCAGTGACAGTGTCTCCTAGTACTTGCATGCAATGGCATGGAAACCCTTTGCCCTTCCTTGTTTGTGGAACCTAGTTAGCATCTACAGTGCCTGTGAGACTTATGATTTGTAATTCACAGAGAGAGTTTGCCTGCTTACTGTCACTGTCTGCGTGCAGCTTGTTAGACAACTTCAGTCTGTTCCCACCCAGCACAGCTCTGCATCTCTGGTGTGGTCCTGCTGTCCCAGATTCTACTGAAGCTGAAATTCAGGAACCCTCTCCAGAGGCCACGCACTCTGCAGCACTAAGATCAGTTTGTTTAATGTAAACTGAGCTACGAGGAATACAGAAATTATGAACCTGAAAACACAGGCAACAGAGACAAAGCCAATCCCATACGCTTTGCATCTGACGTCTGGATTAACTTAATGCAAATCGAGTGGAATTTTGTTCTCTTTGATACCAGACTTGACTTTATACATAAGTTTGCATCTGTGGTTTCAGTGACAACTGTTTGTGCTTTTGGTCTTTCAAATTAAGCACAATACACAACAGTGTTTGTTTTGTTGGATTCATTAAAATTATTCCCAATCACGCTATAGGACAAAGACCACATGAAGTTCCATGTTTTTTAACATGGCTTTTATTCCATAATGTATTGAAAATAAATCCAGAGACCAAAAAATATGAATACATAATTTGTTAAACACGCAGTTCAGTAACTTCAGTTCCTTTTGAGTTGCAAATATGGCTGAACTTGAATAAATAAATTAATTTCATGAAAACAAAACATTCCAGCCTAATTTACTTCATCAAAGGAACAGGAATACAAATTTTAAAATAAGACATTCTGATAATCATATCATATTTTATAAGTCATTTATTTTTGTTTTGTTGAAGAATATTTTGTGTTTTTATACATTTGCCTTGTTTTTTAATATTTTTCTTATAATTGTTTTTCTTTTGGGAACTGTTACCAATCTGTTGCCATGAACAAACTGAAGTCAGTCCCTAAATCAATTTTAATACATTTTGCTGGGCTACAAATAGTAATTATTGCATGCCCCAGTTTTACATTGTGACTGAAAAGCTGTGTTCCTGCCTCCATGCAGCCATCCAGGAGAAACCAGTGCGGACGCACACCCATCAGTCTGTCAGCGATAAGGGCACCAGTGAAGTTGTGCCAGCTGCCAATGACATACCGGAGAGTGAGTTGCTACTGGAGGTGAGAGGACAGTGACCCCAAGTTTACATCAGTGTCTCCAGGGTTTAAAGATGTGGAGACCTGGATAAAAAACACCATGGCCAGAGCAGCATTAAATCCATTTCACTTTTTTGTAACTACTCAACTGTCAATACAGAAGTGAACAAGTCTGGCTTGGCTGATTTCCATCAATGCCGAATGACAGTAAACAGCCTGTGGAAGAAAACCTGGGAGAATGCAAACCCAGCTGCTTCACAATGACTGTGTAAACAGTAAGCCGACGAGATCACAATGACAAAGTTGTTTCCCTTATTGTACTGCTTTTAGTAGCTTGTAGAGACATGGCGTGACTTGGGGACAAAGTTTTACTGTAGCTGCTTGAAGAGCAGTTCCCCACGGGCACTGGGATGCCAGTTTTCCATTGCTCAGAGGAAGACAGGAATACTTGGAAAACACTTAACCAGCTGGAATACCGTCACTAAGCCTTTGATGTTTTTATAACTGTGTTTTGCTTAGACGCTTCAGAAAGCTACCAAGGAAATAGGAAACAAACCCTTATCATTTTTGGACTTATTGTGTGTTTATTTGTTCTTTAGTTGCCAAACTTCCTTAGAAAGAGAGATGTTTTAATGAGTACATTTTAAAAATTATAACTTACTTATTATCTATAAATGTTTGTGTTCAGTTTATAAATGGGTAAGGGTTCTGTTTTGATGATACTGAGAAGAACTGTGTAAAAACCATGGAAAAGAAGGCCAAAAAGATAATAAATAATGCATATTGTCCAAAAATGGGAATTTCAGTTTATGTTCAAAAATAGAGTAAACTTTTAATGCAGAAGTGGAAGCAGACTTTCAGGATAAAATAGAAATATTTCATTTATTCCTTGTTCAATTATATTAATGCCACAGCCTGAAAGCAGAACAAGGGCAAACCATAGCTTCAGCAGGGATGGGCATACATAACCAAAATCTCCCAATTAAATTGCACAATACCATCTTCAGACATAAGTTACATGAAAAAAAGAAGAGTATCTATTCCCCTTTCAGCTTCAGAAACGTAAGGAGAGAAAGCAGGGGCGACAAGAAACATAAGTTTGTCACGCACACAATGTTTGATGTGTGCTGCAGCACGGTTTCTGTGTGAATCCAGCCACATCAACCTGAGAGGAGAGACAGCGGTTACTGGGTTACTTCCTGCCACTACTGCTGGGTGCCCAAGAACTACATGGTTCAGGTCTCTCACACAGAGTCTTCATCAGCCCAAGGGCAGGAGAACATCTCCCTCATGTGTATAATATGTACTGTATATAATTAATTAGAATTTATAATAATATATATAAGATGCAGTTTTTGCGGTGCACTGTCAAACAAAAGAAATTCCCTGTTTTGGTGGTAAATATTTCACATTTTTATACATGTTAAAATTCTTATTATATAAAAAAAAAACTTCTCAAAATGATATTGCAATTTGAAGAACTGCCTACAAATATCCTTTCCAGACATCAGAAAGAAAAGGAAAAATAAACCTCAGTGGGTCCCAGTTCCAATGGCTGCCTAGTCCTCCTGATCATAATATAACTATACAGATGCAACGTATATTCATGTACAAAAAGCAGAGAGGAAACAACAAAGGACTGGGACACAGCACATCAAAGGGTTTAGAGTCATGATACAAAATGCAGCTGTTAACATCTTTCCCTGCAGTTCAATGCATGGTGTTACTTTACCGCTGAAAATGGCAAGGGTGGCATAGTGCCCCAGGAGGAAAGCTGGGCGCTAGTCCTCCCAAGCCCAGCAGCAAACAGGACAGTGCCAGTACATCCTTCATGTCTTTAGCTTGTCAGGAAGGGGTGTGAACGTGTGAGTCAGTCGAGGTCTTGGAAGAGAAAACCACTGTTAGTCAAACAGATCCCTCTTTTCTCAGTGTCAGACATGCACTATGTATTATTTGCATGTTGCCATAGAGTCACAGGGGTATTTTTGTATTAGAAGTATATCCTCACTGGCTCAAACACTTCATGCAGAATACAGAGTGTTAACTTGAAACCATTGGCACTGTAATATAAATTATTTATTGTCTTAAAGTATTATTATATTCAGTTATTTTGTATATTAAACATACAGTTTTGTGGAAATGTCTGTAAAGGTGCTCTGCATGTACATATCTGCATTGGGTTTTTGAAAAATCTCTAACAGAATGCCTTTATTTTTGTCTCCTCTAGTCCCTGGCAGGTTTTGCCCTGGTGGTGAGCACAGATGGGATGATATTCTATGCCTCGTCCACCATTGCCGACTACCTGGGCTTCCACCAGGTGCGACACTCACACTAACAAAGAGACTTCTGCTTGGTCTATTAATTGTCAGCTTTGCATCACAGAGGTGGATTAACAGTTTAGGGTATTCTACTGATGCTCAACTATGGAGTGGTGAGGAGGTGCTGGCTGTAGGATGATTTGAGTTTTCCAGCAAGATGAAAGGTCATAGAGTGATAACATTTTATTTGTAAGCCTGATACCCGCTGTTGTCAAATTCAGATACTTAGGGGGTTAAGGGAGGCTCATACAGTGCCATACAAGGGTTAGCATATGCACCTTTTACTCATTTATATTACTTATTTAGTTGACATCCATCTCTAAGCAACTTACAGTTGTTTACTTATTTGTACAGCTTGCAGTTTTATTGTGAAGTAATAAGGTATATGGACTTTGTTTAAGGGTAATACAGTATGAGGAGGGATTTAAATTAGGTCCTATGAGTGCAAGACAGCAGCCTCAACCGCTATGATACTTGCTGCCCACACAAACTGTTGTTCAAATAGGTGCATACACCCCAACATCAAACTGGAAAAGTGTGCTCCTGTTTTGAAAAAGTATATGATAACCATACTTAGTGGAGAATAAGTACCCTTACAAGGTTTCTCCTCAGCGCATAACATATATTAGACTTTTAACTACCTCCATGCCATTGCATAGCAGTGTAGAAGACTGGAGGCTCCACCTCCTCCACCCCAGCTTCACCTCTGAGAGTCTTGTCTTGTTTCCACAGATAAAATATAAAGCGCTAGAGGTGAGGAAGCTGACTTTGGAGATGCTGTAATTTGCAAAACTATATTCCAGTACAACAGTCACCACCAAACAAAATCATTTTTTATTTGTGTAGTATATTCCATTTTACATCCATCAATCCATTATCCATAACCGCTTATCCAGGTCAAAGACACAGTGGTCCAGCACTTGTCCCAGTCTGTTGTAGGGTAGCTGCACACACATGCACAAACTATAGGCAATTTAGAGTGAAACATATAAAACATAGGTCTTTGGACTGTGGAAGGAAGCTGGAACACCTGGATGAAAACAAAACTGAGCTGGGTTTGAATGTACACCACAACCATACTTATATTATATTATATTATATTGCATAATGCATGCAGCAACAGTATTTGTTTCCATTTGTCTTACAACTCCATTTGATGTTATTCCCCTTTTACCGTGTGTGGATATTTTTAACCTGTGGAAGGCAAATGCTGCAATATCATTTGATCTCTTGCATGCTGTTTTTCACACATTTCAAACATGTCACAATTTTTCCATGTTCTTATTTATGAATTAACTTTTAGGTGAAAAGTGCATTCTGTCCACAGCAGATTGTCATCAGGTTTCTTTCTGATTCACATTCAATCTTATCGGGCTTTGCAGCTGCATGCCCCTGTGAGTCAGTCAGGCCAGCTTGGTTTCCCTGTTTTGCATTATGAAACAACCCTGCATGTGTATAGATGGGATTTTTCAAAGAAGTATTTTTGATTCATAACTTATGCAATTGGTATAACTTTGTTGTTCTGAAATACTTAAATCATTGTGATAGCAGGAAAACACTGAAAGGATCATAAGTAACAGTAAAATTATTTCTGCAGTGTTATGGCCACCTCAGAGTCCAGACCTTAACCCCATTGAGAATCACTGGGGTGTGCTGGAGAAGACTTTACACTGCAGTCCGACTCACCCGTTAATACAAGAGCTTGGCGAAAAATTAATGCAACTCTGGACAGAAATACAGTCACGTGAAAAAGAAAGTACACCCTCTTTCAATTCTAAGGTTTTAGGTGTCAGGACACAATTAAAAAAAATCATCTGATTCTTAGCAGGTCTTAAAATGAGGTAAATATAACCTCGGATGAACAACAACACATGACATATTACACCATGTCATTATTTATTTAACAAAAACTAAGCCAAAATGCAGAAGCAGTGTGTGAAAAATTAAGTACACCCTTACTGCATCCATAGGAATGAAGAGGGTAAGTAGCAGATGCATGCTGCTAATCAAATGCACTTGATTTACTGATCACCAGCAAGTGTGACCACCTCTATAAAAGCAGAAGTTTTGGAAGTTTGCTGGTCTGGAGCATTCGGGTGTATGTTAACATAATGCTAAGGAGGAAAGACATCAGCAATGATCTTAGAGAAGCAATTGTTGCTGCCCATCAATCTGGGAAGGGTTATAAGACCATTTCCAAACAATTTGAAGTCCATCATTCTACAGTGAGAAAGATTATTCACAAGTGGAAAACATTCAAGACAATTGCCAATCTTCCCAGGAGTGGACGTCCCAGCAAATTCACCCCAAGGTCACACCCTGCTATGCTACATCTCAGACTTTATAGGCCTCAGTTAGCACGTTAAATGTTAAAGTTCATTACAGTACAATTAGAAAAAGACTGAGCAAGTATGGCTTGTTTAGAAGGGTTGCCAGGAGAAAGCCTCTTCTCTCTAAAAAGAACATGGCAACACGGCTTAGGTTTGCAAAGTTGCATCTGAACAAGCCGCAAGACTTCTGGAACAATGTCCTTTGGACAGATGAGACCAAAGTGGAGATGTTTGGCCATAATACACAGTGCCACCTTTGGTGAAAACCAAACAAAGCATATCAGCACAAACACCTCATACCTACTGTCAAGTACGGTGGTGGAGGGGTGATAATTTGGGCTTGTTTTGCAGCCACGGGACCTGGGCACCTTGCAGTCATTGAGTCAACCATGTATACCAAAGTATTCTAGAGTCAAATGTGAGGCCATCTGTCCAACAGCTAAAGCTTAGCCGAAATTGGGTCATGCAACAGGACAATGATCTCAAGCACACCAACAAATCTATAACAGAATGGCTGAAAAAGACAAGAATCAAGGTGTTGCAATGGCCCAGTCAAAGTCCAGACCTCAACCTGACTGAAATGCTGTGGTGGGACCTTAAGAGAGCTGTGCATGAATGAATGCTTGCAAACCTCAATGAACTGAAATAACGTTGTAAAGAAGAGTGGGCCAAAATTCCTACGCAACAATGTGAGAGACTGATACAGTCATACAGAAAATGATTCATTCAAGTTATTGCTGCTAAAGGTGGTTCTACAAGCTATTGAATCATGGGGTGTACTTGGTTTTGTACACATGGCTTCTGCATTTTGGCTTCATTATTGTTAAATAAATAATGGCATGGTGGAATCTGTTGTGTGTTATTTTAAACCTGAGGTTAGATTTTAACAATTTTAGAACTTGGTAAGGACCAGATGACTTTTTTATTCTGTCCTGATACGTAAAACCATAGAGCTGAAAGAGGGTGTATTTTCTTTTTCACATGACTGTAAATGTTGTGACATTGCATAAGTTTATTGAAATGATGCCACAGCGAATGCGTGCCATAATAAAAGCTAAATGCGGTCCAATGAAATATTAGTGTGTGACTTTTTTTGGCCGGGCAGTTTATTCATTGACTGATTTATTTATTCATTGGGGGGTTCATGTACTACAATTAGTTTGCTGTTTACCTTTAATAATGTTTTAGCATCATCTCATTTTTTAATAATATATAGACATTACCTTTGTATTTATGTATGTGTTAACTCAGTCACCTGGCATTATCTGGGTCAAAACAATGTTATAAAGTCATAACACATTACTGAATTTTAAATTTTCTATATAGTAGGCAGTTTTTTTGAAGTTTAATGAACCTGACTATGTAAAAAAAAAACTTCAGTGAGAAGTACCTGTAGGCCAAATATCAAGTCTGTGGCTTAAAAAACAAAGCTGTGCATACAACAGCAGATAAACAGATAAGTGAATAAGCAAATACTATTCTTCAATGACATAGAGATAGAGTTTTAGAAATGCATTATCATGTACTGTATATTAATTAATTGCTTTAAAATGTATAAAAATCTAAAAAATATTATTTTGTTCTTATTGTGCAAGATCTTATGTGGCTGAAGTGGATTTCGCTGGAAAGAGTGATATTTAAAGCAAAACTCAATTTGACTGAAAAAAGAAACACTTTACAGCAATGCAGGGCAAGCTGTGGCATAACCATGGAACCATTTACAGTGGAGTTTAGATAATGACGATAGGATAATGAAAATATGATGCCACATTTTTGTTTCTAACTGTAATGCAGGTAATCTGTGCAAACTCTGTGTTTGTGGCTGAAAGCAGATTGAGCATGATGGATCTCACATTGCCTGACCTTATGTGTTTTCATTGGTATTTTCAGTCGGTGGTTACTGTAGGGGTGCCGGGGTTAAGCATCAGCACCACATTGACCTATAAGCCCAACAGAGTTTGCAAATAATGACTATTGTGTGTTGCTTTGAACAGACGGACGTCATGCACCAGAACATGTTTGATTACATCCACGTTGAGGACCGGAGTGAGTTCCAGCAGCAGCTGCACTGGGCCATGAAACCCGAACTGCAAGATCCCCACCCAGATGTCTGCTCTGCAGCTGCAACTGGTGAGTACCCCCAGTAGCACTGACACAGTAGTACTAGGGGCCAAACCAAGAAGTTCTGGGTACTAAATTTGCTGCTGTACATCTGTACAGTCATACAGTAGCACCAAGGACTTACCAGACAGGATCTATTGCGAAACATGACACAAACATGACATTTACATGCAAGAAACAGTTGAGCAGCTTTAATGAAATGAAACTGAAATCATCAGATAGTTAAATGGTACACATTTTTAACAAAAAATGCATATAGCACAGTAGTTTGCAATTGTTTGGCAACTGAAGCACATATGCTTGAACCCCCTCCTTTGTTATAGTACAACAATTGAACACAGTAGAGCACTTCTACTGAATTATTACAGAAAATAGTACCCAGCTGTACAAAAGGAAAATACTGTTAGTAGTTTAGTATACAAACATTATGTTGTAAATGAACTTAGAAAAAGGTGCTGCATACATTAATTAATAATTAATTTTCCTTTTGGAGAGTACTGAAGCATTTATTATATTATGATGCATTATATTCACTTCCAATCTCTGCCACATTGAGGACTAACAAGAAATTTCTGCAATTGAAAACTTCACTAAAGTTTGTAAAACTATCATGTATGTGTTTGTGCTCATATGCATGTGTGTGTCCCATATCTATCCACACATTTTTGCGTGTGCTCATACAGGTGAGGACTTTGCTCTCAGCCTTTTCAGATGTGAGAAGGGGGACAACATTCCATCAGAGTTCCAGTGCTTCTTGCACCGCAGTTTCATCGCTCGCCTGCGCTGCCTACTGGACAGCACGTCTGGATTCCTGGTGAGTGATGCATTGCCATTCACAACCGACCCCACCTAAACTACGCTACTGCTAAAACCTAAAGCAAATGAGGTCACTTATTCAATTATTCCATTGTACCTCCCTGAATTTGCCTGTGTCTTTTTTGTTTTTGTCTTTTTAGGGTGCTATGCACCATAGTCCAGGTGAAACTACATTTCATTCTCGCTTGTACATCTGTATAAGTGTAGAATGACAATAATGTGAACCTTGAACCTTGATAGAAATCACATTTTTTATTCTTATAAATCCATTTGAACTTTTTTACAGTAACCCATTGTGCTATGCAGATACCACACGCTTGCTGAAAAGCACACAACATATAGCGCATGAATATTTGTGTAATGGAAACTTTAATAAAATTGGGGCTATTGTTTGTGGGGTTTTATGGGATTTATGTCCTGATTAATGAAACGTTGTGTTATACTAAAATTTCTGACCGAGCAAAAGAACAAGTAAAATAATGTTTAAAAAATGACAATGCATTTCAGACTATGCAGTTTCAAGGCCGACTCAAGTTCCTTCAGGGCCAGAGAAGGAAAATGGAATCGGGTGCCTCTTCCCCCCCGCAGCTAGCCCTGTTCTGTGTAGCTACACCCCTAGTGATGCCCATCATCACAGAGATCAAGTCCAGGGAGGCAGTGATAAAGAGCAAGCAAAAGAATGTCAACCAATCTGTTTCCGAACCCAGGTAGGTGCCAATTTTTACTGCGGCAATTCAAGGTAAGCTCCTTGCTTAATGGTGCTACAGCAGGTGGGATTCAGATCTGTGCCATTCGGATGCACAGTGTCAGCTGTAATCCCTATCCTACCTGGTGCCCCTTAAAACTTAATATATGAAAGGAACAAACAAAATAAAAATGTGGAAGTCAAATGTATTTTAGCGTCTGTATTTTTTGTCATGTGGGGGAACTATGATCCTTACCAAAGATACAGAAGTTTGTCTGCTGATTCATGGCTGTTTGCAGGCCATGACAGTAGCATGGTTTTGCATTTGACACCCAGTTCTCTTCCATGTCCGCAGCCGTGAGAGATGCTACTTGAGCAGCGGAGGGGTTAATGAAGCAGGAAGTGCATTGCTGGTTAACCACACCCCTTGGACGCCTCTGACCAGAGACGGTGTCAGATGCCAGAGCAAAGGATTCCACATCAAGGAGGAACCCCTGAACTCTAGCAAGCCTTCTGATGATGAGCAGCAAGCTCAGGCCCTGGAGAGCCCATGGGCACTGTGTCCGGCTTCAGGGGCAGTTTTAGTGGGTCCAAACCTGGGCCACGTGACAAACGGACTTGGCAAGCGTGGGCATTATGGGAAGGGTGGAACGTCTCAGCTATCACCCTCCTGCCGTGACAACCACAACCACTGTGATCTTTACCTGCCTAAGCTGAACCCAGAACTGGGCTGTTATCACATAGAAAGCATCAAAAAAGAGAATGGGTCCTTGCACAGTGAGTGTCCTGGCAGTCAAGTGGGTCTGGGTGTGCCCATCAAAACCGAACGAGACTTGGACTTGGACAACAGCTGTGGTGCTTACGGTGGACCCTGTGCTCAAGTATGGCCATCCAAGGGGCTTGGTGAGAAGCACTATGAGATGGACTATGAGCAGGGACTTCATGTGAAGGTGGAGACAGGTTACTATGATCAGTATTCCCACTCTCAGCGAAATAGGACAACTCTCAGTCCTATTTTCAGTGGGCTGTACCAAAACATGGGTAGGGGAGACCAAGAACCTGAAAAATGCCTTTCCAGCAGACATCTGGCCCAGTTTAGTCCCCAGCGCTATTCTCACTCAGACAGCCAGGGCAGAAATTTTGTGGATGGTCGCATTTACCACAGCTCCTCTCTAGATGATAAAGCTTACTTGCTGCAAGACTACAAGTTAAGCTGCGAGTTCAGGAGTCACGGCCGGATCCACTCAATCAAGCGTGAGCCTATGGACTCCCCACCCTGGACAGAGGGTAACCATGACAGTAGCCAAGCATCACTGCAGCAAAATAATGTCCCAGATTTTCTTATAAATGCAGTAGCACACAAATCAAGCTCTTACATCTACATGCAGTAAGTGTGACACAGAAAGACACTTAGAAATTAAAATGTCAGGAGAGGGCTTGTGTATTCCTCAGGTTTGAGAAAGTGATGTAGCTTTGCTACTGGTGATTGATGAATTAAAATGAAGTTCCTTTTATATTAAAGCACATTTAGTAAGAGAGCAACAGTTATTTTTACATTCACATACTATTTTGGTCTCGTAAACAGGATGCATGGTACCGATAAGATCTATTAAGGGGGGAGAACAAAACTCTGAAGTCATTTTAAATTGGTAAGATTCAAATATACTGTGCATTGTAATAAAGGTGGAGCAGCTTACTGTGTGGAAAAGCCACCAGCATTGTTAAATATCCACCATAAGAAATGATATTATAATGCTTTTTCATTCCAGTGAAACTTGAAAAGATAACAAAATGCAAATTACCTTCACCAGAAATACTGATCAAAGTTTCGTCTTATTGGGACCTCCCAGCTATGTCACTTTTCTTTAATAACCCTCCCACAGAAAGCAAACCAAGGCCTCACATTTGTATTTACACAGAACATCCACCCACCCATCTACCCATCATCATTAACTGCTGCATTCTGTCAGGGTCACAATGGGCCAAAGCCTCTCCCAGAATCACTGGGTGTCAAGCAATGAAACTGCACCCTGGGTTGAACATCCCTCCATTACAGTGTGGCCGCGTCTAACATGTATTTGCAAATCCTGTCAGATTAATCTGGTTTACACAGACACATAATATAAATTTACATGGAGAATTATTTTCAACTGCTAAATTTTATATGCAAAATTGCTATGTAGAATTTTTTTTATAAACCGTCCATATATATTTGCATTCTTATTATACATTTAAATCACATGTTCCAAATGGTGTACAAAGTATGTAAATGTTTTGGAGTTCAATTAGCCATGTGAGTTTAAATGTGTTAGTAAGTGTAGAAACATCTATAAAAATTTCAGAAAAATGACCAAAACCTTAAGGTTTTGAAAAATGTAATACAATACGGAGGGAGTAGTAGTTTATAAAAGTACGTTAATATAGCAACTTCAGTGGCAAAAAAGCATTGGACAGGAACACTAGGAGACCAGGAACCACTAATAAGCAAAAAATAAACCAAATAAACTGAATGACAAACTGCAGCTAAGCTGTACATTTTTTTATTTCAAAGGATACTTAATTGGCATTTTTAGTTCTACTTCAGCCTGTGCTCATTTCAAATACTTGTGTTTTTAATTCGTTAAATTTATATTTTTGTGGTATAAAAGAAACAATTTTCCCAAGTGTTATATTTATTGTCCATTGACAGAACTGCTTAAAGTGGTATTTGAAGGACATGCGCTGTTTTACTAAGGGGAAATTATTTTTCATGTTCTAATTTTTAAAGGCACAAAGCAGAAAAGGCACAAAAGCCTTCTGGCTGACTTGTGAAACTGCGAGGTAGCAAAAATCAGATCAGTAGCAAACAATTTTAGCATGTCATTAATATAGTTTCTATATGTGTTTGCAAAATAAAATAAAATTTATACTGTACATCTGTGAGTTTCTTAATTTAATTCTTTATATTCAAGTGATGGGTCTTGATGGGGAAAATTAAGACACCAGGCTATTCACCATAATGCAGTTTATTAAAACAAACAAACAAACAATATTCCGCAGGGCATCCATTGTTCAAGACACCTTCTCAGCCTGAGCTGTGTTTGTCCCAGACTCCTGCTGGGTGAATTTCTTCATTGCCTCCCGCATCCCACTTCTCACATCCATCAGTTTACCAGCAATGGCCAAAGTAAGCCAGCAACCCCTCAGTCAGCCTCTCAGTCTCAGTGCTGCTACCAAGTCAGTTAACAATACATGCATTTGTAAAGTTTTATCCTATCCTACCCTTTCCTATTTACATTAATGCTTGGCACAATTTCACTATCATCAACCAAAATACCATAACCCTCTCTATTTTTACAGTTCAAATGCTCGCATCTCCTCCCAGGGGCAGCCCTAGAGTAAAGGGCGCCCCAGTATATTTATCTTTTACTGACGCCAAAAACGATGCTTTAATACAGATTATGCATTTCAAAAATAATGTAAAAAAAATCTAATCTAATTTTATTCTCTATACCAGATTCCTTTAAACGCGTTTTCCTCCGCAGCCTCGTGCCACCGTCGATGTAGTTTCTAGAGCCTCTACAAAAACCACAAATCCCATGATGCCCCGCGCCCGCATGCTCTCAACCACCACCGCCGCTGCAGGGCGGTGCGAAGCGAACAACGGCGAAGCGGGTTTAAATATTAAAAAATAAGTGTTTCATCCGCGCAGTGGATGAATTGTCAACAACGGCGGACTTTCCACACAGGTAGGACCCGGAGGCTGTGACGCCTGTGGGCGGCGTGCTGGCTGGTGAATACCCTGCTTGTCAGTTGTGATGCGGGCCTGTTGACCCACTGAGGAGCGACCAGACTGAACGCCGAATAATATTGTTCTTCTAAACAGATAAAAAGTCCAAATATCACAACCATCGTGTCGGCGAGTGGTTTATTAAGCTAAGCGAAAACTGCAGCGTCGTTACCGAAGCCAAGGAGCCACATTGATTCCTCCCTCGTAATAACTACGTTATTGATGTAGTTATGGGGCATCTTTTGTGCGCGCGCATAACGTAAAGCAACGGTGAAAGTGGAGTAAATAAGGAGGAAAATGGGAGACAAACTGGAAATCTGTCTGCACGTCTCATAGAAAACGTTATTTTTCACATAACGGTGTGAGCTGTTAAAGTGACAGTAGCGTCCTGACTGACAGGTGGTAGTGATGACAAAGCAACAGTGTCCTGGTTAACAGTTAATAGGTATAATAATAGTAATAATAACCATCATTTCATGAATGAAATTATTGGGAGACAATACAAGCTGAAGGGGTAAAGGGATCTATTCATTATACAAAATTTGGCCTTGTAGACACTTTTTGGTATTTCTCACATTTTCAGTTTCAGTTTTTAAAAGTAGAAGCAATATTTGTTAGTGGATTTCCGTCCATTCATCCATCCGTCCATTTAACTGCTTATCCAGAGCAGGGTCTGTGGTGGTTCAGAGTCTACCAGGAAGCAGAAGGGCCTAGGCTATGAAACTGCCCCTGTATGGGGTGAAACTCGTGGCTTTGCACTGCAGGAGGAATCTGGAACACCCAGAGGAAACCCACACTGACACAGGGAGATCATGCAAAGGAGTGCATTGTTTTTGTATTAATTTTGTGGCAATAAAACAGGTGAAAGGAGTCAAGAATGCTTGTAAACTAGGAAAATGTCAGTCTCTTCTAAGTAAACAGATGTTATTATTTGTTTGTAATCGTTTTTATTATTTATTTAGTCAAGTATCTCTAACATGGGTGTTGAAGTAAGACTTGTATTGGCACTAAATTAGTTTTAAGTTCTTTAATTTGTTGTTTACCATTACCTGTATTCCAATGGTCCTTGTTGACACAGATTTTATAAGGGCAATCTTATCATACTTTTATGAATAAATCAAAATAATCCAGACTCCTTCAGTACTCATTATTGACAGGATGACCTTGTACATTGTAGTATAATGTAGGATGGGAAAAAAGCATGCATGAAAAAGGTTAAAAGAGAGTTGAAGAGAGGTAACAAAAGCACTCTTAAGGCTAAAACAGGAGAACCTGTGAGTGGAAGAGTCTAGAACAACAGGCTGCAGATATTGGGCATGAAGTGATCACAAAGCTCAGTTTGACATATTTCATCCTTCCATCTATCTATCCATTGTCAATAACTGTTGAGCTCACAGTGGTTAGGGGCCTGTCAGGTAGGTTAGGTATAGTATGTCCTTGATGGGGAAGGCAGTTCATTGCAGGGCAGTCACACTCATATACACTGTCCGACCAAAAAAAAAAAGGCACACACTTTAATATTTCGTTGGACGGCCTTTAGCTTTGATGATGGCACACATTTGCTGTGGCATCGTTTCGATAAGCTTATGCAGTGTCACAACATTTATTTCCATCCAGAGTTGCATTAATTTTTCTCCAAAGTCTTGTATTGATGAAGGGCGAGTCAGACCTCAGCGTAAAGTCTTCTCTGGCACATCCCAAAGATTCTCAATGGGGTTAAGGTCTGGACTCTGCGGTGGCCAATCCATGTGTGAAAATGATGTCTCTCTCATGCTCCCTGAAGCACTCTTTCACAATTTGAGCCCCATGAATCCTGGCATTGTCATCTTGGAAGAGAAAATCCATTGATGGGAAAAACCTGGTCATTCAGTATATTCAGGTAGTCAGCTGAGCTCATTTTTTGGGCACATGACGTTACTGAACCTAGACCTGACCAACTGAAGCAACTCCTCATCATAACACTAAGTTAAATCCAGGTGCTGACTTTTTTTTTTTTTTTTTGGCCACGCAGTGTACATTCAATCATATGTACAGATACACAGTGGACAATTTAGAATCATCAGTCCACCTGAAACACATGTCTCTGGACTGTGGGAGGAAAGCTAACATGTAAGCTTCACTCAGAATGAGCCAGATTTGAATCCCTGGACATTCACATAATTCAGGAGCTGTGAGGCACCAGCATTAGCGCCATTTTTGTTATTTTTCATCTCTTTTAAACCCATGTAAGAGGTGCATAAAATTGGTTTAGTCAGTATTTTTGACAAGTACTTTTTTATTTTTGCTTTTTGTGAAAGATCTGTGCAGTGTCTTTCTGCTGATTTCAGAGCCTGCTTTTGCCATGGAGGAGACCGACAGAGAAGCAGTTGCCACAGCAGTGCAGAGGGTAGCAGGAATGCTGCAGCGGTCAGACCAACTGGACAAAGTGGAGCAGTACAGGCGCAGGGAGGCCCGGAAGAAAGCCTCAGTAGAGGCAAGGCTGAAGGTAGCGTGTTCATGAAAAACATCAGCAAATCAGTGAAATAGTAATAATCTGCCTTTTAACATGTGGTCAGAGGGGTCAAAGGTACTATCTCTGAAGGTCATTTAGAACTTTATTGAAGGTTTGTCTGCCCTGTCAAGCCACAATTTCTTCGTGTTCAAATTGTTGGCATTGTGTCTGCCCCCCCCCCTTTCTTTTTGCTGAGGCAAAGAGTTTGTTCACTTCCTGTTATCCTGCTTTTGTCATTCGTACTGTTTTACATATCTGACTTACTGCAAAATCTGATGAAATTTTCTTTTGGACAAAAACCACTATAATAACCATGATAATACCAAGGTCCAAGACAAGAGCATTGATCAGTAAATAATGGTGTTAAATTAAATTGTATACTTTTACATTATTTCTTTTTATGGTAACTAATTAATTTTATTACATAGGGCTACTCTGCATTGCCCAGTATCCAAAATATATGGAGAGGTTTGAAATAGGATAGACTTTTGCATTTTACATATATAAGACAAACTACTACTACTTTTTTAATACAAATACATTTGCATACCTTAATAACCTGAGGATTGTCAAAATGAAGTACAGACCTAAAGAAATTACACACCGGTGAGTCATAATGGCAAATAAAGGGCTGCTACGCATTCACTGCTGCAGCCGTCTTAAATATTTAAAATAATAATGACAGCCTTAATTCCCAAAAGGTTTATCCAAGGACTACTTCACTAGTACTGAAGCTTAAATATTGAATCACCTAACTTCGCCTTAAAAGACAATATGGATACTTGTTCCCTCATTTTTCTACACATTTAAAATGAACTTATTGAGCGCTTAAGTTATTTAAGGTCCTCTGGATGGATGATACTGAGTTTTGTAACTGCAGAAAGGGTCATCTGGATGGACACACTCTGTGTTTGTTCTCTGCAGGCAGCCATCCAGTCTCAGCTGGATGGTGTACGCACTGGTCTCTGTCAGCTCCACAGCGCCCTGGTGGATGTCAGGTCCATTCAGGGTTCCCTGGCTGATGTCAGCAAGGACTGGAGGCAGAGCATCAACACCATTGAGAACCTGAAGGATGTGAAGGAAGCTGTCGTGCAGCACAGCCAGCTGGCTTCGGCCGTGGAGAACCTCAAGAACATCTTCTCTGGTGAGCACAACTTTCCCTGGACAGCTTTAGCTAAGTATTTGTGGTTAACCCCATGTTGGCTTTGAATGAATTCCTGTGGTTAAGCTTTGGTTAACTTCTGATTAACTAGATCATTAGACAGTTCAAGATGTCTATGGGGGGTGCTTGCATTTTTTTCCCATGGTGCTACAAGACAACTCAATGGACCAGTGAAAGGGTTCAACAGTAAAAACGATCTGGTTCGGTATGCTGAACTTCATGAAATACAGGGATGAAGTTGTCATAATCATAGGCAGAGGAATAGTGTTTCTTGAGTAAAACAGTAGGGTTTCATACAGTGTTTATAGTTTGGCTTTACCTGTGGCATAAAGTACGAATCATAATCCTCAAAATGTTAGTGTTGAGGCATCCTGTACAAACACTATTGCTTGCATAAATGCATTTTCATGTCCAGATTCTCTTTTATCAACATTTTTCTCTTTTATAGTATGTCTTTCTACAAATGCAATTTAAAAATTTCACAGTTTTCTTTTTCTCGCACGGGTTAATGTTCAATGAAGTGGATGTGTTTGATCGCATTAATATTACAGGGTTTTTTTTTTTTTTTAGATTACTACAGTTTCAACGCCTTACATCAGCTGGGTTCTCATCTTATTGGCTGAGCTGTGTGATTGGCAGCAGCTGTGTCATGTTGCATTAAAATTGTCTGGGATTGTAGGTGGTGTGTGTGTGTGTGTGTGTGTGTGTGTGTGTGTGTGTGTGTGTGTGTGTGTGTGTGTGTTGGATCCTTTTCATCCATGGTAACAACACTCCAATATTATAACATCAACATCGCAAGTATCACCTCCATCACCACCATCAGTCTTCTCTGGAATGACGCCAGTGAAGATGGTTCTCATCAAAAACTTCAAACTGTGTGTGTGTGTGTGTGTGTGTGTGTGTTTCAGAGTATTGAGGGTATTCCCTTCAAGTTTAATGAACCTCAGTCTCAGACCTTCAAAGATTCCCCTGCAGATTTAATCAGTCTGGCATTTGTATGGGTTCTAATGGTTTAATCTGAAATATGACGATTGTTTAATTCCTAGACCATTCAGACACTGGTTCCTTATTCATTTTTTTCTTTTGGTCATAAAGTGATTATTAAACCCCAGTCTGAAAGGTCAAATGAGTTCACTAAGGCTAATCATTTTAGTCAAGTTCGGCAGCGCTCATGTGAAATGGAAACGTGCAAAATGTGCAGAGCACCTTAGTGGAAGCTGACCAGCACTGTGTTTCGGCAGCCATGTCCTCAGAAGGGAAAAGTGATATGTAAATTGCTTTATTTTGGGTTTAGTGTTGAGGAGGATGTGTTTTAAAATTGCTCCCCTTCCTCAATCTCTACAGTGCCAGAGATCGTGCAGGAGACACAGGAGCTGATTGAGCAGGCCGAGCTTCTGCAGGCGCATCGCAAACTGATGGACCTGGAATGCTCGCGCGACAACCTCATGTATGAGCAGTACCGCCTGGACAGCCGCAATACCCATGACATGAACTTGATCCGCAACTACTTTGGTGAGGTACAGAGCCTCTCTGAGGAGCTGGCCAAGCAGCTGTGGATGGTGCTGCAGCGTGCCATTGTGACGGTGTGCCGTGACCCCACCATGCTGGTGTCCGTGGTGCGCATCATTGAGCGTGAGGAGAAGATAGACCGGCGAATGCTGGACCGCAGGCGACAGACAGGCTTCATGCCCCCGGGGCGGCCAAAGGCCTGGAAGGAGCGGATGTTTCAGGTGCTGGAGGGAACGGTGTGCACACGCATCGAGGGAACGCAGTCAGAGACCCGGGAATCTGACAAGATGTGGCTTGTGCGCTTGCTGGAGATCACGAGGAAGTACGTGCTGGATGATCTAATTGTCGTAAAGTACCTGATGGTTCAGTGCTTCCCGCCACACTACAACACCTTTCGCATATTCTTCGACCTGTACCACCGTGCCCTCTCAGCCCGGATACAGGAACTGGCAGCAGAGGACCTGGAAGCAAACGAAATCGTCTCACTTCTTACCTGGGTGCTCAACACGTACAAAAGGTAACCTGTCTCACGGATTAGTGGTCGTCATTGGCCTAGTTCACTTAGTTATCTTTAATGCTGAATGCATTTTTTAGGGCAGCTGGTGGAGCAGCTCTTAACATTGGTGCTTCACAGCTGTTGGTTTGGATGTGTGGGGTTTAGATGGTCTCCCCATGCTAACATAGGTTTTCTCTTTTCCTGCTCTGGTTTCTTCCCACTGTCCAAAGATGTTTCTCAGGTGAATTGGTGTGTGAATGGATGTGTTTTATTGCCTCCTAAAGTATGGTGTACCCTGCTACATGTCTTGTTTCTCTGGGTTAGGACTGTCTTAACCCAGCGCTGAACAAAGATGATGGAAGGAGGAATTTTATTACAATTAATGGAATATTTACGTTAGATGTTTTTACTGAAGCCATTTATTTTTTTAGAAGCACCCTTGTGTAAAGGTGGTGGCCTCTTTTGAGGAAAAGTGATTCATGTAAGACTGTTGATTTGGCATCACAACAGTTCAAGAAGGAAAAAGGCATGCTTGAGAAGGTGGTAACGTTGGATGACCAGTTTTGTGTCACTTTGATCCCTGCCACGCTAGAACAGGAAAACAACATAGTCTGCTCTGCTTAAATCCCTGTGCTTAGCACTGAGATGATGGGCCACCCTGAACTCGCTGCTGAGTGTGACATCAACCAGCTGGAGCCCCTTCTCCCGCAGGAGATGGTGGATGAGCTCCTCAGCAAGTACATCCAGACCATCTCTGTGAGTGACTGTGAAGACACTTTGTTTCTGAGGGCTTAGGTACTTTAATTCAAGCCACAAGAATTGTCCTACCCTGAGACTTTTTATTATTTCTATAACTATACATTTAGTTGATGCTTTTCTCTAAAGCGGCTTGCAGTGTTTGACCCGTTTATACAGCAGGTGGAATTCAGGAGAAGTACCTTCATCAAGGGTACAACAGTGGGAGGTGGCATTTGAACCTGTGGTTATGTTAGTTGTAATGGTGGTAAACTGTAAACATGTAAAGATACATATTTGTTTAAATTATATAAATAGCTTTTTAAAATCCTGCTTTAGTAGTAATTAGCAGGAAATATAATTCTGTTTAATGTGTTGTTGTAGAAAAGGACAAACCAAGACTGATGACAGCTGGTGTCAACAGCTCTGTAGTCTTCCATGTTTAAAGTCAGTTATATGCCAAAACTGGTCAGAGAACTCTAAAATGGTGCTGTCATGCCTGAGGTTTTTTTGTATGGATTCCAAATTTGTCCCCAAGAAATCAGTGACAGTATTGCATCATAGGTGCATTAATTGCATTAGTGAGGACTGGCTGTTGCGAGTGAAAATGCTCCTTCTGTCATGCTTGTCCCAGTCCAACATCACTGGGTGGCTTCGCAAGGCCCTAGAAACAGACAAGAAGGACTGGAAGAGGGAGACGGAACCAGATGCAGATCAGGATGGCTACTACCAGACCTCGCTCCCCGCTATTGTTTTCCAGGTAGAGCACTTCTGATTTGGGCAACCACAATGGAGCAAGCTCAATGTGAACCAAGCTTCTCCTTTTGTGTGTTCTTAGATGTTTGAGCAAAACCTGCAAGTGGCAGCCCAAATAAATGAAACGTTCAAAGAGCAGGTCCTGCACCTGTGTTTGAAACAGATGACCTCGTTCTTACAAAGGTGAGCTGCTGTTTATCTTTGCGTTGGGGAATGATTTCAAAAAGAATGTTGTGAAAATGTTGCTAGGCTAAATCAGTTCTGAATGGAGGCAGAGTCAAAATTCCTCCATGGCGATGTGGGACTCTGGGTAACAGTTCTGGGAATTGTTCAGTTGCAGTCATTGCAGCTAAAGATGGCACAAACAGTTATTGACTGTGAATGGGTAAATTCTTTTCCCCACCTATGACTACATTTCTTTATCCTCCTAAAAACAATGCTGTTTTTTTTTTTTTTTTTTTTGTCCCTCAGCCTCCATTTATATACTGATAGCTTTGGCTCAAATGATCAGATATGTCAAAAAGCTGTAGAGAAAATTAGAAAGGGGGCAAATACTGTTTGCCCTGTTATGGATTAGCATCCCATCCACAATATCATGTCCCAGCCTGGCACCCGGTGATTCTAGAATAGATGCATGGAGGGCAAGCAAATACTATTTGAGTTAAAATGTTTATTTTTAATATAATGAGATGTTATCACAACAGATTTATTCATATGAGTTTTATGCTCGTAATCTATAACACTGAGGTGTGTCCCCTTACTTAGGTACCGGGAGGAAGCAGTTGCCTACAAAGATGAGCACTTGAGAGATCGTCAGTTGCCTCAGTGCTATGTTCAGTACATGATCGCCATCATCAACAACTGCCAGACATTTAAGTAAGTCTCCATCCCACCAAGGCCCAAGATAAACCAGATAAATCTGCCAGACCCCTGTAGTCATTTTGCCTTGAAGAATTAGGCCAAAGAGTCATTACTTTTATTTTTTTTTCCCTGTAGTGAGAATTTGTTTATTTAGAATACTGTGTTGTATTGAAATGCAAATTGTGAGAATCCCTTTTTTCCCTGTGTCAGGGAGTCTATTAACAGCTTAAAGAAGAAGTATTCGCTCACCACACAGCCCACTCAGAACGATGCTGCCATCGACAAGACTCTGAACGAGGTGGCCAAAGATGGCTGCCAGTTTCTGCTGGATGAGGTCTTCTTGGACTTGGAGGTAAGAGGGCTGGCAAAAGCATTTGGAAGTAGGTGGCAATATGGACTAAACAATACCAGTAATGAAAGGACTAAAGAGAGAGAAGTGGCCATAGCTCCAGAATGGAAGAATTGGTGTTGAGTTTATGATTTTGATTTAATTTGTAATTTTTACACCTAAGGATTCACACCCTAGTGATTTTGTGTGCAAGGCAGCATTTTGCACAATTACAGCTACTGCCTTAAAAAGTAAGTTGTACCATAATGTGGTACAAGATTATTGGGCGAAGGCCTGGATTCTGTTTCAAAATGGTGCAATGAGGGTGCAATAAGCTTAGTATTCACTAAACAGAAAGCATTAATCCCTAAACCGTGACTGTTTGAGGGTGCTTTTGAGGTCTTAGACCAGCGTTCATGAATTTTTCTGGTGCGTTGCATCCTTTGCTTCATTTAACATTGGACATTTTGAGTTACCCACTCACGGTCAAAATCAGATTTATTTGGCCACAGTGAGCAATATGATGGTTCAGGAAACTTGGTGTGGTGTTGGAAAATGTTTGGGAAATTCAGGAGGGCACCCGAATCTGCTGAATGCCATCACTGATTTTGACCTGCCATTGTACATAGGAGGAAATATCTTCATCAGACTGTTGCTCCAGCTGTTTTGGGTGGTTTCTTGAGCATGATGTTTCACTCTGCAGCACCACCTGAGTGACCTGCTGACCAGGAAGTGGCTCAGCGGCTGCCATGCTGTAGACACCATCTGCGTCACTGTGGAGGACTACTTCAATGACTTTGCCAGGATTAAGAAACCCTACAACACGGTAAATTGGAGTATTAAGGGACTCAAGTCCCGACATGCGTTTTACAACAGCATGCTCAGCATGTTGTCTTCTTATGGTGCAGGAAATGACGAGCGAGGCTCACCGTCGAGTCGTGGTGGAATACATCAAGGCTGTAATGCAGAAGCGAATAACATTCAAGAATGCGGATGAGCGGAAGGAGGGTGCCGATAGGATGATCAAGGAGGCCGAGCAATTCAAGACCCTTTTTGGGAAGCTGTCTGCGGCAAGTAGCTGATATCTTTTACGCCAAATTTATTGCATAATTAATACTTCTCTGTTCAGTGTTATTGTGCATAGTTGTGTTAAGCACTTAGCTAGCATGATGGTACAGGCGTAGCACTGGTTGTGGGTTTGAATTCTTAAGTCTTTGTGGAGTTTGCAAGTTTCTTCCAAGAATTTAGAAACTAGCGGTAATTTTACATTTTCGTACAAGGCAACTTATATTGCAAGAAGTGTCTGTTTCTGCAGCTGTATTTTAAATAGTTGTAATTTCTTGTTCAGGTTATCTCCTTATAGAGTATTACATTTTGCTAACAGTTTCTCCAAGGCAATTTGTAATGTCAGGTTTATATGCTACTCTGCTGAGCAAGATTCACTTCATCTTTCGGCTGCTCCTGTTAGGGGTCACCACACCAGATCAACTGCTTCCATTTCTTCCTGTCCTCTGCATCTTTCTCTGTCACACCCACCACCTGCATGTCCTCTTTCACCACCTCCATAAATCTCCTCTTAGGCCTTCCTCTTTCCTGGCACCTCTGTCCTTAGCATCCTTCTCCCAATATATCCAGCATCTCTCCTCTGCACATGTCCAAACCAACGAAATCTTGCCTCTCTGTCTTCAAACCATCTAACCTGGGCTGACCCTCTAATATACTCATTTCTAATCCTGTCCATCCTCGTCACACCCAATGCAAATCTTAACATCTTCAACTCTGCCTCCTGTCCTTTGGTCAGTGCCACCATCTCCAACCCATATAGCATAGCTGGTCTCGCTACCATCTTGTGCTGAGCAAGATTCACAAATTGGGAAATTGCTAAGTTTAACCATTAGCTGCTAAATATGGAGTGTATACTGAAGCTAAAAGAGCTACTCTTGCAGGGTGAAGATGCAGACCGGCTGAGCATAACTGCCATTGCTGAGGTCTTCAAGCTGACAGACCCTTCATTGCTGTACCTTGAAGTCTCCACCCTTGTGTCCAAGTACCCCGACATCAGGTGAGACAGCAGTGGTTAAGGTCCTTCAGCTGCACTGTGTAATGAAGGGTTTGAATGGAGACGTGTCTCAATGGGTCCGGTGAAACCTGTCTGCTCTGCCTTGCTCACAGGGAGGAGCATGTGCTGGCCCTGTTGGCCGTACGAGGTGACGCCAGCCGTGACATGAGACAGACCATCATCGAGACGCTAAATCAGAGCAAGGTCTCCGGGGTGGCCATTGCCCAGCCCATATTCAGAGACATCACAGTGCCCAGCATTGCCTCCATGGCAGTGCCAAAGCTGTTGAAATAGCCCAGATGTGGCTGATGCTCTAACCAGCAGGTTGGATTCAGCTGTACTTTCTGCAGGTAGGATAAGTGGTGTTACTGGGAGTGGTTGACAGTTCACTGGAAACAGAAAACCCCAGACGGGGAGCAGTGTGGCTACGCACATGAACATTACTAAAGATCAACCTTCAACAACACCATTTCAATAGCATTTCTCCATCCAGGCATGTAACACGCAGGAGTGGCTGTGGAGTTTGTGTTGTAAATGTTTATCATGCCTGTAACAGTTCTCCATTTTGTGACAATTACGTGCTGTATTTCGGAATAGCTGCCATACACTATATCATTGTCTATAGCATAGCAGAGACCACAGATTTTCTTGTATGAGTGTAACAGCTAAAAGGTGGGGGCGGGAAGCTTTGGAGAAGTGTTTGTGTTACCTGTGAAGATGGTTTTTTGCAGAAAGTTTCCCTTGTTTGCTGTGACATCTGCACTCGACATGCTGGACGTTTTGAATTTCTGGTGCAAAGGTTAGTAATAAATTTGCTCATGGATGGTACATGGCCACCTTTTTCTTCATTGCTCTGCTTCTTAGCAGAATGACTGAATTTACCAGTTGATTTACACCTGAACAAGCATTACCTGCTGCCCCCTACTGCCTAGAGAAGTACATTACATAGGCCTCCCTGTCAATGAGCATAATTCATGGCTAAACATCTGTTAAACAATTCTAAAAAAGAAATTTCCATTAATATGGATAGTTTTATTACTTTGAATTTCATACATATTTATATGCTACACCCATTCCTCACATAACAGGATTCATTTGTTCCTTGACATCACCCCAAATTACCACCCCCTCAAAAAAAAAAACAGATCCTTGAAAATTAACTACCAGAATAAAATGTTCTTATGCACAACAACGATGACATCAATATACAAGCATCGGTCACTGTTTTTCTTCCCCAAAGGGAATTTAATAGGATTGCTGCTTGAACCAAATGGAACAGATTTACAATTTGTGGTGTATTAACCTCTAAATTATGCTGGAAAAAATTACTGCCGTTATAAATGAAACCTCATGACAAAATGACTATCCAGCAAACATTTCTTTTAGTAATGCTACACAGCCCCTACAGCAGCCTGTTGTGCACATACTTTATGTAGCAAAAGACCTGTTCAGTGACCTTGGAACTTTATACTGTAAATACCCTTGAGCCAAATCAAAATGTCTCAAAAATGTAAGTGCAAAAGCCACTGGGAAAGATAATGGCAGAGAAAGACAAATACAATAGAAACCAAAATCCCATTTTACGTTCAAAAATGTAAATTTGAGTCCCTCAAAAAAGGAATTCACATTACAGGGAAACTTGATGGGACCAAATAATCCTGTTATGCAATTGATTTGTTCTTCAAAGTAGGGTCAAGTCCAATTCAACTCGCAGTGACCATTACTGTGGTTTACCATCATCCTCTCCTGCACCTATTGTTTGGAGTGTGGAAGAGGCCAAAACCTACACCCAAATGCACAGTCCAGGTACTGTGAGACACGTGTGTTACCTGCTGCATCTTTGCCTCCCTCCAGCAAATGTTACTTATGCACCCAGGATTCCTTCAGTGTCTCCTCAGCCTTCAGAGAAAATCCATAGACACGGTCTAGGTGTCCAGGGGCAATGTTTACTTTGCACCATTGGCTTGCGGTGAACATCAGTCCACTTTCTCCCTCTGTTTGCAGTCTTCTGGTTCATAATGGGTGATAATCTTGACCAATACAAACGCATTGATGAGCAAGAACAGGAGACTAGCCAGCCAGATCAGCAAAAACGTATTACGGCCCTCAAATTCCAGATAGTACGCTGGTGCCAACCAAACGGCCTACGGTACAAAATGAAGAGGAAGCACATTAATGAGCTGGTCAAACTTATAATTTTAGGATCTTGTCTTTTTCGCTTTCCAATAAACTATACGGTCCAAACGCCATACGTTTTCTAATACTGAAAGGTACACAGTGATACCTTAGTGAGAGATTAAACATTCCATAATGCATCAGTTTACCTGTCCAGCAAACCACAGTCCCAGCAGCCCGAGTCCTTCTTTCAGTGACAGAGTGAGCCGAGGCAGAACAAGCGGCAGTAAAGACAAATACCATAAAAAGTACTGCAAGAAAACAAAACGAGAGATGGGTCACTGGAATGTAACCAACTGAGTCCGATTCGCACAGGTAACTGGACCGTTTGCTTTTTTCTTTAAAAAGAGGTTCGGGTCAACTGCATGCCGTATTGAAGGCCACTGGTAGGACCCCTAGGCTAATTTGTATCATTCTACTGCTCCAAAATAGTCCAGATTTTAACTTTCATCTACAGAACTCAACCTGTTTTTTTCTGCTCAGCCAGTACCCTGAGTACTACTGGTAATGGTTGAATGGATGCAAGGGTTACAGAATATTTTCTCCAACTTTATCTGTTTTTAAAGTTATGAACCAACTGGTGGCCCTAATTCCCTCTACTGCAGGTGCTCATACCTAGCATCTGGCTAAGCGGTCGGTTTTTGGGAACGTTTACAACCACCCACCTGGGATGTGCACACTTTGTTGAAGCTCACAAAGATGGCCGTGTTCAGGAAGCAGCAGAAGACCAGGTCGGAGTGGAAGGTCACTGAGGTGAGCAGCAGCAGGACCAGCTGGGGCAGAAAGGCAATGAGCCCCAACACTGGACTCCAGCTGCTCTCTGCTGTCAGGTACAACATGTAAAAGTATGGCGAGAAATTATGGCGGATGTCCCTCCTTGTCAGGTGGTACAAGTACGTCTCCTGCAGGAACTCCCAGCCGTACCTTCAAGAACAGAAATGTAGGGCCAACCTGATTTATGTAATATGAATTTTCTGTTATAACATTTGAGTATTTTGAAACTGCTGTACAAGTAAACACCATTGTAGATTGACAATTTATTCATGGTGTTCACTTTCATTTTTCACCACTTCTGTCACATTTTTTCGTTATATCAAAAGCCATGAGATGAAGATGCATAAAAATGCTGCGTATCTGTAATACAAAATATGCATAATAAACAAATTCAGTTTCTTACGAAGTACATTTACAAGATCCGTATAAGCAATATAGATGTAATAATTAGCAGCTAATATAGGCAAAATTGTAAAATAACTTCTCACCCCCCCCACACGGATAAATTTGTGACAGGAAGTGCAAAACAGAAGGAGCCTGATCTAAAGTTCAGGTGTCGTGTGTACGTTTGACTTCAGCGTCAGTTCCGAAACAAAAGTCCTTCGGCTGGACCTACCTGTAGTAGAACAGCACGGTGAGTCCAGAGAAGACTCCTCCAGACACCGCAGCAAAGAGAATGAGGTCTCTGCTGAGGAACCTCTGAAGCACCTTCATCAGGATACTTCCAGAGGAGGAGCTTTGGACTTGCCTGACCTGCAGGGACAGGGCGATGGGCAGAGCATAGGTCACCGGGTAGATCTTCATGTGGACCGACAATCCATAGAAGGCAGCCGCCCAGGCCAGGCGCCCCCGACGCAGCAGGTCGAGGGTGGCGAGTACTAGCACGGCCAGGAGGGCCTCCGCGTTCCCCCGGCTCGACACCCCCATGGGGAGGGGGTTCAGCAGCCACAGGGCGCAGTAGGCGCAGGCCGCCTCGCAACGCAGTCCTCTCCTCCGCAGAATGCTGTACATGAGGCCACCGGAGAGGACATCGCAGGTGACAAAGAGAAGCTTCCCAAAGACTGCGGCCAGGTAGATGTTGGGGGTCAGGATCCAGGCCAGCAACGGGGTGTAGCGGTAGGTGGCTCTGTTGTACGGGGAGGCTCCCTTGCAAATGATCACAAATAAAAACAGTTCATTCAGTTAGCAGACACTTTGCTCCGCTCCCGACGTACGTCGAACTTGGGTTCAAGTCCAGGATCGGACAGGACGGATTTGGGAACCAAGACCCACCTGCGTGACCAACCCAGCCGCGTCCGTGAACACGTGGTAATCGACGTCAGTGTATTTCACCGCCATGGTCGCATCCTGGTAGGAACCGAAGCAAATCAAAACGGTTCGCACCCCGAACGCCAAACCGAACAGAACCCGCGTCCTCCGAACTGCGGAGACGAGCGACTGCGCCGCCAGCGCGGCTCGTTTATCCATTCTCGCCTGCTCAAAAGTTTCTATTCCAAGTCTAAGCCAGCAACAGTCCGTGCGCAGCCGTACGGTAGTAAACCAGTGTTCACTTAATAAAAATCAAACGATTTTCATTCTGTCGGAGATTCGGAACTGCTTAAATATAGTTTGAGCAATAAACATTTTAGAGAAATAAAGCAGCCAGGCAGACATGACTGCGCGCCGTGCGTAACCAGGAAGTGGCGAGCAGACGAATCCCTGACGCTGCGCTGCGCGGCTTCCTATTGGCTGACCCAACAAAATAGGTGTACGCGCTACGTAGAGGCGCCCCTAGCGGTGGCTGCCGGCACGACATGTAAATGGTTAACCTGCGTTCAAGCGCCGACTGGAGTGTCTGCTGTTCTGAGGGTGCGCGGTTCCGGCCTATGAGTGGCTGGGCTGGGCTGGGGGGTGAAAGAGCCATCCTTCCACGTGGCTCCTTAGCTGTTGCCTTGCACCCCTGCCCATTGTAAATAAAGGCTGTGTTATGGAGACCACCGATGTCCTCCTTCCCTCCATCGCAGGTGCCCTGGCCTGCGCTCCTCACAATGGTGGTACAGGTGGGATGAAGACTCGTGCGGCGCCGGATGATCCCGGGTGCAAGCGGTGACGGCGGGCGGGCAGGTGGGACGTGGGAAGAGGACGTGCCTTTAGAGATGGCAGACAAGTGTGTGAGAATGGATATAGCAGATCTGGAGAGCATGGAGATCCACACGTTGAGAACAAGAACCCAAACGCACACAATGTCCGAGACCAGCACCCTGGAGCTATATTGCCCACTTTTGCTGTCCTCCTCCCTGTATCTGCATTCAAAATGACTTAACTATTGCTAGAAGGCCAGTAGCTTAGAACTACATTCCAGCCTGGAGCAACAAGGCCAACCTAGATGGAACATTTCTTCTGCAGAACATTTTGAGCCAGAGATGTTACTTTGGTACCGAGAGTGCAGCAGCCCCCTCCCGATTTCACCCATTACTCACTTGCTGACCTTTATAAAGCACATTTTTATATTTTATTGCTGAAACAATCATTTTTCTTGTATTTAATTTTCCTCTAACATTTAACAGGCAGCATACTATTAAAATGCACCTGTTAGTTTACACCTGCTTGGACTTATATTTACATTCTTCCCTCAGTCATTTCTTTCAATAATTTAGTTTAACCACCCCCCCCCCCCCCAAGGGTATTGAGACCATGTTCCCCCTTTTCCCAGATTTTTTTTGCACATCAGGGTCACTACCTTTCTCCAGTACAAGGTGGGATCCAAACCTGGGTCTACTGAGGCTGTAACCAATACCCCACCCACTGGACCTATCTTACACACCCATGAAATGATATCCACCTCAAGTCTTGCAGTTTCCTACTCGTTTGAAACTGCTTTTGTTCAGCTATTACACCTCAGCAGTTCAAGGTTATTTACTTAACTTTTAGAGTAAATATTCCTGCATTTTCTGCATTTCTTGACCTGTATTAACATGCCAATTTGGACAAAGATGGCAGCCAAATAAAGGATAATGAGAAGTGCTCAATTACTCAGCATTCTGCATCACCAAGTACACAAACTTAAACCAACACATAATAAATTAATAAAACATGCAATGACCACCCCATCTCTTAGACCTTAGGCCTTAACTGCCTCTTCCAACTCCCTTTTAAGAGGCAGCAGCTGTCGTCATCGCTCCATTTCAGTCGGGCTAGGGGAAGCAGCTGAGTGCTACCAGCAGGTCTCACCATAGTAAACTATTTTAACTTGTCTTTTCAATAAACTGTGCAGCCAAAGACCAATATTATCAATTAGACCAAACAGTTAAGACCGCAGTCTGTTAAGTGTCATCATTAACCAAAATTCAGCTAATCTCTCTGTCCGAGGTGATGTCCTCATCTCCTATTTTAGCCATTTAGGTTTGCTGAAAGCTACTTTGATCCCTGTCCTTCCCAAGCTTATCTACAGGATGACTCACTCATGCAAAATATGATTGTTTCTAAGCACCAAGGAAACAAGTTCATACCTCCCATTCTGGGTTCAAGGAGTGACTGGACAAGGAATGGTGGTGGCTGGATTTATTCAGTTTATTATCATAATAATAGACGAAACTCAAACAGCTTTTGCTAAAGAAACACAACTGCACAAATAACCGTTTGATGGTGTACGACTCAATCCATTGTTAAAAGGCAAACAACCAAATGAAACCCTCACCAAGAACGTCTCAAATTCTGATATATACTCACCCGATGAGTAGCTAAAATTCAAACGTTGCTCCCAGAACAGCATTTTCTCAGGCCACTCTGCCAGCTCTTGCCAGAATTGGCCAGACCTGGTGCTCATTCCCTCCTAAGATCACATAAAGTGTGGTCAAGTCCCTTCAGTGACTAGCAGTAGGGAGGCTCCTACTGTACCTGCCAGTCTCACATACAATTCAATTCTCACAAAACAAAACAAAAAAAAACATTAATAAACACTTTTAAATGCAACCATTTTTCCTGAGTCCACTTCCATGGAGAGAAGAATTAGGTTATCAAACACGGAGGGACGAAACTCAGCTGAAGCTCCAATTTGTCCACATTGATGTCTGACTGCCCTTACTGCTAGCAAACTTGGGGTTGAAATCACCACAATGAGTAGAAATCGGCTTGCAAGGCAAAATCTTACTTTCTTCACTAACGTACTCAAGTAAACTTAAAATAAACTTCTACTTGGATACATTTTAACATCCATGGTGGTCCTTAAGGCCCAGTGTCTTTGCTATAAGATAACCCCCTCCATGGTACAACTTATTGACACTGAAACAAAGAATTCAAATTTGTGCCTCAGGTTTGTATTAAACACACAGTGCCAATAAAAAAGCTCGGATTATAAAGGGAATCCCATTACTCATCTAGCCTTGTACCCCGTCCTAACCCCCACGACAATCCCACAGCCAACCCACAGCACGCCTACAAAGCCGCTACACAATGGCTAACTTATCAAAACTAGCGCCAACTAACTATAAATCCAAACACGGCATGGTGCAGCAATGGCGCGGTATCTCATCGAGGATATCAAGTGGGCACATTCCTTCGTCGGTGTTTTGTCGAGTTAGGCCCACAACACCTCCAGAAGGCTCAACCGCAGCTCAGGCGTCCCGGAGCTGCTCCCCTCCACCACAGCACGCACCACTCTGTCACGCCACACATTACCTATTCTTTACCTTTAGCGTCCTCACACTCAGCGCTGTTTCTATCTGCCGTCTCTGAGAAAGAAGCCCCCTCGCCACCTACTTTACCTACATCACGCTTTACAACAACTAAACCACACCGATACCACCACCTGCTAACAGCTAACGGCAATCACAACTACGCGCTAACGCTTCGCTGCCCCACTACCATCCACACTGGTCTTCTTACTCCAAACCCAGAGACTTCCTTGCTCAGCAGCCTGTGACAACTCCTTCACTGCCTGTTGCAACTTTTGCCCCCGGATACCGAGTTTGTGAAACAACGCTAGAGTGCACCGGGCTATAAATCCACTGCATCCTACCTCAATTGGCCTCACTTTCGCGTCCCAGCTCCGCCCCTTTACTTCCGCCGCTAATTCACTATATCTGAGTTTCTTCCTCTCATGAGCGTCGTCCACCGATCCTTCCCACGGAACCGTGAGTTCCATAAAATAAACTACCCGCTGGCTTGCTGATCACAGCACTATATCTGGTCTCATGCTCGTACTATTTCCTGGGGCACCACTAACCTTCCTCCCAGGTCAACCTGCATCTCCCAGTCTCTACTCCCCCTTACTTCACCTATGTCCTTCCTACCTCCGCATCTCCTCCCCCTCCCTAATAAACTGTACCACTCCACTTCTAGCCTCATGTCCCGACCGTACCTGCATCCTCCAGTCTTCAATGGCCGCAGCCAGGCACCTTAGCACCTAGTTATGCCTCCATGTATACCTACCCAATGCTAAACTAACCTTACAACCAACTAAAATATGTTTCACCATCCCTACCTCCGAGCACAGATGACAAGCTGAGTCCTCACCCCCCCACTGCTTTAGGTTCTGAGGCGATGGCAGCACATCATAAATAGCTCCTAACAGGAACTTTATTTGATATGCATCCATACTCCATAGCTCCCTCCAGCTCAGCCTCCTCCTCTTGACCCTCTCCCAATTTACCCACTGTCCCTGCTTCCCCCGTGAGACTGCCCTGACACACCTCTTTATTTCCTCCTGCCGACACACCTGCTCTATTACCAACCTCCTTCTCTCTATCGGGCCTGCCTTACTCCACATAGGGTCTCCTAAGCGACAACCTAGACCTTCCCCTCCCTTGCTTTACCTTCCCGACCATCTCCAGCTGCCTTGAGTCTGCCTTAGCTTCCTCTACCGCCCATCTCGCGTCCCACTTTCTACCTGTTGCTATCCTGGGTACCAAGCCCCTTACAACCTCATCCCTACTACCTGACAGCTACAATTCTAACGGCACCTTTGCACACTTAAATTCCTCTGTTAAGCTTGAAAGCGGCAGCTGCATAACTCCTTCCCCATACAGAGCGACACTACTTAGACATCGAGGAACCCCCAGCCACTTTCTAATATAGGAACTGATCAGCTTCTCCAGCTTCTCCACCTTCGTGACTGATGCCTCATACATAGTTAGTGGCCACATCACCCTTGGGAATAGGCCAAACTGTAAGCACCAGAGCTTCAGTTTTCCTGGCAGCCCTGAGTTCACTATCTTCTGTAAACCATCTACTATACTTCTCTTAAGCTGCTCCACCTGATCCACATCAGTTAGCTCCCTAGTGTACCACCTCCTTAAACTCTTTACTGACTTCTCTAACACTGATGGGATCTCCTCATTATCCACCAGAAAACTAACTTTCTCTACCTTCCCTTTGGCCAGTGAGATGCTCTGGGACTTTTGCTAGTTTAATCCTCAAACCAGCCCAAGTTCTCGTCCAGCTTTCCTAACAGTCCCCTCGCGCAAGCTGCTGTTGTGGTCACCAGCATCATGTCGTCCATGTAAGTCCTAGTTATAACCTGTTTATTAGTTGGTGGATTAAAGATGATCAAGGTGTTTACTTGAGGCTGAGATTCCAGACTTCCTAGTATGCAACATCAGTAGCTGGTGCAGTAGTTACAGCTGCAGCCTTGCACCTGAAGGACTCAGATTCCAATCCCATCACCTGCCAACGTGCCCTTAGCTTGAATTGCTCCACTACAAATTACCTATAATATTGATAAATACATTTCTCCAAAAAAAAAAGTGTCAGATAAAAGAAAAAAATAAGTCTAATAAACTAAAACTGCCAGAAATGGTTCTGAATGTCAGAATTACTTGTATCATTATGCCTTTTTTTTAATAACACATTAATCCATTAATAACTGTTTGTTTCATACACAAGGGGCTGGGATGCCAGTCCATCATAGGCCAATCATCCTCCCTCTCTCTTTCAAAAACACACAGATATAGAATTTAGTCACTAGTTCACACTACACATATCTTTGGACTGTGGGAGAGGAAAGAGGAGAACCTGGAGGAAAGTCATGTAAACATGAGGAATATAAAACATACCGACTCCTGGATTTTCCTTGTCGCTCCAATCGTACCATCAAATTGCAGCAAACTGCCGAAAACCCAACTGGAATTGAATGAAAAACAGATGACACTTTTGTTTCCTGGCAAGGCGTTTTTAATGCTTGTACTTTATACCAAACCACATAATAAACTCCAAATAAAGCCTGACAGATTCCTCTAGAAAAGAAAAGAAAAAAAAATATTTCGTTAAATCAATTACAAATACGGTCATTCTTAAAGAGACAGTGATCCTTTTTCCAGGTAATATTTAATCATAACCCCTCGGCCCTCCCACTAAAGTAGACTGTTAAAAGAAAATGCCACCTTTAAAAACATTTTTCCTCTCTGTCTACCTATGCAGCATGGCTGAAGGTGGTCCATCTGTGCGCACAGGCTTCACACAGTAACAGACCAGCAATGAAGCAAACAGCTTGCCACATGGTCACCTGAATAGTGGGCATACAATTGTCTCCACTTTCTTCCTTATCTTACTACCTAGGTAAGTTCTGAAAGGTCTACTCGAAGATACGTCTGCGTGATATCTCGGCAAGCCTACAGCTTTTCATACTGCTTTTATGCTGCCATGGAAATATGCAGGCCACATAATTCATAAAATTATACAGCAAAGCGTTAATGTTAAGTCGCTCAGTGCTGAGGCCTCCGATGTGTGCTTTTTGGTCAAAAAGAGTCTCAATGTCATTTATAACTGACGGCAAACAACTCAGTAGTCACCAAATGTACCTCGGTTAAATCTATTTACACTCGAGGCATACAAACAGAGCTAAAATGATGTAAATGAGTAATATGAGATTTTGCTATGCATGTTTTTGTTATACATATATGAATATATTTTTGAAGCAGATTCTGTTCCATGCTTTATAACCAGAAGCGCACGATAGGAACACGGTCTCCTTAGAGCCCCTTTGTGCAGGGCAGTTTAGTTCAGGCAACCCTGGCATCAGAACGAAATGCTAACTTAGCAGCCACAGGGATTTGTTCTTGACCACAGGTTTTTAAATAAATAAATAAATAAATTCAGTTCAACAAAACTCAAGGATTTTTTTTGTGTGAAAAATTGGTGGCAGTCCGACATATGTTGTCCCTTCTCTTACAAACGGAGGAAAAACACAAACACAGTCGGTTTATAAAACGTCTGCAAAAAAAAAATGTATTTACACATTTTTATGTATATACATATCAGGCGGATCATCTTCTTCGGTTAACGCTGCAAAAAGCAACTGAACGTCCACCCTTGTTTCAGCGGTGAGGAAATTCAGCTACAACTTGGATACTGATGATCGGCCCCGCAGTTCCACGCTGATGTTCCTCCAATGGTTCCGTCCCAACCGACAACTTCAAAAAAGATGACTTTGCGTGTGAAACGCAGGCCGCTTTGTCGCTCGTCCACCTGCTTGCCTCTCTAATGCGGTCATAATCCTGCGGGTCTGGGAAAACACGGGAACTCCCAGGCATCTCAAAGCGTACAAGGCGGCTCTGAAAACGCGACACGACCGTTGCCGTAAGGAATTTTTCTCGAGGACGTTTCCTGGATGTACAGCATGAATTTAGACTTTCGACAATCGTGAAAATGAGCAGCAACAGCTTCCGGCGGCAGAAAGGCGAGATGTGCGGAGCGTTAACAAAAACACAACACATTGCCATTTTAGAAACGTGGTTCTTGTTTTAATGACCTGCCCTTTTCATTCGTTCACCAAGGAGACACCCAAGTGTCTTAACACTGCTTTAATGGACACTAATAAGCAATGACAAAGAACAGCCAAGGGCAGACGTCTGTTCAGACGCCTTTGCGGGAGGAGAAACAATTTGAACTTCGTTGGACCGCTGTTGCGCGACATTTGTATCGGACAGGTCGTGCGAATGTTAACATTTCCCATTGCATCCAGCGATGCCTCCGATTCACCGCGTATCCAAGTGGCACACAGGAAACGTCTCTCCTCCTCGCGACAGCGCTCTCTCTCTCTCTCACACACACACACACACACACACACACACACACACACACACACACACTGCGTTTGGCTGCGTTTCTGTGGCTGCACACTGCTAGGCTCATGCTGGAGAAATGGCACTGCGTCCAAGTCTTCACAACCGGCACCGAGACCTGATGGATTTCACCAAATAAGCATGTTTGGCAAGAAAAAGTTTCCTCAGCCATGCCAGTCAACGTTAAGGTCACACCGTGTTGCAGTTTACATGAACAAAGGCGTTTAGTTGTAGGCCTCAGGGCCTGGTCACGTACAAAATGGCTGCTTTAGTTGTTTTGACTTGGTTACGGTCAAATGAGATCCCCGAAAACATGCTGTTGACAGATGTGGCTCTTAATGCTTGCAAGACAGTTTCACAGCTCCAGCATGTCCTGCACCCACCTACCTCTTGGTCAGCTGCGCCTGCAACAGTTCCTAAAGGGAGCGACTGGACAGTTGTAGAACCCAGCGGCTGAGAGTGCAGCTTCTCTCAAAACAACAGGGTTTAGGGATCATTATTGAGAATGAAAATGTTCTCAGGGTTTCTACATGACTCTTTCCTTACATACATGTCAAAGCGTAGTGGCTGAGGAGATCAAGAGGATAGCAATGACCTGGAACCAGCAGCTTGGGCTTCGGATATTAGAAGAACTCAAAACATGCACTGGAACACAGGTGTGCTTGAGAGTCACGTACAGGTACAGAAAATAAAAATAGGGTAAAAACAAATGCAGCGTCGCCCACAGGAAGCTTCCTGCATCTGCGAGACTTTTTCCGAGGCAAAAACCAAAAGGCTCCTTTCTTGCGGTGCACCTACCCAGCGCTGGTAAAAGCGCACCAAGTTTTCCACTGAGAAACCCCTGTCAAAAATATAAGAAGTGAAACCCCAGGTTCCCCTTTATCATGACTCCCAGGGTGTAAACCATCCCAAACAAACGGCTAAGTGTCGAAATCCTGAATAAATCTGCGATGAATCCCACCAAAGTGACAGGACTGCATTGGTTTGTGCCCCAAACCCACAGATCCACAGTGGCAACACCCGGCCACTGCGACACTCGGCAGGATTTCGGCAAAAGCCTCACTTCCAAAGAACTAATCAATTCTACACAGGTGACACTAACCTACCTATAGTAGTGAACAATAACTTCTACACAACCTCTAAATGAACACAACAGAAATTTTTGCCATCTTAAAAAAAAAAAAAATTAAAACATGATCGGAGCTAAAAGAATATTTTCCACGTCATAGTGCGTAATGAAGGCGCATGATATTCGGACCACATACCGGTTCCCTTTTTTTTGCCGTACCACTTGTGTAAATACAATCGAATGTCATTGTAGAGTAAACCTCTGATTTATACTTATTTTGTGGTATTATTTACAATGGGAATTTGGCATACATTGTTGGGATTGCATTATATACCAAGGAATTTTTGGAGTCTGAGGGCAGAAGTTGTGTAACTGCTGGCAGACCGGTTAAGATGCTGAAACCAACCAAGTCCCTGAAGGCCCGGGCAGGTACTGTTCCTGGTTCCTGTGGGCCCAGGAATTGAGTCATCTGTGGTTTGCAGTGAGTAGCATTAATGATGACTCCGCATTGAACGTTAGCAAATTGACAGGACTCCTCAAACTCCAAATACAATGTAAATACATTAGAGACAAACCAGTCACTGTACACACTTCCTCCACTGGGATGTTACTGCTCTTCTCCTTCCTCTCCTTGTCCTGATCTTCAAACACCGGCCTACCAGGCACAGAGGTCAAGGCAGCCCCTCTCCCTCCCACCCGGCTGCCAGCGCTTCGCCGGCTGTGTCCCGTTAGATGAACCACTCTTTCTTGCTCTCGTCGATGGTCTCTGTGAAGTTGGGGTCATTGACTATGATGGCGGCATCTGCGTTGTCGGCAGATTCTGCCCCCTTGGCTTCGTTGGTGTGGTAGGTGCCTTTGTGGCGGAACATGTGGCGAATCAAGAACACCAGGGTGCAGAGGATGGTGAAAATAACCACAGCAATGATACCTGCAGCAGGGACGGAAGTTGAGGGGTGGCCGGGGGTAGGGGGTAGGGGTCATAATGTGTGTCAAGACAAGAGGTGGAAAATGAGCTGTACTTTGAACAAAATTATTAGTGTCTGGTGAAGCGAATCAACTACCCCCTCAGTAAAGATGCTCAACATCACATAGACTGTCGCCTACTATTGTAATCATCTAACTCGTACCCACCAGTCTACCGGGGCTCGAACCCTATAAACATCATAACACCCAGAGGCCAATGACTTCTAAAATCTCACCTCCGATTATGGCAGAGTTCCTGTTGACACCGTTGGGCACAACCCTTTCTTCATTGAACGGGAAGTCAGCACCGGCTGCCGGCAAACAAACCAAAAAAAATCGCATGAAATTACGGAATAATTACCGCCGTCCGCTAACATCACGCGTCTTGTTAACCTCCTGCACTAACCAACAGTCGGCGCTATTGCTCAGCATCGCGTCTTCCCAAACTCCTTTGTTACATTCGGTGGAAGTGACAGAAAAATCCATCTGGATGATTTTAATGAGATTATTCATGGTCTTAGCCAGGGATTACAAGTGCTAATCTTAGAGCATGCAGCTATCAATGTCATCCTTGAGAACCCTCTGCAGAAAAAAGACAAACGTATCCAGCCAAGTCATTGTTCTATGAAGTCATCCGAAGACTGAAAACATTGGGTTCTGATTATTTAAAAAAAAAAAAAAAAAAAAAAAAAAAAAAAAAGTGACTGCGGTGTTAGGCAGAAGTGGCATCCATCTCACAGCAGAACGGTGTGCTTATTGGTCCACAGGGTTTGTCTCGGCATACCCGATGCCGAGGATTTAATCAGGAATTCTCTAGAGCTGAAGGTGGGGCTCGCTTCTTTGCCATGGATGTTTCATGAGAGAGGAGCAATGCATTAGCTGGAGGCTTGGGGTGATGCAACAGGTCCAGTTCCTGGTCAGCTGCAGACATCCATCATCTTATGGGCTAAGAGGTTCAAGCAATTTCTCTGAATGATGAGAGATTGACCTCATGGTGCCCTTTGCCCCGTGGCCACCAGAGTTTCTTGTTCGCTTCAGGCAGGGGGACGCTCGATGCCTTCTGATGGCCAGGAATGGCGAGGCCATCAGTCAGCCAGTCAATGCGTTTCAGACCATCTTTACGAGCGACTGTTACGCCTCATGGGAAGCTCACCTCATTAATGTCCTCGAGCAGAATCGATGGTCTCCAGCATGCTCGGTCAATGATACATGTAGGGCACTAAAGCGCCCACACATGAATTTTAATAAAAATGACACCACTGTGCGCTGACCAGAGTTTGATTTAGTATCTTTGCCATGGACAGTGGTAAATTGTTTTTGTCTGACTTCATTTAATTCACATTACAAGCTGAACGGAAAACAGAGACAGGTAACCGAGTCGCTCTCTGCTGCCGAATGGAAGAGGAGGTGGGGGGACGGGCGCAGAACTAGGCCGTCTCTGTTGCCATTTGTTTGAGCTTATGAGGGGAAACCACGTATCAGAACAGAACTTCATGAGAGAAGAATATGGAGGGTGGAGTCCGCGAAGGCCACGTGAGGAGCGGATCCTGCAGGACATTGCTCTTATGAAGAAAGCAAGGAGGAGAAGCCATGGTGGGAGCTCTATGAAGAGCCAGGCATGAGGAACTCCAAGATAAGGAGCTCTCCTGGTCGTAATGTGAAACAAATCTGTCCTCCCTGGAAACTCACTGTGGATTTAGGCAGGAAATAATCACTATTTGTGAGATTTTCTGGGTGGGGGGACATTTCTGAACATTGATTTATTATTTATTCATTTGAAATGTCTTTTTTTGGAACTGTTAACCGATTTAGATGTTTCTCCTCACTTGCACAAGAGTCCCACAGGACTGTTTCTTTAAAGACGATCCCTGTCTGCCGCTCTCGTCTCATGCAGTTTCAGACCCACGTGAATCGGTGTCTCCGGAGAGGGAGCCTCGGGCCGGCAGCCCAGTGGGACAGCAGAAAAAGCCTGCTGAAGAGGAGCCAGCCCTCCGCCAGCCGAGCCACCCCCGCTGTTTTCTGCATCTCAGGCGGAGTTTGCACTCAAACCCAGCTGGTATCTAATATCTCACGAAGGCAGACTAAACCCAGAAGCAAAACGCTCCTTCACACACCCATCAGGCTCAGATTTAACTAAAAAAAAAAAGTCGCCTTTTGCCATCCTGGTAAAGTCAGTGGGCAGAAGAAAGGATTTGCAACTCTTGTCTCATACGATGGTGCGGTCATGCATTAGGAGTTCACAAAATACAAGCGGGGCTGTTTCTCTAGGCCAGTGATTCCTTCAGGCGGCGTACACAAATCACGACATTTAAAATGCTTTCTTTTAAGGGTCTCAGAGATTAAAAAGCCATTCATGACCTTTTATAGCCATTGTTTTTGACTTTGCAAATACGACTCCCAAAAGATTTTATGCTTTATTCACGGCAAGCCTCACCGTTCGAATTTTACCAGAAGACAACCTGCGTCCACGGAAGTGAACTGAGAGAGAACTTGCGTGGTTGGTAGTGGGGATCTGGAAAACTCATGGATGAGAAGATATCAGGAGTAAATTTCTCAAGGAGGTAGCGGTACAAAATCCCTTCACTGGGGCATCAGGCCCTGAAGGAGACTGAAAGCTTGTATGTGACTGAAAGGCAGGGATGCATTTAACCCAGGCTGATGTAGATGTGCTGCATATGACAAAGCAGTTTTTTTACTCCTTTGTTAGTTTGCAAAATATTGTGTAAAAATAAAAAAAAAAACAAAATCCGTTTTGCATGCAATAATTTAACAGCATTTCTTCAGCTTAACCAGAAAAGTGTCCTGCTTTGTTATGCAGTTCAAATAAGCAAGCCTAAAAGAGTATTAAAGATCTCACTATAAATTTACTAACCATAAATCATTTGAACAGAATTAGATTTAGAAGCTGGTCAGCGTTGTTGTGAGGAGACAGACCTATACCTGAGTCCAGGTGCCAGGGGTCCGTGGCAGCTGACATTGGGGAGATTGTCAGGGGGGAAGCCCCACAGTTGGACTCCACCAGCTTCCCTTGGACAGTGATGGGCGCGGAGACCCGCGATCTTAGGGCGACCTTCAGGGGGGCGATGCCGTTGAACTGCACTCTCGAGAGGCAGCCCACGAAACCCGGTGTGTTGTACCTTTCAATCAGGACTGGATCAATCTGGCCTGTTTCTGAAAGAGAGGAAGGATGGAGAAGAAAGCTCACAACAGATTCAGGTCTCCGGCAGAAACGGCAAAATCGCGAAAATGCAAAAGAACGAGGCGTTGGGATCAGCGATCAGAAAACAGCAGTATTCCAGACGAGAATTTAAAAAAAAAATAATTCTGAGATAAACACAAAATCCACAATGATTTCAGAGATCTTCTATGGTTTACATTACCTTCACCAGAAGGGTGGGCACTGACATCCCTGTCTGCCAGTCACCACTTTTCCACTCCCTTGTCTGGCATGTCAGGCACGAGCTCAGTGCCAGATTTCCTTTTCTTACACAAGCGAGGGGGCTGTCAAGCTGTCCTGGAGAGCCCTGTGACCCTCACACACTAAACTGAGCAACAGTGGATGAATCTGGTTGTATTCCATCAAGGCGCATAATGGTCGTCGGTCAATAATGAGTCGATAGGAAGACATCCCCTCACCCCTCTGTGCTTCTACACAATGGCCTAGCAGCCTCTCAAATGTGCTGTGCAGGACAGATATGCCAGCAGACGTTCACCTCTGTGCGCACACTACACACACTTGAATTTCGAGAAAATACAGATTATATGAAGCTGAAAACAAAAAAAAAAAAAAATTAAGTGAGCTGGAAAAAATGGTGAGCGAACTGTATAAAAAAAAAAAAAAATGTTATGCTGGGGTGCAAATATGGCCGTGTTACATCAGCTGGCAGCAGATTGAAGAGCCAACGTCTTTGACACAAGTCAACGTACAAGAAAAAAACTCCTCACTACAAAAACACATCTTTGGACTCCACCAGCTTCTCTTGGATGGAAATGGACATGGAGACCCACAATCTCAACACTGCCTTCAGGGGGGCCATGCTGTTAAGGGGTCATTGTTCCCAAAAACACTCCAGACACAAACTAAGGCATGTGTGCACTTGGCAAAACGTTCACAAACTTCAAGAACCTTAAAGCTTTTAGAAACCTTTGGATAATTCGGAAACAAAGCGGTTGTGCAACGATGCTCCATTTTTGTAAGCCTTAAACCTACCAGGAATTCCCCAGCACCTAACTTGCCATCCATTTGCATCGATGAGCTCCTTTCAGTACATTTTGGGTGGTGTGATGTTAGCAGGCACCTGGCTCTGCATTTTAGCTGTTTTTTCATGAAGCTGAAATTGACTACCAGCCAAAGTTTAGCTTTTCAAACCACACAAACTGTAATGACAGTGACTGATTTTGATAGAAGTTTGAGCCCCTATGCCACAAGCAAAATGTAGGAATCCACAGAATTCCTAAAAAAACAAACTGGCCTCAATATTATTGATGTATTAATAAACAATCTACCTGGTACACCTACCTCAACCGATAGAACTGGTAACAACCACAGCTGGACAACAATTGCAATGTCTATAGACTGTAGCCCTGCATGAATCGACACACTGGTCCTATCAGACGTCTCCACTCAGCTCCTCTGACACCATATCAGAATACCTGGGGGGTAAGCACTGATATTTGGGCTCCAAGAGGTTTATTTATTTATTTTTCCTCCTTTTATTCATGATTGGGGTTTTTTCTTTTTTGTTTTCCTCTCCTCAGCTGCCTGCTCCATCTCTGCTGCTGAATTGCTGCTCAGCACATCGTGTTGGTGAGAAGCGCACTGCACAAACACAGGCTGAACTGAGTTAAAATTAATCTCTTCCCTCAACACAACTGATCCAGGGAGAGAAGAGAACTGTTAAACAGCACAGATTCAAAAGGGAAACTGTAATACTTAATTGAAAGTACCATTTAACTAACTTGTCAAAACAGACACCAGGATTACTTAAAAACTACTTTGTAGAAGAAAAAACAAACGGACACAGCATTAGATGTTTAGACCGAAGCGTTATTTGAAAAACGTACAGATCGGACAGTGCTGGTCACTTTTTTTTTTAAACTATATTTTCCAAAAAAATCAAACAGTTAAACTGATTTCTTTAAAGTGTCAAAATTATTTAAATTTATGCACTTGTTACCATAAAATAATTGCTGAAGAACTTCCTTTCAGTCTACTCAAACACTGATTTATTTATTTATTATTTTAAATTCTTTATGGGTTGCAAATTATTATCCGAAATATAATATTGCTGTGCGCTACTTAAATTACATCCAGTATCTAGGCAACTGGTACGCTTGGTGCTCCTCAGCCCTGGGGGGCACAGACCGGATTCTGATGCTCGATCCCCCATTGCATTACTTCAGCCTTTGTTTATTTGGCTCATATGTGTTCCATTGCTTTTTCAGGAGTTATTGTCATCCTCTATAGCCAAATCTTATGATGAGGTGATATGGAAACACCACCCTTCTGCCTAAAATGAAGAATCTGCATTTGGAGTGCAGCTAAGCTACACATTAATGTACACTTTAAGGTAAACCGGTCCACCCTGGATCGCTAAATACCTTAAAAAAAAAAAATGGTGAAACTCGTGCTGCCTCGAAAAATAAAAATGAGTTCGTATCATCATCACAACGCAATAATTCCCAAAGGATCTTTTCCATAAAGCAAAGAAGCACTCCTGCATATTAAAGAGGTTTGTAGACCCACGCAGCCTGTCTGTTTCTACACCCCCTTTACAATGCACATTTTAATGATGCCCTCATTTGTATATTTAAAACATCCCAGTATATCGAGCACAAATATGTGATATTGTGTGGGAATGTAACACTACTGTAATGGCAATCCATCTCATCCATCTCAAACTATACACACACACACACACACACACACACACACACACACACACACACACACACACACACACACACACACACGTCGCCGTAATGGTCCCTGTGCTTCCCCACCAGTTTAATTTGTGAATCACCACCGCCCCACAACCACCTGGCAGCTCTTCCTTCCTGACTGAAAGACTGAAGATCCTTGACAAGGTGTTATTTTCATGTGTGAGGTGAGCATAAATTGACTCCTCTCCTCCCCCCAGGTGAGGTATTAGTATTCAAGGCGGAGGTGAGAACTCCAGCAATCCGAACTCACGTTGCAGGTGCAGCTTGGTGGTCACGCTTAGCACCGAGGGGGGGAAGAGGGCAGTTTGAGGACACTCAGGTTCTGGGTTCTCAGCCCCCACAGCACCCCAAGCTATTGCACCTATGGGAGCCGATGCTCTTTATTTGATATCCCGCCCAAGTACATTTCATTGCTCAAAATCTGACATCTCCTCATTCAATAAGAAATCCTCCTAGCTTTAATGAACGCAACGTCTGTTCTTTACCTCAAGGTTAGCGCCTGAGGAACACGACCAATACGGCAGATCCATTCTAAGAGACTGAGCCATGGGGGGGCTCCTCCGAAAGAGCACCTCCTCACCTTCACACTCTGGCACACAGGTCTCAGTCAGGTGCCTCCAAGGTGTTGTACTTCACCGTAGTCACTAACTGGCCACTAAGCCCCTCCCCCATGTGGGGTTTATGCCTTTCATGTTTTAATATCTACTCAGCAGCAACGGTCTCCATACACAAATACCATAAGCACAGAGTACACATATAATATACAGTTATATGATACATTCACTGGCCACTTCATTAGGTACACATACTTTGCCATGCGCAGTTGTTAGTGTTTGAAAGAACGTTGCAGTGAACCACATAGAAGTAGCCCAAGTGACTCTGAACACAGCTTGAACATTGGTGCCAGTGACTCTGGTTCCAGCATTTTAGAAACATCTAACCTTGCTTGAGTTTTACATGCTACGCGTCCACAAACATGCCAGCGGTTTACCTGACTTTAGTACAGCAGCCTGTACTGTCCCACCTCTCGAGCCAATAGAGTGTTTGTGGGATGAGATGGATTGTGATGTTAAGAGAGAGAACGTGGTGTTAAAAGACCTGCGGGAATATTAAAGCCGAGAAGCCATCGTGGACAAAAGCTGTGCGGAAACGAGTACAGCACCTTGCTGCTGAACCCCTTCTGCTTCTGGAAACAGAAGAGGATCCCACTGAACAGGCGTACCTGATAAAGTGGCTGGTGGAGTATATATGGCACATTTTAGCTGCATATGAGAAGCGGCCAATTTAAGCACACACAGACATAAGTGTGCCTGCATTCTGCATAAAAAGCCGAGCGGCTAAATTTCCCCCAAAGTTTGTTATCCATGGGACCCTGTAAGGAAGGACTGGAGGAACTACTGACAACCTTTTCTGTGAACACAGATCCTCTGGCAGGCCAAAAGGGTGGAATGGGGGGCTGCAGAGACAGCAAGGGAAAAAACACGAATGAGGATCAATGGCGTTGCCATGGTAACGGCCCGACCACCCGACATTCGTCAGCACTGGATAGAAACTATTAATGGGACTAAAAGTGGATGGATTATGCTGACATGCGAGCATCAGCGATTCCTGGATTCCTCCATGGGTTTGGGCTTCTGTGGACAAAACGGCAGCAGTTTGTTCCCGGTTTCTGTCACTAATGCACGCCTATATAAGGAACGGGGTTCATGCATATGAATACGGCGACATGCAGGTGACAGCTATGGTTGAAATGGCCAGCATTGAGGTCACCTGAACCCAAAAAAGAGAGAGAGCGAGAGAGAGAGATGCTGCACTGGTTAAGCTGTCCTGGAGCCAGCTGACAACTGCCTGCTCGCAGTATGCAGGGCTGCAATCCTGTCCTTGCCGTGTCCTCATAGTGGCATCAGAGCATCCTGCATCAACAACACTGCAACATACCTCTGGATCACATCTCATGGAGATAAACACACAAATGCAGCCGTCGCTACGATGTCAGTCTATCGCCACCCCTTATTTGGAGGCTGGGTCCGAACCGAAATGCACGTGGAATTAGACGCCCAGCTGGCCTTCATGTTGGATGTCAGCGAAGGGTGTGAGAAGTGAAACCGACAGTACCTGTTGACCCGATGAGGGTAGTGCAGGGCAAATGAGGGTCTTGCTTCCCAGCAGACTGTGGCCAGCGTGCTGCGTACCTTTCCAGTGACTGCTGCTTTAAAAGCTCTCCGTGCCTCCGTTCGCCTGCCTGCCTGTCGTCTCAGCTCAGAGCACAGCTCCCCGCCAGCAGCTCGCTCCCATTCATACCTGACTGGAGAAAAACCCGGAGCGCGGAAACGGATCTGGAGCTCGCACCGGATGGCGGTGACGTCAGTGCGCTAGTTCTTATGCGGCAGGCGACTCAGCCAGGTTAGGACGGGAAAGGTGAAGCGGTAGCGGTGATAACAAGCAATGCAACGATATCCATACCCACCTCTGGGAAAGGCTTTGAGGTGACACAGCACAACAGGCCAGCAATATTCCAGAAACACTCTTACAAGTTCATGAGGTGCTCAGCATTTGCAGGCAGCCAGTGTGAGCATCACCTGGTGCCATTTTACAATAAGCCCCTTGAAAGCAGGAAGTTCCCCAGGAAAGCTACATCTAGACCCCATTTCTAAAGAAGGTCACCACCATCATCCCATTTTAGTTTATATACATTCATTTGCTTTTCTCCAAAGAGTTGCGCAGATTCGTACAGTTCATGGTGCAGTCTGTTTATTACCGTGAGGAAGAGATCAGTGGAGCGTAGATCCAGCTTTGGCTCATGGGAGTCAAGGTCAACCAAGGGGGTGGCGACTGGGACACAGAAACTCAGCCCTGGGTGGGTAAGGACACCTCACACAGCGGCTGACACATAAGAATGCCCAGCAACTGGATGGTCGGTCAAGAGAGTCAGTTTACCCTGGCAAAAATACTCAAATATTCTATGAAAACACATAAATCAGGACAGCTACTTCCATTATTTCTTATGGAGAAAATTATGTGTTTCAGCCTGTGGTTAAAACAGACAGTATGTGCATCTGTGTGTGTGTGTGTGTGTGTGTGTGAGAGAGATTGGCCTGTATTTAAATCTTCTCCATGGTTTACCCTCCTCGCTTCTAATGCCTCCGGAATATTCTCTAAACTTTGGTGGCCTCATATTCAGAGGTAACCGACACTGAACGAACGAGTAACTAAAAAAAAGGAATTTCAGGCATTTCTGTATCAGTGGATACGACAATAAAGGCTCTGCGTTTCAGATTGTAGATAAAAGCCGGCAATCGCGCTCTATGAATTTCATCAAGACCACTTTAGATCTTCTCAGCGCATCGCTCATATTCCTCTCTGCATGATTACTTCTCCACCGGCGTCCGCCCGACTCACGGCACTCACTTCAATTGTATTTCCATATTTTCTGCTCTAAAATGCAAACATTGTTTCGAGCAATTTTTTCCCTCCTAGGTTTTGGCCCAGAATGATCCAGAGTTGACAGGCAACACAGGGAGCTGACTAACAAGGTCTCAGACTCAAAATGACGGTGTTTCGTCTCGGATGAAATCGTCGTCATCTTTAGGGAGGAAATTATATCGACCGTCATGACAAATAAACGCGGTCACGTCTGGCCCAGATAACACGCAGAGAATTGAGATTGCGTCTCCAGCAACCCCCCCATGTGCTTTGGATCATTGACCCTACTGTAATCTATATGAGACCACGATTGCTTTGAAGACTGCATTAAAAATCGGAATTTCAGATACTGTAGGTTTCCTCTCATTGTGTCCTTCCCTGAAATGGAATATTATAGGCATTGTGCAATAATGGAACGCATCTCACATGAAGGCAACTGCACACACGCACCAGGGCCCCCAGAATTATGTGCCGCAGCAGTACATTTTCCACATGCCCATCTGCCTAACCAGTGCTGTCACCCCCCCCCCCCAGGTTGGGTTCCGCTCAAATCTGCCTCATTTACAACTCTTCTCCATCACAAATGTGGTTTCTTTGTTCTGGCTGCCATATAGCCTCACGACAACTTCTACACTAGGCATCTGAGCAGATAAAGATGTCTCTTTCTCATACACACACACACACACACACACACACACGTGCGGACAAACTTATTTATTTCAGATAAATGAGGACCACAGATTTTAAATAATGGTAAGCAATAAAGTTGGTTAAACGGTGTAACCCAACATTAAGTGATTATCTATAGTATTTTTATTAAATGTATAACAATTTCAATGGGCCTCCCAATTTTGGACCTGCATACCAAAAATAGAAAGTCTCTCGAATACAACACAACGGTTAGCCAGTAAACATTTACCTGCACTACAAAAAGTCCTTGCATTTAATAGGGGCAGCAGGTAACCCGACAGTTACAGCAATTGTCTTATAACTGAAAGATGGGATTCAAACCTCTCCTCCTTCTGCAGTAGCCTTGATCAAGGTCCTTACCCTGAACTTCTCTAGTAAGAATATCCTGATGCGTAACGTTGGTTGCCTAACATTATATCCATCACCTTGGACATTGGCATCAGCTAAATGAATAAAAATGTAGCTATAAAAACCTCATTTTTACCGCAGTGCCGCCTTCTGAAGTTCCAATATTGCACTGATTTGTCATTATTTATTCAGGCCGAAAAAGAAATAGAAACTCCGAATGATAAAAATAAATGCCATTGTAAAATAACTAATATTTACAGAAAAAGCCATAGGAAAGGGGGCCAGGAGTGCCGCGAAGCCCTGCTGCTGTACCCTGTCCTATAGTAAATAACCACAATCCCTGCTAACAGGAGCGCCCGAACGAAACAAATGATTACGGTGCTGCCGCACATCGACAAGTACTACTTGATATTCAGTTCCAGCTGAAAAACACTTATTCGGCCTAGTTTCATCAAACCAAAATCTGAAAAACAACTCAAACTTAAGTTAAATTCAACAACATCGGTTCCACATCTGTCGCTTTGTATGTTATCCAAACTTTTTATGACCCATCACTGCCGTGTTGCAGCTTCGTACGCAGTATTTTCTACTAAATAAAATGTCCATGTGTGCAGTATAACAGCACTTATTTCCTTAACACACTTCAGTCTTGAAAATGCATTTAGTTTTCAGCCCCCTTTCTGTAACCAGAGCATAAATTTTCGTTCTCTGCATATGCAATGCTCACATACGTGTCATCCACAATTACAGAAACAAAATACATTCAATACATTCAATTTGTTCCCCATCTTCATGAAATGCTCGTTTCTATATTAAAAATTATTATTTTTGTGATTTACTCTCTACTAACTTAAACATAGAAGTCTAAGGGGGCTGCATTAATTCCTGCTTGGGGGGGTGGCACAGACCCTCATGCTGCCCTGACAGGGGTTAACCTGCATGACCTTGGGTGGGTGAAAAAGACCCTCTGGGAGTCATCGATCTACACAGACTGTGGGTGAAAAGCGAGCTGAAAGTCGTAGCGCCGGCTCCAGCGCATCAAGCACAGGCAGTGCAGTATCCGTAATGTATACAAGCAGACCTTCCTGAGTCTCCTCCTGATGGACCTGTCTCTACTGCAGGGGCGCCGCTCCCGGGTCTCGGATCGATCGTTTTGTCAGACACCTTCAATCGCCCGCCAGACTGCAGGCCATTTCTTCTTCCCGTAGCCATAGCGCAGCAACCCCAGCATTGCCTTAAAGGGTCCTATCTGAACAGGATTAGAATTCAAATCTACATCTTTTCACTTCATAGACAGCAGCTCTAACCACTGTGCCACCTGCTGTTCCTTTTTTATTCTTCCATTCAATTCTTTGTCCCAAGACATGTGGTTTAACTGATCAAAATATGGTATGTAGTAAGTGTGACCGCAACAAAGCAGTCTGATGCTCAGTGGAGCTGTTTGAACTGATTTATGATGTCATGTTAAAAAAAAAACTTTTTACGTTTTTCATCATCACAGAATTCTCTAAATGGCCAAAGAATATCTCAGATTTCTCCATTTCACTCAGGTAAGCTCACTGTCCAGCGCAGTTACGGTGTGCTGTGAACAGAAACGAAAAGATCCGTGTACCTGACACGCTGCACAAATCACAGAAGCAAAAGCAAACACAAAAGAAGCAAGAAAAAAAATAGAGTATAGAGGATAGAGTATGCCTCTCCATGACAGAACCAGAGACTGTTAAGGATGTAAAGAGCAGAGGTGAGGTCACTGCAGAGCAGTGCAGCTCCATTAAGCAAACCCACACTTGCACAGGTAAGGAGGGGAACATCTACAAAGCAATGCCAAAGGCTCAGTGATGGGCGCAGGAAGCCACCAATTCATTTCCATATGTCTATATATTTTTACAGCTACATCTCTACCAGGAATGATGTGAAACGGCTGCTGGTTTTATTACTCCTGGCATATTTTTAAGAGGACATTTCATATAGAATAAAATACACTGATACATGATAACTCCAACCCTGTGACCCAGCAGCGTGACTCAGAATTAGCAATGTTGGTCAGTGGTGCTATGTAGAAATACCCACGGGGGCTGGTTTAGGGGGAATGAATCTTGCTTGAATGGTGAAGGGGACCTGCCGATGCTTTAAGCAATTTTACTCTTCCTTGCCTGTACTGAACATTCTTGCTTGTTTGGCTCCCTCTCATGTCTGCTGCACGGTCCTGCAACATCAACCTACACGGTGCGGCCAGGTGGAGACCATGGGGCACAAACTACAGTCGAGTCTCGAATATCTGGCCTAAAAAGGAGCGGCAACGGCGATAACAGAAAAGTCTAAATAATAGTGAACTGCATATAGGACAAATATTGAATTTGAGAACTCGACTGTACAACAGCTACAACAACAACAAAATATAACCTCAGTAGTGACATGGAACGCCATACAAAATCCATTTTTTTTCATTTAGTTCTAGATTTTAATTTCTATTTCAGTGGTATTAAAATAAAAGATAATTTAACCACAGTTATTACACTGCCATAGGTCAGCCTACTAAAGTCTCCATCACGGTTTGATGCTTGCATTTAAAACCAAATGGTTTTTATTCAAAAACATTTTGCAAAGGAGTCTTTGAGCAGGTGGGAGGGACACTGGGGTGAAGGTAGCCACTGGAGAGGAGTGGGATTTGGCACTTATTTTGACCATCAGCTTGTTCTAGCCAAATAGCAGATTGGATTTCATTTTATGTTGACACATGCAGGCAGTTTATGCTTCGTAATGTCATAAAAAACATCACAGTAAAATCGCTGTAACGCCAGCACAGATGCAAAAGGAAAGCACTTAGATGCGGTCGCAGCATTTTACAGCTCTTCAGTAATCTTATTTTAAGAAACCATTGAGTTTAACTTATCTTCTTAATCTTAAATGAATTATTTGGCAAAGTAACAATTTGACCATCAGCATCTGTACTAATATGAAAAACAAGGACCAGATCCTTTCAAAAAGACTGCAAATGTCAGGAAAGTTGAAGAAGGAAAAAGGATGAGATGGATGAACTGAACCCCAGAGACTAAAGGGGAACCCCATTCAACAATAAGGAGACAAGTGGAGGGCACAACCTTCTGTAAGGACAATTTAAAATGATGGGGTGTAACAGCAATAGTCCTTACGTCTGATGAAAAGTGTATGCAGCAACAAACACAAGAATAAGAATTTAACAAGTACAGAAATATTACATTTGGAATAACAAAAGACATCCAGTTCTGACCCCAAGCAGGCACAAAATGCTTGAGACCAAGCCACATCAATGTGTATTAACGCATCGGTACTGACAGACTTACCAAAAACTTTTCCCAGGAACAGAGTCTTGATGAGGTTGAACTGGGTGTCGGAGGCATCGGGAAGGGAGTAGCTGACTGGAGGGTAGTGGTCCAACTGCAAGACACGCCGACAGACACAGCGCACACAGAGGTGCAGACATATGTTTACCGGGGGTTCCAATGATGCCTGTTCAAAGAACATCACCTCATCGCAACCTCATCTCCACCAAAAGTGCTACGATGGTAGTGATCGTCCTCATCACCAAATGCCCTCATACATAAAGATCAGGACAGGGCTTAGTAGTGTAATGCATTCCAGGAGATCATCCTCTAAAGGGGCATCTTGCATGTCCAAAACATCACAACCACTACAGTGTAAACCTCACACATTCCCCCATGTTCAATTCTCGTCACTTGTAAATTTGACAAATTTGTCTCATATTTGGCCGTAACTTAATAAAGAAAATTAAAGTTTCACTCGTACACAAGAAAACTCTAGGTCAAACACTTGTATTTCAGGGATACCCGCCAAGAGTGTAGTTATCTGTAGTGATGAACTTAATGTTTAATGAATTCAAAAAGCCTCCGCAAATGCGCACTGATACATATAATCGGAAACATAAGTTCCATCCATCCATTTGTCCTTGTCAGGGTCGCAGAGGTCCAGAGCGAATAAACTGGGGACACCGGTCAGTTGGAGGTAGCCACACTTCATACACTTTGGACAATTTAGAGTGAGCAATTAACCTGAAACACATGTCTTTGGACTGTGGGACAAAACAGAACGAGTAAACTCTACACAGACTGAGCTGGATTCGAACCCGCAAACAGCCCAGCTGCAGTGAGGTAGCAGCGTAACTCGCAGTGCCACTGCGCCACCCTGGAACAATAATAAAAAAGAAAAGTTCATTTTATGCTTATTTTATGCCCAAAGGTTGGGAGACCACCGTCTTGTTGTCAAATCGCTATTTTTATGAAATATTTCACATTTTAAAAATCTAATTAAGCATAGTATACAAAGAAGCTGGCCACCAACACGAAACAGAAGGAAACACAAACTCAGATCAAATACAGCAAACAGGATCAAGACACGCTTTTCAAGGGGTCGAAAATTTAATTTTGAACAGATGAAGCAATGCTTTTCTTTCATTAGCCCCCAAATAGTCCTCAATAACTTAAAATTAATGCTCATTTAATAGAGAATTTAACACGTTTTTTTTTTTTTTTTTTTAGCACGACACGTTCTCTGCTTTTCTGATGTGTTTAAGCAAGAATTACCCATCAGTGCCACCATCTTAATTCGGAAACGGCAGCGATTAATACGGAATGGCCAAAAAGTTTGAAGAATGACCCGAGTTCTTCTGTCGGCAACCTTCAGCTTGAATACAAATGCAGCTGGAAGGAGCAGCGTGGATACCGGCTCTGTTGCCTGAAGGTGTGGGCGTCTTTTGTTAATCCGACTTGTTGGACGAATGCCGTAACGCCATTAATTCTAGGGCTCCCGCGGAGATTTCCTGCCCCTCTGCTGACCAAAATTTATTCCCCTGGAAAAAATTTTTCATCAGTTTGCACCTGACCTTCCCCTTCTGTCTGGATGTGTTGGACAAACCTGGAGGATCGAGGGACACAATTTACTTTGATTCCACCTTATTAGCATGTCAAAAGGTTGCTGTTGGAATACCGCCCATCCATCCCAGCCTCGAAACAGCCAAAGTGTGAATTTATGCCAGTTGTGAGTTCGTGACCAGGGTTTGGTCCCAAACTCACCGTAAAGATTGGTGGGCCGGAGTGGCGTCACGCTTTTCCGAAGGAGGCCGCGTGGATATGCGGACGGCTTCCACTTTTATTGGTGTTTAGCAGGTTCTGCTTCTCTGAAATGGGTCAGTTAGCTCGGCAGGACCCGCATGGTTCAAAGTTCAGAGATAACAAGATTTCCGACAAAAAGGGTGCAAGCGTCTACACGCGGAAGAAACATGGCGATATCTTTCCGAGCAATCCATGGAGAAAAGGAACAGTCAAAGCGGTGCGCCAGAGCAGTTAGCGTCGGCACCCCAGGACAATTTCCTTTACCGCGGTTCCAAGTTAAAGTTCCGCTTGGGTAATTACCCAAAATCAAAAGGACATACCTGGAAAGGTAAATGGCTTTTTATGTGTGCTGCAGGTGTCCTCTTTGTGAATGTCTGCTCTTCCAAAAATACAGATAAAATCCAGCAAGACAGAAACCGGTGCTGGACTGATTTTAGAGGAACGCCTTTGCAGTTCCATAAGACTCTTTTTCCTATATTAAATTCCAGTAAATAATAAAAAAAAGCCATTAAAAACACTACACAAGGCAACCAAGTCAAAGTCAGTTTTCAAAAAAAAAAAAAAAAAGAAGAAATAACATCTCTAGGAGACAGCTTTCGCTAAAAGAACAAGGTTATTCACACATCTACGAACCTTCTTTGGTTTAACTGAAGCTGCAGGGTATCATTGTTTTGTTGTCCCAGCTTTGCTCTTCATTACTCAGCATTCACTAAGATTTACACTCAATGGATACACACAACTGTGTTAGATGAGACCACACAGAACAGAATAACTAGAAAGTTGGGTCCTAAAAGATGGTTAAAACTAAATCAGATAAAATGTGGTACATGATCAATGAGCACCTGGCATCATTCACCATGTTTTACAATGAGGAAGTCAGGGTGTGTTTGTAAAATAAATAAATAAATAAATAAATAAAAATTGTCTCCCCCTCTGGCTGGATATTAAAGGAGGAAGGAGAGTCATTAGGATTATTAATAAACATTCCAGGAAATGGCCCGATATCGACTGTCTTGTTGGAAACCATAGAAATGATATCTAGGCATGTTTGGGAAGGAATTGCTGTGTAGAGGATCAATACAGTGCTTCAGCACCCTGCCCTCAGTCACCTACAGCTTATGGCAAATGAATGAACTGTAGTTTATGTTGTATGTAAAATACATATACTACAATGCAGTTTAATCCCATGTCCTGCTTATTATTCTCTACATTATATGGCCAGAAATATGTGGACCCCTGCCCCCTCTCTAATGACTGAGCTGAGCTGTTTCCACTGCACCTAGACAGCATACAAACACATTCTGGACAACTGTGGGCTTCCAGCTTTGAGGCCACAGTTTGGGGAAGAAGCTCCATTCCTGTTCCAGCGTGACTGTGTCTTCCCCCCACCATGCACAAATCGAGCTCCATGAACACAGGGTTGGCCCAGGTCGGTGTGGAAGAACTTGAGTGGCTGCACAGACCCCTGACCTGAATCCCTTTGAACACCTTTGGGATGAACTGAAATGCTGACCGAAAGCCAGGCTTTCCCAATCAACCTTGATACTCCTGTGGCTGAATGGGCACAAATTCCCAAAATCTGGTGGAAAGCCTTCCCAGAAAAGTGGGGGCTGTTATAGCAACAAAGGGGGGGAAAACTCCATATGAATGCCCATGGGTTTGGAATGGTAGGCTCAACAAGCACATATGGGGGTGATGCTCAGGTGTCCACATACTTTTGGCCACATGGTGTAACTGTGCCTTTATGTATAGTCAGGAAATAGAGTATTTAGAAGCCTCAGTGAACTATTGTTGGCCCACCAAGTTTGATGGACAAAATTAACTAAACTTAGCTTATAAATACATTGAATTACTTGTACATACATGTAAAACACTATGCAGAGCTATTCTGCATTTTTAAATTTAACCTAGTTTTACAATAAATGTAAATAATGACTGCAGTCAACAGACAGGTACTCCACCCAGGCTGTTTGTCTCAACAGTCCTCCAGTGGCGGTTTTGTTCTAGAGGTTCTGCATCACAGCAGCTTGGCTTAGCCCTGGCACTCTCTCTAATCCACAAAGAACCCGCACTTGTGCTTCTGGTGCAGAAAACTCTCCCATAAGCCAGCCAGCCTTTCTGATGTCTTACCTGTAGCTGGATGACCTTCTCCACACGGGAGATGTTGATGCTATGGGGCTGCCCATTGGCCATGTTGCGCTGGTCCAGGTTGATGGTGAAAGGTTCCTTCAAGCCTCCTAGGTTGTAGCGAATCTGCAGCGTACCTGTTCAAGGCAAGGGTGAGGAGAACAGGTCATCACGTCAGTCTTTGCTGCACCCAATGACCCTCACCTGGACAAGTACACTCAGGTGGAATTGACTCACAAAGACCAAGACAGAACCTGTGCAGTCTGAAGCGGGATGCACCACGATACCCTTCGCTTCACATTTTCCCCCCAATTCCCTGCTGGGTCTACAGAGGTGGAAAAGCAATCATGCAAGTCTGAAAACATCAGATTATAAAACTTTCTCATGGCGTGTAAGGCGTTCCAGCTGATGGGAAACAAGTGACGCTCGGGTTAAAGCCTCTCCGTCTCTATATTTCATTCATTCAAAAATCCATGAATATTTGCCCTGATAACCATAGGGCTGCTCTGCAATTTGTCCATCTTGCCTGAACATGAGCATATGTATTGCTTATTTTCCCATGCAGGATGCTGGATTGCTATTGAATTTAAACACTTTACATTCTTTTTGCGATAACATGAACACACTGGTGAGAGCCTGCGTGAAAGGAACGTAAAATCTTGGGGTGAAGAAGTAGTTTTAAGTGCAAAATTTGTGATTGCCTTTCCTTTGTGCCTTGCCTCAGTTACTGTAGCTTCTTCCTTCGGCCCAGTCTATCAGTGGATCAAGCCGATGTAATGGAAGAAATAATTATGTAAGAAGATAAAGAAAAATATCAAAACTGCGAAAGACCGAGTGGACATAGTGGGACAGAGCATGCTGAAACAAGAAGAAGGAGGGAGGTAGTTGGGCAGGTAAGTAGGTTACTAGATGGATGGATGGATGGACCTCTGTGGGCGCATGCTGAGGAACACCAACCTGATGAAACTCATTGAAACTGACTGGGCATTTCTCTATTATTACAACAGCACATGGCCCTGAGAGTCTTACCATTCTGGCGCAATACAACAGCCAAGTAATCCTGGGTTCTGGAGCTGATGTAGACCAGGATGGTGGGTGCACTGGAGGTGCTGAAGCTGAAGGAGAGATCTTCTCTTGTGAGATTCACCTCTGACCCCAGGTTCCCGGATGGACCTCTGGCCTCTGTTACCGCCGCAGAGGCCACGTCAGGCAGGAAATTGTATCGCAGCAGCGTCCCTGCCTCAAAGAATCCTCCAACATCTGTGCAACACACACACACACACACACACACACACACACACACAAACATGGGATTTAACCTCCACAGAGGCAGGCTGAGGAACACTAACCTGATGAAACTCAGTGAAATTGAACCGGTGCATTTCTCCATTATTACAACAGCATCGAAAAATGTCAAAGTAAATACTAGAACATTTTCTTATTACTCCAAGCTTTGTAACATGCCAAGATGTTGCAGCCAATGATTACTGTGATAAGAAACCAGTTAAGAAGATTGTCACGACCACAGGAGCAGTATCATTTTAATTCCATTTAAATTTCAACCGAGATATACAGTTCTCTTCTCAATAGGCAACACGGCACTCCGAACAAAGGTCAAGGTATAAACAGGAAGAGGATGACCTGATAGGGATCAGACCGAAAGTTTGCTGTCTAAATAACACCACCTGCAACCGAGGAAAAAAAAAAAAAACCTCCCAGTTCCAAATACACAAGCATGCTTTTTTAAATTTTAAAACATATGGTCAATAATTGTGGCAAGTTACTGAAAGGGCTAAAGTAGAAGAGTGTCAAAAAATCTTGTCTGAATGTCTACCATTACCTTTAATTTTGAGTTAAATTAGGGTTAATGGGTGCTAGATTGATTTTTGAATCGGGGGTGCTTTTCTAACACAATGATAGGATATGTGGGAGCTAACAGGTATTCATTTCAATCTCTTCAGGGCCTTCAACCGGATTCCCCTGCTCGGGCCACTAGACCAGCGACAGGTACAGCCTGAACCAAGCTTTTCACATCACCTTTGGTGCAGAAGGGGCCATCGTAGGCAGTGGAAGTGCAGTCGCATGAGTAGCCGTTGTACTTCTCCACACACTTCCCCCCGTTGCGGCAGTAGACGCTGAAGCTGGTGCAGTGCCCCGAGCAGCCTGGCTTCACTCCTGGAGTGACCTTTGCTCTCTCCTCCAGGTCCAGGGTCACGCCATTCATCTTTAGAGAGCGGATGCATCCTAGGAAACCCCTCTGTCCACCAGCAGCACCTTTTTTGGTTGACACAACATGCGTTGAAAGAATACACCATGCACTCCTAGAGTGGCAACACACTGTGAAGAAACAGCACTAAACAGACATATTTAGGTAAAAAAAAAAAAAGAAAAAAAAAAGCATATTTAACCCATAATACAGGGTTAAATATTAATACCCAACTCATTAATAGCTATAACCAGATTAACATTACAAGATGGCTTAGAAAGTGGTGGGAAGGGAAGGAGGTGTCTGGGAAACCAAAAATGTAATACAAGTGCAATATTTTTTAATATGGTGCTGTATACTGAGCTACAGTAACACTTTTACGACCTACTGTAATGTTTAATGAACGTGTGATTTGTCTAATAAAATAAAAGAATGTCAGCATTGTAATTTCCTGCATAATAATACAGTGAATTGCATGCAGAAACCAGTGAATAAGGCGCAGGTACAACTCGATAAGAATACTACTACAGGGGGTGGGGATAACTAATGCTTCAAAGGCTGGATGATTCTTTTTTGAGAGACAGTATTAAACTGGTTTAAACATTATTTTATGCCTTAATTGTTTTCTCCAAAAAAAAAAAAAAAAAAAAAAAAAGCTGAAAATATGCATAGTCACATATTTATGGAATGGAAAGTGCCATTGAGTCGGTGCTGACTACCGGTGTGGTTTTCAAGGTGAGGAGGAACGGAAGTGGTTTGCCGCTGCCTTCCTCTGGTGCATGCACACACGCACAAGCTTACCCCGCAGCACCCCTGCCCCCCAACATACTTGTTTATCTCTTATATTAATGTTAAAAATAGATGTTTTCAATAGTTGTGATTTTTTTTCCCTGAATTTTTTTTTTTTTTTTTTTTTTTTACAACGGTCCACAAAGTGCAAAATTCATAAAAAATTGAGGATGAACTCAATTACTCATCAGACTACATCTTTGTTGATCAAATAATAGAATTGAAACATCTAGAGGGTTTCTGCTAGAGAAAGCGTGGCTCCTTGTTTCTCGGACAGACTCTTGGCTGCCGGGATCCTGTACTGAACGAGTGACTTTGGATAATCGATGGATAAGTTAGGAAGACTATGGCTCAAAAAAATATATATGCCCAATGTATGCATGCAATATAACAAACAAAAAACAAAAATAGGATGAATTCAGACGACAGAACAGTAAGATGTGCACTGTGGACTCAAGTCACAGCCAAAGATGAGGACTGGACAGAAGGCGTTTGAGCATCTGTCACCCCCTAATATGGTTTAAACACAATGCCCACATAATACTGCATAATTTGTAGAAAACCTTTCACGGAAATGCACTGATAAATTCAACGATTCAAAGTAAATGGTTTCAGCTCTGCCAAAACAGCCACGAATGTCTCCTTTGGTTGCAAGTCTAAATAAATTGTTAATTTCACACATCCATGCAAGTTGTCGTTCAAAGATAAAGGAGACAGATAAAGCATAAAAATTCAAGCCGGCCTGCCTAAAACTAGCTAAAATAAGCCTTATTAAAATTTCATTACTCGCTGTATTTCCTACACTCCTCAGTGCAAGCGGGTGGCATCAGAGCTCGGTCCATAAACTGGCAGCACGCTCCAAAGTTTTGCCCTTGCTTACTATTAAAGGAGAATTAAATAAACCCACTTGTGGTAACAGATTGTCTCCTCTCCAGTAAATAGAATACATTAATATCATAAGCGACAGCAATTAAAGTGTTTGCATTATTTATGGCAGTGTTTGCCCACGCTCACCATGGTGGGCTAATTCCTGTCACCGGAAGGGCTTTGCTAGTCCCTAACTGAGCTGGAGGGTGTTTCCTCGAGACATCTTTCTCTGTGGGGCAGGAAGGTTGAAGGAGGGCCTGAAACGAATGCTGAACAACGGAGCAGACAGAATTGGGGCAGCAGGTGGCGTAACTGTTAGAGACATCAGACCGACTCAGATCTACCTCCTGCTGCCAAGGTACTTGGTCTCAGTTACTCTAATATGTAACCCTGCTGCATAAACAGGCAAATCACTGTAAATAGCTTTAACACTGTAGGTCTTTCTGGAAAGAAGCGGCAGCAAAATGATTAAATTTAAATGTATATAAGGGAACGCCATCTCCTCTCTCTGTCCTGAGGTTTTCTGCTACGCAGAAAGTAGGAAAACACCCGGTGTGAGGCCACCTGATTTCGGACAGCGAACCATGTTCTCTGCTAAATTTACTGTCTACTGTGAGAGGACCTAGAGAGAATGTGGAAGGTGAAAACAAAGGTAGTCCCACTGGTGATGGGAGCTGAATGACAATATCGGTCTCAACCTGAGGGACAACGAAAATTAGGTGATGTTTCCTCAATCTCCCAGGCCTCTGGTAGGAAGAGGAAGTCCAAGTCTGAGGAAAGATACCATCCGTAGAGGATAAATGGGGTCAGAAAAGAATTTTGGTGGTTTAGGTGTAGGTTCGAGTCCAGCTCAGTCTTTGTGGAGATTGCGTGTTCTTCCTGCGTCTACGTGGGTTTCCTTTCTGTGCTCTGGTTTCCTCCCACACTACAGACGTGTTTCAGGTAAATTAGTCTTAATATAACTGCCCATTGTACTTGTGTGTGTGTGGGGGGCTACTCTGAAAAACTGGCATCCCACCCAATGATTTAGGCACAGGCTCCGGACCACCCTGACCAGGACAAGTAGTTAATAAAAATGAAAAAATAAGTATAGGCTGCACATTGTTTCCTCTTCTCACCACAGTCACAAGATGCTAAAATTCCTGCAGCCCCCATTTAAAGCCCAAACACAGGTGAGAAACAACAAACAGGTAAAATGAAGTAAACAAGCAATCCAATCGCGGAGACGGTGGGAAGCAATTCGGTGCCGACAGAAACGGCAAGAAAATTACACATGCAAAGCGACGACAACAAATACTATCAAATTATACTTGGAACTGAAATAAAAAGCAATTTATCTGGTCTTACATTATTCAAAGAGCACTTTATGCAATAAACATGAGACTTTTGGTTGGAGCAAAAATATAAAATCCACTTCAAACCAAGTGCTCATCAAATACGCAGCTTCCAGTCTGATGAACGCACTTGTTTACGGACAGAGGAAGAAATATAAATGGAAACAAACACCAAATGTGCAAAATAATGAAGCGGAAACCACAAAGTCGGTTCTGAATCAACACTGGCAGGGAAGGATAGAAGGAAAATGTTTGAAAGGAATCAAATTTAGCTTCATAGTGGAAATGGGTTCAGACCCAATGCTGCTGAGAAAGGAAGCGGTTGAAAATCCATTGCAGGTTTAGCTCACCGGCAAAGCGGGCTTTATTTCTGCACTAAAATTTGAGCATAAATTCAACACATTTTGATCAATGATGCATTTTTATTGCAAGGCGTCCAATTTCACATTTAGAAGGTGCAACAGTTTATTTTAATATTAATAAAACTTTCTTTTTGTATACATTAAGCTGCCTACCCAGATGATTTCTACAGAAATAACCTCCTGCTTGTACTATAGCACTGCAAGGTAAAACGTGCATGCATGGCTGGCAATGTTAAGCGAGTCTAACAGAAGAAAAAAAAAAGGCTTGAGGGATTCTGTGAACACACTTCATGGAAGCCTCCTTCTTCAAAGTACCTTAAAATCCAAGGTTTGCGCCCAAACATGATTACAGTGATTTACCCATTTGAACAGAATCAATTTGGGGTAAAAACATGGATCAAGGGCTACTGTGGCCAGAGGATGTATTCAAACCTGGGACCTTTAGGTCCAAGGTACCGGCTTTCATCCCAGTGTCATCTTCTGCTACACTTTTGGTGACAACTTGCCCCGTCATAGCACATTAAATGTTAAAGCTGGCCGCCTCTTGGCTAAGCGTAAAACACAGCAACATTCAATAACAGCAAATTTAATTTGCAACATGGCCAATTTTGACACTCACCAAAGTCTGCGTATAGACAGGAGGATCAACAGTTGGCCCTCCAGTGCGGTCAGAACAATCCGGAGCTGAAAACGCTCCAAACTGGGGCGATGACAGTGGACTTCTGGAGGAACCTCCCCAAACACTGATCCCCCATCATTTTTAACAACATCTGTGGTGGACAACTTTAAGGTCTGGGATCTACAATTTCTTGAGGTCTAAAGTGGAAATCCAACACGGTTTGTCATAAAAAAAAAAGGCCCAGCAGAAGATGTACATCTTCTCCCAACTGAGGAAGTTCAGACTGCCATAGGAACTGCTGATCCAACTCTACAGAGCAGTCTGTTCTCAGCTCCTCCATCACAGTTTGCTTTGGATCGGCCACTAAACAAGAAAAGGACACGTTGGACCACATAGTCAGGTCTGCAGAAAAGATCACTGGTGCCAGACTGACCTGCACTCCTCTCGAATTAGGAGACGGGCAAGGAAAACAAATCCCTCTCACCAAGGCCACAGCTTTTTTGAACTTCGCCCATTTCCAACTATAGCCAAATTTCCCATATGTGCGAACAAACTTGGCCAAATAAATCTGATTATGAGTCGCACAGAACAAACAAAACGGTAAAGAGGAACATTTAAGTCTTGTAAGGACCATAAAGTTTTCAGCATCAGAGATGAATAAACCAAAGAGACAATTTTACGTTTAGGTGAACTATTTATATTTTAGGTAAAACTGTACCGTGTGTCTATTTAGGGCACGGGAGATAAGAAATAGCCCCATTCTGTCAGTTACTGCCCTGGAACCGAACCCTCAACCAGCACAAACAAACACATGGGCGGCTGTGCTTTGTTGTGACGCCATGCCAACGCAAGTGGAGACGCAAAAGACACCTGGACGTTAAGCAGCTGTGGTCGGGTGGGATGTGAACTTTGGGGACAGAACATGGCGATGCACTTGATAGCGTGCCAAGCACTTACCCACATAGAGTTGGCTGTAGAGCTCCAGGCGGGTATGACCCTGGGGTGGCGCCGGGCGCACCTCACGGTACTGCTGGTCCACCTGTAGGACGGCCTCCTTCACGTTGCGCTCGGCACTGACCCGGTGCCACTGGTCATCGTTGAGCGCAGCAGGTGACCGCACTGCCAGCTCCACTGGACCGTTGCCCACGTCGAAGGAGAAGGACACCACGGTGGGCGCTGTGGAGCAAAGCGTTACGGAATCATTTCATAAGGGATCCTAATTTCTTTTCTCCATCATTCCAATACAACAATAAAGCGCTCTTGAGAAATAAAGCGTAATGAAACCGCACTGTAAGATTTCATTAATACAATAAATAAATGGAGCTTCACAAGTCCACATACAGAAAAGAATACAAAATTAGTAACGGATTAAACAGGAAATAAACACAAAAACATGAACAGGTAGAACATTTACCAAAAAAAAAAAAAAAAAATATTTTGTACTTTTTAAAAACAAATTATTAAAAGGACTAAAGGAGAAGAGCACTGTCGTACCGGAGGCAGAACTAATGGAGGTGCTGCTGTACTCTCGGACTTAGTAGAATGATCACTAGCAACTTTTTAAATCACTGCTGAGGTTAAGTCCAGCCGTATAACTGGTGTCAAGAGATTACTGGCAGCTGTTAGTGCCCGGATGTAAATGAGGTTGGGGTTGTAATTCTTGCATGGGAGAACGGCTTTAATAATGGATAGATCTGACCAGGTACTTCCTTTACGTGACTGCTGCGCATCTCACAGCAGTAAAGTCTCAGGCTGCTGTCTACCTCTCTATATCAAAGACAGGATGGACCAAAAGTATCTGCACATTCAACATCTCGGTTTATTAAAGTAGACGTCTGACCATTCTTATTAAAGAAAGAAAAAAAGAACATTTCCTGTAGTTAAACTTTGGATGCAAGATGTTTCCCCATTGCTCTGAAACCCTCGGAAAAATACATGTTGAACAGCAACAATAGTGATCTGGCAGAAACTGAGAAAAATGTATGTGAAATGACCTTCAGCAAATCATTATTAAATTATAAATGGATCCATATCTACAAGGAGGATATTTGTGAAGAACGTATGAGGCAGCTGGCAATGTGGTGCATTCTGTTTCCCTACGTCAAACTTGTTTGCTCTCTTTATTGGTTGACGCACAAAGAGTTCATTGCTTTCTACTCTGAAAAGTTTACATGCTTTTTAACAGGATACCCCAGAAAACTTGAAGAAAAGCCTTATGTAGGCACTCCTAGGGACAGCCATCCATCAGAAAATGTCAGGTTTCCAGGAGCCAGTGCTTGAGCGGCAGTGGCTGGTGGCCACGTGTCACCCAAAGCCCTCCAGCACAGCTCCAAACGGCCTTCAGGGAGTGTCGGAAGCTCCCAGGCAACTCGTCCCATTCAGCTGTCTGTCCTTCACAGCTTCGCTTTCGTTGTTCAACAGAAGCCTTCCGGGTGACCTAAGGTCTCCTGCGGCCTGCCCAGCCCTGCCGCACCGCTTGCCTGTTTGCAGTCGTGTCACGCCGGGCTTCGGCCGCGCTGAAATCTCCAGCAATCGCCGTGATTGTAAGGCCTGTGCTGCAAATGTGACCTTTCCACATGAGCAGTTAAGGTGGTTTCTTCTTACAGGCAGTCATTTCGGTCCTCATTTCCTTTTTTGAATCTGTATAACGTATTAATTTTGAATCTAGTCATCTGATGGGCCCTGGAGTCAGGGAGATTAAAAGGATTGTTGTTCTGACGTTTATGGAAACCGAGTCGTTCCCTCGGCAGCACATGGGCTTTGCAGTACTGGTCTGATGGTTACCCCAGTTAGCACCGCAAAACCCTTCCTCTAGTGCTGGGAAAGCCCTTCGAGACTGAATGTGGGCATCACGAGGAAGATGTGGGCCCCTGCTGGTCCCCAATCTCACATCCTTGGTGAAAAGTATAAGGTTCACACAGAGCTGAAAGCCCCTAACTTTGTGACCAGGGGGTTGCAGTTGTGGTTTGTGCAAAAACACCCAACAGTCTTGCAGGCCCTTCATTGGCACCGAGTGGATACGATTCCCTCTGCCCTGGAGCACGAGGGCTGCAGCGCTGGACACACGGAATCATCGTCAGCCTTCGATCCCCACCCAGATCTGATAGCACGCGGGCAGTAAATATCTTCACCTGAGCTTGACAGACTTTTCTGGTCCAGCTGCCTCCTTCCGGTTTTCCTTCACAATTAAAGAAGGCCTTCATTTCTTCTCCCAGCACAGCAGGTTTGGGTTTTGCCTCATTTATTTGGATCCCCTTATATCCCATGAGCACCTGCTGGAGTTGGGATGGACAAGGCAAGACACCCACTTCTCATAGTTGACCTCTCAGATTTGCATATGAATCGCTGGAGATCGGAAACAGCACTTCCTGGGTAAAGCAGAGAGGAAGAATTTTGCTTTGCAGTGGTGTTTGTCGCTTGTCTGGTTTTTATAGTCGGCGAGTCAAACTGTGGAACATTATTTTGCAAATGAAACCCTTTTTGTCCCTCGGTTTTTAAATTTGTTATCCAATATAAAAGGATAGGTGTAGTTACGTCGCTTTTTGCTTTCCTTTATTGCCACTTCTGGATTTCTTGCACCATCACATTAAAGAAAACCTCTGCTCGTCGCACCCTTGTTGTCCTGTCAGTTCGTGCGCAAATAAACTGGCACTGCTCATTTTGCACTCCACCTTTCGCTTGCACAGCCTCGGGGCCACGGCACAGATATTTTTGCATTTGTTTCTGTAAAACACGGCGCTTAATCTGTCTTCACAAGTGGCTTCATAATGTAATAGCTGATAGGAAAATAACTTTAAAAAAAAGGCAGGAGGATACAAATACAACTGCTTCAAATAAGAACTTTGGTAGCATTTTGGCCTGTCTGAGCCTGCTTTATAAATTGAAACAACTGCATAACTAAATATTTTAAGTCATAGACAGACAGATACATCCTTATGGTGTCATGCTGAAGAAGATCAGCATAGTCAGAAGATCATTATATACTGACACCAAACAATGAATAATCTCAGAGGAAAAAGAATGATGGAACATTAATAGGGGAAAATGAAAAGGTTCCCAGTACTGGACCTTGCGGTACGCCTCTGAAATCTGTGGTCAGAGACTTTAGTGTCTCCATTGCAATGAACTGAGTCTGGGAGGGTCAGCACAAAAAAAAAACTGGATGGATTTCAAGAGAGCATTTACCAAATTTTAAGCACTGACATCTATGTTTGCCTAAAATGCAAAATGCTAGCGATGTCGCGGGCCCATAAGGAGAGGCGAGGTCACAATAACGTTGCCTAACAGTCGATTAGATTGCTGGCGTTTAACAGTTGAACAGATGAACAAACTAGGGTTAGTAAGAAATTTGTATGGCTATAAAAAGAAAAAAATAGTTATTAAAATGTAAAATACAACAGGAGACAAGTTAATAAAAATATCTTAATTCATACCGCTGTAATTAATATATTGATCTGATGGCTCTCAATAACAAAAAAGCAGTACTTTAACCACTTTAATGGAGTGATAGCACAAGGAAGCGTATATTTCTAAGTGAAAGCCTTGTAGCTGAGAACTATTAATCTTTTACCTTGTAAAATGTTTCCCTTACCACCTTTGCTTTGGTGCAATAACTTTGGACCATTTCGTTAATATTCTTTCTCATTATAATGTAAGCGCCCAGTACCCTGTTACCTATTCAAACCAAAGCTGTTAACAGTTAGGTGATCTCTAAATGGGGCTGACAACACTGAAACTGAAGGGCCTGGCCTGCATACGTGCAGAAATTACAATCCGGACTCGATTCAGAGGGGGGACAAAGCAGAGCGGGAGTGGCATGTGTGATGCCTCACCTTAAGCTGCGAGCGTATGAAAATCAAAACACAGGGCATAATAAATCATTTCCCAATTCAACATTTGAAGCTCAGTCACAGTGCAAAGTGAAGCATAAATATTCAGGGCCAAATTGATCTGCCTATAATGAGGTCCCTGGGTCCTCGGCTGCTGGGGGCGACAATGCTGGGACAGGCATCACTATAAGGGCTGTTGGGGAGGGATGTGGGGTGGCAACATCAGGCAGGTCTTTCCCCTCTACTGGAGCGTCTCTGCCGCAGCCCAGCAGGGCTGTTTGTCTGCCGCCTGTGGTTCAGGTGTTGGCCAGCACTTGCCAAAAGAGGGCGCTAAAACAACTTCCAGAAATCTTATCCAGGATGCAATCCCAGCCCGATGCACAAAAAGCCGCAGCACGTTTATTACCGGCAGCGCTCATGGTGCGAGAACTGCAGTTGAAGGGGTTCTCACACCTGTTGTTCAATGCATTTATTATTTCAATGCATTTTTTCTAATACAAAACAGTGCACAGTTGAACTGTTGAGAGCACCGATATGCAGTGGACAGCTTCGGCACTGCTCCTGGAGTTTGCGTTCCATCTGTGTAGAATCTACACGTTTGTCTCGCGCTCACGTGGGGTTTCTCGTGAGTGCACCATTTTTCTCCCACAGTCCAAAGACGCAGGATGTCACATGGTTTTGTGATACACAATCCCTTATACATCTACCTTGAGATCTGGTTGTGAGCACTGTGTGACCAGTTCAAACCCAGGCTGTCCCGACCTGCCACAAAACACTCCTCAACTCCTCTCGCAGATTCTCACGGATGAATTGATGGACTGATGGTTCACCACAGCTGCCTGTTATTTGTCTCTCTTACTCCACTCCAAATACAAATTTAATTTTACCTCCTCTCTGCCTGAGCATCGAAGCTAGGTTTACCATTAAGAGCCTTTGTCTTTGCCAGACTGATGGATGTCTAAAATTGGCGATGGATGGACTCTGCTGAGTGGAGCTCCACTGGAAGACCAACAGGATGAGCAGAGGATGCTGGGAGGCACTGTATTTGACATGTGGTGAGCGCCTGTCTTCTTCTTTGCGGTCACTGCATGGGCTGTTAGGTTAGGTGGAAGGGTTTTGAAGAACTCGATCGTTTCTTCCGAAAGATTCAGGATCAAGATCTATGGCCTTTTACAAATACATTAATTCAGCCAGCTGACACTTCTCTCCAAAGCCACTTGCATTGTTAATTTGTTTACAATGATTTACCCATTTATACAGCTGGGTAGTTTCTGCCTGAGCAATTCTGAGTAAGAAGTTTGATCAATGGTACTACAGCAGGAGGTCAGATCTGAACCAGAGTCCTAAGTCAAAGGCAGGGGTTCTAACTAATGGGAATCTCAGCATCAAACTCCCAAAAATGAGGGATGGTTTGAGAGGGAATGCCCCATAATACAGGCCTGTTACATTTTTCTGCGTGCAATATACTCTCTTCTCTGTGTCAGATACATCAAATAAGTTTTAGCCATGAATTTCAAATGTGGGAGCACCTTATTGCCTTCACTGTATTGGCCAATTGAAAACTTTTTCTCTAGACAGAGGTGCAATCTTAAAGAAAACAACTCATTACTTATCATTACTTATTACTTACACAGTAATGCACGTGAGCTCTTTGGAATAAGTGATCTTTGTAGAAGAGATAATGCCAGAGAAAGTACTAATCCTGTGTAAGGTATAACTATTCCAGGATGAAGCCCCCCCCCCCCACTTGTGACAACCTAAAGGCGCTTGGCTCATCCAGTTAAAGACAATGAAAAAAGTTCACAGACGCTATGTTTTTTTCCAGAAAACATTCAGTCAACCAGCATGTGGATGTCAATGTGGTCTAAGAAGTAATGACAACCAGAAACTCACACAGCTGAGTCCAGTCAGCCAGGGCAGATGGGTCTGACACAACCAGAACCATAAACAGGTCAGCAGCTGAAGAAAAAAGTCATCAAGCCTAACATGCTGATGTTCTAAATACCAGGCATTATACCTTAACTGCTGAAGTTTGTCAAAATCCTTGGATCAGTGGCTCATAGTTCCACTTACCTGAACATTTTTGTCACAACTCCAGCCCCTTAATTTCAATTGTTGTTTACCTACCAAAATCCTCGGGTGTAGCCAACATGTCAGTTCATCTGCTACCGTACTGTTGAAATCACAGCATGGAGATATAACCCAGACTTGCACCCTGCACTGCTGTGGATGAATGTGATGCTTTGGAAAAGAGCTGCAATGTTCTAAAGTGGATAACATCAATAAAACTGAATTATTTAGGCCTTTCGGCACAGGTTTCTTGCATGAATGCTTGGCTTTGTCACAATGTGAATGCAGCTCATCAGACAAGACTATTTCATCCATTAGATTTGGACTTACATTTCAGCTCCAGGCGGATAAAGTCGGTGTTGCCCAAGTTCTCCAGGAACACGCCGTATGGTGCAGACGTCTTGAAGTAGAAGGAGATGTCTGCGCTGGTCTCCCCTTGGAAAGTGGAGAAGTGCAAGTAGGAGGAGGGAGTAGTGAACGATGCTGCGTTCCAATAGTTACCTGTGGAAAATATGCAAAAAAAGTTTTAAAATGTGATTTTCATTTTTCTACAGTTCCACTTATAAAAGCCAAACGGGGTTCTTTTGTAGGCTGTTGGCCCGAGTTTTTTATTTACGAGGTACCGACGCGTACGGAGAGCTTATTACTGTAAATGTTCCCGCTACGTTTCCCATCGCAGTTTATACGTCTGAAGATGCACTCAGAAATACGATAATGCTGCCAGTATAGGAAAGGCCCTTTGGGCACAGAGAGAGAAAAGAAATTATTTTGTGTGAATTAAATAGAATGCAAATAGGGGAAAATACATGAAATAACTTTTTTGTCATCAGATAGACATGAATGATGCCTCTTTCAAAACCGTTTTTTTTCTCAGCAAGAACTTAGAAGACAAGTGTATCTTTGCATAAAGATGCCACTTTCGATTCAGCGGTACCATCTTCATCCTCTGAGGGAATACTTACTAAATTATCCTGCGGCAAAGCATTACAATAAGGCCAGTAAACTACTGCCTGTCGTAAAGTGCCACTACTGCATATGATTATGCGGCTATTTATTGTTCCACGCCTCAGAGAGCCGAATAAAAACTTGTCAAAAGCACACGAATCCACCGCGCCTCCCTCTTCCCTCCTTGTTAACCGTCTTGAGGATTTAAAATAAAAAAAAAAATACAATCAGTCTTTACACCAACCTAAGTTCGGCCTCGCTCTTCATTTTGACCCCTTGCATGCTTTTAGCCAACACTTCACGGATCCGCAGTCCTGGAAATGCGGTCCCCGCAGCGAATGCTTTATTTATGAGCACCGGTAACTAATGATCACTGTGACATTTGTTACTGGCGGTGTCAATGAATGCGAAACAGCTACTAATACGCTGCTTGTGGAGTGAGAGAGAGAAAGTTTTTAAGTAGGTTTATCTCCGACTTCCGCAATCCCCCGGAGCGATTAACTTATTTCCGCATTTCCCGCCGAAAATCTGGGCCCCCGTAAAAAGCTGTAATCTCTTTTCACACTCGTAGGTTGGCGGTAAGTCTGGTTCGCGCGAGCCCGCGCCGTTACGGAGCATCTCGCAAAGCCGCCGAAATAGAAGGGCAAAGGGGCGCAGCCATTATCGATGGGGGCGCTTCGCGCCTTCGGCGGCTTGCGTGAATTTCGAGCGCTCCACCTACCCCTGGGATAAATCAGCTCATCCCTAACTGGATGCTGCAAAATAATGGGAGTCAGCTTTCTGTACGCAGCAACTGTTCCAAAATGTCAGGCAAGTACTCAGACGTTAAGGGCCTGCTGCTACGGTATGCCGAATTAGTTTGTAAGATTTATTGTCAGGGCGGCATAAAAGTGAGGTATTTGTTATCTTCGCTTAAACCCCGCATGTCTGCAGAACCAAATATATCTAACAACAACCTTTCCCATTCACAGAAGGCTACCCATACGATTTGTTCCTCATTCCCTCCGGGTTTCAGGTGCACCTTCAATTGGATGCCGACAGAACCCCCCCGACGCAGGCAGCTTCCTTCTGTAGGATTTTTTTTTCTAACCCCCAAACAGCCAACACAACAAACACTTCCCCGTCTCCTGGTTTCCACACATCCTCCTCTCTGTCCTCCCCCTTGTCCACCCCATTGTCTCCCCAACCCCACTTGCCATCTGCGTGCGACAAAATAATCCCAGCTTTGGTGCAACTGCGAAGAGACAAAGCAAACTTTGGAGAGCCACGAGGGGTGGGAAGGCCTTATCTGGGAAGCCCAGAAACATTCGCGAGAATTACGCGGCACCTGCGGCATTCGGACTGCTCTGCGATGAGCTGTTGCTACCCCTCATGGCCGCTCTACGATTGCATTATTTGCTCCCGCTTGCTTTATCAATCAAAAAGTACCTTCTTAAACAAAGACGACAGCTTCTTGGTGGTATTACAAGGATTTATTAATCCTTCATTTTAAAGGAACGGGCATGAGTCTGGCTGCTGTCACACTTACGGTATATAAGCGCACACCTGCATTTGTTTATTCCTACACATGCAACCCAAAAAGATTTCTGAATGTTGAGACGGTGATTAGAAAGATCTGCTATGGCCCATTTTCTATTATTGCGAATCTTTAAAAGAAGGCCAATGGAGTGTATTCTCTGAAGCCATTGTGGAAGGGTTATACATCTTCACTTCCCGACATCACCATTCTCAGCGAAGCCCTCGAGGAAAAAGGCAAAGATGGATGGAAAAAGCAAATGGGCTTCCTTGGGAATACAGATCACACGGACTATAATTTTCCCACCATTTTTATCCGCTCTTAGCCGGACAGCGTGCAGACTTCTGCAAATGGAGCCAACGGTTTAACAGTAAAATGGCACATAATAACATGGCATTAGTGCTTTAACAATGGCTGCTCTCCTGGAAATGGGCTGCCAATCAACCTCAAGAGTTGTGCAGGGTGGCTGACCACCACTCTTCGCTCTGTGGTTCTGCTGCAGGTAGAAAACACTCAAAGCACCAGTGGTCCAAAGGGAAGTCAAAAGCCTTCCAGCTGCATGACCAGACCTCAGGTGTCCAGATGTCCGAACGACCAGCATGACTAGCTTAATAAAAAATGACGGTGTAAGTGCAATTTAAGCAAGTTTGGGACAATAAGGAGAGGCGTGCTTCTGCCCCATGTGCCCCCTGACACAAGAAAAATAAATAAATAAATAAATATAATGCTTTTTTTTTTTTTTTTTTTGGCAACAATTTACCTCCAGCTGATGTTACAGAAGACTGGAAACCAACACTGAAATATTTGCTGTCAAACAGACAGTTACATCTTCATCGCAAAAATTCCTTAATGACAAATGACAGCAAGGTTTGGGCCACAATGTCCATAGATCAGTTCTGCTGCCAATCCCACCATCTGTTCTTAAAATTAGTTTGGAGAATTTATTAAATATCGCAACTCTTCATTTGAGCGTAGGCAGCCTGGGATGCGCTCCACGCAGGTGAGGTGGCATCGAGCTGGCGCCAGACTCCGCAGCGACTCACGGAGGTATTTATTATTAAACGCGGTGCGGATCTCGCCGTCGGAAACAATCTAATTCCTTCGGCCGTTTTATTTAATAAAGGAACTGCCAGAACAAGGACCTTAATCCCTGCCAGACACGATAATTACACACCTCCCAAATTGACAGGAAACCAAGCTCAATTCAAAGGAGCCCTGAACAGGCAACCACGAAAGCAAAGGCCATCAGGGCTCGGGTCCTGCGTCACTAGACCAAAGCGCCACAGATTCCGATTTACCTGTCCTGCTCGCGTCCGCAAGCGTTTTTGTTTACTTATAAACAAATGTGACTTGAGGTGACTCGGTTTTCAACGCCAAACTCAATTAACCGGTAATATATAGAGGGTCCCTGATTTATGATAGGATGAGTTTATTGGAACGTAACCCTAAGACGAAAATGCATTTAATACAGCTAACCAACTTGTCACGCCTGCGGCCGCTTCAGCAACGGAACGTAGGCAGTCTCTCCGTTCCTGTTTTCAGACTGAGCATCGATTGGCGTAGAAACCAATAGTGGATAGAATTCAGTCCCTACCCGGACTTCCCGTCTGTGCTCGGTTTCCTCTTCTTCTCACCAGTAGATACAGGAGGAGAGGTATCGAAAAAATGGTGGCAACACAGCACACTGTAGAGTATCGGTTGTATACACTAGTGACCATGTGCCTGACTGGGAGATGCAGATTGCTGCTGATGCCCTGCATCATGAAAGACCATCATACTGCATGTTGCTTGCCCGGGAAAAAATCTAAATTCGAAGTATAGTTTTTGCTGAATGCATATCGCTATCGCACCATCGTAAAGCCGAACAATCTTAAGTAGGACCATTGTAACTTGGGGACCATCTGTTCTTTTTTCCCCCCAACATTATGTACGAGTTAGCTCTCAAAGAGAAAATTTACAGGCGCGTTTGTAGAAACAGCAACTTTTCATTTGATCGATTTATTTCTCAGAAGCACAGTAGACCAATTTGGAAATTAATTTCATCAATTGGCTGCTTAAGGTCCTTAGTAATATTAAGCAGTCATCAGCTGATCAAAACTTAAAATGCAACAAGTTGGGAAAAGGTACGTGCACATTTCGTGGAAATACTTTGCCAACTTCTCAACTAAAGCATGGATTAACTCTCCCAAGACAACCTTTACAAAGACAAATATCCCCAAAATGTGAAACTCCAATCAAAATTGAGCTAGCATCGAAACTAAGACATGGGGAGGAGTTCACCTTTGAGAAAACCAGCACTTAGGCCAGAGTGAGGAAATCTTGATTTAGAATATTCAGATTTTTTTGTTGAATTATACTAGCAGCCAGTATTAGACATTTACATGTATTAACACAGTAGCCGCCAAGTGATGCTGTGAATTTTAGAGAGGAAGTAGGGACTGTATGTGCTTTAGCAGAGTGACTACAAAGGTGGGGTAATACTGACATTGAAGATGTGTTCATGTTGTCTTATGCATCATTTAGCTAGAACAGCTCAGCACACATCACCCCAGATGCACAATGGCCCTTTTGCTTTATTCTTGTATCATATTATCTATATGATGACCCATCTGCAGTTGTGCCACCTGGACCATCAGAACCCGAGTACAGACCAGGCCTCTTGTTGGAATGAACTTCTAGTTAAACGGGGAGTCATGCGGCCATTCACTTAATGGCTATGTGAACTTTGTCACGGACCTATGGCTTTAATTCGATTAACTTTAATTTGATCTTAGATTTTTATTTATTCATATTATTAAATTTAAAAAATATTATTATTCTTTATCTTTCGGCTGCTCCCGTTAGGGGTCGCCACAGCAGATCAACCGTTTCTATTTCTTCCTGTCCTCTGCATCTTTCTCTGTCACACCCACCACCTGCATGTCCTCCTTCACCACATCCATAAATCTCCTCTTAGGCCTTCCTCTCTTCCTCTTGCCTGGCAGCTCCATCCCTAGCATCCTTCTTGCAATAAAATTAAAAAAAAAAAATTACATATAATAAACTACATCTTATCCTTAGAAAGAAAAATCATATTCATATTTACGTATTTAAGACATCTTTCTGGGTTCATATTTACCATATTTTTAAATACGGTCTTTTTAGCCTCTCCATCTTCGAACACGACATTCTGTAACTTTATATTTCTTGGCTGCTTGAGAGTTGTTTGACACCTCCACCTCATTGATCACCACCATCTTAAAATTGGTATCACAACTCCTCCTCACCCCTCGGTTTGGCCTAACTTTGAGCAACTTTGTTGCAGAAATTTCGCCACCTTTCACACTCGCTAGCTGCTGTTGATCGCTTCTGTGGATAATTCACACCAAGGGATAGTAACGCCACCTACAGGTGTTATGCGGTATGACTTTCAGGTCCAATGAGGTGAAGTCCTTGAATACAAGACATCCCCCTGTTTTTTGTTTTTTTGAGGTAATTCCCAGAAAAAAATACCATGATGTATTTGGGCTAGTACGGTATTTCCCAGAATTAATTGAGAAGTGTTTCTCTATACCATATCCATCCCCTTTTCAGCAAAACAGTACAGCTTCTACTGCAGCAACCTGAAAAGCCTGGTGTTCAAGAATGAGCTGCATCGCTTGAGTCCATAAAAATATACTACCTGGAAGGTGGCCATAAACAGTCCCTTGGTCAGCAATATAAGATATCATCTAATCGGACCGGCACTTACACAGAGCTGTCTAGTAAACCTAACAGCCACCTTCTGTTTAGATCTTTGTTCCACAGTGATATGGTGACAGACAAATTTATCTAGTGCTAAGACCCCAAAAAACTGAGAAGACAAAACCACCAACAAAGCAGGAACTTAATTTTCTTACTTCTCAGTCTGCTGAAGACATTAACCTTCCAGTCAGCAATGGAAAGTGTGAGAGAATTACAGGGCAGAATGCTACCCTTTAGAGATTCTCGGGAGCTTAGGTAGACGGGAATGAGAGAGGCTTTATGGGCTTTTAAGGGCTCCATGCTGATCTGGGGAAGTACAGAATGCTGATGACTAGGCTACACCGAGCAAACCCCACCCATCTCATCCACCTCAAATGGCTTTAGATTTATATTAGCCAGAAGATCATGAGATGCATAATTTGCTAACTACACTGAAGCCACCTTTTATCTACCAAAACAAGCCTAGATAGCCCCCGTTTTGGATGGTATCACATGAAGAAGAAAGCGTAAGCTGTAGAAGCAAGGTGTTCCTTAAGGCTCGGTTCTCTCCAAATGCATTCTATCAACGCATACTTCCAAGTCATCGCATCTTAATAAAAGGCCCTGGCATCGAGGATGCAAGTTTTCACTGCCAACCAAAGTCTTGGACCTTGTTTGCACTACGATTAATACATCTGAAAATTTTGAGAGAAAGCACCTGGAAAATTAACATTTCTATTTCACAACAGAATAGAATAGAACTGGACTCAGCAGCATAGAATAAAACTACATTAGTATCAGTTCCAGATGGTTGCATCCTAGTTACAAGATACATCAGGCCAACCAAATCTATTAAAACACCAGATGCAAATATTCAGACCCCAATGTGCATTCCATCTATCTGTACAGTTGCCAACTCAGCTTTGACACAGTGTCTCAGCACAAAGTCCACAGAATGATGACACTGTTCTGGAAAATGAGCATTGATGTTACCTACTGTACTGTACCAATATCTGCACAGCAGAACCTCAAGGTTTAGCTTTTTTCCCCCAGATCACTTCCATTCTCCAGTGCCTTCTCAAAAATGATGCAAGTTGCATTCCTTCCAGAAATTTCTGAAATGTAGTAATGTAAAAAAAGAACATCTCTGGGAAACCTTTTTCCTTTAACAATATAGTTTTTTCTCTGCTGGTAACATTCTAGAAAAAAGAAAAAAAAGAAGTGTCATGCTGTTGGCTATCAATTTTCCATTTTCAGGTTGTTTTCCTTCTCTCCTGTTCAAATACAATTATACTGCTGAGACAACTTGACAAGTTGGGCTCATAGACAGCGCTGTCAGACCTGCACTTAGAAGTAATTTAGTGTGCTATGTCAGAACTGCACTTCATGCATGAAATGGTCTTCTTGCATTGTTTTTATACAACACTCTTCAAGATACTAATGGATGCTGGGGGTACTGATACAGAAGAAATAGTGGATGCTGGGAGTACTGCTACAGCAGAAATAGTGGATGCTGGGGGTACTGATACAGAAGAAATAGTGGATGCTGGGGTACTGATACAGAAGAAATAGTGGATGCTGGGGGTATTAGTACAGGAGAAAAGGATTGAGAGACCTTAACTCTGACTAAACACCTCTGGGATAAATTGGAATGTCGACCTTCTCGCCCGACCTCACAGGTTGTGGCTGAATGGGCACAAAGCAGTGTGGGATGCGTCTGGTGAATTAGACTCCACCACCGTTTTTCAAGTAGCCAAGGCGGTGCATGACCTCCATGGTGGAAGGGCTGTAGGGGTGAATGGTATTCATCCAGAGATCTTAAAGCCACTGGACAGGGCGGGGCTGCGTCGCTCAGATGACTCTTCAATGCAGCATGGAAGGTGGTTAAAGCACCTGTAGAACAGCAGACTACAAGGTGATCCCTGTATATCTCACACTCTTAAGCCTCCCTGGTAAAGCTTGTTTCATGGTACAGGAATGAAGTCTCCATCCAACAGCTGAGCCTCAAATTCAGGAGAAACAACGCTGATTTCATCCTGGCTGTGGTATAGAGGACCAACTGTTGTTCTTGACACCAGGGTTCCAAGGGCTTTGGGAATACGCTAACCGAGCCTACATGTGCTTTGTAGACCTGGGAAAGGCACATGACCGCATTCCTCAGCATGTGTGTTGGAAAGTACTGAAGGAATACCGACGTGCGTTCTGTTTCCTGTACAAGTACAGTCTGAGCTGTGATTTTCTTGGCATTAAGATAAATCGAGATGTTGGATTCCAGCCAGGCTGTGTCTTTTCTTCACTCGATTGTGACTGCCACGTACAAGACAACAAGGGGCAGCCAAGGTTTGGAGTTGTACTTTTGTCAGATTTTGGCTTCTGATAATGACCTTTGACAGCTGCTGTAACTCCTATGATAAAGGTAGTTTCCCTGGACTGATGTTATATGGACAGCACACTGGATAAACGGGTAAATCACTGCAAAACTGTTGATCTAGCACAGAAAGTCAGACAAAGGCAACAGGTAAGCAATAACAAACGGTTAATATTAAAATCATAAATAGCAGTATAGGGAAGAACAGCTTAAAAAGTTTGAAAAAACTGGGCTTTTTCAGGTCGTGATGGGAAACCACTGATCCAGCTAAAGGCTCAACAGCAGGACCCCTCATTGCTGTTAAACATAGCTCCACATTGGTGTCCTTAACCAGCATAATGCTCCTTCTAACCTTGCAGAAGAGGCACAAGTGGAGAAGAAGCTTGGTGAACTTCACAGATGCATGCCACCTCCTCCTAACCTAGACAGCGAGGAAGGTCACAAAGCTCTTCTTCACAGGGATGAGCCGGGTCAGGAGCAATCACAGGGGTAACGGCACAGGGCTCGTGTAATCCATCACCGGACAAGGGAGGAAATCTGGAGGCTTCCTGTTGGTGTGCCCGGACCCATCATGAAGCCCATTCATCATTTAACTGACAGAGGTCTGGAGCAACCTGAACAGATGACATTACTGCCAGTAACTATTAAAATCCCACAACGCCTCCGTAACTTTAAAGCACAAACCACAACAATCAATAGGTTGAATATGGGTTTGCATAAGGATTTACATACATTTGCAGCTACATCTGTATTTCTTCCCGTAGTCTTGTTATGCAAGAACATTATTTATGCACAATACACATATTTAATAAATTTATTTTTCACACTAGCACCACAAATATAAGCACTTCACTGACCACAAAAACAGGTTGACTGGAGATTAAACTGAACTCCCCGATTTTTAATATTTTCTAAATTGCCCATTATTGATGACATTAAAACTTAAACTACTTGATTCTTTCACGTAATGTGCAACTTGGCAGCAACGACTGCAAATATTAAAGGTTATTCTGCATAAATTCAAGATTATCATTTGAGATTATTATATCCATGCTAATTCGCAGTTGGACTCCAAGTTAGCACCATTCCCTGTACTTGGGTGAGTTTGGGAGGGTGGAAGGACTTAAAGTTAAGTGCCCCCATGCTGGCCACCAGGCACAAACCTAATGACAGGATGAATTTTTTTTTTTTTTTGCAATTTATTAAATCAATTCACGGTTTCCCGTGTCCGTCTCCATCTTCATCCTTTTCCTTCTTGTATGACTGCGTTCGATTTCTAAACTCTTGACTGTAACTGTGCAGGTTGGGGATGACCCAACCTCACATTCAACCAAGAGGCTTCCACGACCGTACGTTTAAATGCACCGAAGCTATTTAAATTATTTAAATCGGAGCCTCTTCAAATTCCCAGCTGTATTGGCCCAAAAAAACTGTAAACACAAACATCTGTGAGTGTTTGTTTCCCCAGGATAAGACTGTGAAGGGAAGCCAGGCGATTCCCGGTGCCGCCGACAGAGCCAAGTGCTGCATGACAGAAAGGCGGCTTACACGGTGCCTCCCAGCTCGGGAGGAGGTCTACAGCTCGAAACACCTCATTGCTTGTGTGTCATGCACAAAAACACCCTGGGGGGTGGGCGCCACAATTTCCATCCCTCAGAAATGGCTTCAGAGCCTCTACTTCAATGCTCCTTGGTCAGTAACAAAAAAATGGAGGAAGAGGTTAGAAGCAGCAAACAGCACTGTTTCCCTTTTCACCCTGGGGAGGGGAGGAAAAAAAAAAAAAAAAAACCCTCAAACGTTCACGTGACGCATGTCAGATTTTAATACAGAGCATCCTTTTAGATCCTGAAGTGGTTTAGGTCACGTCAGAGTGACTGCATAAGTAAACTGTGATAAAAATACCTTTTTTTTAAAAAAAATCAGAGTATATTCGAATATAAATGAACCATATCTGAAGGAGAACGAAAACGTGTCAGTGTCGGGCTGACAGCAGGAGGCCGAGTCATTCAGTGTGAGGGATGTCATGGGTGACGGTCGTGGGAGTGAGTGACACGTGCAGGCACGCAGGCGATGTTATTGATTTTGTCAGTCACAACTCGGGTGCCTTCATAACCTCACAGACAAGGTGGTGGGGAGGAGGGGGGTCATGAAGAGACACCTGGGTTGACATGGGCAGCGGCATGTAGGTGTGATGAGACAGGAAGTGGGAACACAGGCGGAGACGGCGAGGGAAAAAGGGAAGGGGGATTGTCCACCCGCGCACTAATACGACAAAAATAAAAATGTAAAAAAAAAAAAAAAAAAAAAAAAAAAAAAAAAGACAAATCTGCAAAATTTGGTGACACCAGACTTCCAGGAAACGCATTAATAAAAGAGGGTGCTAGAACATGGATAAACGCAAATGTACGTATCGATTTTTCAAAAAGGGGGCGAAAATAAATCGGCGAAGAGATCCCTTCACGCAGTCATAATTCTGCACTTTGAAATGTGCTGCGGAACGATCCGGAACCAGAAACCGCCGACCATACCCGCTCAAAATCTTTTTTTCTAATTATGGCTTCTCAAAAGAATACATAGTAGAAGTCCTGGCCGATAAATATGTTTTATTAATTCTCTTAATTGATGGAATTTGTAGCTTTCATCTGCTAATATCTGCTGTAAATGCACCTTGGCGGCGCATGGGGAAAAGTGGAATAAATTAGATTCCTTTTAATATGTCGGTGTCATTCTTCTCCCGCCACAAAGTCACGGCCTCGCTTCACTTCCGTAAACCAATTGATGGTAACTGGGTGGCCCGAGTCGGCTACCATGATGGAAATTGGTTGTTCGGCCAAGACAAAAAGAGGGGCTTTTAATCGATGGCAATCCTTAAGGAAATGCAAAGGGTCTGTTGTATTACTAATAGAAACAAAAGTTGTTTCCAAAAATATTAGGGACAGGGCAGCTTGTGTTCCTTTAGAAATTTAAAAAATAATAATAGAAAAAAGATGGCCACTTATAATGAGCTCTCCATGTCAGCATTTTATTTTAATGTTCTTCTGGGCATAGGTACCTCCCTGTCTCAACCCTAAGATTCGTTGGTTATTTCTTGAGTTTTTTGTCGACAGAAGTGTTAAAAATGCTTTGAAAATTGAAATTGGGCTCTGTGTGTAGTAGTCATGGTATATAAGCAATAGCAAAAAAATGAGCATATATTTTACATTTTTTTAGGCCTCAAGAAACAGTAGAGTGTGATTTCAGTGAACTGAGACCTCAACAAGTATTTACGCCTTTACTCTTGCACTGTAGTACATTTAATAATTCAGGATAAAATCCTTTCCGTACTCATGTACGTTTCCAAAGATTTGCAAAAGACCAATTAAATGGAAAGATTTGAGCAAAATTCATCTGCCAGACTTTGTTGAACTCTGTTTCGGTTTAACATGACTGAAGGCTTCTTGGCTAATCCTAAGCTAACATATTTGATTTTTAATTTAATTTTAATTGTGCAGTTTATTCAATGAAAATCTCTATCAACGCCAGCTAATTCAAGTGTCAGCTAAAATGAGAGTACCAAGGGGCTGGCCAGGATCAGGATTAAAAACTGTCACTTTGAAAATGTTCGTCTATGCATGTGAATTACGTGGAAAGTGGAGCTCTGTCTGAGCCCGAAAAGCTGTCTGAATTTTCACTTCATTGTTATTTTTCAGCTCCATGGCTGCAGGTTCAAATCCAAACACTACTCTGTTTCTGAGTTTTAGACCTTCTGCCCTGTTCATGTACTTTGGCTTCCCTTTATAGTCCAAAAAGTTGGTCCTCAGATGCCTTAGCAGCACTGTACTGCTATTTCTGTATGCAAGTTTGTAAATATGTATTTATGCATATGTTGGCAATAATTGGATATGCTTGTAATTCAAATAAAGTTAACCGAGAAAATATTCAGACCCCTGCACCTCTTTACTTTTTTCACATTGCAGCCTTATGCTAAAATTGGCTAAACTCATTCACCCTCTTCGTCAATGTGATAATTCAGCTTTTCATTTTTAATAAATTTGCAAACATTTTTAAAGTCCTGCTTTTGATTTGTCATTGTACAGCGTTGCTCGATGAGGGGAAAAAATTATTTTAAACAATTGACACATAAGGCTGCAACATAAAATGTGGAAAAAGTGAAGGGGGTTGAATACTTTCTGAATAAGCTGTATGTCGGCATGCAAATGAACAAATTAGACTTTGAAACATAACTTTGGTAAAACTTGCAGTAAACATCAAGCTTCAACGTTAACATTAACTATTTACAGTCTAAATACACCAGGGAATTTTTTTAAAAATCTTGTCATGCAAACAAAAACTGGTGAACCATACTGTTTTTTGCATTGAATTTGAATATAATTCACAATTTTTCAGGAAAGGCTTTACTTTGAACAGCTTATATTTTCAAGGTAATTAAAAGCACCAAAGTATTCCCTAAAAGGAAGTATAAGATTTTCTGCCAAACTTCATCTCAAGAACATCTCTCCAGGGGTCAGCAGCAGTCAGCCAGCATGCTGGAATTCCACTTGCCTTGGTTCCGCTTCACCACGTTTGAAACATCCTGGTGAAATTGTTCACCGTGCTCATCCCTGACTGCACCGAGGTTGCCAGGGAAAAAATCCAAGTGGAAGTCCATGAATCGAACTTCCATTGACGTTACATCCTACAGCTTGGTATGACCTCAGGATGTTGCTCACATTTTGCAGACACTTTTGAATGTTTGCCACACAGCTTTTTCAGCTTCGCTTAACTCTTCATCAAATTTGTCATCTTTTATCAGTTCTCTTAACTGAGGACCTACAAAAACACCTTCCCTGACCTTAGCATCACTAATCCTGGGAGCAGCCTGGGCTAAGTGTAATTTGATGCATTTCCATTATGAAGGACAGCTTTCAAGCTGACTTTTGAGGAGTCAATGAGCAAGCGCCACTTATTTACATTGTGTTCATGGCCAAGAGCCCCCATAACCAAACAAACATTCTACACTATCACTGTCATGCCTTCTACCCGTCTTGAGGTTGTTTATGCTACAGAACAATAAAAACTACATTTTCTCAATGATTCTTACAAATATGCTACTATAAGTAAAATATTGTACCGCAGTGTCACCAACTAAACTGAATAATGAAGATGGGATCCCAAGAAACCTTAGCCTGACAGAAAAAGAAGAAATGAGGGAGGGGGAAATCAATTTAGTGTGACTTAGTACAAGTAAACATGGGCCACCTATATGCCTTTGGACCTCCAGTACCTTGTTAGCCTGAAGTGGAACTGAGGGCAACCACAGCATTAAAACTCAATATGTAAGAATGAAAGGTACAGCAGAAAAACAGAAAGTAAAAAAAGGACATCAAAAGAGACGGAAAGGTCATACATTTCGAAATACCACATCTCCCATGAAAAAAGCCCACAAAGTTCTGCTGTATTCGATTAACTCTACCTATGACAGTGCTGTTTTGTCGCAGTGGCATTTTATTTTAACCCTTTGAGTAATTCATCACAATTTACCATATTTTAAAAGCATAAAAAATATGTAATTTTACATTTTTTAACCATAAAATAGACTTTCGGTATTGACTGGCCATTTTCAAAAGTATAACCAATCTATCTGGCATTACATTGCACAAGTTTAAAGCTCTAATAATAAAATAATTAAAGAAATAAAGACCTAAAGATGAGCTAACCATTGCTCATAGGACAGCTGCAGAATGAATGAGTTTATGGTGACAGGTAAAAATTAAAGAAAAAAATTAGTGATTTTAATAAATTGCTATTACATTTTTGGAAAACTAAGATTTAAGAAAATGTGTAACAAGTAAAATGGCTCTGTGTCGCATGCTCCACGTGAGAGGGAAAAGCACGTAAGAGTGTGCATAGTCAAATTTCGGGCAGCATCAGCTTTAGAGAAAGCACGTGCCAAGGACGGACGTTTCCTGTCTCATGCATCGGTGGCATGGAAATGTAGAAGTGTGAGCGTAAAGAAAGCCCCAGCCCCACTGACGGATGTGTGGAGAATGAAGGATACGACAGTATCAATAGCACGGAAAGGTGACATGCCATCCCGAGGGCACTGTAGCTAATAAAGATTCCAAATAAGCCCTACAACGAAACAGCACCAAAGAGCCCACTCTTAGGTGGAGTTTTATGTGGTACAAGTTTCTTCTGATAAATGCAACATCATAGTCACAGCAGCATCGACCACAACGCAAGGTTACTTATGTACACAGCTGTAATTTGTAGAATACGTGACACGGGTGCTTAGGGAACGACCCGTTTCCACTACTACAGGCAAGTCGTGGCGAGGGACTCCGGTCAGGTCAGCAGGTAAACCTCAGCCCGTTTGTCGCGGCCCCCGCTCTCTTCTTTCCGCACCGGTTTGGTGGATGCAGTGCAGTCAGCACATTTGGCAAAACCCATAGCCATCAGCGTTCTTGTCTCACAGGTGATTGGAATCAGACGGAAGTCATAAAGGTAATAAGTATATGGCAATTAAGGCGAACAATGAGGCGTGAAAGTGCGTAATTTCGTCCCGCTCTATTACAGCTATATTTGGCAGGCTGCCCTTTGTCACCGTCCCGGGTCACTGACTGGCACTTGCCTGCCAGCGGTGCGTTCTGAGAGCGCGTGGGGGCTCTTTGAGACATGTTAAATAATTCATGTGCTCCTCCGACTCCTGGCGATCCACCGCTAACTGCGTGCCAAGTTGCGGCGGCTCTGCACGTCCGCCGGTGCAGGGGACGTCGACTGGGAACTGACCGTAAATGACAGATAAGCGACTAAAAGTCTGCGTCGGTTTGCGATTTGATGGCTGAAATGCTGCGGAGGTGCCGCGGAGCAGGATAGTTAACAATGAAACCTCTTCTCTGAAACACGTGTCCGGCTGCACAAAAGTACGCGTACAGGGCCTGTAAAAAGTATTCACCACCCCCCAGACATTTTCATGTTTTATTTCTTCACAGGATTAAATCGGAGTGGATTTAGTTGGGCTTTCTTTGGACAACGATTACTAGAAAAATATCAGATATCAAAGTGAAAATAAATCTATACCAGCTGAACTAAATTTACGTAAGCAACATAATGGAAATGTATTCATGTGTATGTGTGGCTGCCTTGTGATGAACTGGTATCCTTTCCAGGGTGTCCTCAGATGCCTTGCTTTCAGGATAGACTCTAATAATAATAATAATATCAGATTACTTTTAAAGCTCAAGAAATTTGTATTGCTATGGTTTTAAAAGAACACGGCGGCTAGGCTGCTAAATGGCAAAATGAACTTGGTCATGTTTAGTGTTCACGAATAAAGTATAAATGTTTTTAGTAAACTGTCAAAGGAAAAAAAAACAAAAAAAAAAAAAACACTGGACTTCAAACTTACGGTCCCCCTGACAACGGAGTGGTCCAATGGTCAGTTTGGCTTCTGAGCCCGGCCGGTTGGTGTCCCCCACAGCCACCTGGGTCACAGGCAAATGGTCCTTATATTTGAGGACCCCAGAATCTTCTCTCCTTGAAGTGGGTGCAAAAAAAGAATAAAATATACATTCTCTTTCTCTCTCACACGCATACACAAACTTTTTTTTGCTAATGGTTCTGTTCAATTCTCCTTGTACAGCTGATTGAAATAATTGCAAATACTTCATTATTCTTAACAGTTTTACATTATAATGGCATTTCTATTTTGCTAATGCCTCACTGCAGACAAACAGATGCAGAATAAAACAATATCAGCTGAATACATATAATCATAATAATAAGTGGCAAAAACAGACGTCTGCTGCTCAGTTCTTACAATCCGGTTAATCAGCCATAAAAATGGGCAATCAAACTAAAGCAAGGAAAATTTTCCTTTGAAACAAAACGTTTCCACGACAACGGATGGATGCTGGCAGTATACACCTGTGTCACATGACGCATCAGTACATCTCACTCATATATTGTGGACATGTTGACTGCTCAACTTTACAGCAAGTATGAGGTGTGATCACGCCTGGACGCCTGGTTTCATGGAGCGACCATGGTAAAGTGGGATACCTTTGTCCTCAAATTACACACAAAATACCAAATGAGTGTATAAATAAAACGACGGAGATCCAGCAAGAAAACCCAGAACACAGGATTATGATACAAAGCGCAACTAAAATAAGGATGCAAAGTAATGTCTCAGAACCACATTGTTCTATTAGTATTGTGATTCCAGGTATAGTTGCTAATCTGGGCATAGCCAGAATTTAGAATTCCACACCCGTCTTTACACTGACTGCAGAAAATATGACCACAGCATAATGAAATATTTTCAAATACCTGCCAAAGTTTCACCGATTTCTTTTACAATGATGTCGCAGACTTTGGAAATTTGAATACGTATTCGGTCTTTGATAGCTGTAAAGGTTTTTTTTTTGTATTAAATGTATGCACACAGGTCCCACACAAGATGAGTGGGCAGCCAGTGACACTTGGACCTCCAGATTTGATTTTTCTCCCTTTTTCTGTAGTTTTTTTTTTTCCTCTCCTCAGCTACCAATTAGCTTAATCTACACAACCCTTTCAGTTCTGCTGACACATTTGGTGTCATGGATCAAAATTCGTCTCAACTCAAAAATGTTTCAGTTTTTAAGGATTTTTGAGCTGTGTCCCCCGATCAAAAATACCTTTAAGATCAGCAAACAGCGATAAATTAATACGCAGAAACATTTTGGGATCTGCCACCGACATTCCGTGATGAAAGGTTTAACTGTAACTGTTGCTTTTCTCTTTTTCTCTCAAACTTGGCTCAGTGTTCTTTTTTGCTCTGGTGAGGAGGTTGTATAAAAATAAGCTGAACTGAAATTTACTCGCTCTTCACATATGCCTCAATATAGGCACAGGTTCATTTAAATGACAAACAGAAGGTTGTTTGGCAGGGTGCCTTCATCTATTTTGCCTTCTAGACCCTTCTGAGCACAATAGAGGAACTGGAAGCCACCAAAAGAAGCAACAAGCCCTGTAAATGTTCACTGACACTCCTTCTTATTTTCTCAGCTGGTAATAAATGAGCAAAACGGAGAGTTCTAGAAACAATCCCATATGTGAATGATCGCCCTCATCCCAGGAAGCTTAGCCACTATGTTACGATTCAGGTCTTCATCACAGAAACTGGCCATCGACGGTTATGGCTGCATTCACTGTTGAACGCACCTGGCATTTTTCAGGTTAACACAGCAGTTTAGGACACAGCACCACTCAAAACTGGAGCACCCATTTGTATTTTTATTATAAAATATTTAACAATACAGGGAGCATGGTAACTAGATGAGTCGGTTCAGCTCTGAGCCAGTATGTGGAGTTTGCATGCTCTCATCATGGCTATGTGGATTTCCTCCAGGTGCTCTGGTTTTGCTCCCGCAGTCCAAAGATGACTGTTTCATTTAATTTATTGCTATAAATTGCCTGTAGCATGAGAATGTGTGTGACCACCCTTCAATGGATTGCTAACCTGTCCAGGTGACCTGCTCCTAGCCTGACACCTAGTGATTCCAGAGTAGATTTTGGACCTCTGGACAGGATAAGTGGTTTAGTAAATATTGATGGATAGATTTTTTTATTCTTGTAATTTCTAAAATTTTATAAATATCACACACTTGTGAAATAAATGTTCAGTGCATTAAACTGTGTGAAACATGAATCCTGTTTGTGAACATTTTCTCATTATACAAATAAAAGGAGATACGGTAAAAATTAATATTTTAGTTTCCTGGTAAATGTCATCTTTTTAGAGGATTGAGCAAACTTACATTCAGGGTGTTTTATAAGTCAGATTACATCAGAGTTTAAAATACAAGGACATTTTAGGTCAAAGCTGTTTCAAGAGGTCATGTACTATAATACAGATTTTCATATCCTCATTTCTATACTTTTTGTAAGTTTTTATGGAAAACTCCTTAAGATTCTATTCATTTAAATCAGTCAATATCTCACTTGAATAATTAGCATGAAGCTGAATAGCAGAGCACAACTTTTTGAGTCCCGTAAAGGGTCAGGGCTGAAACCGTGTCCTTCGCCACTAGGCCCTGGCTACTCATACGCACACCATGTAAGTGACAAATAAACTGTTTTGACTCTTTTGACTTGATAAAAGCAGCACATGGATTTCTACTTTGCGCTCAGTGGAACTGCTATAGACGTCAGCCTGACAAAGGACACACTAGAATTTTGGCTGCATGTGGTATTGTCGGCATGTGTTGGCTTCTCACCACTGCTTATGGTCGGCGTCGCAGTTGCAGTAGTATTTTGGGTCGGTACAGTTGCGCTCGATCCCACAGGCGCACTTCTGGATGCCAGGTGCCGAGCCACCCCAGTAGAAGTGCTTCTCGCTGCTCCTGCCCAACCACCACGTGAAAGGAGTCCCATCTGTAGGCGAGAATATTTTTTTGTATAAGAAATTAAATTAAAACCAAACAAAAGGCACAATTAACACAAGCATGTTATTACGTGCACTGTACTACTGCCTTCTTCAGAGATTTCCACCATCTCAGAGATAAACCCAAGTGGCCAGAAACATAGGCGCCCAAGTCTTTATCCATCTGCCAGAACTTGTGTTTATTTTCCCTTCCACACTGATTCACAGTTTCCCATTTCCGTGGAGCTATGTAACACTGCCCTGGTCAGACTGAAGAATTTACACATGAGGAGTGGACTTTATTGGAGTGCAGGGTTGGAGGACCCTGTTGTCTTTGGGAAATCTGCAGCAGTATAACCGCAAAGCCATCCTTCCTCAGAAAAGCTCTTTATAATTGCAAAGAAAACAAAGTAAGCTTGTTCAAGTGCATCTTCTTCATTATAAGATGCCTCACGGACTGAAAATAATACACGGTATAACAAAATACTGTAAAACCTAACGGATTATGTAAATGCCACAGGACCCTTCAAGACAAATTCTACTGGGTCCATGTTTAAATTGTAATTTAATGCTGTTAGCATTTTGAATAATTGCCTTGGGCCTTGGAAGTGACCTCTAAGGTACCTGTTTGTGAAAGCGGAGGGGGAGCCGTGCAAGTAAACAAATGCAGGCGCAACTTCTTTTCCCATCTTTACTGATGTTTTATACTGCCTCTATCCTGCTTTTACACACACACAACTATGTCATGCTATTTGAATCTAGTGAATTCTCAGATAGCATCAGCATAAGTTCTATTACTTTCAATGGGGGAAAAAAAAATATGTTCCCAGCACATCCAAAGTCAACCACAAAAAAAAAAAAAAGAAAAATCACTAAAATACTCAAACTCTTCATCACCTATAAAGTAGTCAACCAAGGACTTGACAAGCTTTTCAAGTTTCCCAGAACTAGTTTTCACTTAACGCGAGGAAGGTGATAGCAATGATGCAGTATAGGCTTAAACAATGCGAGCACCAGACATGACTGTATGCAGAGAACAGCTAAGATAAGACTGCAGTGCACTCTTGTTACCTCTCCTGGCAACTTCTGACCATGGTTCAAAGTCCTAGGGGTTTGATGGTGAAAACTCCACGGCTGGAATTACTGCTTCTGGGTAATTCCCACTTTTAACTTGATCAGTTCTCCAAAGAGTAAGAAATGAGCAGAAGCAGGGATCCACTGAGCATGACGTATTTATTGTAAACAACTTTATACCCTTAGATATAAAAAAAAAAAAGTCATAATACATTATGTATTCATTGTTCATAAATGCCATGTAACTTTTCCGCTAATCGAGCCTTTATGGTAAAATTACTAAAAGAAACCACAACTAAAGAAAACAACATGAAAGACTTGCAAGAGCCAACAAACAAAAGCAGCAGAAATCAGATCAAAGAAAGTCTGTGGTATGGTGTAATGCATCCATATTTGACATTTTTACTTCCAATTACAGCATTGTGGTGGTGGGGGGGGGATATGAGAAGCTATAGAAATACCAGGGATTGAGAGAAGAACTGGAGAGAATGTGAAAGGTCAAAACCAAAGTACTCTATTGGTGGCAGGAACACTTGGGGCTCCGACCCCTAAGCTGGAAGAGCAGCTCCATCAGATCCCAGAAATGACAACAAAGGTCTCAGCTCAGAAGAGCAAAAACATTGCACCATACCCTCAAAATCCCAGGTCTCTGATAGGAAGATACCACTCACAGAGGAAAAAAAACACAGTAAGAAGAAAATATATATTTTTAATTATTATATTACACACACACACACACCAAAATGGTCTGCTATAGGAAAATGAATACACATACACACAGCTGAAAAAAAGGAGCCACACCGCTAGTCTTCAGTGCCTCTCCAGCAGAACCACCTGAGGGCAGGTTTACCAGCCCATACACAGAACAGATGGTATTCCTCATCACACAAGCCCAACAGAGGGCTTTGTATCATCCCCACAGAGCCCAGTATCAGGGGAAACCAAAAGATACATTAATGAATTAATTCACTAAATAAAACTGGAGGAGGACACAGGGAGTGGTAGTGATGTTGTCCACGCAAATATGCTCAAGCGCAATGCCAAAAACACTCTGGTGGGGCAATAAATGTCAAGAGGGGGAAATAAGCAAAGCAGACAGAGGCTGATCTGTAGAGATGTCATCTTCTAAAGCCATGTGCCATAAAGCAGGGACATCACCAAGTGGGCATGCCCAAATTCCCCCGGCCTGTGTTGCCATTAGTGCGCCCTGCTCCTAAGCCATCGTCTCGAACCAGGACAACGTCTTCGTGCAGCTAAACCGCTACCATGTCACGTTAATACGATTTTCCAGGGAGCTTGAGGTATCCTTTTTAACAAGCAACAATCTCCGTGGAACCCTTGCATGTTCCTGCAAAACAGTCAATTCATACTTACAGTAAATAAAAATCAGCTTAATATATGTATTCTGTATGTGTACTATAAGACCTCCATTGGCATTACCTCCAACAATTAATAGATGACAGAAAATGTGTGCATTTTTTCAAGATAAAAACTTTTAGCAATTCTATATTTAATTCATTTTAATTCTATATAAGTACTTATTCTCAAAAGTTCTAGGATTTCATGAAAGCCTACTTACTCCCTAAACCTGAAAGTCCCTTATTGTTAAGGTACATAGTAAATATGTGCAGTACAGATAATCTTATTGCTGTACAGTATTACAGAACCTTGTGGTTGTCAATACTGTCTCCACTAATCGATAAATGCACTTTCCATGCACTCTCATCTAAGAAAAAAAATTATGGAGGAAAGTCAGATAACAGCAATACGAAACAAAACGCAAGAAGATGAGCCCAGTCAAGGCAATCTGCAGCCACCTGTAAAGTTCAGTGCAATTCAACCATCACTCAAGCAATGAATCACACGAGAAAAAACTTGTATAGAATTTCATCCATCCTTTAGCTCAAAGGATGTATATTTCTGACTATTTGGGTAGCCTGTCTTTCGGGTGGTTTCGATTTCCCTAGCGGGGGTGAGCCAATAAGGCAGAGTGGCATTCCAGCTTCACCACGGGGAATTGGATGGAGGGAAAGTGAGACCCGCTGTCATTTGGAGATGCCAAGGCCATGGCCCTCACAGCTGGCCTGATGGACAGCTTCATTTCCCCCGGTCATGCAGACGGCTCCCTTCCTCCCAGCCCTAAAAACTCAATTGGCAACCAAACACCCTCAGCCTATATGCCCCTCTGCCAACTGGGGCCTGAGGGTGAACTGACCTTTGTGTGGGGCGTGGGCATCTAAACTGAGAAAGATTTTTCCTTACAGCTGAGCTTGAAATTTCTATTCCACTAAACTCAGTTACTGACCAACTTGGTGGCAATTAATGTTGTTTTTAAGTTAAAGTTCCAGTTATAAACCTGCAAGTTTTTAGTTCAGCTTATGCATCACCTGGGCTTTGCCTATAAGTGCAGAAATTGGTAGCCAACAGACCTTATATGAAACATAGCCCATCAACGGCCAACAACACTGCTACTTCTAGAAAAGTCTCCAACCTCCTGCATGCTTGACACCTGCAGATGAAGTTTAGCTTGTAATAAAAAACTAAAATATGGTGTTGTTAAATAAGCAAAAGGCACTGTCGCTAGCTGTACGAGTCGATGCTGTAAAGCGACCGGATGCCAAAGAGTTGGGCCTCAATTGCTAAGACACACAACGTTCATCCCAGCCGTATCTCAAGGATACCGAACAACAAAAATTGATGACATGACTGCTGTATGTAATGGTGTTCATTAGACTTAACATACTTTCTGTGCTGTAGAATAAACCCTAAGTTATGCTATACACATGTACAATGAATACTTTTTTCAGTAAAGGTATTAGCTTAGCTACACCCAGTGCTAGTTATAGGCACACATATAAAAGGAATGCACTGTACTTAGACACCTTTGTGTAAGGAAACATAACGTCAGACACACTAAAATACTCTGCACAATCTCACCTATTTGTATGCCAGAACCACGCGACACATAAATACCAAACAAACAGTTGAGATTCCCCAACCTGAAATACATACCTGTGGACTGTAGGAAGAAACTAAAGCACCTGGTAGAAACCTACACGAACACGGAAGAACATGCAGACCCCACAGAGACAAAGTTGTGACTGCATCTCAGCTCGCATCCCAAACGCTGCTAGGCGCCATGCCTACCTGCTGTGTCACCATCCTGCGATAATTCTTTAAAGAGAACCGTACCGGCAGGCCTTGGTTTGGTTCCGTTAAGAATATCGAATGAGCTGTAGCACTGCAATCCATAGTCAAAATGTGCTCCACAAATGTACAGAACGTGCTCCTCCAGCCTGGGACTGGGACTCGGGCACAGTTGCCCATCAGTGGCCACACAGGTGGCGCTCAGATTTCCTGCTTGGTCATCACAGAAGAGCCCTTCAAAGCACTTCCCTTCCAAGTCTTGGAAACTCAAGACCTGCTTGACTATCACCCAAGATTGCTACTTCTTCCATCAGCACGTGGAGGAGTCCTGTCATTTCTCAGGCGGCCTTATTAGAGCCGACACCAGTGCGTGGTGACAAGCTTTACTGGCTTCTGTAATCCCTCATGAATATTCTGAGCCCACACCTTCCAGCCTTTCTGATTTACAGTGAGCTTAACTGATAGACCCGCTATGCATAATAAAATAATCAATTAAATTTGCCAACAGGCCATCTTTGCATTTATTAAGCATTGGGGAAATTAAAATAATTTTAAAAAAAGAATAGATGAATTTTGGTATTCCAATTAGCTCATTCCGAGCAAGCCAAATTAAATAAAACTAAGGCTGACAGTTGCATAAGCTGATCGGATATCATTTGGGGATCCTCGCACGTACTTCTCGGTCCGTGATGTAAATGACAAAACGATTCAGCAGCTGTACCGACATGAGAAAAGCACATGCGCTGCACAGGGTTACCTTTCCAAACACTTTACTATCAGAGTCACCTGCCATTGCCCGAGTCACAAAGCAGGAAGCAGAAAACGATAACGAAATTGAGCCAAAGTGTCAGGTTTCTTTCTGGGCAGCTTTGCACTTGGGTTGGGTTTGCTTCTTAATGAATGAAAGCTAATTATTTTATTATCATGCTATAATTTGTTATACATTTCATGTGTAATTATTTTTATTGGAAGAATTTAATGCTTAATTTTACAAGCTCGCTCTCGCCTGTGTAATAGAGCCCAATTGACGCATTGTTGGGTGTAAAGAAATAAAACGAAAGCTCGGCAGAATTACTCGGGACACCTTTGTTAGCGGTAACAGCAGATAAAAAGATCACTGGGCACATACAGCGATGAAGCTGCGATGTCATTTTGACTTATGACAGCTAGGAAGCTGGCATATTTTCTTTCAGTGACACATGGGCCATGTTGTGCTATTGTTTACGGTCACCTATGGAAATACAGCCTATTACAGTGCAGCAATTATTGCCGGTAAGAAAATAAATCTCAGGGAAAAAAAAAAAAAAAAAAAAAAAAAAAAACCTTGCATGTTTGTGGGTTCACTTATGCTATGATTTTGAAAGTAAATTTACATGCAAATTTTGCTTTTTAACATGCTAATTTATTCACACTCAACTGGGCAAAACAAAATGACCAATGAATGGCACACGGGGGGCGGGTCCAAATGTTGGTTAATACCCAATGAGATTCAAAAAAAATATTCACGCAGCGACCTATGAAAGTGCTGACAGTTACAAAATCATGCAATAATTTGCATTGCTTATCCTGCGGTCGTGGTTCTTGAGGAAATCGGAAAAACAATGCAAATGAGCGGAGGGCAGAAACAGAAATGGTTTGAAAAAAGTTGTAATTTGCAAATAAATTTGCATGTACACGTACAGTATATGCTTATATATGAATTCATAGCATATCAATAGACTGATTATTTTACTTCTTGTTTATAGTTTACTATTTACTTTATTTGATGTAGCGTTTTTTAATGTTTTCGAAGACCAAAGTAGAAATTTTCAAAAAATAAAGTGGCCTTTTGGCATTTGATAAAACTTTACTACGCAAAAACCTGAGGTAGGGTGACGAGTACGACTGCCAAATTTCAAGTCTATGACTTGAAGAAGAAAGTTGCGCACAAAAACAAACGGATTGACTTGTACAGATATAGACAGGGCTCCTCATAAACACTGCCGGCAAGCAGACCGGTGTGGAAAAAGCCACTGAAACTAAGGAACAAAAAGCATTTAGTAGTTTTTATCTTTCCTATACATTTACCCATGGATATTTTGGTCTGTTTCTGCCTACTCTGAGGGGCTGTGAGTGAGGAACGTGGAGAAAGAATTGTTGCTGGGTCTCCCAGAATCCAATTGCACATAAAAAAGCTTCTAGAAAAGCTTAAACGTGTCAGTCATACTGAGCATCTTTTCCCCTGTATCACATTTAAATTGTTTCCCACGGTGGAAGATTTTAACCTCATTTTTCTATGTGAATTAATAAAATTAAAGAAAAAACATGCATTCAGCACCGAGAGATAATATATTAAACATTTTGTTTGCAAAAATGTTTTCATTGCAGATAAAATGGTAGGTGATGCAATCCTTTGGAATTCAAAACATGGAATTAAGTAAAATCACTATTTTGCAGAAAAGTTTTAAATTTGTTGGCTGGTGCACTGCTAATTTCAGCAGCGGTGGAACAAGCATACAGGACCTAAGAAGCCATCAAAGTGATTTTCTTCAGCAGTTTGGAGAAATTTTGTCTTGTGAATCTGTGCTTCTATTATTTATTACCCCCCAAACAATTGTTATGATGGAACTGGATTCATACCGAGCTTTAAGCCCATTTGGGCTCCTCACACAGAACTCTGTCCTAATTCTTTCCCAGACTGCTCTCTGAACCACTGCCAGGTTCTCCAGCAGCCACAGGAGCCAGGAAGCAGGAAGCTGGACAACAGCCTAAGAGTTGGCTGAGAATCCAACACGCAGGCACACAAAGCCGCCAGCTGTGTCAGAGTCGCGGGGAAGTCCGTACGGCTGTGTGACGGGAGCAGGTCGCAGGAAAGTCGAGCGGCGCGCTGAACACAAGTTGCAGAGTTGAGAATGGATGATGGTGATAGGGCCTTGCGGTGAGGAGACTGAGGAGGCAAATGACTGTTGGAAGAAGGGGATGAGAAGCAGCGGCTGGGCTCAAGGGGTTGTTGTGAACATTTCCCTGACTGGGTCACAGAAGGTTAACAGTCAAAACCGGCGATCGGAAGGAATTGTCCATCGCACAAACACGCGATCATCAAACTCCTGCACGCAACAGATCTTTTGAACAATATTTCTACGAGACTTATAACTCCGGAGATCAACAATAACTATAGTCACATCATAATAAGGGTGGTGTGTGCTTATGAATTAAGTAATAACATTTTTACTTTAATATAATTCTGAAGACATCTAAATGCTTTATTTCATTTAAACATTAAAAACAACTACATGTACCAGAGTGGAAAAGAATATCATTTAAACAATTCATTTAACTGACTTTGGAACAAAGCAGAATGCAAAACAAGTAGTTGGGGGAGAGTTTCTGAAAGGACTGAATTAAAAGTATAACTAATTTCTGTGCTAATAACCTCTTACAGCGCTGTTTCATTCTATTCTCCATTTCTCAAGATCAAGGCTGAGGAGAAGGGTATTACTGTCGAGCAAATGGCAAAACCAAGTTTAATCTCAAATGATATTTCTCATTTGTTGCAAATAAAATGATAAAATTATCATTATGAACATTTTTTAAGACAGAAACACAATACCAGTCTATATTAACAGTCAAAGACTTCTTTCCTCCTGTGGTAGCTTCTTTACAGAAGCAACCAACAATGAGCCCACAGCTGTAGCTTCAACACCACTTGCTGCCACATCCCACAACAAAGGCGGTCTCCCCCCCGCCTTCCTTTCCTCCCTTTCTCTTTCCTAGCATGCCACCAACAATCACCCCCCCCCCCCCCACATCACTGGAGATAAAACTTGTCAGGGGGTTTGTGGGTCCCAGTATTTTCCCCAGGCCAATATTAAACAGCAGGTGTAAAAGTGGTTCTTGGCAGGTACAGTAAAACCTCCCCTGGCCTTCAGAGCCATTTTGGTGCGCACACACAAAAAAAAAAAAAAAAAGGCTGTCAAAAATGCATTCTTTCAAAATTATTGCTGCTAATTTGTTAGTGTACGTCCCATAAAGCTGCAGACCATTTGTATGTATTATCACGACCGTGCCATGGTCACAAGAGGATGCAAGAGACTCCTAACTATGAATAGGGTCACTATCAAAGGCATTAGACAAATGAACAAAATTAGAATAAAAAAACTGAAATTCCAACAGTCAAGACTGAGGAGAAGTAGGAAAGGCAGATCAGGTTGGCACTGTGGGTGTTATCATACCCTGCTTTTGTGTTTACATTTACCTATTAAGCAGACACTTTTCTCCAAAACAGTTATTACTAATTTGTATTTGGCTGACACCTCTTGCCCACAGTGTCTTACATTTGTAGACTCACTGCACTAAATATAATCATTTATATATATATATATATATATATATATATACACACACACACACACACACACACACACACACACACACACACACACACACACACACACACACACACACAGTGGCCAGTGTATGGAAGGTCACCAGAACCACAAGCCTTTTGACTGTGGCAGGAGACCCAAGCAAATCTGAACCCACGTCCAGAGTGCTGTTAGGGCTGCTTTGCCATCAGAAGACCCATGGTTCAAACTTCTACTTTTAGTAGAGCAGTAGTTTCCTTATTTCTCCCAAATTGCTCCAACAAGAACCCCTTCCTGAATAAATGGGCAAATCAGTGGAAAGCTGCTGTCTAAGTTGCCTTAAGCAAAGAATAATAATACGATTACATGGAAACTGCTAAACCCACATTGGGTCACAACCATGCTGCTGAATTCTGAGAGGGAATTATCAATTCCTGACAATTCCTCAACTCAACGCAGAGGGATCTGTCTTTCTGATTATTATTATTATTATTATTATTAATAATAATAATAATTTTAAGTAACTATTTTATGTCAACACAACTACTTTACCCAAATTTCAAAGCAGTTCATCTCACTGGTAGGCTTGAAACAGGGGCTGCCTTGGGTTTAGTCTTGTTGCTAGACTTCCTTTGGTTTCTTTAGCTACCAAAATTATTAAAATGTTATTGGTGGGAAAGAGTAGGAGCAACAGCCCTTGTGATCCTAAAGATAAATAGAAGCGGAAGCTGAACAAATTCACAGCAACTGAAAGTACAGAGACAAAAACGGTATTTTGGGAGCCTGGCATGTAGTGTCTCAATGTGTATTCGTTCCTGACCTTTACTTTCAGATTAAGTGACTCCATATTTCCTCCACCCTGTAACATATGGCCTGTCATTACCCTGCCATTGTGCTGCCCAGTAGCACCATGCATTGCGCTTCTTCTCAACGCTGCCGAGCGGGAATGTGGCCGAGGGACAAGCGGTGGGGAGAGTCAACCCTGCTTTGTAACAATAGTCATGGGCCAACCACAACCGTTGAGATGGAGCTGTCGGTACTTCGTCCTCAAAGGACAACAAGGATAGAACTGTGTCTGTAAATTTTACCTCATACCCTACTGCTTCTTGGAGAGATGATTGCTACAAATAAGTTTCTGTAACTCCTAGCTTTGACATGGCAGCATCAGTCAAGATAACAATTGTGTTTTTGGAGCACACACTATATCGGTTATTGGCCACTGCATTTCCTACTCCATGTAGAAGAATTTGGTTTGCCAATCCAACGTGACCACTGCAGTCAGTAATGGCTCTGATGGGGTTGGAAAGATGACATGGCTTACATCCTACCAGAAAGCTGGCGACAAAGTTACAAAGCTAGAGAACCTTCCAGGATGTCTACCAGCCCTTGAACAGCCCTTTCCAATATGGACCTCCAGCCCAGGGAAAGTTGATCAGAATTCATTTATTTTGGGCAGTTAATTGAAAGCCTTCACATTTAACCATGTCAGCTACCATTTGTCCCACTAACTGGGAATTAGCGGAACGCTTTTATCAACTCGGTCCTCAACCATTAAGCACAACTTCTTTTACACATGCATGCCCACTTTCAAAAATAGAAATAATTTGTTTTTAGTCAAAAAATATGGGGTTTCATCGATTTCAATTACAGTTTAAACCTGGGTACAACAACTAAATATGTGTATGTACTATATTTCCAAAGGTAGCTTTGGCTATACAACATACTTTAAAACTTGATAAATACAGAGCAAACCTTAATAAAGGTATTTGGTTATGGAAAGTAAGAAACTATTGACACAGAGTCATGCGGTCCTTCAGAAAAGCTGTACAGTCCAAAAATTGCTTTAACCTGCAGTTTGTTCCCCCAAAACGCTGAAGAAGTGGAAATAGTCATTCTGGAGCCTCATTGTAGGAGTAAATCCGGCTCGATTTAACCTGATGTGACCACATCTTGCTCTCAGGTAAAGGAATGTTAAAAATAAAAAAAAAAAACAATTTGACAGCATTAATAAGCCATATAACTAAAAGAAATCACTGCATATATAGGCACACACTGTTGCTTACCATACTGTATTTACCCCCCTGTAAATGTGCATGGTAATTGCGGTACCTCTTGCAGTCTAAACGTGGTAAACAAGGACCTTCCCCAGACTGAATGCCTTTAAATTCTGTGCATCAGCAACTGAAATGTTTATCACCTGTTTAACACCTTTCCAATAAAATAAGTACCACTTGCTCCCAGCAACACTTAGTGTCATTACTATGTAGCACAATGGTGATAACTTTATATTTATTATATTACTTTACTTTCTCAGCAAAAAGTGACAATTTTGACACTTTCTATCCCGTGGCTTCAAACAGGGCTTAGCTGGATGCAACTGGAACCTACAGATTTTATTGGGGAGAAAGGAAAAAAAAAAAAAAAAAAAAAGGCATTCAGTCTTAGGCAGGAAGCAAAACAACACAATGCTATTGATATTGTATCATTTTTGGCAGCTCTCTGGCACAGTTAAATGCAGCCGGAAATATTTGTTTATGAGTTTATTTTATGTTTTCCATTTCACATGAAAGGATCTCTATTCTGCTGCAGTAGCTGTCACAGACAGCAGCTGATCTACCGCTGCCAGATGCCCCCCTAAAAGGCAGCAATGTGGGGTACCCAGACGTCCCCTTCCCCTGCTGTCTAACAATCCCCATTTCCATGCCAGCCGTGGTGTTTTCAGTTGTGTGTGTCACACCCGAAAATGATTTATCACACAACTGTCAGTCCACTGCAGTGCTAGCACTGGCGACAAATTTGCCATCTCCAAGTTTTGATTCTTTGATGTCAGCAGCTGAGACTCTGAACGTCTGAGTCGCTAAAAAAGAGGGAATTGAATAACATGTAAATGCGAGTCTACCATTTCCTTCCTTTCTGAGATTCCCTGTCACAGAAGGGCATTTTTGTCCTTTGGTTTATGAGTATTTTGGGTACCACTTACAAAATACATTTACATATAAAAAGGAGTGCAAAAGATAAATAAAAGTTGATTTCAATAAATAAAAAGGTATTAAAAGCGTTACATTAACTGCACAAAAATTGCAAATATATCTTAAGAATGTCGCATGCTGAATTCAGGCTTAAAGTCTGGTTGAAGTGCTTATTAAACTGATTTCTGGCTGTTTTTCTGAAGTGTTACTGCTGTACGCAGAAGGGCACACCGCTTTTGTTCAGCGCTCAGACAAAATGGCTTTCGTTTGCCTGACATCTTAGGGCAAAACGATGAGACGGTCTTGGAACTGCATTTAACACAGTGGACAGCTGGCAGCGAGACTGAATGAGACTGGAGCAGGCAGTGTGTGGAGGTGGGCGGCTGGAAGACATTAGCCTACACCAGATGGATAGTGTGTGGAGGTGGGCACCTTCACTAGCTGCGAGTGGCACCACAACGGGATAGAATCGCACAGAAATATCTAATGTATGCTGGACACCAGAGGCAAGGTTGGAAGCTTTTTGGGGGAAATAGCATGGAAGGAAATATGTTCTGCCACAGCATGTGTTGAGATGTAAGGTTGGCAAGATAATGGGGTTCAAGAGAGCTGGGTAATACTGCAATAATTTAGGTAAATAAATGAAAAACCTTTAATATTGCAAGCATTTTCCATTATGGTGGAGAGCTGAAAATTATACAAGGGTATAATAGATGGTGCCGGATATCAAGCTACACTTTGCTAACTTATTCATCAGCATTGCAGGACCTGAAATAAAAAAAAAAAAAAAAAAAAAGAAGAACAGTGGACTAAGCATGCTGGGAAAATGATTAATGGATAGATGTCACAGACCTGTTTGAAAATGTTCTTTCAACGTCCCGATTCTTAGAAAATCATATTCAGGCAAGTCAAGGCTTGGGGTTCAAGTTGTGATTATGTTGATCGAGATAAATATGTGACCGAACGTGAATGGGCAGAACAATTCCTGCGGAGGCTCTCATTTAAATACATCTATCGGGCACAATGTTAGGCAAACAGTCAGAAGAATGACAACAAAACCCCATTAAAAAGGAAAAGTAGTTCACTGGTTCAACTAGTTTGTCTTCATAGCCAGCTGAGCAAACAATATTCAGATTTAAAAAAAAGTTATAGGACACGACAGCCGCAGTGCGGCACACAGAATTTGTTCTCCTGCGTTCAAACAGCCCTCCTACCTCAGCCCAAATGAAAGCTGCTAGAATGCCACCCCATGTAAGCACTGGACCAGAGCTGAGTTACACTTCATCACAGATAGATTTCAGACCCCAAACATCTGCACAAATGCAGACCTCCAGCTCCATTTACTGTATCAATGACCTCTTTGACCTTAATGACCTCTGAGCTCCATTTTTCAAGAACACATCTAGCGCACCGGTCCAGGTACTGCTGTATCTTGCAAGCATCTGCAGAAATTCCCTGTAAATGCACAGCCAGCAGAGGTGAAATGGAAAGTTGTTGGAAATATCACAGCAGAGGCTGAGGGTGAAGAGCTTGTCTTGGGGAAGGGAAAGACTACAGTGGAGCACTGACCAACAGGACCTTCATCTCTAGGAGGAAGAAGAATGACAACAGTGTTCTGGCCAGGAAAGCTCAGCAGAAGAGTTGGCTGATGTTCTCTAGCTCCAGAGAGTGGGAGCTACCGTACGAGCCACTTTGGTTGCCGTAAAGCTCCTAAAAAAATTATTTTTGATTCATGCTTTTCTAAATGCTGCATGCAATAGGCCCCTTTCAAGGTGCATTTCACCTAATGGGAAGGTGAAATCTTTTTTCCTCCAATTTCTCGAGCAGCAGATGAAACAGAGCTAAGTGGCATTTAGCACAAACAATATTAATTCATCACCGCGTAACTACATAATTGTCTCGAGGCCGATAAAAATTAACAAATAATTTGTTAATAAAATATGCATTACTAAAAATTACCACTATGAATGTAAATTAGATGAAAGCTCTGCTTTTGTCACTTCAAATGCACCTTCATCAAAATCCTTTGCAAATAATTCAGAAAGGCAGACTAACAAGATGTGTGAAGAAATACAATTACGAGTTTGATTAAAAATAATTATTACGCTAGCTGGAACAATAGCTGGCGCGTGGGGGGGGGGGGGTCCCAGGAGGAAGCCGAGGACCAAAACACGGGTCTACAGCCAATGTGAGATAACACGCCTTGACAGAAATTTGTTCGCTGTCGAAATATAAGGAAATCGGAGCCTTTAACATTTTATGCTTTTTCGACGCATTTGTCTACGGAAATCGCCATCAATCGGTTTAAAATTAAGGGGCGCAGCAGTTAGCGGCAGTGATAATGCAGCAACTTTGAGACGCTTGAGAGCGAAACTTTTGCAGGCGTTTTTCGAGAGTTGTTCCATTTGAAGAGTGGGTATCAGTATCTGCACTGGCAGATGGGGTAACACACCATCAAGGATAGCACAAACTTTCATGTCTGTTCAATATACATCTGTCCCCGACGTGTGACATATGTGAAACTCGGCAACACAGACTTACAGCATAATGGCCACCCCTTCAACCTTGTTTTATTATACTCAGATCCAAGTATTTGACTGCGGTGCAACAATACACCCGTATTTGTTCCCGTTTTGGTGTTTATCGGTTATTATATGTGTGACAATACGGTAATAAGATTTTTTTTTTTTTTCTGGGAATTGAATCTAAAAAAAAGATGGGGTCATCCTGTATTCAAAGACCAGACCAAAGGTCATGTACATATAACACCCTATAGGTGGAGTCAATTATCCACAGAAACGATCAGTTGGAGCTGGTGAGTGAAAGATAGCAAAACCAGGATGTTCTGGAAACAAGGAGCTCAAAGGTAGGCCAAATTAACCAGGTAGTGAGGAGGAGTCGTGATGCCAATTTTAAGATAGCCGTGATCAGTGGGACAGAGGTGTCAAACAACTCTTAAGCAGCCAAGAAATGCAAAGTTACAGAATGTCATGTCCAAAAAGACCATCTTAAACATGCAAATACGGTAAATATGAATAAACATGATTGTCCTTTCTCAAGATAAAATAGAACATTTCAAAAACCTTTCCAAAAAATGAGTGTTGAAAGAATGGGGGTCGTCTTATAATCATGATTCTCTCATATTTGGGCCAACACGGTATTCATTTTTTAAAACATTGGTAGATTATTTTAAAAATTTAAATGTTAAAAACTATTTTCAAGTCCTGATGTTTGGTCTCAGACAGTATTTGGATATCTACTAGCTGCTGCATTTTATGTAACAAAACATAATTTTCAGAACTTTATGGATTCCACTTAAGTTACTTTTTCATTTACAATGACTAGCAAGCAAACAACTGAGTGCCCTGGTGGTGCCGAAAAGGAGCTGTAGAAACAAAAATGAAAATAGGAGTGTATAATAATTACAATAATGCAATGTTTAGATTACTTCACTGAATTGATATCATTTTAGCATGAACAATCCGTGAAATTTGTACACACAAATGAATACATTAACAGATTTCTGTTGTACAGCAGAGCATTACGGGGTGTTATTCGCTCCTATATTATTGGGGTCAAAATTACATCATTAACCTGAAAAGCGCTGCAAGATGTGTAAAGGTACAGTTATGACATCATTCCTGCTATAACATAGCATCCTCTTAAAACTCTAGCACCATAGCACTGCAAGCACCATCAGGGTAATATGAACAGAGAGAAGATACTGAAGGACACGGACTTTGATCCCCATTCGTAAGTAGAAACTGAACCAGAGCCACCAAATAAGGAAAACAGCTTCCTTTTGATGGGATCAGGAATAGGTACAAAGGCAGGGCCGTATATCACCTTAAAAAATGTCCACTACGTTGCTGGTCTGCTCGCAAAGGGACTCATGGGAAGCCAGCCCATGTTGCCCAGACAAACTTGGCCTTAACTTTCTTCAGCTGTACCTATTAGAGACTGCTTTCACTTGCAGGACACATTGCTCAAAAGTAGAGGTCAGCTCTGTTATCTGAAAATGTCAATAAGCCTGTTTGCCTCAGCAGCTGGTTAAACAGAAAGTAGAATTAATGGGTGGATGGATGGATGGACTGAGACGTGTGCCAAACTACCTGAAAGTTTGTCCTAAAGGAGACAGTTTAACGGTTTAATTCCTTAATTTTTGTTCATTCTGAACGCGTTCGAGGGTCAATTGATTGGGACTTTCTGCCGGTTCCTGTTCGCCAAAGATAAACAAAGTTAAGATTTTATGAAATAAAAGTCAGATTTTGTTGATTCCCCTAAACTGCCATGGATATTCTCCTGGGGTAAGATCAGATAAACCATGTAAAATTTTATACATTTTACACATTTCAGACAGTTCATAACTTTAACGTTAATCCGTATTTTAGCAGTCATTTAATAAATATTTAAGTTGCTCATCAATAATGATAGCTTTTTATATAGGATGCATTAAATGTGGATTGTATTCAAATGTACAATTTAATGCCATTAAAAATTTTATTTGGCTGAAAACACCATTACCCTTATTTATATAGCTCAACAGTAGGCAATTTTGGCCTCGCAACAAAGTTGGCTTTTGAAGAGGTTGCCGAAATGTAACCCCGTCGAAAGATAGTGACCAACTTTGCCACCAACCAGACCGTTTTGCTGATAGAGCCCTGTCTGAAATCAAAGACAGCCAACAGGTTAGCAACCTTCCCCAGTGTCGCACAAGGAGCAATGCTTTCCAAGAGATTCTTCACAACACCTTGCACGTGGGGCTGCGATCTGGGAATTACCGACTCCTGCGTCTGACAGGTCCGACACGACCCGACAAAACAATACCGACCTTTGCTCGGCAGAACACAACCCCACATGATCCACAAACACACTTCTGCACGTGAATTAAAATACACCATCATCTTGAGCAGAATAATTTAGAAAATCTCTGTGTTACAGCTTCAGAGAGGTCGCTTGTACCTGTCAAGCAGTCAGTGTTTTTTATTCTGCAATTCACCTGAAGTAATCGGGTTGCAACACATCCGTGGCAGTTGGAGGCACTGTTTGGACTTCAACTGTGCATAGAAATGAGGATACAAACTGTGTTACAGTTCAAGCCCATATGCACCCGAAACATTTTTTGTTTTGGATAAGGAAGTGTATTACAAAACTCAGCTTCTGCTGCTGAACCTTTCCCATCAGAGGTCTCCCCATCCTGTCAGTTAAGAAAACTTCCAAACATCAGCATCAAATGCCAGTTGTGTCATCCAAGTGCCCTCAAATAGCATAACACAAAACTGTCTGATTCACATTCCAAAACATGTACCAAAAACAACATCATGGATGCATCATTATGTCTCCTTGGTGCAATTCTGAGCTCTTTCAAACTTTTGTGTTTCTGAGCCTCAAGAATGGTACCATCTCAGAGTCTCTCTCCATGCAGTACTGGAAGTCTTCTGTGTACACGCCAAAAGAAGATGTAAAAGTGATGTCTCATTCCAGAACTTTTGCCCACAAAGTGATGAGTTCAACTTTGACCAATAAACTTCATGGGTGGAAAGGCATGGAACTTAAAATTCCCTTGCTTCTGCAGGCCAGTAAAAGAGGGCTGTAAAAGTTGCAACTATTTTTTAGTACGAGTTGCCGGAAGCCGATATGATGGGATCCTTCCAGAAGGCAAGGCCCATACAATTGCACCATTTATTATGAAGAAATCCTTTGCTTGGAGTTGTATCCATCACTGTAAATTCAGCTCTCTAGCACCATTCAAGTCTCCCCCATGTTATGTGTCCTAAGGGCAAAAAAAAAAAAAAAAAAAAAAAAGACCAAAGTATCCTTGGCACACTGGCAGCGATGACTTCCACAATGGTCCAACTTGGTCAGAAATGGTGATGTAACTGACTAAAGATATCTTCCACAGCATATGGACCTCTGAGCAACATATCTAAACATAACCCTTGAGAACTCATGTTGTTCATTTGTATTTGTCACTGAGTATTTGAATATTATGTTTTAGTGTCTATATGTTGTTTCTTATAAAAATGAACTGGCTGCACAATTCTAACGAAAATGACAGCAGGTAGTGCGGTGTTATTCGTCACCTTGGTGAAATAGCTGAGAATAGAAGCATAACAAATCTATCAAAAATCAATTAAAAAAACAGCACACCTTGGACAAATGTGTTAACACCCGTTTATAGGATGGGTTATAGACCAGAACAATTCTGTCTTGTAGTGGTTAAAGATGAATCGTCACCACGAAGACACAGAGGCAGGAGAACAGCATCTCCCTGACCTCCCTTTGCACTCTAACTCACTTTCCCAGCAGGCAGCACTTTACTAACAATCCCAGAGTCCCCCAACAGGTGCAAGCATAAACACGAAGTTTGCTGACTCGCAACAAAGTGCTTAGAAAATCACGAAATTACGTCCAATGTGAAAGAGCACAACATTTCCCGTGGCCACACGAAGGAAAAGAGGAGGAAGGCATGTCCGGAGGAAGGAGGAAAGAGGGAAGGTTAAGAGAGTGGACGTGAGGGTAGGAACTTTGAATGTTGGTAGTATGACTGGTAAAGGGAGAGAGCTTGCTGATATGATGGAGAGAAGGAAAGTTGATATATTGTGCGTGCAGGAGACCAAATGGAAGGGGAGTAAGGCTAGGGGCATCGGAGGGGGGGGTTTAAACTGTTTTACCATGGTGTGGATGGGAGGAGAAATGGGTAGGGGTTATCCTGAAGGAACAGTATGTCAAGAGTGTTTTGGAGGTGAAGAGTGTCCGACAGAGTGATGGTTATGAAACTGGAAATTGATGGTGTGATGATGAATGTTGTTAGTGCATATGCCCTGCAAGTTGGGTGCGAGATGGATGAGAAAGAAGAATTCTGGAGTGATATGGATAAAGTGGTGAAGAGTGTACGCGAGGGAGAGAGAGTGGTGATTGGAGCGGATTTCAATAGGCATGTTGGTGAAGGGAACAAAGGAGATGAGGAGGTGATGGGTAGGTATGGTGTCAAGGAGAGGAATGCAGAAGGTCAGATAGTTGTGGATTTTGCAAAAAGGATGGACATGGCTGTGGTAAACACGTATTTTAAGAAGAGGGAGGAACACAGGGTGACGTACAAGAGTGGAGGAAGATGCACACAGATGAATTATATCTTATGCAGTCATATCCCTGGGCAGCGGAAGAGTCGATCGGGGTCCGTCTGTCTGTCTGTCCCACCCATTGTGGAAACCCGTCTGGTTCATTTTCCCGTTTCTGGTGCTTTTTGTTGTTGTAGGTTTAGTCTGTAGTTGTAGGTCTGGTGGCTGTGTGCTGTTAAAAAGGGAGGTGACGATTAGTGAGCAGCAGTATGGCTTCATGCCGAGAAGGAGTACTACAGATGCGTTGTTTGCTCTGAGGGTGTTGATGGAGAAGTTCCGAGAAGGTAAGAAGGAGTTGCATTGTGTCTTCGTGGACTTAGAGAAAGCATTTGACAGGGTACCTAGAGAAGAGTTGTGGTATTGTATGAGGAACTCGGGTGTGGCAGAGAAGTTTGTAAGAGTGGTACAGGATATGTACAAAGAGTGTGACAGTGGTGAGGTCTGTGGTAGGAGTGACGGATGCTTTCAAGGTGAGGGTAGGATTACATCAAGGATCAGCTTTGAGTCCTTTCTTGTTTGCAATGGTAATGGACAGGTTGACAGATGAGATCAGACAGGAGTCACTGTGGACTATGATGTTTGCGGATGACATTGTGATCTGTAGTGAGAGTAGGGAGCAGGTTGAGGAGACCCTGGAGAGGTGGAGATATGCTCTAGAGAAAAGAAGAATGAAGGTCCGTAGGACTAAGAAGGAATACATGTGCATAAATGAGAGGGAGGACAGAGGAGTGGTGAGGATGCAGGGAGTAGAGTTGGCGAAGGTGGATGAATTTAAATACTTGGGATCAACAGTTCAGAATAATGGGGAGTGTGGAAAAGAGGTGAAGAAGAGAGTGCAGGCAGGGTGGAATAGGTGGAGAAGAGTGTCAGGAGTGATTTGTGATAGAAGAGTACCAGCAAGAGTGAAAGGGAAGGTCTACAAGATGGTAGTGAGACCAGCTATGCTTTATGGGTTGGAGATGGTGGCACTGACCAAAGGACAGGAGGCAGAGATGGAGGTGGCAAAATTAAAGATGTTCAGATTTGCAATGGGTGTGACAAGGTTGAACAGGATGAGGAATGAGTATATTAGAGGGTCAGCCCAGGTTAGACGGTTTGGAGACAAAGTCAGAGAGGCAAGATTGCGTTGATTTGGACATGTGCAGAGGAGAGATTCTGGATATATCGGGAGAAGGATGCTAGGGATAGAACTGCCAGGCAAGAGGAAGAGAGGAAGGCCTAAAGGGAGATTTATGGATGTGGTGAAGGAGGACATGCAGGTGGTGGGTGTGGCAGAGAAAGATGCAGAGGACAGGAAGAAGTGGAAACAATTGATCCGCTGTGGCGACCCCTAATGGGAGCAGCCGAAACAAGAAGAAGATGATGAATGTAAAAACATCAAAACGCAGAAGTTAAACATTCTGGATGAAAAAATAGGAGTTAACGTCTCACATTTTTTCTTAAATCAAAGAAATGTGTAAAACTCAAATTTCACCCGTCACTAACTGCAGAAAATCCTCCGTTAAAAAAAGTGCTTATAAATGTAAACCTGGCTTTTTGCTTCTTTTACTCATCTTCTAAAATCCAGCTACATACTTAAATAGAGAGGCCTATGATGTTGGGATATTGAGCAGAATGTAGAAACATTATTTTACGCTAAAATATTTACCTTAACTAGGTCACTGTGAACATGTCAGGGAACAAGGGACTCAGCTGAAGAAAAATTATTTACAAAAAGAAAAAAGAAAATAATTTATAGCTACAGCATGTTTGTCATAGGAAGCTAACATGGCATTCTTCTGTCGTAATTTCAGTGGTCCTGTCCGAGTCTGCTGGACAGTGCTCACAGGTGCACCAGCCAGATGATCCTGAAGCCTTCATATGAGTCCATATTGCCATGGTTTACTGAGATCCTGGCAAGGTTCCCTTGGAAAAGAAGACATGAGGTCCTGGTTCTAGGACAAAGGGATGTGGATGGTAGGAAGTGGGACCAATGTTTATCAAATTCATCCACAAACATGAAGGCGCTGCAATTCAGACTATTTTACAGATTTTTCTCAGACAATACAGCAGAAATATCTTCATAAAAACAGGATTCACAACAGAAAAGAGTTCTGAAAAATGCTGTATTTTCCCAAAACCATGTACAATGACATAAGCTCTGCCATGATGGTTTCAGCCGATGCCAAGGGTGGTAAATATACCACCAAATTTTCATCTTTGGTCCAGGTTTTTATAAAAGAAGAAAAAAAAAAAGCCCTAGAGTTGGTACTGTTCGTACAAGCGAGTATTCATTTCTGGAGATCCACTGCTAGGGAAAACATTATTTACTGACTGGAAAACGCAACTCAGTTTTAACACTGAATAGGAAAACAACTATGCACAAAGCAGGATGAAATTTTGCTTTTAGCTTAAATTTCTACTGTTGGCTCCTGAGCGAGGGGCCTCCTAAATTCCCCAGTTAATAAATTAATATGCAGTTGTTTTATTTTAAGTACACAAATCGTTCTAAATTTTGCTAAGTATAAAAAAAAATTTAAAAAAGAGGAAAAAATGTTTAAACACCGAACGAATTCCGGCATCACAGACGGAATGGATAATCATATCTCTGCAGTGATATGGCAAACCCCGAGGGCATTTTAAAATTTTTATCATTGTAAAATGTCAATAACCTTGTAATTTTTGGCTGAATATAGGCATACAGTAAGATAAATTTGTATGATTCTTTAAAGCATGGTTGTGCCTGTTAAAGAGAAACTTTTCCTGCCTGCACCTTATGTCATGTCCCTGTCTTGCCCTGTTTGGTGGAACATGGCCTTGTTATGGTGATTTATTCCTACCGCAAAAAAGTTTTCAAATAATGCCCCTGGTGCTACTAAAACATAGACAATGCTGACAAACTTTAAGAAGAGAAACCACAACATATGTTGAACATAGAGGTAACATCTGAGAATGTGATAGGATAGAAGGGAGAAGGGGGTTCACTCAACCATGACAAAAACCCATTTGATGTCCCCACCTGTTAAACCACCACCACAAATTCCATTTCTGAGAAAGTTATGGAATGCAAAGAGATTATTCTTACATATACCTATCAACAAAATGTATTTTACCAGAACTTCCCTCTTTAACCGTGTGGTTGATTGAAATGTTTTTCTTCTGACTGTAAAATTAAAATTTGATCAGGTTGACAATTCAGCCCTTTGAGTTCCAGCCTTTTCTGTATGTGGACACATTTGTTTCTACCTAGAATGTACAGAAGACCAAAACCACTTGGACCCCCAATCTTTTCTTTCTCTGTGCAGCTGGGAGTTTTTCTGCTTTCCCTGCCTCAGCTGCCAGCTAGCTTACTTTATAGCTACTACTATATCTGCTGCCTGCATGTCTTTGATTCTTTGCTCAACATTGTCACTTATTAAAATAAGCTGATCTGAAACTGAATTCAGACGTCCGTCTTTATCCAAATCTGCTCCTAAAATTATGTGATAGTGAATTTTTTTGTATAGCAGGGGCCTATAATTCCGTTATTTAAAAAAAAAAAAAAAAAAAAAAAAAAAAAATATTCCCACCTCATTCCAAAACCCCCAAACAATTCTCCAAACACCTATGCAACAGTCCACCAAAAATTTCTTCAGAAACTTTTCCACAACCTTTTTACTTTATAATGTGGGGATCCTATGGAGAGAACAGCTGAGATACAACTGCAGCACAATCTGACAGTCTTTCCTGGCTTGCTTCTGACCGCAAACCAAGGGAAGCTTCACGATGAAACCTCCAGGGCTAGAGCTACTATTCTAGGATAATCCATGAGAAGGTTAGATTAATGGATTAATTGTGCACTTTCTGTTGAATGCAAATATTTACTAGTAAAACATCCACATAACTTTTACAGACAAGTCCGCTGCTGCCTCCAATTTATTCATTAACACACCCAAAATAGTTGATAGACACTTCTCTGGAACTGCATACATTTCCCACAATGCCCCACTCTTACAACAGTACTTTGACACTCTCCTTGGGCCTTGACTAATGTACTCGTACAACTTAGTTTTTGAGGGGGAAAAAAGTAGTTTTTCATGCAAATTCATTAGAGTGGATTTTCAGCTTGGACAGTAAATTTTGAATATGTATATATTTTTGGAATTTGTTACAGTGAATACTTAGTGAGTGACACCTGTGTTTGAAATGACTCGATGTACTGCTTCTGCAAGAATGTTGCTGCGACTGAAGGGCTGTGCATAAAATTCTTTTAAAAATAAAATCTAAAATTGCAATACATGAATCAGATGTAGATTAGAATGTATCCACTATTATGAGTTCACAAAAGCTATACGGAGAAGATGAGATAGATACCGTATTCTGAGAGTGAGGGTTACAATTTTCAAAAAAAGTAGGGTCGTATTTTTCCCCCACAATAAATAAACAGCACAAAAAAAAAACAGATTTTCTTAGGACATGTTTCATAAACCAAAGAATACATAATATGTATGCACACTCCACTTAGTCTACACCATCTTATGCATCTTGAGAGACAGATTTAAATTTCAAGAGTCAATCTGAGAGGATGCCAAGATGTTTCTCCCTGATGCCACAAACTCAGATTGCGCTCTTCAAGCCTTCAGACTGCTGTTTATCACAATTCAAGCACCAGCGGTAGGAGAATATAGTTTTGTCATGCTCGACATGGTTGGGTTTCAATTTAGGTTCCCTGAAACAGAACACAAGACAAATAGCTTCTCTTTAAGCTCATTTTCTGTTTATAAGAACTCTGCTCGAGTTTCTATTTTTGGCTTTTCGTTAAAGCTTTTGTCTTGCCACTGTTTTGCACATATTTGCATATCCTCATAACATACATGCAGAGTTCTTAATAAAACTTTACTTTAGATAGAACAAAAATAACCTTGTCACATGTATTCAGAAAGTGTGACTATATCGTTCCGCACACTTACAGTAAGGGCACCTTAGAGGTGGCTTTTTGAAGCTCCGGGTAATGATTATGGATTTACATAATAATGAGAAAAGGTAAAAATTTAACAAAGAAACATTTCTTTGCAGCCTTGCAGATTTCTTCATGCTCCAAATCCAGTATTAACACATCATCCTGCCTCACATACACACGGCTCATCATTTGTACACAATGGAAAGCTTGACCTACTGCTTCTGAGAGCATCCAGAAGTATCCACCATTCCACAGTTAGCAATCCTTTCAGAGCTCATAGTCATAAAATGTTCATTATATTCCATCTCAGTCCACAGCAGTGCATACAATACAATTATGGTATGGCATTTAACGCTATAAACTATATAAATTCAATATATCTATTGCAATGTAATGAATATAACCGAATCACATGACAGAAGAGCCAGCGGCTATACAGTTGTTTACATGTACAAGAGGATGTCTCAGAAGTATGACTATCTTGGATAACACAGAATATGCTGACCTAATATTGGCTTTGTTTTACAGCAACAATAAATAAATAGGTTTATAAATACATTTTGCATTAAATACAGTTTATATTGAAGCAGCACAATTCTGTTATGCCACGTCAGGACAATGAGCTCCCGCCACAATATTTTCTGCATCGGTTTCTTGGGCCTTTAAGTGATGCGTTGCATTGATATCAAAGATGAAGCAATGTGGGCGGGAACAGATGCCATTCGAGCCATCCGGACGAGAAAACAAACAAAATCCCTGAATGTGGTCGCCTTGTGTCAACACTGCAATCTGTATCAAGAGGAAGCTCCTCCAATTTTCAGAGCATTCCAGAACTCAGACAACTCCACAAAAAAGCTGCCTTTCAAAAAGGCAGTTTAGTGCGGTGCCTTGTGCTCCACGAAAAACAGCGGCATACAAATACTTGCTTGGCACTGAATTTTCTTTTACACCATTGTGTGCACATAGCTGCACCTAAAATATATATTAGAACAGCTGTATATGTATTTATATTACAGTAATTTTATGCATTGCTGCTTTGCAGTGTCTACCTGAAAGCCATCATTCCACATATTGATGGGATCATTCATTTTCATTTTTTAACAATCCCGAAATGTTATTCACAAAGTAAATAAAGTGCGGCTACTAAGAAACTGAACTGCTGTCAACTCAAATATCCACATTACTTTTTCATGGCTTCTTTTTCCCATACAGATTCATTTTCATAAATTATTACATCGTCATGGACCACAGCGGCAGCAGTTCAGTGCCGGTTCTGGGAACTACGAGTCAAGGCCGATTTACTGTACTGGAATAAATTACTTTTGACTACGCCACCCTTGAAAGCAATCAAATAATATTTTAAGTTTGACAACTCCTCGACACTTTAGTTTAACAATAATTTATTCTATTAGAAGGCTTAAGAACAACTAAATTTAATGAATACTATCAAAAATGTTTATTATCTGAAGAAGCTTCCTCTGTGCTTGGTAAGGGGTCTTAACCCAAAACAAATCCCTATTAACACAGCTGAAAACTACCAAGTCTTCAGCAAACAAAGTTGGGTCTAAACTGTGTGATGAATCCAAAGAAGAGCTCAAAAAAAAGACATTTTCAGCTTTAGGATGTAGGAATCTACCAGCACTAGAAACCTCCACATATCAAATTATAAAGTTATGCCAAGACAACATCCCTGTATTTCAGCCCTCACACTCCATGTACATTGAGACAGACAAGAGGGAGCTCTGGTGGGGCACTCGGCAGTGTTGATGGAAATAGAGGCATTGCTGTCTGAAACTACCTGGGATTTACAGTAGACTCCACACGGTGGACCAGTCCCTGCCTCTTTGAGCAGCTTCTGTGGTATCAATTCATACACAGCAGAGTCTTGGCACAACCAAAATAGAAGCAGCATTATGTCAACCAGAAGCATCTCTGTATTCTGGTAGGTACCCATGACCTGACATAACTGACAACTGTAGGACTGGCTTGTGGCAATTCTTTGGTTTCCTGGTTGTACATTTCACTCAACCATGGTCTGACATTGATGACCGACAGCTACTCTGACTCATCCAGGAAGACAAAAAAGTTGGTCTAAACCTCAATGAAATCTCTGGGTCCAGGCTTGAGTCAGGTGAATAATTTACATGGCAACTGACACGCTACCTTGGAAAGAGGAGGTGGCCTTCAGGAATTATCGTATTCATGTAATAGCCAAGACTTGATAGGTTGAACGGTGATGCTTTTGAAGTCGGCTCACCAGTCTGTAGACCACAGTTTAAGAACCACCATTTTAATAAATCATAGTTGACAATTTACACTTCTCATTTATGCTAACCATCATAATGTCTAAGTTACTCAGCTTAATTTTCATAGCGAAATATTATTTTTATGCTATTCTTCCCACCATTTCGACTTCAACAGCGCTTGGTTTACTTTCATTCAGGTCGGAGAGTTTGAAATCAGCATATCTTCATAACCGCACACCCACGAGCCTTCTCCAGGGTACCAGTTTTGTGTAAAATTCTGATTCAAAATGGAAGATTGGCTGAAGCCAAAGCAAACAAACTGGATGGTGTTGGATTGAGTCCATTGCACAGAGGGGGTGCCTTTTGTTCTCTTTGCTGAGGAGCGCAGGGGGTCAGAGCGATTCCGGTTGTGCAGAGTGAACCTGTCAAATTAAGTGAACCTGTCTACAGCAAGCCTGCAGTTTTGACTGAATGCAACTTTGGCAAAATTCCCATTTCCTCTTTCAAACCCATTTTAATTTTAATTTGGATGGAATAGATTTTAATGAGGTGGCACAATGATACAACAGGAAGTTTTTGTGTCTCACAGGTTCGAACGCAGCTCAGTCTGTGTGGAGTCTGCATGGTCTCCCCAGCTTCATATGGGTTTCCTGTAGGTGTGCTGGTTTCCTCCCACAGTCCAAGCACATGTGTTTCGGGTGGACCGGTGACTTAAGGCCTCTTTGAGCGTATATGTAATCAAATAAAGTGTGTTGTGTGTGGGTTTACTTTGCGATGAACAGGTGTCTGATCCTGGGGGCCTCACCCCTTATGCCTTCAGCATAGTTCGATTCAGCGCTACCCTGGTGCGGTTGATAGCAAGGGATCGACTGACTGAGTGCCCATGGCTGCATCTTGCATTTGGTTCCTTTTTCATTTCACTTCTCCATTTTAAAAAGCAAATGTACTACTTAAGCAACAATCATTCCAAAGAAATACAGAACAGGCAAGCAGCTGCCAGGGCCCAGCTTTGTACCCTGATAACAGAAGGCTCTGGCTTCTATAAAACAGTCCTGCTGCTGACTTCACTTAGCAGGCACATTTCACCAGTCTACTCGGTCCTAGCATAGTTGTCAGTTACAGCACCGCACCTGTAAATAACCTTAATTGAAAAAGATAATAGCTTGCCTCCACCGTATAAATCCAGGCAGAAGAAAGAAGGCAGATGCCATTAATGCACCCACATGCAGTCAAGAGAGAGCAGCAGGAAAAACTGATGCAGGAAATAAAGCAAAGTGACAAAACAAACCTCTGCTAACAACTAACACTCAACGGGGTGTGGGTATACATATTTGTTTACTTTGCTTTACCCCCGACTGCCCAAAACTGGGTGCTGCCTTATTATTGCGGTTTAGCCATTCGGTCATCTGCAGAGCGGTTCATGTCTTCTGGTTTACTGGGACTTTACTGAAGCTTCTACACAATTACAACAAATCCCACAATCTAAATGAAAATAAAGTGCCAATAAGAGGCAATGAAAAGTTTTTTGGTTTTCGAAAATTTACCCTTTCACGAATGTATATATTGTTAATTCATTGCTCTGGTCTTTTATATTTACTCTTTTTTTTTTATAAATAACAGCTGTCTATTTCTTTATGCATTTACTGAGTTACGTTCTTTGGGATTTAAGTATTAGAGATTAGTATTAGGCATTATTGTTTAATAAGAACTTTTAAAAAGTATCACTGTACTGTATATCAAAATGCTTTATGTGCAGGATTATATTAAATTTTATTCAGGAAACAACTGTTTTGTCACATTTAAGATACAGTACGGAGATTAAGCAGCACGCAGATAGTACATCTGAAGGAGAACATCAAAATGGAGAAGGAACCTAGAGCCACTCATGCGGTGGCTCACACTGATCAGGTCAGCTGTACCAGGGTAAAACTACTATTTCATCTTGAAATCCCTGTGCTTTCATTCAATACTGGACATACTTTCCGCAAACGTACACGCAGTGTCAGAAATAATTTCTCACAAAAGTCTCTTTAATCCAGTTGAATTAGATTTAAGCATGAATAAAACTAGAGATTATGTGAAATTAAAATGCAAAGCCTTGACTTGTATGTAGAGCTGAACACACCAGAGAAAGCCAGGCAATGCGACAAACAGTTTACAGGAGAAGAAATTTGCGCAGTTTTATGTGTGGACAGCAGGTGAGCTGTACCTGTGGTGCAATGGCACAGGTGAATGCTGCAGAAACCCATGCGGTACTTTAAGTGCCCCCTGCAGTAACTGCATAAACATCTGCAGACTTCAAATATATATATATGAGACTGTGGGTTGGATTTAAGAGCAGGAAGTAGTCTAGGTTCCAGTTCACTCGTGTACACTCAGGTCAAAAAGCACAAATGTTAGATTCCAAATGCAGAACATTTATCTGCAGCAGGTAGTGCAGGCACTCTACTTACTGAAAGCAAGTTTACCAAGAGACTCACTTGACCACCACAAACACAAAAGTACTGACGTTGCCAGAACGACAACCGCTCCATCAGAAAATGGCTGCGTGGAAAGAATCCCATCACACACGGTTGGCGCATCAACAAGACCACACCAAAGCCAGACAAACTGTGAGGATGACACTTGAGTGCTTGCAGAAGAGCTGAGAGATGTCACAGCTCAGGAGCAGAAGCTCCAAATCAATACAGCCTTTGATGGAAAGTCACTGAATCCAATGGAATGCAAGAAGAACAGGATTATCACTCATGGCCTCCACTGCATCTTGGACCAGCAGCTCTGCTCAGTGTGGCCTTGGAAGCTGTGATGGCCAGAATACTGGCCACACAAGAGTACCGTGCAAGCTTATAAGCTTTTACTGGTATGTGCATGGTACTATCATGTGTATTGCCTGGTGCAGGATGAAGGCTGGGTGTGCTGCTTTCAGGGCTGACAAACAAACCAGTACCAGTCACATGGGTTCCCTTTAAATCCCCCATTGGCTGTACTAAAGGGAGTCCTCAGCAGGAGGAAGGGGAATGATCTCCAGCATAATTGTTTGTTTAGTTTTTTGTATAACATTGTTCATATAATTTTGGGAGTACTGGGAATGTTGTTGGCCTTGTTGATTTGTATGTATGTACTGCATGTTTGGGTTTTGTACTGATCAACCAGCATATATGTTTCCCTAGTGTGTTGTTTAGGAGAGGGTCAGTTGTCTTTGTGTATAAATTTTGTGTTTAGGTATATTTTGATGACCTCTTTTATTGGACCCAGGATGCCTTTCTTGCTGGAGGTTCTTTTGTATTTTGATTTTTTCCCCAAGTAAACTTTGATTTTCTTTTGTTTTTATATTAAACTCCAGTGCTCTCCTGTTTGCTCAATTGGTCCCTCACAGAAGCATAGACTGGCTTGTCATCTATGTGAGAATTTAAGTCAATCTCTAATGTGTATCTAAGCTTCCCAGCTATTTATTGCTCTCCGGCAGCTGGGCAGTAGTGCGTTTGTCACACTTCTTTCATTCTGACATAAATTCGTGTATCATCTGCACAATAAAGGTAATCGAAACCTTCTGATGACCTGGCCATGGCAAAGCATCCGAATGCATGTTTCAATTCAAATGATGGGCCAAAGATTCACCAGATTTGTTGATGAACAGCTACCGCAAACAGTGACTTCTGCCTTAAGCTTTTCAAAATCCTGCTCTAGTTCTGGCCGTCATTCGCTATTTTCCTTTCTTACAACATATCATAAATACTGCTATCAGGGGATTCGCAGCTATGTACGTGAGGCTTCCCGGCTTACCAGAGGTAGCTGCTGTTTGTCAGTCTGGCCTCCATGACCTGCTTAGCGGGAGAGTGTGCTGTGCTCTTCCTGTCTAAAGACCCCTGCTGTTGCCTCCCACCCTTGTCATGTTCCTGAAACTTACATTGGCTTAAAATTATTCATTTGGAATGCTTTCATCCACAGTGATGTACAAGTCAGTGTAAACAGTGCTTTTCACCAACAGGCAAAGATGCAGATACGCGGCATTTTCACAGTACAAGCACTTAGTCCATTGCCACCCTTTTTGCCGGCGCACATTACGTGAACAAGTTGAGAGTCGACAATGGCCACTCTGTTACATTAACTGTATGCACTTCTTCAGTAACAAACCAACTCTACATTCCCATTAAATTCACAGGTAGGGAACCCACTGGATTCAGCATTTCTACACTGCATTAAAGTCTGGGGAATGCAGAAATGCTACTTTGTGATCCAGTATTTGTGTAATGACAATAAAAGCAAATTAATCAAACAATGCATTGCTTTGAACTACAGTAACGCGAGAGGCTGTTTTCCAAATGGACACATCAAATAAATACAAGCACATTAAAAAACGCAAATAAAAATGACTAAATTACCCAGTCAGTGCACCTTACACAATACAACCAATGAAGGGAATCCACAGCATAGCATACATACATTCTGAAAAAAGTCCAGGAATCTTCCAGCAGGAAATGAACATGTTGAACCACAAAAAGAGCCTGCTGGCCCTCTCAGAACCTCAAAATACCTACAACATAACCCAACAGAACTGAATAGCCGCCGTGTACGTCAATAGTAGGGTGATTATTAAAGAGTCTTGCAGGGGTCAAGGAACATCTTTTAGAATTTTCCTGGGTGCAGTGTAGCTTCACAGGCTAACTGTTCATATTTCACTTGCTGTAAAATAATTTCTGTTGGTTACGGTTGTAAGTTGGATCATACTTGTGACAAAGTGATTACTTTGGTGTGTAGTCCTCTGTCCAGTAACTTCTTTTCAAACATTTGTGGATACTTTCAACCTATTTTGTTTAAATTTTGTCCACAGTGTAGTATATTATCCATATCATCTTTAAACAATTCAGTACTGTATTCCTTACCAAAAGCTATCTTTAAAAAGGATAGTATTTCATAACTTTTTTTGATATACTTCAGTATTATGTGCTGTAAAACAATGAAATATAGTGAGTGCAAGTGATGTGATATCCGGCAACATGCTGAGCTTGTTGATGGCCGATCATCGGTATGGCTGGTGCAGAGGCGGATGCTATGGATACGGTGGGATGATACGGTGAAGGTTGTTGGAAAGATGTTTACTACCTAAAAGTACAACTAACACTGTGTGAGACATGAGAAAATGATTGCTGGCTGTGCTGTTTGTGGGCCGAGCGCTGCCATCGTGTTGTGGCACACAGCATCTTACATTGTTTATCTCATGCAAATGCCACATTACAATGTCACATGCATAGACTGCAGGTACACATGCAATGTTTTAATGCATTTTCGTAACATTTTTAGAACATAAGCTACAACTCTGTACATGTATTGTACATTGGATGTTTATGTATGCATGTTTTAAGTAGGTATAAGATGCTCATGTCCTTGCTAGAATTACTGGAAATGATTAAAAATGTAAATTTTTGACAATTTTCTTACATTTCCTTTTTTAAAATATCTGTATTGTTTGTTTATTATTATAGATCATCGTAAGTACGAGCCAGTCATATGCAAAGTATGTGTAAATGAGTATTTATTTTTCCAGCAACTTTTGCCCAATTACTCCCTCATTTCACACAGACAGGAAAGTATGTATTTAAATGACAGAGCCTCCATTTTTGAATACACCCACAAAAACTGAACAACACAAATACAAAAAATCTGACATCAATGCGAAACAGGCACACAGATACAGACTCACTCACCTGGGGTGTTGAGTAGACGGGATGAGCGACAGGCGTAGGCCACATGCTGCTCGCAGTGCTCTGAGCTGCTGGTCACAGCAGTCACCTGCTCCATAGAGGCGCTGTAGTTGAGTTGCAGGATGGTGCGCTTCTCTCGGCTGGAGCCACTCACTGGCGTCTGGACAGGCAGGCTGTTGGCCACTGTGGTCCATACCGTATCCTCTGGAGCACAAGCAGATCACAAAGTGAGGACAAAGTGGTAGGGGCATTCACTCATGCGTCAGCAACCAACATTTTTTTTTTTTTTTTTTTTAAATCATTTTTAGCACTTGAGACCTGCCACGTAAAACATTGCAGCACGCCAGATTCTGAAATGACTGTAGATTTAAAAGAGAAAGGCCTTCTTTTTTATTTCATCTCATCTGAATTTCCTTTTTCTGCCACTCTTCCCAAAGATGCACTCACAGCAAAGTGCACCTATTAAACCTGCACTGACGGATCCTGAGAGGAAAGTTTGGAAAATTTGTGAACAGAACACGACACGGACAATTTAATTCACCCACATTTCCAAGAACATTCGCCTGTCTAACAGTAGAAAACAAGCATCCAATAACACGGCTCCTCACGGTGTTCCTTATAAGAAACCTCACTAACTTCATCACACCCCAGTGACACAAGATTTACAGACTGAGCTTCACTTTAACCTCAGCGTTTCACCAAAATACCACCAAAATTGCTTTCTAATAACCTTTGTTCTTCATACTTACTGTGTCCAACAAAAACTACATACTAATAAAATACTATTAAATATATAAAGCAGTGATTTCCTAAAACATGCATGTACCATACAAAAAGAATAGTTCATGAAGACTATTAATGCCATACTAAATAAAATGGCTCCTTAATTCCCTTTAGCTAGTTTATTCTTTAATACTGATGTAATATAAGGGTAGGTTAGTCATAAAAATGGAAGGTACTCAAGTGTCTTCTACACTAACAGCTTTTCTTATTCTTTGTATGTTTAACAGAGGTGTAAAACCAGGATTTGTTTTACCTGTCATGTTGCAGGTGACTTTGAACGGTCCAAGGGGACCACTCCCATCTGGATCTACCCAGTATGTATCTGATGTCCGGCCAAGGTGCTTGTAGGCTTCACACGACTGCTCATAAATAGCTACACAGAGAACAGGAAACAAGACCATTTAAGAAAAATGTGTTAAAATTAGTATACTTAATGGCAAAGTATGTTAGCATGTTGTATGATGTATGTGTAAACATTTAAATTATGTTTTGCTAAGATCAGAAAATGCTGGTATTTGTATTTCTTTAAGAGCCATCCATCAACAATTTAGGCATGATATTGATGGCATTTTGAAAGTTGTATTTAGTGATTCCTTTCATTCTTCTATTGATAATCTATAATGTTCAGCAAACAACGAATAAGTGCAAGAAGTATATGAAATGGCTCTGTTTGTATGACTCTTATAAATATTCTTGGAAACATATCATATATAAACATGTACAGTATGCACTATATAGCCAAAAGTATGTGGGAACACATGCAGCACACAAACACATTCTAGACAATTGGGTGCTTCCAACTTTGTGGCCACAATTTGAGGAAGAAGCTCCTTTACTGCTCCAGGATTGCTGTGCCCCTCCCCCATGCACAAAGCAAGGCCCATGGTTGGTGTGGAAGAACTTCAATGGCTGCACAGAGCCCTGACCTCAACCCTACTGAACACCTTTGGGATGAACTGGAACACCAACTGTGAGCCAGGAATTCATGCCCAACATCAGTGCCCAGCCTCGCTGATGCTCTTGTGGCCAAATGGACACAAATTCCCAAAATCCTGGGGAAAGCCTTCCCAGAAGAGTGAGGGATCTTATAGGAGCAAAGGGGGAGAACAACTCCATATGAATGTCCATGGGTTTGGAATGGGAGGTTCAACAAGCATATATGGGGGTGATGCTCAGTTGTCCACATACATTTGACCATATACTCTATGTTTTTTCATATCAGACATTTTTCTCAAAATATATGAATTGCACCTCTTAGCTTTATTTCAAGCTACTTTAAAATGTTTGCATATACTTTAAAAACTCATTCCATATGGAAACATTAAGGTGTGAAAATATTGCTAAAGAAGGTAATAAACAGTGCAAGTAAGTGAAATACAGAGTCTGGACATTTTGGCACAGTTGATAAAAATAAATAAATGTTAAAATTGGTTGTCTAACACATGCAACATAACATAAACATGCATTTTTGACTAAATAAACATTAATAAGTAAAAATAAATACAAATAAACAAAAAGTCACTTTTTTATGATTTCCAGACTTTTGGTAAGTAAACAAACATCTGCTAACAGCTGTGCAAAAACATATACATTACTATTACACGATTGAGTGCTTACTGTTTATAGTAGATGAAAAATGTTATTGAAATATAATGAAGATGTATTAAAATGTATTAAACCTTTCCCACAATTGCTACTTTATGATGTCGCACATGCACTTGCAATCGGTGTGACTCGGGGCCTGGCCATCGGTCCCCAGACTGGTCATAAGCCAAGGACTGTCTATACACCCAAATCAACGCTGAAATGGTTGTAGGAACACAAACTTGGTATCACGCAACGGACACCTCGGTGTCAGGATTTGACCCATATTGAAAACCTGTGGAGTAAATTGAAAGGGGGGCCTACAGCATGGATGTAAGAACATAAAAGAAGAGTAGTGGTCCAAAATCCCTCTACAAGTGTTCTCCAGCCTTGTCAGATATTACAATAAGAGGCTTGAGTTATTGTCTCCAGGGAGGACTTCAGCAAATACAGTAATCTCTTAGTATCGGATCTAATTTGTCCTTTGAACTGATCAGACACTAAATTTTTTGTATACCAAAACCCTATTTGCCATTATTTTAAATGGGAAGAAAAATAAATATTCCACTGCCAGCCCATCCAAAAACACCTACATAGTAACACCTACATAACTCTATCAACCCATTATTTCAGCCTGATAAAACCCTGTGAACACCAGTTGCCCAATTAAAAATCACTTAATGTGGGCATTAATCTGCATGTTTATGACACACAGTACAGTATGTACAGTACAAGACATTTCACATATTAGTGCCGGTATCAATGCCATTGTTACATACAAGAGATGAGGGCTTTGAGTGGGGAGTTCATCGCTGTGAGATACTCAATAAACAGAAAACGTGTCAGAGTAACCTGCTGTCTGATGCAACCTTGCATTTAACTTAAATCCTAGCATTTAAATAAATTGGTCCATTTAAAAAATGACTTGTGCAATAAATGGGATGATGTGGCACAAATGTTTTCAGAAAAAGTTAAATGAGTGGAAACAGCTGGTAAGACACCAGCGCAGGCATGCACACGAGCATACATCTCGCTATGAGTAAATTTGTAACACCATACAGTTTATAATACATACAGATTTTTTATTTGCTGATTATAATTTATTTAGATTTTAATTCATGCTTCATTTTTTAAAAAAAAATATGGATAAGCTTTGGATAAAAATTCATTAAGTCAAAAGTGTCCATATGAATAGCAATATCAATATAGGTATCAATCTTCAAGAGCCGTTATAATGAAAATTCAGATATAGAGAGTTTGGATACCTATAGAAATGCTGCATTAATCATAGGGGTGGCAATAATTCTATGTTTTGCAGAAAAAAGCACTACTCAAAAAAAAAAAACAAAAAAAAAAACTTCGTATTTTTAATGTTATGTAAAACAAAAGTATGCAGCTTCCCCCTATGTTTAAGCCCAAAATATCACCAATTGTTTGTATTGCTCATTTTCCATATTAATTCTTGCTCAGTTTCATGAAGGGTGCCAATAACTCTGGAGTTTACTGTACAATGTTCTGGATATACATATGGGGTTGTTATTGCCACAAATGTTTACGAACACTTAGTGAGGGGGAGGAAAAAAAGAAATGGAACGTAAAACAGATGCATTTTACATTCCATCCATCTGCACTTGATGGGTGTATTATTGTCCTCTTAAAAATGGATGGCTGGGAGCTCACAATAAATACCACCGAGGCCCAGCGATCTGTGCCAAACAGTATGACTGAGTAATTTGGCAATGAAGAACATGACAAAAATGATATTGCTGAATATTAGGATACATGAGAAAAACAACAACAAGCAAGCACCACACCGTATCCTGGACAATCGCCTCCACTACGGCGCAAATGGAGTTTATTCTCCGACCAAATACACTCGCTCCACAAGGTAACAGGAAGAAAAGCCTTCACCAATATACAGAACAACACAGCAGTTTATCCTGAACTCCTTGACACTGAGAACATTTCTTTATTCCTTTCAAACACAGACCATGTTTTATCATATGGTTATTTAACTGGGCCTCAAGGAAAACAAAATAATTAAAGATAGGTTAAATGTTTTGAATTTTGGTACAGGTTAACAAACAAAACTGAAATCTGGGTTTTCTTGCCCAATGCAGTTCCAAGTACCACAAGGCCACAGAAGTGCAAGACCACTATAGAACCTACCTGGGCCTCCTCTAATCGCATGGGAATCACATAGCAGAAACTAGAAAGACGGCAACATCCGAATACCTCCACAGAGAGCAAGACGGGTTCTAAAGAACCAGCTGAATGGAAAGAACAAGATCAGCGATATCTACACATATGCGTTGCCAGTCATCGGAAACCCAGCGGCCACAGCAAGGTGACCATGGAAATAGAAGCTGCAGACATCACGATACGAAAACTCCTGATAATGCGCGGAGCCTTCCATGCATGAGATGAACCATATCAGGCAAGACCTCAAGTGTAGACTGTGCTAAGACCCATCTGAGGCAGTCCAGCGGTTAGAAGTTGCTGCAAGATGCAGGCAGGGTCAACGTATACTAACAGGCACAACCCAGCAGCGGGTATCACATACAGGAACATCTGCCAGGAATATAGCCTGAATACTCCCCAAGACTAAACAAGAGGTGCAACAGAGAGTGGGTAGAGAACAACAGAGCCACAACCCTGCAGGACTTCCACATCCAGAGTAAACATATCTCAGTCTATAAAAGCACAACCCTAGGAACAGAAAGAACACTGAGGTGTACTCTCATATTACCAGGCCCAAGTCTGAGGAACGTTATCACCTCCAGGAGAAAACTGGATGAGCAAGGAACTTTATCAATGTGTGTGTGTCTACACATAAAATATATACACATAGTTAGACTACAGCATAACATGGTACAGTAGTTATATAGTACAGCACAGCAATGCCACTGTCAATGATGTACATATATGAAAGAAGCCCGAAATAAAGCTAAGGTGCATTACTGACTTTAGAGAGTATGAGCAGGTTTGCCTCTGTGTTTAAGCAGATGCTGGGGATGACCCTGTCCTGAGCTGAACAATCCTCAGCCCTCCTCCCTCACACACAAAACGGGTAGCACGAACGACTCCAGTATCGGCTCCACGTGTGTCTGCACCGTGCTACCTGCTGAATCTCTTCCAGCCACGCTATGAGCTGTAGCGTATAATAACGTGCAAAGTATGCACCAGCTCCACCTAAACCAGGATATGCCCTGTAGATGCCTTGCTTTTTAAATGATAAACTTCTTTAACATTAAAATATCCCAGGCTGGGCAATACTGTACATTAAACCCTGATGTAATAATGTGTATAAATCTCTTTAAACACAATTGTACATAATATTGGGTATTTGAGAGGCTTTCATAGCTCTGGTCAACATTCTTCAGCTTTAAAGCAGTTAAGTAGGTTCTCACAAGTATGACAGGTGGCCCCGGTGTATCCTGTCCCATCACAGGTGCAGCTGAAGCTGTCCCAGGTCTGTGTGCACCTGCCTCCGTGTTCGCAGTGATTGGGCACACACCTAGGAAGAAGGGAGAATCAGTTTAAAACAAAACATAGCAACAATGTACGCAGAAAAACACTGAATCCTCATCTGCTGGCTGAGACCCCCCACTGAAATTCATCCAAAACATTGGATGCTGCTTCATTATGGCAATCATTTCCCATTGTGGAGCATCTAACAGCAGATCGGCATCACTGCTCTTTCAGGAGGTGCCTGCGGGAAAGCAGCCAGGTATTTGCAGCCAGGAAACGTCCCGCTTTTTCTCGCTGCGCCGTTCGTTTGAAACGCCGGATGTCCCCAGACTCGTCGTCTCACGAGTCACAGAATGCCTTTTCTCCGTTTTCTCCCTTCATTCGCCCATCGCACTGCCTGCGCTTTTTGAGACCATCGTTGCTTTCGCTCAAGTTCAAACATCAGCCACTGTGGAAGAGACCCTCATACACATCAACCAAAAAAAATACTCATTTCTCACTAAACCACAACCCATATTCTGCTTTGGGTTAAGTTGTCTAAATCTAGACTTTTACGTGCAAATGGTCCTCGAGTTACAGCAAAGTTCTGCTTGGATGACCTCATCGTAAATCACAAATCCCCTGCACTGTATAAAATGGAAACATTATAGAAAAATATTATAAACCCTAAGGATACAGAAACAATGAGCATGCAGTAATGGTACGCTGTACAATAGGGCCTTGTTATGTTTTTTCACTGCTTTCCCACATCATTCATGTTAAAATATTACTAATACTAATATTAGCATAGCAGCCATTAATATAATATTTTTAGTGTAGTATTACTAGTAAAACATTACTATAATACAGCTATGCGCTGCATAACAGGTTGGTCAAAAATGGACCGCATGTATGACGGTGGTCCCATAAGATTATATACAGTACATAATGATAATAAACAACTATGTTACTGGTTTATTTATTGTACTTTATTTTTATTATTATTTTAGCGTTTACTCTTTCTACAAATGAAAAAGTTTACTGTAAAACAATATGCTGTGTTATGCAGGCAGCAGCTTCATACATCTTGTGTTTACCATGTCTGTTGTAACAAGCTGTACAGGTTAGTAATAAGCTATACCACATACAATAATAATAATAATAAGTCAGAATGTAGACACGATGTTTATGCAACAAAATCGCCCAATGACGTATTTCTCTGAATGCATCCCCATTGTTAAGTGACTACTTGGAGCTTCTCTTGATATCACACAGTGATTTGTCTGCATCTTGGAACCCCTTCGAAGTAGAAAATATTCACTGCCACACATCTATAGTTTGGTGTCTCTACCCTCAGATCAGTAGCGTAATAGCACAGTTAGCACCAGCTCCTTGTAATACTTGCTATATTTCAGTTCTTTAGTGAATTATTTACCATTATAATAATAACATTTTTAAAATTGTGGAAAAAATTCTTTGGAATTCTTATGCTACCCACAAAATAGTGCTCTGTTATTAATAAAGGTATAACTACACCTATCCCCTGCCTATTTATGTCCTCTCGATAGAGCATTTCTTGCTTTTTAATACCAATAACTTGGTTTAAGTTCACAGTTCCCCAGAGAATGTTTTTTAGCCTAACCATGTGCAAAAAAATAAATAAAATCCCCATTTACAGTCTGACTGCTTTACACAACATTGTCCAGCTTAACTGTGGAATTAAAAACTACCCTTCCACGTTCCAAAAACCTGTCATAACATCCAAACCAGCAAATGTTTATCTCTTCTGCCGTGTGAATGGGAAGATGCTGCAGGTTTGGGCCCAGCGAGCTGTGCCGAGTGGTTGTTTTAACACAATAACCGCGATAAATGTGTGCTCCCAGTAAGCTACTCCTGCCAACTTATCTTACTCCTGCGAAAATCATCCCAATCCAGCAAAACATACACACGTGTGTGCATGCTCTCACTCACACACACACGCGCACACACACACACACACACACACACACACACACAACCCTCAATGTATAAATTATGATACAAGTTCAGCTCATCTCCACATTTGGGTCAGCTGTGGGGAGGGGGGCGAGGATTTATCAAAAGGCAAAAAATCCAAAGATCATATTCAAATCCCTCCCGATTGTGAGAAAATTTTGAGCAGTGCAACCCCGAGTTGCAGGCTTTGTCCTCCGTCACTCAAAGCGGCTTTGGAGCACCTTCTTATTTGCTGAAGGTGTCACTGTGTCCTCTTCCATCCTCTGCTCTTTACTACTGCACATCCATTCTCTCTTCATTCGGTGACACTAAACAGTGTTTGACTATTCTTTACAGCGGATGGCATTGGCTGTTTATTTTTAATTGTTGCCTTTCACTTTTTTAAACAAACATTGCTAAATGTCCATTGCTGTGCAATAAAAGACTGAGTGAGCCAGCGAGCAGATGAATTATGTTTTTTTTTTTTTTTTTGTTTTGTTAGTGTGGTTCAATCATTTTTTTTGTGCTATTTCAGGAAATCGCAGTTTTTTTGAAGGGGTGTTTAAAGGGATTTTAGGTTTCCCCCCCATTAAAATGATGAACAACAGATTCGCTGTTTACATTTCCCCAGTTTACCTTCTGTTTCTAGGAACAAACACCAGGGCACAGGTGCACGTCTGCATCCGCGCAGTTTTCAAGCTCCATTTATACAAAACACGGCATTAATGACCGCTTACAGTGCTGTTTCATTAGGCTCCCTTCCTCAAAAACACATCTAGAGCGCCAGTCTCAAGGTATTACACTATTTAAGCGCCATCGGAACCACAAGGCCAAAACACATCCATCAGAATAGAAAATTAATTCCTTCGCATCATTTCAACTCAAAGAAGACATTCTGGGAGATGCTAGTGGCCTGCGCTACGAATCCCCCCCCCCACCCATCTAGAAGACTGTTTACTCTTGCTGCCTGCTGTACATGTACAGCAGCTAAATAGTTCCATGCTTCAGGGGGAGAAGAATATTTGGTGCAAAAAAGTGTGACCAACCCAGCATATTCCATCCCCAAGGCTTCTCGGGGTAACTGCACATGAACTACGTCTTCTGCAACACATTCAAACCCATTTCTTTACTGCCCTGTTACCATACAAATAGTGTTCTCTGGGAAAATACTTTGCATGCAGGTAAAAAGGGTAGAAATGCACAGCAGAAAAGCACAAGGCTGAGGCTAAAGTTCAACCAGAATATAATCACCAAATACATCAAACACAATATCTACTGTGTGCCTCTGGTGGATGAATAATGCATTCATGCAGAGATTCTCCAGGTGCCCCCCCCTGCAGCGCTAACAGCGTGGGGTATAGCTTGTCGCAAAGCTAAAACACGGTGGACTGTCGGCAAGCTGGGATGCTGAAATTATACACCAGGTATACAGGACTTTGCAGGCATGATACGACCAAGAGGGTCAGAAACATTTCCAGGTTGTTTTTTTTTTTTTTTTTTTATACCTGGATTGACTCACGCTTTGAGTCTTTTCCGACCCTTTTGCAATGAACGCACGCTTTGGGGATGAGGATGAATTCAGACCTCTGCTGACTCAAATGAACAGGAAACCCTGTCCGACGTGCATCTTTTCTGCTCTCGAGCAGAGGAAGAAAGAAGGTGAAGGTCGCCCACACGAGATACGGCACATGGCTCATTGCGTATTCAGCATCCAGGCGCAGGAGTGCATGGGCACATTTGTCAAGGGAGAGGGCTGAAGGGACCTGGGAACTGGCAGCCGAGGTAAATATTTTCATAGTCGATTTGCCTGAGTGGAGGGCCAATGCAGAGCTGTTAAACAGTCCAGCATCTTTAGTCTTTGGGATAAAAGGCTCTTTCTGAACTTGTGCACCATCCTGGATGATCCTAGGAAAGAGTGTCAGTTTCCTTCCTTACTTCTGATTTTTTCAGTGATACCTTAAGCCAGAGAAGCTGTAAGCCACCTATGAAGCAGGGCACTTCTGTTAGAACTTCCCTCTTTCCACATCCAAATAGCATCCATAGGTACACTGCATTTCTTCTGTTTTTCCATTCATCTGTCTATCCATCTATTACCACACTTTTCTGTAGTTTATTTTTCGCATGTCTTTGTCGCTTCAGTTCATGTTTGCCCAGGATCCTCTCTTTTCACTGTCTGAGACCATTTGATGAAGAATGGCACAAAAATAAGAATTAAACATCAAATGGCTTTAGTATTAACAATAAAAAAAAGAAACAGGAAGAAAATGAGGAGGTGGAGATGAAACAAAACATACATTTATGGCGCAGAAGAAAACTGCCTCTTGGGGCTCCAGAACCAAGTTCGGTACTGCAACAGTTTAACGAAAAGTTCATATTTTTGCTAAATGGTTTATAATAATAATAATAAAAATAAATAAATAAATAAAAAAAATCAGCTAATCGGTGCTGCCTCCCCCATTGCAAAGTGTGAAGCTCTGATGTCCTTTCAACAGGGGGACGCAGGGGTTCCTCGCCATGGCTTGTCATACATTACGGCAGCCATGACAGTTCAGGGACATCATGTCCTCAGATCCTGAGCGAGGCCTCCCAGCTTTGGTAGGGGGATCACAAGACTCAGTCCAGCAGACAAAGGCTGCTTTGAAATCCATTGTAATCCCCTAGGCGAGGTAAAGAAGTTTCTGATTTAAAGTTTTATGCCGTCAGGGAAAGTCTGCCTGTCTGGCCCGGAACCATGGGAGGAGAAAGAAAGGAGATCATTATTTCGAAGTTGGATTTAATATTGCAGCTCAAAATTTACTCGGAGATCTATAATTGACCAGAGTAGTGGCCTGTGTCTGTACCTTGCTGATGCACTTCTGAAAATGTACTTTGTGGTTTTAGCAGTTACTGGCACCACTTTTTCCATTCTATCATTTCTGTTTTATGTCCGCCAGGACAAGCATGCATTCTGTATCAGTGTGTCTTTTGACGGAAGCATCCGTTTTTCCGTTTTATACCTACGCAAGTGTTACTCTTCACCTGAACGCTATCAGACAATTCACTACAACCCAAAACATGGTGCCTGAAAATGAATTTTCAAATCGAAAATCCGGATTCGAAAAGAGGGGAAGAAAAAAAAAAAAGAAAAAAAAAAGACTGACGTCAGGACTTAGTCAGGGTTTGGTCTACAGAACAGAGCTTAATATGTGTTTGTTCTTTATGCACAGCTTTGTTCAAGCCACAGACTTGATATTTAGCACAGGGGAAGTTCTCACCATATGTGAGGTCTTGGCATAGTCAGGTTTATTAAAGTTCAAAAAAGCTGCTTACTATTTTGAAAATATTTTCTCTGAGAAGACTCGGAAAGACGTGAGCGGTGATGTCCCACGGAGAGACTATGTGATCCGTGATGCTGATCACGCACGTGCCTGCTGACGCCACACATACTGTACACGTATATGCATACACGGGAAGGCTGCGGCACATGCCACACACACACACACACACACACACACACACACACACACAACTGTACTAAATTCAATAAGTTTAAAGATAAAATACATGTGTTTGAACACCGCATGCACACACACAACTTTGAGGGGAACAGGTAATGTGGAAGGGGGTCAGGAGGGATGCTAACAAATATTTCAAGTATTGAGCTCCCAAAAAGAAGGAATTAGGCATAAATAGGATACAAACTGATGGTGGGGGGGAATACAATTTAGTGACATATAGGGTGTTATTACCATTTACCTTTTCATTGCTCAACTTTTTAACCTGGCCAGGTAACTCAGCTAGTTTATTCTTAAAATCCAGTTGTTAAATGGGCAGCAGAAACAACAAATACGGTCTTTCAAAAAAACCTGGAATAAAATGAACAACTGTAGAACCTTCAAAAATTCATCTGGTCTCAGTCACAATGAATTAAAATGAAAGCTAAAAAGTTTTTAAAAGACTAAAACTTTGCAGACAGAAGATCGGGTGTTAAAGTGCATCAAAACTGATATAAACAACGCAAATAAGTGTTGTGTATTCTAGAAGATTCTCCCTTTCCCTTTTATATTTGTTGCTAGGAAAACATGTCAGGGAAGCTGCCATTTTTCTGATTTCCCCATTTCACTGCTCCATGTTTATGTCTCACTTGACAGAGAATGGAGGCGACAACTGCACTGAGCGCTAGAGTTTCGTCAGTGTACGATTTTTTTTTTTTTTTAAATAAGTACACAGAAACAACAATATTTCATGATACGGTAGCGCTCCACCATGTGCCACTCATGCAGCCACCTTGACCAGAAGGCGGCGATAGTGTTCAATTGAAACATCAGGAGAAGATGGTTTAAATTATATCGACATGCGAGCAGTCACAATCCGTAGACATATTTTGAGAAGGGCAGGCTGCAACTAGCAAAGAAGGCATAGAATTTTACTTCCAAGGTTGCTGGTTCAAATTTCAGCAGAGTATCTAGTAGCATGCTCTTGAGAATAGGCCTCAATCTCAATGTAGTCAGTACACCCAACTTCACAAATGCAAGAATGCAAAAACACTAATAATATTAACAACAACAACTGATGATATCAAGGATGATATAAATATTATAAAAATAATGTGGACAGAAATGATGATCTGTGGTGTTCCATTCCCTGGCATCTGCTTGAGTTTCTTAAATCACTGAAAATTCATCCACATACACAGCACAATAATAATAATAATAATAATAATAATAATAATAAACAATACAATAAATATGTAACAGATTGAAACAGATTGTGATCACAGAACCCTTTCTGCCTTGCACGCAACAATGACTGAACATCCTATTGTTAGAAACAGACAAATTGAAAAAAGTAGATTGATAATAAAATATCTATAAAGCTAGTTTCTGTTTTGTTGTTGTTCAAGCCACAGACTTGAAATATGACACACAAGTACATGTCACCTAAAGTGAGGTTGCATAGTCAAACACACACGGCACTATAAACATTAGTGACTTGTGTCTCCAGGCAGTTCCCAGCTACTTTGTCAAGACGAATACAAATAGGCCACTTCTTTCTCGCACGCACACACGCACGCAACAGACACATACTGATATGCTGGAGAAAAGAACCTACTAGTGACAAGGAGGGATAAGAAATCCTACATGGCACCCACACAACACTGCACTCAATAATGTAAAAGTAGTAACATATTTTGTTAACTTTTCTCCTTTCTACCTTTCCATTTAACTACAACCAGTATGTGCATCACTCACTGTGGCATCCTCTTGCCTGAAATCACTGGGAATACTTATGTACTGAATCAAACCACTTTAATGGTAAAACAGTTTGACAATATCCAACGTATTACCACCACAGTCAGCTCTCCGGAAGAACAAAGCGCAGCACTGGGAGCTGTCCGACCAAATCCCAACTGGGGACAATTTCCTCATCAAGGGGTCAGATAAAAGGGCTTGTGGGGAAACAATGCTAGGTTAGGTAGGCGTTAGAAGGCAAGGTTAGGTGTTCCATGCTTACATATCTTTGTAAATTCACCACTACTTATATTAATGTAACAAAAGGTTCACAAGTAAATGGCAGACGCACAGACAGGCAGACGCGTCTTAACGCACATGTCTAACTTTGAATGTCACTATAGTTCTGAAATAAATTAATTTAGTCAAAATTTTTCCTTTATTACAGTGAAGAGGGGGGGAGAAAAAAAAAAAAAAAAAAAAAAAGAGAAGAAAGAAAGGTTATCCCCCCGGAGAGACACAGCTGAGTCAGGATTCTTGCCACCAATTTGCTTCTCCCTTAGCACCGTGCCACGGAATGTCGACATTGTTAGGAATGGAAAGGCTGATTTTTCATCACACCTGTTCTGAGGAGAACTAATGGCGAGCTAAGGTCACGCTAACAAGGCTCTCTATTAATACTGCAGAAGTCCCATTAATTACGACACGGCGACCGGACGTTCGAAACGGCAAGCCGGTCTAATCGGGTAGACCTCGGTGGAAAGTTATTGCGCTGTCAGGTCCGACAGAGGGAGGACTTGTTGATTCTATCCAAAGAGTAATTATTATAGTAATTCGGTAACCATGGCAGCTTCGAAGGTAAGGAACCGACAGTGGGCCTTTTGAACGCAAACCCCAGGCTTCACCACCATGGCGGAAAACCTATTCTTTGCAATTTAATTAAAAGCGCCATCCTGCTCCTCGCAGCGCTTCGTTCGAACGCTGGTTCCAGTGCAAGTGGCACGTTCGCGAGTTCCGACACGCGAGTCCGTCGCTAAAGCTGATCGCTGAGACGGTGTCTTGGTGACGGCGTCACTTAGCAACGGGAGCCTCGATTAAACCGAGTCATTTAATACAATTTTACCAATTAAACAATTTAGCAGGTGGTTTCAGCTTCTCTTCCAATGGGATGGATCAAAAGGGTTTTAATATAAAGTAGACCGCCAAAGAACAAACCTCTATCCCTGTTGTAAGAGCTAAAATAAATCACAGCTAATCACTGAATCCACCTGTATTAATGCATGTTGTTTTGCCAGAATTATATTTCCCATCTCTGCTGACTTGTGCTAAAATGGAGCCGTTTACCCTGAAATTAAATGTTCTTCACAAAATGTAATATTCATTCCCGGGATTCTTTGTGAATTTTAGATTTCCCCACGACAACAATTTAGAACAAGAGGCTGTAGCAGGAGGAGAGGAGGAAGGAGAGACAAACCAAGCCTCATCTGTACCCAATGTCTTCAAGCCTGATCACCTGTTGAAACGTTCCCCTTGCGGCAGGAGGGTGCTCGGGTGTCCCAAAAGCACGCGACCAGAGCATGCATCCCTGTCCCTGCACGTCCCAGGGACAATCCTTTCCTGGCTAATACCCTTCCACGTATACTTATAAAATAACAGCAACAAAGGCGCTTTTTGCACTTATCCTTGAGTACGGGCTGCATCCCACTGTCTGAGCTGATAAAGTGTGTCAGAGTACAACGCTGATATTAGACACATCAGTCAGAGACTGAGAATGCTCACTGCAAGGGGCCATTTGCTGTCCAACAACACGGTCAATTAATATCGCTGCAAGAGTGAGGGAACACAGCGGGATGGAGGACAGCAGGAGTGCCTCGCAGTGCCTGGGCTACGCACTGGGGGCAAACAGGTGTCCTCAGCTGCTCTGGTTTCCTCCCACAGTCCAAAGACATGCATTTCGACTGGATTAGCGAGTCTAAATCGCCAGCGTTTCATGACTGTATGTGTGCACTGTTTTTCTGCGATAGGCGCTGCATGGCCACAGCTCCACATTAGGACAAGTGTTGGTCAATACTGACCGACAGTGAGTCTACGGGGAGTTGTTTACAAAATAGACACACAAAGGCAACAACTGGCAGACTAAAGCGACTTAGAAAGTCTCATTCCCAGTAGTAGCTATAATCACCCTTTTTTATTTTTTGAAAATTTTCCCTTTGACATTTGACCATTTCTTGAACGTGAGGTCATGCCCAAACACACAAAAGACATAAAACACTTTTATGAATGCAGCCACCTTTTGTCAGAATTTCATTTCGATATGATGAGCCTCCCCCTCCCTCCCCCCAGCCTGGAGGTTCCATTCGGCTCCCAGCAGGGTGCAAGTCTTGCCAGAGATGCCTCGCTGAGCAATGCGAGTCGAGGGACCCGAGCAATGCCCACAACACACCTGAAGCCAAGTGTGACCTTCTACCCTGAGGTGCACAATGTGGGCCCCTGCAGCTTTGCAGATACATAACCTACTGGACGCTAATTCGGCACTGTAACCAAAAGGAACAACAAAAAGAACACAATTCTATTTATTCTGTTTTAAAAGGCCAACACAAAGATACTACTATGGGCTGGTGCACCTTGACTTGCACCTTGCCCTTCCACATAATGGTGTGGAGCAACAAGATGCTTTACAGCAGATTAGGGCAGTAATTTAGCATTTGTGGTTGACATTGGATTAATAGATATAGCAGCCATAAATTCAATATATAAAAGGCTTTTTGAAAAAAAGCTAAAGATATTTTTGGTGCACTATTCCTTTGCCAGTCTTGTTCATGTAACTGCAAAAGGTCGTGAAGGTATGAGTGGGGCACGATTGTTAAGTCATCTGAAGACAAGAATTGGACTCTAATAGCTTTCTAAAATTTAAACTGGCAACCACAGAAGACCCTTTTAAATAATGTGTGTATAATCCCACACAGGAATTAAAACCAATGTCTTCTCTACAGACTCCTGAGGACGGAGTTGAAACTTACATCTTCAAGAAAGATGTTACCATGAGCGAGATGTATGGATCCCCATTCTGCATCTGGTTGGCAACAAATTATGACCCTTGTGAATTTTTCCATGCATTTGCACGTAATTTCTGATGCCATTTTTGTAGCCTCCTGTCAAGAACTGACCAGTTGTGTATGTTCTCCAGCATGAGGGATGGTGTGTGGGCATTTGGACTGAGATACACTGGTTTAAGACCACACGGTAGTATACTTCTCTAATGAGGTGGGAATCTGAGGTGGTTTGGGGCTGACAGTAAGGTGTGAGGCAGCAGAGTGATAACTGTGTCACACATGGGGTGAGGTGACACATGAGTTGCGTACGTGTGAGCCTGATAAAGGTGAAATGTGAGACTGATAACTGAGAATGTGCTAAAGAGTTACCCTAAAGATGACCAGGAAGAAACCAACTGTACCCTTGAGAAGCTGAGCATCCTCAATAATTTTAGCCATGAAAAACAAACTGCTTGAAGAAATCAACGTGTCACGAGTTGGTGTAAAGACGCACTGACATTTGCGACGTTCGGTGCAAGGCCAGAAGAGGGCTTGTAGTATTACCTGTCGATGATAGCACACATGTCCAGGCTGACATTTTCAAAGTCTCCCAGCTTGCCCTGCTCCACAGCCCACAGGTCGGCAAGCTGCTCATCCACGTGGATCAGCTGCATGCAGCCCTGGAAGGAGCGCTGCAGGGGTGGCGAGGAACTTCGCAGGAAGTAGCCTACGGAGGGCAAAGGTGCGGCCACTTCAGGTCACGACTCTTACTTGTACATCACATCTCTGGCTTTTCATAGCTGCTTCACACACTGGACATCCTGAATCCAGTTCAACACCATGTGTCTATCACGCTCCCCACTTGTCTGCCGCGGCCTAAATTTACTGCCCGTTTTCCCCTTATTCTCCCGCTTGTTCTCGGTCATAAATCCAAGCACAAATTCGACTCATTAAAGGAAAACGTCACAATCGAACCCAAATTTAATATAGTACACGTAGCCCCGGGTGAAGGCCCATGTGAAGGTTTGACTAATTTAAGAACAGAGGTTCTTCAAACTTTGCCCCCCCCCAAAAAAAAAAAAAAAAAAAAACCTTTTGTATATTTGACCTCTACTCATGTCATGGATGCCACATTAACTCTTTTGGAAGTTTCACCCTACTCTGCCCTGCCAAACCAATTCCTGAGATTTTAAATATTTATAAAATAAAAAAAAAACTAACAGCAGCAACACAAATGATGGGAAATAGTGTAAACATTCCTACACAGTAAAAATATTACAACCCAAATACTGTGTATTACCTTTCTACTGTAATTTTTTTTACTCTCAAAAACATGGAAACAAAACGGGAAGCAATGTGAGCAATGTTTGAGTTGCAGATATAACATCAGCGGTGGAAACCCTATAATCAGGGCGCCCGTGTACTTGTCCTCCTCATCGACTGCCATTGTTCTTTGAGGCAAAATTATTTTTATGGAAAAGCGTGAAAGTTTTTTGCATTGTATTTACAGCTTTTAAGCACTTGCAACAATTTATCAGTCTTTCACAAAGCCAGTATAGCTCCCCTTGCATGGAGGAACATCATTAGATGCTTTAACACCTAAAAACGCATCATCTCAAAGTTAGGTCCTTTCTCCTCAAGTTTTAGAGAAACGTTACATCTCCTGAGCGAACTGATGTTTACTCCTGCTAAACGCCTCGCTTTGAGGAGTTCTCATCCTAGCAAGATCACACATCTCTGCTAAGCTCTAAAAGTTCACTGAGTTTTGTCACCAATTAATACGGCATCTTCATTATCCTCACCATCACCACCTCATCTTTCTGTTACTACTTTCCTTCTTCATCTCTGACAGTGAACTACATGTCAACAAAGTAGGGAGAAGTTCCTCAAGTTTTTCCTCACCATCTGTCATGTCTGCCTCCCGCACCTGCTAAAGCGGGTATCTGGCTTGGCTCCACAGAGCGAGACGAGGGAAGCGTACGCCTGTCTCTGTGTTCTCTTGGGAGATGGGGTGAGGGAGCACCACAGACACAAACATCTGGCCAGGACTCCGGGGAGGCGGGAGGAGAGGGCAGAGCATCATCTCACCAGCTGCCAATGCCAGAGCCATGAGTGACGGAGATGGCACAAGCTGACGGCCATCTGGCCCCCAAGATCCACAGCCCTGACCCTAAATGCAGGTGGTCTTACATCTGCATTTCGCGAGACAGCCAATACCTGTGGCTCTTTTACAACTGCACCCCTCAGGGTTTTGGGACAGACCTGGGTTTACTTCGTGCTACTGCCAGCAACCCATAGTGACCTTATTAGGTAAAAACTGTAGATTCTTCAGCCAGAACAGGCGTGAACAATTATTTGCATGTGATGAACTGCTTTGTGTGCTGCTGATAACTTTCATGTTTTTGCAGGTGTGGGAAACAGAATGAGGAGAAATTTCCAGAACAGCACTGCACCACTAAGGTGTGGCTCGCTCTGCTTTGTGCAATGAGGTCTCGTACCAAATCCCTCATTACAAGATGGAAGAGCACAACCTACATCTTCACAATGAACCTGATATGTTCTTCTGCATATCCCAGGTCCCGTTGGTTCTCAAATTCATGGTTAAGATCAGATGCCTTGCCCTGCATTTTATAAAACTGCATTTAAGGCTTGCAATTATTTGTGGTGCCTCACAAGTCCTGGATGGTGGGTTTTAATCCAACTCAGCCCATGTGGCATTTACGTGTTCTCCCCATGTTTGTGTGGGATTCCTCCAACGGTCCAAACATGTTTTTAGGCAAATTTCTGACTCTGAAAAGCCCTTTAATATGTGAGTGACAGTCAATATGTGGGCGTGACTGACTCCGGCGCATCATTTTCCCATCCAGGCTGTTCAACACCTTGCACCCTGTGCTTCTACAATAGGCCCCTGACCACACCTACAATGCATTAAACAAATGGTTATCAATACCTTTTTATTTCTCATGCATTTTTTACTACGTTCGAGTCTACGTGGTGCTAGTACAGAGCAGCAATATTAATCATTCTTGAACACAGGAGCTGTGATCACACAAAGTAAGATGGCAAACCCAAGCCTTACAGGTCCACACTGACTGTAGGTGTCCCCATAAACAAAGGGGCAAGAACTAAAACCCACCTCGCTCACCCAAATCAATACAGGAATTAAAAATGTTTAGTATCATATGCAAATATAAAAGCGAGTTTCTTTTTTTATGTCCCTTTGTACCTGTGGCTGTACTGCTTTAATATCCATCGTGGTCCCAGCCTTCCCCTGTGCTGCTCCACAGGGTGCCCTTTAATTCCTCATTCCCCGGGTGTCCTTCCATGCATAGTTTAAATGTTTTCTCCATTCTGCTTATGCCAAGACGCTGACCTTCCACGACTGTCATACTGATATACTGCGTATCACTCACAACGACATGCCTGACCCCAATTTTGGAAGGGAATGCCATGCATAACGGAAAAGCTCTGGGTCGAGCCAACGCGCCGGCTCCCGCATCAGTGTTTCGGAGGGAACCTGCCACATGCCAGCGGTGCCGTCATGGCCTTATCTCCCATAAACACATGTTCGCCGCAACCAATAACAGCAACACCGGAAAAACCACTGGCCACTGTTGTCTTAAGTCCCTTCAAATAAACGTGACCTTCTACACATGGAGGATTCATTATTTCGGTAATTGCAAAAACGTTGGCTTCCGGCTATAAACGTTTCCATATGTTAGAGGTGACCTGGGTGCACCGTGTTGCCGAGTAACCATGACTGAATATTAGGTTTATTAGCATTAATTGAGTTCTATGCATAGTGGTGGTGGTGGATACTCATACTTGAGGATAAATTACCTATCTTTTTAAATATTACTATAGTTTATTTTATATCCTAGTGGATCAGCTAAAAAAATAAATAAATAAAAACTGCTATACAGCATTGCAGTCCCATACAACCTAAGGTAATCGGTTTTGAAATTAACTGATGCATAACATATGCATTTGGAAATATATAGTATATTTCATCCATACACAGATGACAGAATACTGCGGTGCTCTTTAGACAGTTAATATGATTAAAAAAATTCCAGTTTTATGTCTTATCGGCCTATGAATACGGAACTGGATATTAGCATGAGAATACAACACGGCAAAATGCCGCACTTTTCCCCTGCAGACAGTGCCCATCTGTAGGATCATCTGTTCTGAGCTAAATGCACACGGACCCACGTCTTTCAAGCGTCTTTGGGTGATTATGAATTTTCAACTGATATTCCTAATATTCCTAATATTCCTCTCCTGGTGCCTAATTAAAAATAACCTGGAAGTGATTCATGGAAACAATAACAGCCAGAAAAACTGCAATAACAGCTACTCAGCGATGCGCTTCATCTTCATTGAGCAACTGCTCTGGCAAAGCTGCAGAGAAGAAACTTTCATTTTTCAACATACTGTATAATTTATAACCACATGCTTTTTTTTTTTTAGTTTGTCTACTATTTAGTTTGCCAAATTCTTCATACTGAAGCTGACCTGCACACCGCATGTTGACACCTTAACCGAAACCAGCGCTCACTAACAATTTGACTAAATCGGATGACCTCACCGACTCACTCCTAGGATTTGAGCAAATAACGTTCGGGTGACAAGTTCAGTTCTTTATTACCCTCTGTGCTCCTGGGACATCTTTTGTCTGTGGCATATACGTGTGCGAACACCTCGCAGAAAACAAAAAGAGAGCATCTGACTGATAAAGGGACTGTTGCACCACTAGTCAATTATAGAGCAAAAACAATGGTAGAACCTCTGTCATCATATTTTCCTTCAGCTTTAAATTGGACTGCCGTGCTGGAAATAACTGCAGCCAGAATCTTTTCTCATCTATTCCTCTGGAAGATGGATGAGTGGGATAAAACTAACAGCCAATTTGATGATAGACTGGTATTTAACACACAGGCAAAACAAACTTTACAGGACAGTCTTACCATCTACTTTTGATGCAAAATGACTCAAACATACCTAAAAGAATGATTTTCTTCTTCTTATACTTGCGTCTATATGATAAATGTGAATCAAAGCGGTTCAAACTTAGCTAACACTGCTGACATAGGAATCAAACATTCTTGCAGGCATGGTGGCGTACCTCCAAAGTAGTAAGAGCCTCCGGTACGGATCTGGATCGGTGTACTGGTCCGCACTGCTGAGGCTTCGTCTCCATCAATTGTCAGCATGGCAAAGTTCTCTTTGGCCAGGAATCGAACTTCGTGCCACTGCCCGTCATTCAGGCCCGAACCTGCAGGCGAAGGGGAGGTGGGGGGGAGGCGGTAAGGACAAACACCAGGGAATTCCATTAAGCATTGCAGAAAGCCAGCAGTCTGAGTAACATGAATTATATTTATGTTTAGCAGGTGCTTACAGTCAGGGCTGTTGTGTCCCATTGTGTTCCTGTTGTGTTTGACTGTTTACAGGTGTGCAACTGCTATTGGTCCTTCATCCTGCCAATTATTGATGACATCACCACAAACCTCCCAACCAATAAAAAAAAATCAAGGAAAAATAATTTTTTTTTTTTTTGTCTAGAGATTTTTCATTTTGTTTTTTGCATTTGGGTTACCTGGTTGTGTTTACGTTCATTTTGTGTTTGCTTGTGCTTTTCTGTTTGTGTGTTCCTTGTTCCAGTCCAAATTCTGTCACTTGTGTTGTTCAAATAAACTCACTGTTGACTATGATTTGGGGCGGTGGGGGAGCGAACAGGTAAGAACATCACGTGACCCACACTCAACTCCCGTAGGATTGTTTCGAGCACCTAAACCACACAGGTGAGGAGTGAATGTCAACTGTGCGTTTGTTTTGTGTAGTTAGGGAGTCGTTGGATGCTGAAGCTCTTCTGTTTGGTTAGTTAGGATGGTCTGCACTTCCTTAACCAGTTTTTGGTTGGCTTTGATTTGTTCTTTCCGTTGACACCACCCACACTCCTTTCCCATGCGCCCAGGTATTTGTAATATATAATATATTTTTCATCATCATCACACCTCTCACCTGTGTATATAGTAAATCACTGCAGAACCAAAAATCCTATATGTTTGCAATCTGTTTTGGTCCCCATCCAAACCACTGATATTCAGGCAACTTTATGTTACACCCCTTAACCCCTAGACACCTTGTATTCCTAACAAAAGCAACATAATTTTACCCATTTGTAAAGCTTGGTATTGCACTGTAGTAATTTTATGCCAAAGTGCCTTTCCTGCATTTTGTAGTGATGTTCTTTCATGATTTTTCTATTCAATTTCCATCTTGCGAGATCTAAGAGGATTAGGCTGTTCTTATTGCTTTCGTTTGTATACATTAACTATAGCAGTTCATTGATTTCTCTAAATGCTTGACTTGTGTCCACCTAGACACAAACCAGCACAATTCAACCCTGTGTCCCGGACCTTACCATTCAAATGCACTACACAAGTTTACAAAAATAATAAAAATAAATTCCAACCCATATCATTATTCTCAGTACCTGTAACATAATTGAACACATTTTTATACTCATCACACAAGTGGAAAAAAATCCCATATCCTTTGCTTTCACGCCATTTAAAATAGAATTACAACAAAGGACGATCAGAGCCCAACACAAACTAAAGGAAATCTAATACACACAGATGGCCCTGCGAAGTGTTAACCTCAGGACATCTAAACTAAATAAAAACCAAGCAAGCGAGCCTTGCAAACCCAATAAGTGCCACCAGCACATGCCGATTAAAATATATGTGGCTGGCATGTTTCTTTGTGAAATGTTAAACTCTATATCTAATTTCCTGGGACTTTTCAAAGGAGCAGCTGCAGTTAAGTACCTGATTCCAGGCTGTGAAACCTGGGATATAAAGGAAAGCCTTCCTGGTCATCTGTGCACTGAGGCAGCTGCCATTTGGCAGCAGGTGTGCAAAAAAATACGGCACTGGGTTTAGTAGACACAGCAAAGGATTAAAGGGTTTAAAACACACAGGAACACAATAAAACTACACGCTATTGTTAGACATCACAGGAAGTACATTTGCCCTCCGTATTTGTGGTAGCCAATAACCTGTAACATATACTGATTTTTATACTTTTTCCTGCTGCAAATTTCTACAGAACTTAATTCACAAATAACTGCTTTAATAAGATTTCATTGTATATTGATCCCATCAAATTTTCTTATATATTAAACTTGAGACTTTGTTTTTGCAAATATTTCTAACTGGCTGACAAAACTGCTGGCAACGGTGGATAGGTCTGCAATTTAATTGATTTTTTCAACCGGTTTGACAAAGGGTTTTGTGCTATTTGCTTCTCCAGCCTCAACTTTACATCTCTGCACATTCAATGCTCCTTCAGCTCCACCCACACTTCTTGCCAATTCATACATCTGTATATCCACCCTTTCTGCTACCCCCATCTATCCCCTTTCTTCATCAGGAACAAACCTCTTCACAACCTCATTACCTGTGAGCACCCATCCCTCAGCCCTACCGCCTTCTTTGTCGCCATCATTTCTGCACACCCTCCACCATCCTGCCACACTAGACTGTTTCTCGCTGCTGTGCAGGTGAGGAAGGAGCCGTGGAGACTAGACCAGAGAAAAGCCGCAGGATCTGATGGCATGAGTCCAAATTTCCTGCAGGCGGGTGCAGAATAGCTTTGGACAATCTCCCAGCATGGATTCAACCTGAACCTGAGCCTGGAAAGGATCTCGGTGATGTGGAAATCATCCTGTTCGGTTCCACTTCCCAACAAAGGGTGACTGTCAGCTTTACATGACTATTAGTCAGCTGCACTGACTTCACCCATCATGTAGACCACAGAAGGTTGGTCTTAGAGCAGCTGAAACCCCGGCAATGGTAGAAATTTTGGCCAATGCAGGCAAATGCATCCACAGCATCCATTTTCAGGATTCGAAACATTTATGTAAAAACTGCCCGAAACACACATACGAACAAGCAAGCGCAGAAATTTCCCACAGCAGAAGGTCTTGGAGGCTGAAAAACAGCTGCAATATTATAGCAGCATCTGTACCTCTGAATCTCTACAAGGTAAATGTGGGCCATTTATGTCTGCACCATTTGGTATAGATGAAAGGTAAACGCTGTTAGGAATTTGTGTTTATAAATCTGGGCTGTAGGCCCTCGTATAAATGAAAATTCTGCCAATGGCTTAAAAACTTGAATCATATGTTTAATCATTAACATAAGCAGCAGATATAGCCTCTGCATCCAGATGCTTCATCAGCAGGTGAATAAGTAGAAAAAAGAAAAAAAAAAGAACGTGGGATTGAACAAACAGCATCTGGAATATAAGGTGTCGATGTCAGATGGCCATGGCCTACAAGTTGACCCTGAGGTCATTTCCTCTCCCACAGCTGATCTGGATCCTCTGCCGGTGGCTGACAGCCCAGGCGCAGGTCACAGGTCGGTCAACGCAGTAGGAGGACGTATTACACGATGACTGGCTCATTACAGAAGACTTTATCAATGTTTACGACCATAATGTTGGTAAGATTTATGCTATTTGGCTACTTCTAGGCTTGCGTGCATCAACAGAAGCTAAGCAGGATGAACTAAACCGCTTGGAAATAAAAACAAATTAAACCCGAAAAATAATACGAATATAACATCGACTTATAGTTTCCAAAACGCAACCACAGAACCAACAGTGGAGTCAGAAATTAGCACTCATTCTTCCAAGTGAATAAATCTGAAATTAACCGCTTTCAACCATTTTAGCAACATTGCCGATTTCCCTTCTCTGGAGGTTTTACTGGGGGGGGGGGCACAATTTTTACACTCCATGCACTTTGCACTGTAAAAATTGTACCCATTTGGTGTTTTACTAGTTTGAAGGAAAACCAAACCTCTGTTTTTGACAAACTTGAAATGTACCTCTAAGTGCATTGTTTGTTTGAGCCCCCGCAATATTTTGGCCAACAGCCATCATCAGAACACTTGTATGCCGAGTTTGTAACGGCAGGCAGTTGGAATACGGTTTCAAAGTAAGGATAAATGGTTCCAGTCATTCTTGCGACTTTCAGCGTGTTCAGGGCATGTCAACCGGAATGTTAAAGAAGAGCTCCAGCAACACTACGGCTACTTTAGTGCCAACCCCATCACCAGCTGCTCCACAAGGTTTAATGTTTGTGATTTGTCATCATTAGGTTGCATTCTCCGTGATAAAGGGAGAGACGATGGGAATCTGCGGTCCCACCGCAAAGCAACACTCGCGATTATGTCATCAGAAGAAGGCCTTCAAAGTACTCCCTGCAGATATTCACAACTCTGCACACAGGATTAATAGCAGCCTGTGTCCAGACAGACAGCACGCAGGGACATGGAACACCAGAAGCCTTTTCTATGAATATTTACCTGATGCACCAGTGTGGCCGAAAGTATGCGGACACCTGAGCGTCACACCCATGTGTGCTTTTTGAAGCTCTCATTTCAAATCCATGGATATTATTAAGGAGTTGTTCCCCCCTTTGCTGCTATAACAGTCTCCATTCTTCAGGCTTTCCACCAGATTTTGGGAATTTGTGCCTATTCCGCCACAACAGCATCAGTGAGGTTGGGCGAGAAGGCCTGGATCACAGTTGGCGTTTCAATTCATCCCAAAGGTGTTCAGTAGGATTGATGTTAGGGCTCTGTGCAGCCACTCAAGTTCTTCCACACCAACCTGGGCCAATGGAGCTTGCTTTGTGCATGAGGGGAGCACAGCCATGCTGGAGCAAGAAAGGAGTTCAAATCCAGCTGTGCTTGCTTCATGTGTGCATTTTCTCCCCGTGTCTATTGTGGGTTTCTTCCTCCAGGTCTGAAATTGGTATGAGGCTGATATAATTGTCTCAGAACCTAAAATGCAAGACAAAATGGCCAGGTCTTCCAGCAAATGATAAGATTAAGTTGCCGTTAAGGGAAGGTTCTTCAGTGAAGATGAGTCAACCAGGTTGACCAGGTCAACCGTTGGAAGCCAATTCTTTCAAAGGTGTGGTTTAGTAGCGCAGAATGTACACAAGGCACTAAAATTTTGTTTATTTTCAGAACCCTTAAGTAAGAAAAATACTTTGGAAATGTTGGGTTTGTTATGTTTTATTGTAATTAAATTAAGGAGAGTCAAGTGAAACCTGTTAGTGTTTATTTGGGCCAGTGTTTTGTATGTCTTGTCAAGCTTTATGCTTATGCTTGTATTATTTTATGGAATATTGTGCTGGACCTGCTTTATGATACTTATTCTTGTTTCATGGCATTGTCTTCATGTAATTGTGAAGCTGTTTAAAGAAAGGTATCTGATTGGCTTGCCCTGTTGCAAAATGTTTTGAGATGTTTATTTTTGGTTCTGTTTAGTTGAAGTTTTATTAAAATTTAATAGATTGTTAATAAAGTGTAGAAAAAAGTAATAAAAATACATTTAAGGAAATGTGTACCCTTTTCTTATTGTTTCACAGTAGGGATGCAACCAATTCAAAAACTTGTCATTATTTTATAGGAAATAACATTTGCACTGAAGCTATCACGGGCAAAGGACTTCATGTATAAATAAAGCAATTACAAGGTGTGACACTCTGGCTGATGCAGCTACGTTACCAGCTAACCCCGTCTCCACTTTTCCTCCTGCCAAAAGATATGGAGGATTCACATTTTATGACTTAATAAATAAAACCCTCCAATATTTCACCTGTGCCTAATGCCAGCTTTGGGAATGAACAGTGACAGCAAAGTCGATTGGCAATTTAAAGGTCCAAAGCTGGAAGATGAGCGACAGAATGAGTCTCTCCATACTGTGCCCATGAGAATCCCTGCAGACTCCCAAGTCCATAGACCAACAGAAACCCCCCTTGCCATTTTTGGGCTGGTTGACATATATTCCAAAAAAAAAAAAAGTCATCCAAACATAAGGTAAAAACACTGAAAGTCAAAATAAGCTTGCAGGCTGTTTTGATGCTTCAATGCGGCATGCATAGTGCAGTAGGGCAGCTAGGTTGCCGAAAAGCAAACATCTGGAAACTGCAACAGCAGCAAAAAAGTGTCTTCAAGGGACACACAGAAGAATCACAGGTATATTTATCAACTTGGCAGGTTAAAGACAAGTAAAATGCCAAAATATAATTATCAGTTTAGTTTTTGGTGCATCTTTACAGTATGGTCTCACTGGAAGCTGAAAATGTGATGCACTCATACTCATGTCAGTTATTCAATCCTGCTCACAATTCTTTGACAATAATATTTATTTCTAACATACAGTACAGTAGATGTAGTTTAATCCCCGTACAATAATTAACTTTATAGTAATTTTACTTTTGGCAACAGCTTCTAACCAACTACTCATTACCAAGTTGTAAAGAGTTCTGTTGTAGAGTCCTTGGAAGTTGGAAAGTGCCGTTGAGTCGTGTCTGACTCCTAGGCCACCACTGGCGTGGTTCTCAAGGCAGGGGAGGGGGGGGGGATTGGTTTGCCATTGCCTTCTTCTGGCATATTCTTTCCTTAGAGGGGTGCAAACATGGAGGAGAACATGCAAACTCCATGCAGGCCCATGAGCTGGACTTGAACCCCACCCAGACCCCAGCTTACCCCACTGCATCGCCACCTTAAGTGATGCATTTTGAAAGAATTGGTCAAGTTTCACTTACATCTGTTTCAAATGATACAATTTTACATTGCCTACAATACTGCCATCAGGTAAACAAAATAATAATGAAGCAGAAATGAAACCAAGCATTAGGAGTCGTATCTATAACGCACTCCAATAAACTGTCTTTACAGATGACAGAAAGCACCGAAGCGCATTTTTGTTTCCAGCTATTAAAGAACTGCAACACAGACCACTGCAGTCACGCTGACAGCAACCATTTAAAGTCCTCCAGCCTTTCATTACTAACCATTTGAGACGAGGCAAAAGGATGTGTAAAACAAGCAGAGATGCAACAGCACAGAAGTTTGATTTATTTGCAAAATACCCTTTCATAAACAATCAAAAAGTCGCAGAAAATAGGAACAGAGCTAAGACCATTTATGCAAAGGATCAATTTAAGATTTGGAACCAGAGAACCGGTTAGAAAGGCAGCCTTTTTTGTTTGCCATCTCTCCAGTCTCTCGGTAAAGCTGCAAGTTTGAATAACCTGAAGACATACGTGCTTTCAAATTTAAATATGGTTACACGGTATTTACATGAAGAGGGAAAAAAATATATAAAGGAAAATTTGTCTCCTGGCAGGGGCCTAAAGGAGTGTGACAAATGGGCCAAGGGATCTTGACGGACCTATGAAAATACCAGACTATGAAAAGCATACTATAACGTATATAATGTTATGCAAAAAAGAAAAAACAAAAACAAAAAAGTTTATTTTTTCAGATATTCCAGATTGAGCAAGGAACAATCTAGCAGTCTAACCTTGGAGTTGCTGTGCAAAACTGTACCATGCAGTGATTTGACTGTAGCGCATCAGGGACATCAGTGTCTTCCACCTTCCTGTTACTATATGCAGGTTGCAATAGGAAATGTGTGCAAAGAGGGCCTACAGCCACAGGCCCACCAGAAAGTTTTATCTCAGATTTATTTGGGTGAGCTTAAGGTCAAAAATGTTGGTCGGGGAGGTCATAAGGACATTTTCCAAGACGACTGCATAAATTTGTCTCCTCTCCAGAGCCCAACAAACTTTTATATTTTTCTCTCTTTATAGGACCTTCAGTTGCTGTAATTGATTCTGAAACATCTTCCTTTAAGGACAGTAAGGATCACCCAAACTCTGAATTAAGCTCAAAAATAGTCTATAGAGAAAGGGCCTGACAAACTACACAAACAAAGAAAATTACTATGGACACATTGAATATTTTGGATAAAGGAGAAGAAATTGGGGAACTGGCAACCTGCTCTGGCTCCACCTGTACATCCCCAGAGGTAGATGCAGTAGCTCACTAGATTTATCACATTAGTTTAACCAAATGGCCTGCATCTTGCATGGAAGGTAAGCTAAGCAAAACATACACAATGGAAACTCAGTAGGGCAACATTGTGGGTGAACTAAAGAAATTTTCCTCCGTCATTGAGGGTGTGGATTCAGAATTCTCCAATCTAACTGTCTGCATAGATCATCTCCAGACTCAGACTTGAGGCTGAATACAGAATCTTTAAACTGGAGGATTTGCTGGATTCAAAACCTAATTTGATTGCCGCCCTGGAGCAGAAGCCAGAGCTGCAGCAAGCAAAACTGAATGAAATAGAATATAAAAATCACCGCAATAATCTGAAAATTGTGGGTCTGCCTGAGAATTCCGAAGGTGATGTTTCTCCAACAATTTCCATAAGATAAACTATACTCCTGGGTTGGACTGTCGCCTGATTTTGCTGCTACTGAGATTGATTCTGCCTACCAAATCCCTTGCAGCACTCCTGCCCATCTGAGGACATACTTGTCTGGTTTTTGGACCTATTAGACATGGAAAACATCAAAAAAGCTGAGATGAATGAACTTGGCATCACCTGCTTGCTTATTTACCCTAATCTGCCTATTGAAATCATCCATAAGACATACAAATTTGATGCGGTCATCAGAGCTTTTAAACAGAACATGGACTGGGATTTCATTGGAGGTGGGGGCTGTGGATTCTGGTTTAGTTTTTGGGTTGTTCTCTCTTATCTATCTGTATGTCAGTCTTTTTGTTTTCAACCACACTGGATCACGTTTTTTTTTTTGTTCCACTTGCCTCTGGTAATACAACTGATTGTCACTGAAGTTACTGTTTGTGGTAACACTACTGAGTGCTTAGTTAAATGTATAATTTGTAATTCCACTACAGTTTGAGTAGAAAGGCTTAAAATTCTTTTAATAGTACTCTAAAAGGAAACTGTACAGAAGGCTTAGTTTGTACTACATTAACTGCATCTCTCAGGCCTGTTTTGTTCAGCTCCATTTCTCAAGAACACATCTAGAGCAGTAACTGAGGTACTATAGCATATTTGATTTTTTTTTTTTAATTTAAAAATGTACAGACACATCAGGACTGCTAAAATTAAGTAATAGTTGGGGGGACTCAAAAAAAAAAAAAAAAAAAAAAAAAAAGCATAACCACACCCTTGTGGCAGCACCTGTTCAGTAGTTGCATCCTCTTGGTCCAGAGAAAGATGCATGAAGTCCCTTCACTAATCTTTTGTGCCATTATGTGCACGTACGCACACTTTTCCACAAACTCTGGTTATCCTTACATTTTTACCCTGCAAACTGTTCTGTTCTTGTGTGCACATCTATCTCAAAATTACCCACAAACACAAGATTTTTAACAGCTCTGGTGCACAAAACACTGCCAACATTCATGTCTAACAACAACCCAATTCAAATGCAACAAAAAGAAATCTAGCACACCTGAGTGTACACCTCGCACAGTTCTGACAGACTATAATAATAAAGAGAGAAAAGACCCCATTAACTTCATTCTTTCTCAGCTACATGGAGGAATAATGTGATTTGGGGAAATAATGAGTATGTAAAGGCAGTAGAATAAGGCAATTATACATGAACCCCTCAGGAGGCATGCTTAACTACAGACCATTAGCAAATGCATGCTCATTTAAAAGAATATTAAAATGCTTATTCATAAATGCAAAGCCCATTTATGGAAAGTTGGTGGGCAAACAGTGCCCTCCTGCTGAGAAACTTTGTGTTTGTGGGAAGCAGACGCTGCATGCCAGCGTTCTGGCCAGGGTGGAACCGCAGAATGGCTCAAGGCTCAGTTACTCTCTCAATGAACCGCTGATAACAGCTCCTCTATAAAGACAAAACTTAACCCAATGCTACACGTTTCAGTTCATCGTGGGATGATGATCATGTACATGTAATGACAACAGATGCAAGAGCTTCCTTGCCAAAAACCCTTGGAGAATTACAATTCCTGTTACATACTTATGCTTTTTAAACATTCAAAAATGTACAAAAACACTAACTGTGATAATTGTAACTTTATGGGTATGGTCATTGAATGTAAGTGGACTGTAACAACTGGAAATGTTGTAGTGTAAAAATATTATTAAATCTTGTACCTGCTGCTCAGTAATTGATATGTGAATGAATGATTCATAAGCATCAAGGGTACAGTATATGAGGGCAAGTATGTGGAACCCCCCAGTTATTAGGACGGGCTTTTTCAGCCACACCCATATAGCATACAAACACATTCTAGACAACTGTGTGTTTCCAGCTTTGTGGTTATAGTTTGGGGAAGAAGCTCTTTTCCTGATCCAGCATGACTGCCCCCCCCCCCATGAACAAAGTGAGCTCCATAAACACAAGGTTGGCCCAGGTTGGTGTAGAAGAACTTGAGTGGCCTCACAAAGCCCTGACGTCAACTCCACTGAATACCTTTGGGATGAACTGGAAAACCAACTGCGAGTTGGGCCTTATCAACCGACATCGGTGCCCAACCTCACTGATGCTCATGTGGCTAAATGGCCATAAATTCCCAAAATCTGGTGGAAAGCCTTCTCAAAAGAGTAGGGGCTGTTATAGCAGCAAAAGGGGAACAACTCAATTTTAACGCCCATAAGTTTGGAATGGGAGATTCAACAAGCACATGATGGAGGTGATGCTCAGATGTCCACACACTTTTGGCCGTACCTTGTACCAGCATGCCTCAATGTTAAGGGTGATCCACTACAACATTCATCTTTTCAAGTAATTTGATGTGCTATGAAGATCATTCTACAAGAACAACTTTAAAGATGAAGCATACATTTTGTTCTCATATCATGTAAGTTCCATTACATTTGTCCACATTTGATGTAAGACGAATTTATAAAAGACAGAAAGATCTGTAAATGGAAAGGATGGCACAACAATGGCATGAAACCTATGTTGGCATCACCTTCAGTCAACAGTCAACAGTTTTGAAGGCATAACAGGCAAATTTAGATGTAGCATTATTAACAGATGATGAATCCAGCTGTAAAAAAGTGCATATTCATAAAAGTTCTTGACAAAGTTGGTTTAAGGCAGAAGAAATGATCAACCCTGGAGATGAGTCCAAAGGGTGGAAAAAGTGAGCTCCAACCTCACTCACAAACCTGGCATCTTGATCAGAGGGTGGCACTTGCTACCTGCAGGGCCTTGGTTGTCAAGGTGTGTTTACAACACAGGGGAGCCTCAAAACCTCGGATGAAATAAAAGTGGCTGAACTCTGAAGCTTATACAAAAATACTTAGATTAGTGCTGTTCATCATAGCACGTTATCACGGTAGCCCTTTGAGCATAATTTACCAGGCTTTTTCCCAAAAAAAAAAAAAAAATTGGGAATTTTATATTTCATATCCATAAGATAAGAATGTCTCCTGTATTTTGTACAGTTCTCAAGCTTCATTTCAGCAATATGCTGTATTAATGACCTGTTATAGTGCCAATTAAATAAGTGCCATTTCTCAAGAACGCATCTGGAGTGCAAGCCAAGGCACTGCTGTACTTTACACCTCACATTTACTAGACCTCCTACAGAAAGCCCTCATACAGGAGCTTAAATGTGGCAGCACAAATGCAGAAAACATCTTTGACTGTTTGAAATATTTCAGCCTGAAACAGTTGAGTGGAGGTCTCAACATATGAATGAATGAATGGATTGACAGAGGGATGAACTAAGTAATGGATGGATGGGTGATGGGATTAAGGAATGAGTGGACTGAATGTGTTTATGGACGCATTGATGCAAGAGATTTCAGCATGGTTGGCTAGGATGGGCCTCACCTGATGAGATCTCGATGCGAGTGTTCTTCTTCTGTGTCACATTGACGTGGACAGACACCTTGCCTTCACTCAGGCCCACCTCTAGAGTGCCGTCAGCCAGTGCACTGAACAGAAGCAAGCCGCTGGGGTTCCAGGTGCGAAACTGGAGACTGAGGGAAGCAGTGTGGTGCTCACTCCGTCCAGGAAGACGCAGAAAGCTTGTAGCATTGAAGAATGCAGGGAACGTGTGGGACTCGGCACAAGAAAAGCTCAGGTTGCGCTGTGTATGGAGATAGGAAGGAGTTAAACGCATGTTTCCTAGCAAATAAATATTAAACTAACAGGTTGATAGAGGAATTGACGACAATTTTGTCTCATTCTTCCATTTTTTGTATCACTCCAGCTTCCTGACATATACAAACCTGTTTTTTTAAACCAGAAATTACAAATCTATCTCACCAGCGGCCATTGTTTCTCCCAGAAAACTACCAAAATCGCCGATAAAGTGTCTCTGTCTCACTTTCAGGCAAAGATCTTGCTTCAGATCATGTTATTCACTTAAAACATACATGAAGAAGTCATATATGATGCAGCGGAATCTAACAGTGTGAAATAGGTCACCCTACTGTATGCACCTTCCTCAAATAACAGAGTGCCGCTATTACTAGGAAACATGAGGAATTAAAGGCATGCAATACAGTATAAACAGCCTATGCATGGTCATATCTTCATGACTACCTTTATCCAATTAATTTATATCTTTAATGTGGACAAGCTAACAAAAGGAAAAGGATGTTTGCCTCTAATGGTTGTGTGAAGCTTGTTTCCAGGAATTCAAGTCCCATGCCTATCAACTCACTGCAAAACATTCTCCAGTCCTAACACTCTTCATATTCTGTCCTTACTGCAAGTGTTTTACCAAAGAACCATAAATCATTTACTTTATGTAAAGAATAAGACACTTTTATAATAATCTCGATTTTCTCCTGGAGCGGCAAACAAGTAATCACAAGATGGTTATGAGGGAAGACTGGGATCTTGAATTAATCTGTGCTTCTTCGTTTGATTTTAACCACGCGCCCTCCTCCCAGATGTAATAAATACCACAAACACTGAAGAGGTCATCATAAATTCTTGTTGAACTAGCAACCCAACCATGTTGCACCCCAGGGACACGGGTTTTGTTGAGAGAAGAGGCATCATTAAGAAACGCGTGTGCAGCACATTCCATCTGTGGTCGCCCTTTAGGCTTAAAGTCAGACTCCCCAAAGGAGATAACAGCAGATCCTTACAAAACTTGATGTGTCTAGTTTCTTCCGCCTGGCGAGGTCGGTGATGTTCTCGCCGTTGTAGTTGATGCTCTCCATGCAGCCAATGAAGTTCTTCCTGCCCCCAGAACTGGGTTTTCCTGAGAATGGCATCCCACCAAAGCTGAGCTGTGGAAAGAGTGGATGGAAGTGCATTATTGTCCCAGACCTCAGACTGCCAGGTCCACCACCCTTCTTGTCAACATTACCATGGTGAAAGAAACATGCTTTATTGTTACCAGATCATCGTATGTGCGTCAGTGTTTACTGTTATTTTACTCGACACCTTCAGCAAAGGAAACGTACAACAACATTCACCATCTCAGCTATCCACACACTTGTACTGCAGAATGGTGCAACACACTGTGGACAATTTAGTCACCAATTCACCAAGGATGTCATAAGAAAACAAAGACTCCACATCGACTTAGTCGGCCTAAAGAGAGTCAAAGAGTCAAAAGAACCACACCCAGAAGCTGCAAGGCACCAGTGCCACCTGCTGTGCTATCAAACTCTGACAGCTATTTTTCAAGAATCTTCCTGTTCAATATTCCTTGGTACACAATCCAGGGTTTACTTGGAAATACACGAAGTGGGGAAGCACCCAGACACGGGAGTATTTATTCAAAAGTCAGGTTAAACACCTCCGCTACAGTTGGACTCCAAGTAATTCTGTGACTTGGAAAACAGAACCGGTTACTTCATTGGTAACTTAGATGTGTGAAACCAATGGTGAGTGAGTACTCATGCATTCAAACATTTTCTTTTTTACATTCTGAACTAAAGACTCCTCATTTTCACATTAATAGAGTGCTTTACGTTGATCACTGGCATAAATTCTCAGTTAAACACCATGATTCCAGGCTCTAAGAAAATAAAATGTGAAAAAAGAAAAAAATAATAAACAGGGTGATGAATACTTTTAGTGGGCGCTAAATGTGAGCGAGAGCACAATTATTAATGCAATCTTCATTAACCTACAGATGTAAAAGGTACATCTCAGAGAAACAACCTGTACTCATCGCTCTTCTCCAAACTTATTTGTTCGCCAACACATCTGACGCTTGGTCTGGATTCATTTCATACTTTTATAACTGTATATTTTCAGGTCATATTGTCTTGTACTGGCGGGAAGGTCATTAGCACAAAAAACTCAATCCGATTCAATGCAAACCTCTGTAGATGCCTTCAGATGTCTAAACTTTTCTAAACATTAACAATACATGGGATAAAAAGTATCATGCGCTACACAAAGCATCACACAATATCTCTGCATCATTTGCATTTCAAAAACACTAAAACCGTATCGTACGGCTTGGCTAAAATATCACGTCTTTCGGGTGTTTCGTGCTCGCCGTGGGACAAAACTCTCCAAGACACATACAAATGTCAACAATTTCCAGCACGAGTTAAACCGGTTGCGTCACTGAACCTGAAACGTGTCCCATAGTCTAGCGTATCGGCGAGATGGAGAGCAGGCGAGTGCTAACAAATTTGCACATTTGAACCACTCAGCTTGCTATGAATAATGAACAAAGTGACAATGATTCCAGACCTTCAGCCATACAAATCTTTTTGAAAACCATGCACAGTAAGAAGGTTTTCAGATTTATTACCCCGATAAGCGCCTATGAAGTCTCCTGTGAATAAGATCGAGATGACGGTCTCTGAGCTTATTAGCATTCAGGAACCACACGTCATTGCTGCTGGCTGGTCAGACCGCGAAAGTGCAGAACAGTGCCTTCAATAAACTTGAACTTGCTGTGAATTAGACCACTATTTCAGCCTGACACCAACGTGCGGTTGAGGACTAAGCAGAACTTCTCTCAAGGCTCTGACTGACCATCTTTTACGACCTCAGCTACAGCCTGGAGTGCATGTAGGACACCGCGAGCAGTCACTGTAGCGCCATCACTGTCAGAATCTAAATAAATGTGCAATGAAGCACAATTATATCGATTACATTGGGAATAAATCATCATATATTAACAATCTGCAAACTAATTTCTGGCTCTATTAGAAGCCAAAAATTGCACAAGAAACAAAACTGCATGAAACACAAATATTCCTGAGTAATTAAATACCCTTAGTAATTTATATATAAAAAGAAAATACAAAATGACAAAAAAAAAAATTATATATATATATATATATATATATATATATATATATATATATATATATTTTTTGGTTTTTTTTTGTTTAGTAACTACAGAATTGCTGAAATTACCAACATACACTGAGCCGCGAGGAACCGTAAGAGTGACTATTAGAGTAGAATTTCTTTATAATAAAAAAAGGTTTCCACTACCTGCTCTGGTTTCCGTCCACAGGCCACATTTCAAGTAAACTGATCATTCTAAATTGTCGCTTGTGTGCTAATGTGTGATTGTAATGTGGATGACTGGCATTAATATCATACCTGGACATTAAATGACTTCAGAGGAAGTAAATATGCAGTTTTACCACACTATTTTAACGCTGTGAATACTTATACAGCTACACATTTGCACAGTTTAAGTATAGCATCAGGAACAGCAGCTCATAACACCACCAGCTGTGCCTCACCTCGTAGTCCAGATCCAGGTGGTCAAACTCGCCGTTTGTGCGGAAGTGCTGTGTGTGCCCGTCCAAGGTGAAGTTGACGTTCCGTCGGTACCGCTCGATGACCACCGAGTGCCAGTGCTGGTCGTCCAGGAGACTCCCGCTCAAGACTGAAGTGTGCCCCAGAATGGAGCCATACTGGTTGCTACCTTGAATTGTGGGAATAACCGCAACGTCACCACTACGCCACATCCTCACCTGCATGACAATTTGCCAAATATGCATGCATTTTTTTTACTTTGCTGCCAGACCCTTGAACTGTTGAGATAACAAATGTACAGGCAGTCCCTCGATTTATTTGACTTGCGTATAAAAACTCACACTCATCACAGCTATGACTTCAACCTCATTATTTTGAAGTCATGATGTTTGGTTGAAAAATCTTGCATTGCCTATTGGATGTAACGTCCACCCCTCTGTCTGCTGTACAACATCACCTGACCACACTGCCCCAAGCTACCCATATTTGTCCCTAATTTACTAAATGTTCAGCTAGTGAATCACAAAACACAATGTTTGTGACTGCAAACAAGTTACCTTTTCCCATTTATGGTTTATGTATAAGGGATTTTTGACTTGCAGCAAAATCAACCGGTTGAGGTTTTCAGGATAGAACAGAACCCATTTGCAAGATGGGGACAACCTGTTACTACTAACTGACTTATTCAGCTGAGAGATGGCATTTCTACCAACAAAACGGATATCATTGAGAATTTGAGCCAAAGTTACCATAACCACTCCAGCCGTTGAGCATGACTAAAGCGCTGGTATGCTTGTATTTCTTTCTCTGGCTTGAAAAGGGAGCTTGTTTCATCGTGACCCCATGGGGCAGAGACAAGGCAAGCATCATGCTCTCTCCTGTGTTTCCAGCCTTGCTTTGACTCCCCAATCGCCCCCCCATCTCTCTTTGATTGCGGTTCTGTCTCTCCTCACTCTCTCTGCGGAGTTCACTCTGCCCTCTACTTTGTCACCTCTAACCCTATGGCCACCGCGCTGCACAATAATGTCCACCTTCTTCTCAAGTCCAAGCTTTGCTAGACATTTTGAAAGGTACCAAAATGTGTGAGGCCAAAGAGCTACCTAGGTTTATCAGCAGAACCAGCTTGGCCTTCTTCAGCTCCAGGGTGATGTAGTCGCCCTGCTGTCCCTCCCCATGCAGAATGACGCCCTCGCTTTCCGACGTCTTGAACTTCAGCGAGATGACGTCCTTCAATATCTTCATCTTCTTCATCTTGAAGCGGTAGGAGATCACCCCCTGCCCGTCAAAGTTGATCACATCAGCCCCTGAGGAGAAAAAGAGACACACCGCAACTATTTTAGGGTGTTAGTGGGCTAATTCACAAAAACTGCAACCAGACTCCTCTGGTGCAGTTCAAAAGGGATGAAGCCACCAGATTGTGTAAAGTCAGACAAATAAAGCCACCAATCTTCACACAGTGGAAAATGAATCTTTAGCTAGCTAAATAAATGGGGCCATGTACTAAATTGCATTTTGTCTAACAGCTTCCAGTGGGCAAATTGAAATTATACCTTTTCTTTTTCTCCCAAAGAGCAGGAGAAAAAAAAAAACCGGCTGTATACTGGATCTGCACAAAAGAAGAGGCGTATTCCTCAACAAGTAGAAAAATTCTTACTGGCCTTTGATTTTTTTAATGTACCTTTCCATCAGTGTTGACACCCTAATGATCTTTGCCAATAACTTTTAGAGATAGCAAGTAGTGGATAAAGCTGCTGCCATGCACCCAAAGGACCTTGCTTTGAACCCCACTTCCTTCTGCAGTACCCTTGAGCAGAGATTTACAGCGAATTGATATGGTAAAAATTTCCCAGTTGGGTAAATGATCAGTTGTAATCAGCTTAGTTTGGTAACCACACCTGAACGTACCTGAAAAGCTGGATAACCTGAGAATCAGACTGAAACCACAGCCAAACCCCCTTGAAATCGCCTCTTTCCCAGGAGACAGTTTGCGTGTCCGGCTAGCGCGCAAATGGCTCTGACAAACCTTCGACTGCGAGCGCACACAATTATTAAAGACAAACACTAGAACATGAAACGGTCTTGCGCGTCGTATCCAAAAGAGCCAACGTTACCTAAGGAGAATTTATAAAAGGGTTTTCATGGCTAACTAGAGGCATGCTGATATTTAATTCATGATGATTAATGGCTGCTCTTTAACTTGCAATCTGGAAGTTTCATATTTTTATAGATGCTTTAAAGCAAGCGAAGACTTTCATAGATGGAGCCAGGAGTAGGAAACATCCTATAATTATGTGGCATATGTTAAACCGCTATTTCTCCAAAGAGAGGCAGCGCCCACTGTTCCCACAATGCTTGGAGAACCAGCCCATCACCTCCCACACGTGAAGTCTAAGGCCTTCTTGACACCTGGTAGCCACTTTACCACTCTGTGTCGATGGTGTTGCGCAGCCTTGGCTTACAAATACACTCCTTCCTGGTCAAAAGAGAGGGACAGACTCACCTGGTCCCACATTTCCTGCTGGGACAAGGTTACCTGGCTAATGCAAGACTGGACAGGAGAGTCCCCGCTGTTTTGGAGACGCAAGCATTGCGGCACCGCTTTGACAAATTTTTCAGCCCTGTCATAAAAAGTGCTTCTACACATTTTCTCCTGTCAGTGGGGTGGGAGGATGTGAAGACGCTGGCAATCTGCTCCCAAGTCGAACCCTCGCCGTCTCATTATTGTTGTTCTGTGGGAGCCAAGTGGAAAATAACTATCATGCACACATCTGATTCGCACCCGGGCCGGCTGTACAGGATGGGGACGACCAAAAGCGGGGCTGTGTTTATCTGGCAGGCACCCGCCTTCATCACTGTCAATGATCGACAGCGTGCGATCACAGGGGAACGGGGATGGAACCGAATCTGGAGTGAGCAATGTTGTGCTTACTGTTGCTTGGCTGTAATCCAATCCATCCAGAGGTGACTTCTGTAGACGGAGCTCGTGGCTTTTGCACAGAACAATGGTGCACAAAAGTTATTTTGAATAACTGTATGAAACATTTTTAAAAAAGCAGATTGCACTTAAGCCCGTGTTTGCTCATATCTGTCCAAATCAGGGTCGTGAGCTGTGTTCAAATGACGCTGCCAAATACATCGCAGGTCTTCTTCCTTTGTGGAAAACCGTCAGGTTGATACGCAATGGATGTTAGCTCAGCTAAATTCAAAATTGGTTTAATTTGAAACTTCTATCATCAACGGGATGATAGAAGTTTCAGATTAAACCAGTTCTGAAAATGAGGAAAGGGGGGAGTAAAAAAAACAATACCATTAGGATGATTTATTTAGGGGCATCACTTCAGATGAAACTGTAAGATGTTAAACCGTAAAACACAAATGGTCACATGGTAGCAAGATGTGTAGCCACGTGAATGCATTTATCATTTTATTAGCTTAGACAACTTTCTTAAAGCAAGAACGCGGTGCTGATGACTGAGGACCCGATGACCAATACCCCCTATTAAAACGGGCAGCGTTCTGCGGCAGTTCGTGGCGGGATCTTCTAACGGAGCTGAAGACCCAAAACAGGTGCTTCGCGGATGCCGAAATGAACTGGGGGTCAAAGCGGCAAAGTGCAGCGGGAGGTGGAGCACTTACAGTACGCGCAGCCGTAGACGTCGATGCGCAGGCCGATGCGGCCCTCGCTGCTCCAGCGGAGTGGGACGAAGCGCAGGTAGCGAGCCACAAGGGCGTGCTGCAGCTCGTGGCGGACCACGCTCTCCGTGTTCGCGTTGCCTTGGAATGCCTGCAGGGGACAGAGAAACGTTCGTTTCATTTACCTCATTTATACACCAGCGTGCTTTTTTTTTTTTTTTTTTTTTTTTAAAACTGCGTCAGTTCAGGTAAGGTACCGTATTTTCCGCACTATAAGGCGCACCTAAGAGCCTTAAATTTTCTCAGAAATCGGCCGTGCGCCTTATAATCCGGTGCGCCTTATGTGTGCACTGAGTTCCAAAATCTGTCAAAATGTTGTTGTGCGACTTTGATAAGCGCTCCGCTTGACTGACTGTCGGACCATTTCCCGCTGACACAGGGATTTAATACGTACGTTGGCAGCGATAAACCCATCAGAGAACAGGACGTGATACATACGCTTACCTGTGCCACGCCTCCAGTAGGTATACTACCGGTATGCTGCAAAATAACATTTGTTTGTCTAAGGACCTCCGAAAATGGCACCAGTGAAGAGACATGCTTACGAGGCACAATTCAAACTACAGGCTATCAGTTATGCGGTTGTTCATGGGAATAGAGCAGCTGCGAAAGAATTCAACATCAATGAATCTATGGTACGGAAGTGGAGGAAGCAAGAAAATGAACTGCGCCAAGTTACGACCAAACAGAGTTTCCGCGGGAACAAAGCAAGGTGGCCACAGTTAGAAGACCAACTTGAACAATGGATTATTGAACAAAGAACAGCCGGGAGAAGCGTCTCTACAGTCACCATTCGACTGAAGGCAACAACGATAGCACAAGACATGAAGATCGAAAACTTTCAAGGAGGTCCGTCTTTCGTTTTATGAAAAGGCAAGGACTACCATGGCGCAGCAACTGCCAGCGGATTACAAAGATAAAAAATAATGTGTGTATTGTTAAATAGTAGAATAAAGTTCAACTAAACTCAGTGTTTTGCTTCCGTTACCTTTTTTTTGTAGACCGTATGTTTTAGCATGCGCCTTATAATCCGGTGCGCCTTATGGTGCAGAAAATACGGTACCTTGATCACAGGAGGATGTGGCATTCAAACCTCGGTCTACCAATCCAAACATAGCAGCAACTACTACTATGCTACATCACCCGTACTTTACCGAAACCAAATGTACACTTTTGCAGCGAAACCTGGGGAACGAACTTACTCATTCTGTAAAGAATCCCACACTTCGTATAATCCCGTATTTTTACACTATTACAATACTTCAGTAAAAGAACCTTAATGGTACTTTTGAACACACCTTCCTTTTTGGTAGCCATGACAACAAAACAAGTCATACTGTATACAGTAATAACTCAATTGACATTGTAGAAGTTACTTAAAAAGTGCTAAATAAACAAAGCGCTGATGCAGCTTTTTTTTTTTTTTAAAAAACTGGATAATCTCCATCATTGCAGTTGTCAGAGTTCTAACCCAGCTTCTTTAATGGGATCATCCATGACCAACTGTAAATGTAGTGTTTGAGATGGAGCGTCCGTGCTGTCCTTCAGCGTAGATGGGGCGATTAGGGAGTTGTGTTAAGGATGAGAGGCGTTTCAGTCTTCTCTGACAGCAGGACCCAGGACTTGGCTCTGTCCCCTCAGAGGATGCTCGTGTGATGGGGAGGCAAAGCCAAAATTACATGGATTAACAGCAGGCCGGTGAGGCAATGAGTTCAGGACTTTCGCTTGTTATACAGATTCCTCAGAGGAAATAGGCTGCTGTGACTGATGTTTCATGCTGTGAATGCAACCTTGGCAATTCTTGTTTGAGAGCTGTTCAGGCAGCTACAAATGTCCCAGCCACAAAGAAGAATTTCTCACTACATCCATATGCGTTTTTTAATCCATCGATCTTTTCCAATACTGGAATGTTTTACTCATTCGGTTTCTTTACAGCTGAACAGAACTTAAGGATTAGGCTTCAGTGTTCTGATTAAGTTACCACAATTACTATAGTAAGAAGCAGGTAATGTAACAGTAAGATTCATTCCCTTGCAACCTGTTCGAATTCAAGCTCCTTCTGTAGTACCGCTAAGCAGCATGCACATCCGTATCTCTTACTGGAGAAAGAGGAAAAAAAAAAAAAACTCCTAAGTGCTCAAACTTAACATTGCGAGATGGCTTTTAAGAAGAGTTGGCTTGGAATAAATATTAATATCAACACATGGTATTCACGGCCCCACCTGCCATCCACATGGAAAGTCACCGAGTGACCATTCAGACCCTCTTTCCCTTTTCCACTTCGGCAGAAACATGAAAAATGAGCTTTTAATCAATCATCCAAATGAGAATTGGCCCTTGAGTATTTGGTCTGGGCCATTGTTAAGATGGTTGCCCTAGCCCTGGAGCCAGGTATCGGTCCACCTTTGTTTGCCTTTGCGTGTTATCGTGAATGAGCCCGGAACGGCCTTTTGTGTCTATTCTCGCAGGGGACCCTCTGGGACTATTAATGGAGGAAACAGCGCAAACGGAATCCCCGATCTCCTTGCTCTACACACTGTTCGTTCCAAAAAAAAAAAAAAAAAAAAATTCTGCACTCAAAACCCCATCTGGAACATAAACATTATAAATGCTTTTTTTCCGTCATATGAACCAATGGGTGCCACGGAGACTTTTCTCTGACCAAGGCGTCTATGACGAAACTTAGCACCTAAACAAGTGAGCTCATTCGACCTGGAGAAAAAGCAATAACTTCACTTATTTTTCATGGCACGGATGCCCGGCTGTCCACGTTCCCTTCAGACCAGTGTTTATGGAGGACGTGTACACGTAATAATCAAAAATAAAAAAAAAAAAAAAAAAGAGGGGGGGGGGAAGCAGTATTTCAATATTTTCACAAACTAAGCTCGAGTGGTGTAACTAAATCTGCCTATGGAGTCACTGGGTAGAGCTTGATAAATAAGACTATAAACTATAATACTCATAATACAATACAGTGATTTGATTGTATACAGGAACATTATCTGTGTTCTATCATAATCCCTTTTCAATTACTTTATTCCCAGTGTAGGGAGAAAAGATGCTTTATTTCTCTACAAACAGAAATGCATGTGTGTGTGTGGAGAAGATGAGCCTTTAGATGATCGGATCCATTTACTGGTTCACATGAGTGATGCTTAGGCCAGCTTTAGATAATTCACACACAATTAGCCGGTTAACACATTCCCTACACATCAGCTTAGAAAAAGGCCATTTACATTATTTTTCCCCACTTACTTGACAGTTTTATCCAAAGCAACCTACAATGTTAAGCAAACTGCTATTACTTTTCCGTAAATGTAGCTGGATAAATTTTACCGCGCCATTTCAGGGTAAATACTTTCATCAAGGGTAGCAGTGCAGCAGCTGGGAAACACACACACCCGGGTGCTTGGATTCCATGGAAGCGATGCCGAAAACTACTTCCTGCTGGCCCACGAGCGTGTTTACACGAAGCAAGCGTGCACGGACTTTTACCGCCGCCAGAAAATTCTGAGCGTGAAATTACACGCAAGCTTTTAGGATCAAACCAGACAAATAAACCGAGGCACGAGAGTACGTCTGGATTCCGCCCCCATGCGTAACCTGTCAGCTTCGGAAAGAATGATCCCCCCCCCCCACACCTCCCCTCCGCTGGAGACTGATGCTCGCTTTTACTCCAGAGAATCGACAGTTCCTCAGCTCACAAAGGTATGAAGAGACGCAGCAATTTGTCACCCCTCAACTGATGTGAAAAGCACATAAAACAAAAACAGGGATGCTGGTGTGACTAAGAGCTCATGTACTTTTGTATTAAACAGCAGTAAAAACTGAAATTATAATAGAGCACAAATTTAAATCGCACAGTTAATTCATTTATTATTAATACCAAATTAATTGATATTACAATAATTAAAATTAAATCAATTACAACTACCCAAATGCAATATATTTAGTTTTTAGTTATATGTTCAGTTGTATATTTAATTCAGTTTTTGTAAAATGCAAAGCAGAAGTTTCAAAACTTGTTTTGGCCATGAATCATAAACATTACTTTCAGCTGAGGCAGTGACATTTTATTAATAATAAATAATAATAATAATAATAATAATAATAATAATAATAATAATAAAGAATCTTCTGGGGGGAAAAATTCAATTAGACTGTGTCCCAAAAAAAAAAAAAAAAAAAAACTTGAATACATCATTAAGGCTGCAGCCATGTGTAAAAGACTGAGCTGGTACATGGCTAAAACATCACTCATACTGACAGCATGCGGAGGGGTGTCAATGGCCAGGACTGCTGCTGCCATTATTAGCTGCCACTGTTCCTAGGCCACCATCAACTCCTGCTCTTCTCTCCTTCCTGCAGCTCTTTCCTGACTTCACTGTCAGAGCCTCCAGGAGCTGGCAGGTTCAACCACATGAAACAAAGCTGAGGGCAAGGCACATTTCACAGGGTTGAGGCCCTTCATTAGAGCAAAGAACGTTAAAATATAAAGCAGCATATCTAAACCTGGTTTATATGTATGAGATTTGTTAACGCTGATGTGGAAAATACCTTCTCAAGTCCAAAATCTGACATGATGGGGGGGGGGGGGGGGCAATGTGACTACGTTATTTTCTCTACCTCAGCTGCATGCTCATATACCCATTCTTGTTATATCCATACAACCAAAACCCCTGTAACCCCCCACATTGACTAGGAGTGTTCACAAGAACTGTCCAGACATTTACATCCTGAAAGATTATCATTTCCACAGAAATGTATAAATACTTCTGTGTTGGCTCATACTGTGATGCAAAAAGTACCTAAAACCAGTAAAACATTTACTTTGGTTATAGCAATAACTTTTTTCGTAGAACTGTTAAGGATATCAACTGGACCCCACATTCAAAAATGCTACAGCTTTTAAAAATATCATTTTTTTTCCCCCCTGCACATGGAAATTTCTGACTATAAACTAAAGTACACAGCAGGTGAGCAAAGCTGCAAAAAGGTCTCCGTAAAAACCCAACTCTGTGTGTTTTGCACTGGTGTCTTCTAAAGAAGCTTTGCAATTGCATACTCTTTCTGCCCCAGGACCAGCAGTCACAGTATGTTTTGGTAGCTATTCATGTATCGCAAATATATACAAATAGATAAATATTGTGAGGCTTGATGATACATGACATTGGTTTTTGAGGTTGGAGCAGCTATAACTTATTGTACTCAGGTGTAGATATGGCCCCAACAATGATGCAAGCCCAAGGCACCTCTCTAAGTCTCCCCCTGGTCAGGATTGCCCCCCTTCACCCTCTTCAAGGCTGGAAAACTTGCATTTCAGCCAGTTGGTCAGGCAGGGATCCAAAGAGCTTGGGTCTAAAGACGAGTGGATATTTGGGGAGTGGCGCTGCAGGAACAGGGGTTACCAAGGGAGGGGTGGAAAGCAACACCTTCCCTTTCTCTCACTTGGGCTCTTCTCCTTACAGTTTGTAATACATTTTCCAAACATTTTAAATAAGTATTAATATAAGAAATACCAAGAACAAAGAGTCCACCGAGTAGCCTTCGATTAGTGTAATAGTGGTGTCTGCTGGACAGTCTCTGCAGTTGTAGGACGTTCTTCCCATACAATATGCAAAACAAGGGACCATCAAAGAATAATTAAAAGCTGGCCCAATTCATACTTTACTTAAATATTAATATGATCAAGCAAAACAGGAACAATGTCTTGGTCAGGTAAGAGTTTAAAGATGGAAAGACAATCCTCTCTGGCATCAGATAGGTATTGGGGCCACGTTTCACTCCCAGTGAGCTTCCCCTGCTCTGCGCAACCTCTCTCGTTTCCACACCCTCGGCAGTTCTGGGTTACTAGGAAGTTTAACTGGCAAAAATGCAATAATAAAGACCCCCGTCCAATTTGAGCCCAGGCCCAAACAGTCATTAGGGTCAAACAAGGTCATTCTCCCACTACTCTTAAAAACATTGCCCTTCAGGTGGAGTGACTGCTGTTGTATGATGCTACACTTTGGGGAAAAGCTGGCTGAATAAAACTAAAACAAGATGCCAAAATCAATTAAACCTTTAGGAACGCAACTTAAAAGGCTGCACCGTGTTGCAACACAAATCATTCAATTACCGCGGTCTGTTCTGTTGCTTCCTACACGGTTGGGTTTGGCTATAGGGCTGTCAGGTTCTTGCACAGAATACTTATAGAGCAAAAACCCTGTCCTCTGATCTTCCCAAGGTCTTTCCCGTTGAGGCATTTAACAAAGACGATGCTCAAAATTATAAAAAAGATGAAAAAAAAGACATCAGATGTTGCTGTTAATATTCAAAAATATATTCCCTTTAACCACTATTATAATAAATTAGCAATCTCCCTCCTGCAGGCTGTGTTGTAATAAGGTTGCATTAAATGAAGAATAAAATGGGGGGGGGGGGGGGGACTGAAATATCTACTGAATTGATTGATATTCCATTAAAAGAGTTACACAAGTGAACTTTTAGTGGGAGGCGCTGAAAAGTTGCAACTGTTTTTGCAGAGGATTTAGGACTCCTCGTATTGGCAATAACACTGTTTTCAGAGTAATGGCATCCTCTGGAAGGTGGGGAGTTCCAGGTGAGCGCCTGGGAGTTCAGGGATTGTGTGTGATACATCAATCCAGACTGCACGCGGGCTATTATCTGTAGAGGTTTCACAGCTGATGTACAGCTATGATGCTGAAGGTCAGTGTGACAGCATCATCACTCTAAAATAATGATGCCACCAGTAAGCTCTTCAAAGGCCAGCCCTTATCAGGTCTCATCTGATCCCCTGTGTCTGGAAAACACAGGTACAATGTCCCACAGGAAAAATGTACATATTCAAAAGAAGGGGAGAAAAAGGGGGAAAATGGCCCCCAGATCTTTCTTTTTGCTTAACATTTGCTCATCAGGTGACAAAGTCCAAGTCCAATCAACCATTTAAGTACTGTATAATTTTGTCGCTAAACCCCATCTCTTTTGCAATTTTATTTTTCAGCAGTGGTCCATTCTTAAAATTCATAGAAGGGGGTTTATCTGTGTGTCCATATATGCACAGATAAACCCCCTTCTATGCTCTTAATTCATTCCTGAAAATGCTGTGAAAATTAAGATTGCAGATAGCAGGATTCTATTTTATATTATTTTAAATGTGAAAAATATTATTATTATTATTATTATTATTAATAATAATAATTCCCAGTCCATCCAAAAACCCCAACCAACTTTCCAAAATATTACTAAAACACTGTAGAGCATAACACACACTGGGCACCAACTCCTCTGTTCACAGCAGGTTCATCAGACCTGGCCAGAGGCAGACTGTAGACTCCATAATTCCAGAGTTATTTATTCAACAAAAAAATGTAAGAAAATTTAAAACAAACTAAGGAAATCTATAATGAACTTACTATGCTCAAGTGAAAACAGTTGATTATGAGTTTTGCATAGCTCAATTTTTTTTTTTTTTATCCCTTTCATCTTCACTCCCTTTTTACTTTTCTAGCCTTGATACTTCCTTTCCAATGTTTTTCTAAAGTTATTTGCTGTTGGGCCCCATTTTGCGTATGATTTTTGCATGGCCCTCCATTAATCTTTGCAGATACAAGCAGCCTGAGGTTACCCAGGCCCAGTGTTTGCACACAGGTACAGTACCCGTCTGCCCATCAGGAGGGCTGAACCGAACTGGAGCTCTGTGCACGATGCAGACGTTCGACTGCAGATAAGCGGATATATATATATATATATATATATATTTTTTTTTTTTTTTAAGGAGTTTGCAGCTTCTGTTTCATCACGTCTTGGCAACAATAGGTTTTGATTCTGGAAATTACTTTTACAGTGATGTAAAAAAAAAAATCTTTCCATTCTTGTCAAAAAAACCCAGGAACTATAAGATGCAGAACAAAAAGATATAAGAAAATTGGGCTGTCAGAGGTATACACCTTGAGTGCAAGTGTGGATTTTTTTTGTAGGTGGTTGAAATACCAAAAATTATTAAGATCATGTTTCTGTATGAAAATGCTTTTAAGATCACCTGGGGGCACGTAGGGAATAAAAGTGGCTGATGACACTGTCAAAATGGACTGCCTGCATCTTGTTTTCCTTGTCACCGGAGAAGACAAGGTGGACACCTTGCTGCGAAAGGCCCAGCGGACACGGCGAGGTGGGAGCTACGCATCAACTCCGCGTCCGGCAGGTTGTGCATCCTGACCTCTGATGTGCTTTCAACCCACCGGTGGAGTGCGAAACACTGCGGCTGCAACCACATTTATCTGCTGTCACACGATGGAAAATAACACAAGTCTCTTAAGCAAACGCCATGTATGATGTACAGCGTTCCCTCACAACATAAATCAACAGCTTGCCAAAAAAGGGGGAAAAAAAATTGACGCAGAAGTCTTTACGGAGCAGGAGAAACACGATGGCAGAGGCCTTAAAGAGTGTGGCTGTCACCAGGCGTCACACCGTGCACGTTGAAAAGCGGTCCCGCAGGTGCGCTGCTAGCTAATAGCTAATGTCTGTCATACGTTGCATCACTGTTAAGCGCAGCGCTTACGATGGGATGGTTATGCGAACACAGATGGAACAAAGGGTTCAACGGAATTGGTATTAAAAATGGATTTCGCTTCTTCTGTCTAGGACATCATGTTACCACATCCCGTTTAACATGGGATAAGCGTGGTGGGTGGCTGCATTGCTCTTGCAACAAGTTCAAAGGAATTTGGCTCACCTGCCTGATGTAGGCTTGAATTAAGCGCAATAATGGATTAAGCACGATGGGTGTTTTTGCTTCACATCTCTAATTCGTGACTTGTTGCAAGTAGCACTGTGGGCCTCGCACACCACCTTGGCTTGCGTGCTCAGACCTGGGTTCAATCATTACGACACGGTTTCTTTGGAGTGTATACGTTGTCCAGGTGAGCTGGTTCCCTCCCACAGTCCAAAGACATGTGTTTCAAGTACACTGGGACCTAATTTACTTGCGTATGAATATGAGTGAATGTGTGTTTGCCCTGTGATTTACAGCAGTACTGCACATGGGGTGTCCTTCCTTGTGCCCTATGCATTCCAGGATAGGATCTGAACTACTGGCCCCTGCTTTACAAGCAGTTACATACACTGATGCAGAACATAAACTCATCACAGTAGTCATGGCAGAACCTGTATTTTCCTTCTCAGCAATACTAGGAAATGGCCACATCTGGAAATTTCATTTTGGATAAAACTGTAACAATATGCAATACAGTTTATTGCACTACAAACAATATGTTTTTATTGCAGCATGGCACTGATAGTTAGGCATTGCCTTTCAAGATCTGTTACCGTGAATAACGGCCCCACACACACACACACCATCTTGAATCGATTGTCCAAATACATATAAATACAAATATACAATATTAATATGCATTTGGACAGCCAATTTAAGAGGATTATGATATTAAATTATTAAATCCAAGAGTGAAAGTGAGGTTGCTTTCACTCCTCATTCAATCCTACGAAATCAAAGCACAATTTGCCGATACCTTTCATTAACAGACTGTCTGCTTAGGGTAGAAAGTGTATGAAGAATCATGTTAATGCACTATATTCTTTATCGGCTCCGTCCTGGCAGGTTTACCTAAACTTTACATCGATACACTGTCTGTGCTTACAAATTCTGCCTCACTCCAAGTCTTGAGTCACCTTGATGATTTTTACTGGCTCCAGGAGTGAAGGACCCTGCAAATTCCCCCTGACAGGCAGCATCATTAGTAGCACAAACATCACTGCAGTTGGAACACAGACTAGTCCCACAGCAGCGGTCCAGTATAGATGTCACAGATCTGTCAGGGATGCTACTTCCCTCTGGGGGAACACGGGCACCAGCTCACTCTTTCTCCTAAAGTACAGCACTCATGTACATTTATTCATTTAGCTGACAATTTTCATCAAAGCAACTAAGTGATAAGCTGGTTACAGTGATTTACAGAGATGTACATACAACTGGGTAACATTCACTGCATCAATTCGGGGAACGCACCTTACTCAATGGTACTACAGTCTAAGGTGGGATTCAAACCTGCATCCATCTAGCACCGGAAGGCTCTGCTCTAACCAGTACACCATCTGCTGCATCAACTACAAATAACAGTTTTATTTAGACATGCAACAAGTAACTGTATAACCCATTAGGGATAAATAGACGAGCAAACCCTAAATAAATTCTCTCAAGACTTCAAAAATGTCCACATACCGATTCAGCTTTCAGCCGATTTACTGTGGTTACAACTTCAGAAAAACATAGGCTGCCCAGAAAAGGAGTAGACAGTTTACAACATAACCTTTGTGCATTTCCACTGAGAGATTCCATAACACAGGGTTCAAGTATGCACAACACAACAGCAGGCAACTGACAGCCAGGAAGGCTTCTTTGAACTTTTTCCTCTTCTAGCCTAGGTTCTGCAGTCCTCTAAAAGGATCACTCACCCCCAAGCCTACAATACCTTCCAGACCCAGAGGCATCATCCAAACACCAGTACAGACACACTGTCCCATCAATGGATGAACACCTATTTACATTAACTAAACTATAAAGATGAAAACCATTTCCAACACACATATCGCCTACTTGGGTAACATAGGACAGCCCAGTAGAAAACTACTCCGAAGCAGAATCGATGTTGTGACTTCCACAAAAACAGCACTCACCCAAATGTTTCCATCCTGCTCATACGGCTTCCAGTTCCTTCCCGTGTCACTATAGAGCAGCCGGTACTGCGTTGTCCAGTCGGAGCTGCTGTACCTTCCTTGTGTCGCTATGGCGGTCACCTGTTTCCGGCCACCTAGGTCTACCTCCAGCCACTGGTAGTGGTCATTGTCCAGTGGAGACCAGCCTCCGGCACCTGATGGTCAATAAGAGAATACAGTAAAGAGTACAGTAAATACTACCAACCTCTACCCCTTCTAGCAGAGACACTCCAGTAACCATTGAACTTTTCCACCGCAAGTCTCCAGGGATGCAACAGCTTTATGCCAGGGTCTTGACCTCAACCTCAAAATGACCATTTTTCATTAAAACTTTGCATCACATCCCTTCGGCTAATCACGGATGAAGTCCATCCACATTTAGTAATTTCTTGTTACTTGATAATTCGAGCTTTTCACCTATTTATTTCCGTAATGGTCATTGTACATACCCATGTGAATATGATGGAGCAGCTACTCCACGTGTATAAAATCCCATGTTTGTAATGTGTAACTTTTAAATATGTGTCAATGTATAAACTGTAAATATGATGTTGCATTACAGAATATGTATTGTATATTATTGCTGTAAATATTTACAGAAATGTGCCATTTACAGGGGCCAGCATTGAGCAAAATGGAAGCTCCTGCAGAGGGAGGGTCAAGTGGTGAGAAGAGGAATCATGGGACTTGTAGTTCATTAAATGCCAATACAGGGGACCCTTTTGAACATGCATTTAAATGAGTAGAAATGGGTACTTTGTTTAAATTCATTCGAAGAAACTGAGAAATACTGCGTTTGTAGAATGCACATGGGTTCCAATTTATTGTTCATTTAAATGTTGAATGAAATGACTTAGTAGAGGCTGTTGTATGAAGTTTTTCATTTCAGAATGAAACCAGGGGATGGAAAGAAAATAAAGCACAGCCTGTTGAAGGCAAATAAACCTGTGTGGATCCACATTAACGTCACGATTACTTCATCACTTGGCCAGTGTACATTTATACTGTATGCCCCTACAACAGGTAGCATTTCCCACTGGGATAAAATAATCATACATTCATTCACCCAAATTCCCCCTTGCTAATACCTTGAATTAACATGCAAACATTTTAATGATGGTCTAATGGTCACAATCTCCAAGAATGCATTTCTCAGAACTAAGGTATCATTCACGGTTAAATCAGATGACCAAGGTACAAAAAACTAAAAACATACAACTGGTTGAGAAACTGGATGCAAGTGTTTTTATATTTAATTTTTGTGCGCCCACATTAGTTCTCTGGACAACACAGTGAGTACAGCAAAGTGAAAATTTAAAAATAAATAAATTAATAAAAAAAAACAGGATGATCTGACTGTTGAAGGGTAGAGTAGAAAAAAGTGAACAACAAATGACTGGAAACTATCACATCTAGGACAATGCAGCATAATTCAGTTACTATAATGCCTGGCTTAAATTTGACAGCAAAAAAACTGATAGGAAAATTAATACTTGTGAAGCTCTGCTGTAATGGAGTCTGAAAAGCAGATAAAGGTTGGTGGTTTCAGGAACATGATGGACACTGCTGGGGTGTTTGGCAGAGGCTACTGCATGACAGGGAAGCAAAAGCATGCTACCAGTATGTGAACCTGTACCGCTCATGTGTACATTACCAATGACCCATCACAGCCTTGATTTGTTGCACTACCTTTTATCTCCAGATTATCAGAAAAATTCCATCTGCCCCAAAAGTGTTTTTAAGGTGCAGCAGGTGTCCAAAGCAATATTTTTTAAACCTCAGCGTGTCATTAGTTACAGTCCTTTCCGCTAAAAACCTGACAAAGGGCAAGGTTTATCGTCCCAAACTCCCTCCCACTCTCCCTTTGTTAAAAATCCTGCAAAGAAAAATGGGAAGAGATTAAGAACTGGAATGTAAAGTTAAGTACAGCCATTATAAACACATTTGTGATTTATATGTTTGGGCACCAAAGGAGCTCCCAAATGGACCTTACAGCGTTTCTATGGCAGGTACACAGAGCCAAAACAGTTGTTGGCTGCACACCGGTGAGGTTTGCAGCTCGATCCAAGGTGAAAGCTTTATTTTTACTGCCATTTCTGATGTAAAATTGAGCAAGTCTTTCAGAACATGTCACTAGGACCACATAGTTTAAATATAAAATTATGCACAGCTGACAGTTTAATTCACCATGTTTGACCGATTTAAACCAGTTTTAGTTAAGGGTATTACTGCAGTAGTGAAGTGTTGGGCCCAACTAACCCAAATCTTAACAAAGGATACATTTTTAATGTATAATTCATTGTAAATAACGTAAGCAATGACACTGGTGGAAGGTATATAATTTAAGGGCATTGCGGTCCAGAATCACAGGACACTGGCCTATGAAACTACCCCTGTATGGGATGCCAGTCGGCCGGAGGGTTGCCACACTCACTATGAGGGATTTACAGTGACCTATTACCCTGAAATATGTGTTTTTGGACTGTGGGAGGAAATCCACCCACGTATAAAGATAACATGCAAACTCCACACCGATGAGCCAGATTCAAATCCTACTACTTGCTTTGCCACCATACTGCCTTGGTACAGTAGGTACACTTTATGAAAACAAAAAAGTGTAAATTTTTTTACATGAATATATCCAGTATTTAGATGTAAAAGTCCATTTTTTAAGCCATTGCCAGCTATTATTTTGGGAACAGTGAGACAGAGCTCAGAAGAAAAGATGGGCAACACTGTAGGTAGTGTGAGGTTAATATTGACTTGTGTACATACATATATTCATACTAATAATAAAATGATTAAATAAACAAGGCAGCAAAAAAATGCACAAAAATGTTATAGTGAGTCAGAAACCCCCACCTCCAATAAAAAAAAAATGTTTAATTTACTTACTGTAAATTCTTAAACAGTTTACTTTCCATGTTCGAAGATCCTGTGTCAACTGTTACATTTTAGATATTGAAAAATGCACTGTACCGTTTAAAAAGTTAACCGGGCACAAACTTAAGCAAAGAGCTGTGTTACTAACAATTTTTTTATTTATTTTTTTTTTTTTTATTTGGGGAAACAGTCCGAGCTCAGACATTTTATGAACACATCTTATGAATGCACACTGGTGCATTATGGGTAAGGTTGCACTCGATGTTTCAACAGAATATTGCTTTTGCACAGGGAACATTAAAAATAATTATTTTGAATCTTTTTGTAATTCGTTCTGCTCAGGAAGTACGACTTTAAATTACAGCATGGAACGCATGCTCACGTTTTCCTGCAGTCAGGCTTTGGTTTGAATTGGTTCTGTGGGTCTTAAGGTCGGCAACCATCAAAAAAGCCAGTTTTTCACATATTAACATTTCTTTATGGGAGTTTCCCAACTTTCAGATAGACTTTATATTTTAAAAAACTACTGCCAGGCATTTGTGATTGTATGGGAAGTAGTGACCAACCAAACTGAAATTTAAATCAGAAGGCATTGCTTTTAAAAACAAGCTTTTTAGGCTGGCAGTGGGTGTTTTTAGTTAAAATAGCAACTTAAGTTTCCAACAAATAAAACATGGGTGTAAAATAAAAGCAATAGCACTAATATTACAAAATTTCACATTATCCACACCTGTAATTTGGAGTGAAATAAGCCTGCAGTGTGCATATTAGTGTTTCTTCACCTCCATTCCATTTCAACAGCACATACTTGCCCATAAGCGACCGTTTAGATAATCTCGACCGCTCCTGACTGCTGTCCCTCCCATATCCCATCTCCCCAGCTGTAGCCCAGGGCCCTTCCTTGCGCACCTTGCCCTGCTGTGTAGGCGATCCGCTGCGCACACACAACTGTAGTGTGTTGTTGCCATTGGTCTTTATTGGCCTCACAGCCTTTACCAAGGTCACCCCCAAAGTTACATAAGAGACTTTAATTTAGCTATTAGTATTGCTGCATTCATCCATGATGAATATTATGGTCAAAAGTTCCTACTGCTGGAGCAGGTTTTCAACCTGAAAAGCTTTAGATTGCATGGTATTGCCTGCTCATGGTTCTGGGTTTTTTTTTTTTTTTTTTTTAAACATTTTTGTCCAACTTTTGTTATAATGTTAAAAAATTACATTTACTCATTTTGCAGATGCATTTCTCCAAAGTGATGTATAACTTATGTAGTATTTAGCTCACACTGATGTGCAAGGCAACTTTTCATGCTAGGCACTGGGCTACATAGATTCATTCACCCATGCATACAGTGGAGCAACACACAAATGCACAACAGGACTATGTAGCATCATAAATTCACTTAAAAGACATATGTTTGGACTGTGGAAGGACATGCTGCAGACTTGCTCTTAGCAGCACCGTCAACTTAACAGGGAAACTATGCAGCCACCATAGCTGTTGTGCCACTAAATGCCAACAGGTCGGCCCAAGTGACAAACAATGGCATGTTAACAGAAAACAAAACACCACCAGCAAAAAAAAAAAAAAACAAAACAAAAAAAAACAGCTTCTCTTGTATTTTTAAACCTCACCCCTTTGCTCACACTTTCGTTACTCGGGGAAAACGTGACAAATAAATGGCATCACATTAAAACACAAGTAGTCCCACTGGGCTCTGCCACCTTGTCACCCCATTATTGCTTAAGGACCGGAGTGTCTCTGTTTGCATGAGCGTGAAAGCTTCTCGAGCACTTCTCAAGTTAGAGGTTCTTGTTCTGTTCCACACGTAGAAAATCAGTTAAAGGACTACAATTTCTAAAAATTGCTAAGTAATTTGGCTTAATTCTATTATTGCATATTCAATTTCCATTTGTATTTTTTTAGCAACACTGCCCGCCTAAGGCAGTCCTATCCTTGTCTGCCTGTATTCTTTGAAAGTATAATAAACCACCATTCTTGAAGTAGACTTTGAACGTTACTGCACCGTTGTGGTTAGCTGAACTCAGTCCATAGCAACCACTTGCTCAAATGCACATTTATTCATTTGGAATAAATGTATCTTGATCTGTCATTTCTCTCTTTAACACCACACACTGGGTGTAGGGTTTAGCAGATGTGAAGCACCACCTTCACCCTTACCAGCTTTACATTTAACATGAAAATCGCAAATTGATTTTTTTTGTTTCAATAAGACAATAAAATATAGATAATCTTGTACAGTACCCTTGGAGTAAATAAAAATATTTTCTAATAGCTCTCGTATCCTTGAGGAACAAAACCAGCAAACTGGGTTCAGCGTGCCTCAATATTTTATGGGCCGCATGTGCTGGCTTTTTCGCTGATGCCTTTCTGTGCTCTTCACATTGCGGTCATCCTCAACCTCCCCCACTCCCACGTTTTATTTATTTCCCCCCATTTCATTGTATTCAGCACCATGTTAGAACTGCAGAAACGACCAAAAGCTTTGAGCAAGCAGTTTGATACAGATTCGGGGTTTCAAAAGGATGAGCAGGACAGATCACAGGATCTGACTCGCGGGACGGATAAGCACCAGGATACGATCCCGCCATCCCTCGGCACTGTTAACATTTGCGTGAGGCTATCTGGTGCAATGGTCCACTGACAACTAGGAGATTCTTTTCTCGGGTTGCTGCACCCTGCAACTTACATCCTGCTCAGTCAAAACTTCACCAACCCACCCCTTCAGCACTGGGGGGAAGCAACCCATGCACACACAAACTGAGCAAGGATCAAACCCATGTCCACTTGTACACCCTAGGCAATGATGGCCACCTGCCATGCCATTGTACCACTGAAATGTCAAAAATTCCCCCCTCAACACACAGCCCAGTATATGTCAAGTACGTCTCAAAAACACACTGAGCAGAGAAGGCGGCCAACACACACCCAGCTCAAGTGACCACCACCATCCAGCTGACATGTTATCTCTTCCCGTAGGTGAGGATCAAAGCATTGCTTTTCAAAGGCACGCGGAGCCCACATTAGGGCACGCGCATGGACACCTGCCACAGGCCACACAGCCGGCCAGGAACGGCCCAGTAGACGCGCTTCTAGCCGCCCGAACTCATAACACGGCGCGACCGTGTTTTCCAGTCACACATCCAGCAAACAGTGAAAAAGCTCAACATTGCAGAAGAGTCTCCAGACACAGCGGTGGTTTCTAACAGTTTAGTAAAATGTAGAAGCAGTGCGTGCATCTGAAGAAAAAGGCAACAAATGCACCTCTCCCGAGACGCTCGCCTGGATCATTGAGTTCAATAAGCAGTTTGATTAGCTTTTGCTAAAGTCTGAAGGATTTGTATTTTGTTCAGATTTTTTTTTAACAAAACATGAGTAGGAAACCAAAAAAAAAAAAACAAAAAAAAAACTAATGTAATTGTTTTGCCTACATCAAGTGAAGCTGGGAATGGTTGCCTGAAAGAGGCACAACATGGATAGATTCAAATAAGTACATGTGCATACTAGGACCCCTGGATATTCCAGGGATCTAATTGTGTTTGTGCAAATAAAACAGCACACTTTTTTTTGGCTTTCTTGTCCGCATTAGGTTTATAGAGGAGGACGACTAACATAATCCATTTTCCCCCTCAAATAGCAAATGGGTCAAACCGTGTTTTTGACACAGTAATCGCATCCAGAAGATCTGCATGTGCATGGAGAAATGTGATGGGTTTTGTTCCTTTGATGATGCAAAACCTTCACAATTTGGTTATAATGCAAGCACATTTGAACGGAGGAGGTGGTGTAGAGTTGCACGTTTGTCACACCATCCGCCTGCTCTATAACCAGACGTGGAACACTGTGGCAGACCCTTGGATATCCTTTGTCTACCACCATCTACCTAGCCTTTCCAACATCGTACAACAGTCGGTTTGCTCCACTCACCAAGACGACCGGTGCTGGGTCTGATAGACTTTGGGATCTACACTGTTTGCAAAGTTGAGGCGGACGGCATGAAGCGGAAGAGGACAGCCCATGATCTGCTGTCCAAGCAGGTATAGACTGTTCAGCTGGTGGATGACAGCATTCCCCACTCAGTTGTGGTGGTGGTGTGAATAAAATTAACTTTTGGAGATGTTACAGCAGGAAAATGTTAAAATGCCGAATTAACGCAACAATGGTGCACCGCACACAAAGTAAATCCCTTTCAAGGTGCTAAACATTCACGGAAAAATATTATGCAAAGAAAATATGAAGCTGATGCTTATGAGCCTTGTTAATTTATTATTTATGGATTTTTTTTTTTAAACTTATTTTATCTAACACAGGTGGAGTTTATTACTGAAAAATGGAAAGTGGATGAAATGTATTCCCTTATGCTTCACTGGATTTGTAGTCAGTGTGTTACTTTTCTTCTTCCTTGGGGGGGGACTTTTTTGGAAGAATGGTTAAAGGTTCCCGTTTTAAAACCTGGCTGCCTAGCAAAGCTCCGACTGGCAAGCAATTACAGAAATTATTTCTTCACTGCACTGTTTTGCTGACAGCCCAGAGCGGGAGGCTTTTAAACAGCGCTGGGGTACAACCTGAAGTTAATGAAACACGGAGGAGGCGTTCAGAAATGACACCGTTTCCCAGTAGAACAATAAAATAAAATGTAAATGGGTGAGGTTACCCAAGAGAAGGAATATTGTTCCATTAGAAATGTGCCAAAGACACAGGTATTCATAATATTTTACAAACCCCACATCCCACACCTTCTTGAGGGTCTACGCATTCGGGGCTGTATATTAGGATTTCAGGCTTGCAATATGAGTGCACAGTGGTGCAGCAGGATTGCGTTTCTTGATACAGGGTAAGCGATGCTGCTGTCATTTCTTTAGGATTCAAAAATCATAACGGTGGGAAATTATGCCATGGCTTCTTTCATTGTCTGTCCTTATCTGGTTGTGTTGAGCAGACGCATGCCTGAGATCCACGGGAAGACAAAATACAGATGGTTCCCTTCTTGCAATGGGGTTACGTTCCGATAAACCCAGCGTAAGTCGAAAATCCATTTAATATACCTAACCCACTGTCACGCCTGTGGCCGCTTTAGCAACGGAACGAAGGAGGTCTCTATGCCCCCGTCTCTACATTGATTTATTGATGTAGGAACCGATCGTGGACAGAATTTAGTTCCTATCCAGACTGCCTGTCAGTGCTCAGTTTGCGCTGCCCCTTGTGAACTCTCCTGCAACCGCTGTCTTGCTAAGACCTTGTATTTTGTTTATTTTGAATTGTGTTCCATTTTTGTTTATTGCCAATCGTAAATGTTTAGTGCTAGCTTCCAGCTAACAGCAATACACTGTCGAAAACAACTCAGTTTAACGAAACAAACATTACTGTGGTGTCTCGCCATTGCTACCACCAGCCCATGCCATAAAATCAAAATTCAAAGTACAGGTTCTACTGAATGTGCATTGCTATCGCACCATTATAAAGTCAATAAACCATAACTTGGGGACCATCTGTACAAGAATTTTGCAAGTTCTGCTGTGGTTGCCATTTAATATCGCAAGACTACAAAGAGGCCCTCTCCAGACCAGTCAGCTCAGTAACCGCAGCTCATCTGACCGCTTCCTTGAAAATATGTCATTTCAAGTTGGAAACCATGGCCAATACGTCCAAATTCAACCATTAGTTTCTGAAAACATTCTCTACAATGCATGATGTGACCATTCAGCTGATGTTTTGCCAACTGTTACTGCTCATTTTTTTGCTGGCTGGTTACAAGTCAGAACAACTGATATGTTATTGGGTAGAAGCTACAGTGTGAGACTCATGGGGTGCGAGTGGGCAGGAATTCTTAACCATGACAGGGTTTCAAGATGATACCCATCATTTGAGGGGCTGGATAATGAGCTTTTCTTTAGGGCCCACATCTTTCAGGTGCCAGGGAGAATGCCCACCCCAGGCATAGCAATGCTAGGAGTAAGACAGGACAGACTGAAGGAAAGGAAGAAAATGAAGCTTCACTTATAATAGCTACACACGCTAATAGGAGAAAAGTAATTGCGGGAGGTCTTAAATCTATTTTATCTGAAACCACACATTGATCCTTGGGTGTCTGGTGGGGATACCATTCTATTTCAGGTGTACCTGTCCAAAATTGGGTGGGCCATTATAATTGTGTGTAAAGCTGTAATTTCCCACAGATAATTTAATGTTGTGCTACACCTTCTATTCAACTTCATTCCTAGCCGGAGAGACCAAAATTCTACACTGATGGAATTTATGACCAATAGATCCCATTTACTTGAAATTATGTCTGTGTGAACTTCAGAATTAAGCATGATATACTCATTGTTCATTAATATAATTTCAGCAATTCATTTCCTGTGGCAGTCAGATGAAGTTTCAGATGCAAAAAATTTTAATAAAATGTAAGTTCATGCTTTTTTTTTTTTTTTTTTTAAATACATTTAATGCCTTATGGAAACCAGATGGAAGAAACCACAATCATGATTAATAAAAGTTGTAAACTGATCCAATTCGATTGGGGCACAACCCAAAGGTTAGCGAGAAATAAAGGCTTCGATCGTAGGGCTACGGCACTGTGTAAAGAGTACACAAAAGAGGAAACCCAGAATAACTATTTTAAATCAGCTTCAAGGCATATTTTAAGTCATTCAATAAGAGTGAATGAGAATTCATTCCCACGTCATTGTAGCTTCCAAACACTTTATGAAAGTAAGGTTTACGGCTTATAATAAGAACTAAGTGCAGGCATAACAAGCATACAATATAATGAGGCTATGAACACATGCTAAGGGGAACAAAAATAAATGTAAATTATAGACCTGAAGGACAAAGACACATATTTCCCTTGGGTTATAACAGAAAGCAGTGACAGCCAGTCATGCCTAAGCACAGAATAGTGGGGTGCTGGTGACAAAGTGCAGAGTGACACCACCCAAGGTACAATGAGGACAATTTATGATTGCTAAAAGCTGCAAGTTGAAAAATATATCTATATTTTTTTTTTTTTTGGCATCACCAGCTCAGATACTACAGCAATCATAAAGCTCTAAAATCTGAGTTTTTACACAACACTTACTCTGCAGGCATTCATTTTTATCTTTATACTGTATTTCTTTTTTCTGTGTTTAAAAAATGAAGAAAATGTGTCCACCGCTGACACAGGAGACTGAAATGGGTTAAAGCATGAGGAGAACATCCTATTGAACCACAATGGTGCTGCTGAAGTTTGCAAATGTGAGGTCACCTGTGGTCATCTTATTGTGTGCCAAACAAGACCAAAAACTGTTCAGGGCCACAGTGGTTACCAAAAATAAAAATGTGAAGGGATGAAATATCTGGACATGAGTAAAGAGGTGGGGGTGCTTGCAGGCATCCCCCCCAAACTCTTCAATCTTTTTGCTTTCTCTCACATTAAATGTCTAAAAAGAATTTCCTTTGGAGTCATCCTCTGATTTCAGAACAGATGCCAGTTGTGTGTCAAGGTCTCGCCTGGATTGAGTCATAAGGACTCGCCGTGGTATTAAGCCTGTCTTAAACCCGCTTTCCGCTGGGCAACTAAAAGCATGGCCAAGTTGATACAAATGTGCCGAAAAATGGATTTTCCCTTTTTCATTCCATGTTTGTTTTCAACCATCACTTGAGTGTTAACTTAATAATCTGTCAAAATATTAGCATTTATTTATTTTTATTTATTTATTTATTTTGAAGTAAATATCAACCCAAAAACATTTGCAAGACACAGCATTCACAATAAGAAACTTTTAAAACTTAAATAAAACCTAGCTGTATTTGTTTGCCATTTACCATTTCCAGTTCATAATGCCAGATATCTGAGCATTCATGTAAAACCAGTTATTTCCTGCAGTGTTTATGAGATTCTTCTAATTTACAGAAATTGGATTTTACTGCTCTTTCACCTTATTCCTGACTACAGGAGAAAAGGCATACAATGGCAGGCCATGCTGTAAACCTGTGGAACTGAAAGAGTGCATTTTCTTTTTCACATCCTGGTGTCATAAGAATGCAGGTATTGTGCTTACTGCAACTAACATGGTAGAACTATTATTTAAACACATCCTTTATCCAAATTAAATCTGAAGCAATCCTATTACGGCAAAATATCTTGGTCAACGAGAGAACTTTCACACCTGAAAAAAATTGTTTGGATTTATTAAGATTTAATAGGCCCATTTAATTAAGTCTTTTTTCATAGCACACAAAACTTGCAGACCAATACCTCTGAAAGTATTTGAAATACTTTGCAACTAACAGGAGAAAACTTAAGTAACCGAGACCATGTATATTAGCCAGAAAGTGCTGCAGCTGGAAGGCTGCAGCCATAAGTTAAGACCGCGTGAGCAGAAAATGTGTCTGAATGATGTTAGGGTACGAAAGACAAAACTGGGTGATGGAAGTGGAGGATGTGGCCATAAATTTTGAATTTCCACTTTAAATGTAACACATGTTATGTTTATAGAATTTATATGGAGAGTATTTGGCAGAAGGTCAATATACTGTACTACTTGGTCTAAATACTAACCGAGACCAATATTGGTTTACTTAAAGTTCAGATATGCAACCCATGTACATTTGCTTCAGACTCAGTGAAAGATGACCACACTCACGTTTCACAGCGTCACGGGTCAACAAGTCAAGGTCACGGTTCTGAGTCCGCAACATTTCATTTATAACTCCTCTAATGACAAGTTTTATTTCTGTGCTATACTGAATACAATAAATCAGATTGCCAGCATGGGTTTGATGCACCTAAACGGTACATCAGCAGAGTGCAATGCAACATACCTCCTCTCCTGTTCAGCTTGGCGTATCCTGGAGCGTACACACTGGCAAACATGGAAGAGCTGCTGAAGGCCTGGTGAGGGAGAGGTGTGGCTAATGCTTCATCACACTTTGCTGCAAACAAAAACATTTTCAAAAATATCAGTTATGGACTCCACAAAATACATAAACATACCATTATTGTACCAATACAGAACTAAGAATAAATGCCAGTAATGAGGGTAATAGTCAAATCTCTAGACACAAACCCTCACATGCATGCTTGCACATATGTACCAATTTCAAAAAGTTTAAAAGCAGTAAAGTTTGGTGATGATTTGTCATTACTGTGTGCACTTTACTATGGCCATCAATCATAAGGGCTAGAACATTTGGTTATATGCATTGTATTTTTCTGCATTCCCTTGACAACTGGTTTGTGCATCACTGGGGTGTTGGCTTGCTTGACAGCACTAACAATACATAAGTGCTAAATGCAACCACTATAATAGAAAAGCAGTTTGGTGAAATATAATGTATTGTTACCATCTACCTTTTTGACCTGGGCTGTTCCAGGTAGTTTTGCTAGAGCATCATAAAATGTTAGAAACTACAGCTGAAATGTTTAAAGCAATGAAAAAGGTTTGATCAACAGAATTCTATCCCACACTGGTACAGTTATAAGCATAAAGTAGGATTGCAGTTTATTCATTAAAACAAATATAATTGTTACAAATAACAGAAGCTAATCTATTACTCTAGTTCTAGAGTTTTTAACACTGAAGTGTATAACACTCATTGTGAACTGTAAGTTCCTGATATTCATTACCAAGAAGCCCAGGTAAATGAAATGTATTACCCAAACTTTGGACTTTACTCAAACTGCAAACAGCAAAAAAAAAAAAAAAAATCAGTAATAAACTACTCAAAATTTGATTCTATGCATTTACTAGTTTTATGACCTTATCTATATGGACAATAAACTGTTCACTGCACAAAACAAGTGAATCAGGAGTTCCTACTTTCTCAGTTCCTCTTTCAACCTGGAAATGAGACTCTGGTAGCCATTACAGTGTCAGTGATATTCAGTAGCAATGTTTTTTTTTTTTTTTTTTGGGGGGGGGGGGGGGGGGACTTATTTTGTGATCATCTGCAGCAGTGCAAACCACATTTTCTGAAATGCAGACATGTAATATACCTATATTAAGTGCACTCACTCAAAGAACTGCATAACATCAGCAGCATCTTCTAGACAACCAGACTCTGCAGCAGTTTGTGTTAGTTACTGAAAAAGAGGTCTAACAGGCTGTCTGAGAAGAGGAGCCAAGTGTCCGTAATAACTTATTGTGTTAGAGTGTACTCGGGCAATGTCCCCAAGCAAATCATGCAATGGACTGAAAGTGCTGACACGAACAACAAACCATTACACACCGTCGCTCTGTCTCTGTATTGGGCTATGCAATGTGATAAGAGTACTAATTTGTTTTATATTCCATTAAAAAAAACGTCTTAAAAGTAGTTTTATTTGCATTGTACAAGTAACTGAAGCAGCTTAGGCAAAAAAAAAAAGTTTGATGATACAACAATTTAGTAGACATTTTAGACAGAACTACATCCATTTCTTTAACTTACAGAACATATTGGAAAGTACTTGGAGTTGAGTGTTTAAAATATTTTACAAAATTTCTCATGGAGTATTTCCAAACCCTAAGCCTTTAAGTATTTGTTTATAGAATTGGGAATTTTTACTCAAGCAGTTTGCGGTAAGCATGGTGATGAAGGGCATTGCCCTAAGAGCGGGCAGAAGGCCTAAAAGCAGCAACCTCCATACCGTAGGTACTCATTCATGTATTAACCACTTTGCAAGCTTATTGCCAATTGTCCACCAACTTCTTTTTTAAATTTTAGTGGAATAGCTAGCAGCTGTTTGTATGAAATTTAAGTGCGATTGAATGCTAACAAGGTGCCGAGTGATGGCTGTTCTATCGTGGCCACGCTGAGCAGCACTGATGGTTTCCCCTGAAGTTGTCCAAGCAACAGCATTCCACTCAAAGTGGACTGATCAGCAATATTTTTGCAAATAAGCAAAACTAAGTACCAGCACAAAGTGCATGAATGCAGTAAAAAAAATAAATAAATAAATAAAACTTAACAATGGATTTAAGTCATTTAAGCATGAAACCGGAAAGAAATTTGTATAGAGACAACCAGAAGAGTAAATGTGTTATTTCATTATTACATCAATACATGGCTATTGCTTCTGCATTGATGTGAATTGCATTTTTTTATTAGACTAACTGTACAATTGGACAAGATCATTCCCCACCACACAATAGGAGCACCGCTCTCCACATCTGGCTGCTTGGTGTTATCACACACGTCATCCAAAATTAAAAATGTGTAGATTCTTGATTTCAGTTCCATTATAGTGGAATGAATTCCCTCTCTGCCTCACAGGTGCTGAATCCTTTTGAAGGGCTTCACAACACATCTTTCACACCCACTTCTCTCCTGTTCTGACAGTGCCATAAATTTTTATCCCAATGCATGTCAGCAAGAACGGTGGTAATGGACAAATTGTTACTTACGTGTATCCATAACCCATCGATTATTTTGGAACGGACTTTAACCGTTTTTACTTTGATCTGCACATTGTTTTGCCGGAAAGCTTCTGCAAAATTAAATGTAAATGCAGTGGGGGGGGGGGCACTTTTCTCCTTATGTTAGTGAAAACCAGGCCAAACACTGCTCCAGTGGTTTAAAAAAATAAAAAAAATTAAAAATCCTGGCAATTTTTATTAATAAAATCAGTCCTTAATGTGACTCCAGATTAAATTTCCATAAAGTTAACAGTGCAGAACACCTATAAAGTCAAAGCACCTTTAGAGAAAGTAAGCAAACGCTCTTCAAAGACGTTCCCATCTTTCTTCTCTCTACGGCCATCGGGGGAAGTAAATGTGAAGTAAAATTATGGTCAACGTGTTCTTCTCCAACAGCCAATTATCAGGATTCAAGAGCAATGCGGGCATTCAGACACCAGTAAAACCAGCAAGTAGAATTGAACCATTAATGATCCGGTGGAGCACCGGAACTTAGTGGGCAAACCCTTCAACTATCAGGAGCTGGATGAAATCATAGCTCCCGATCAGGAAGAAATTGATATTTTTTGCATTCACAAAACACTGGAAAAATACTGCAGCATTTCTCCAAACACCAGTTAGTGTTACTACAGCACCGTTTTCCATTACTGGTATTGCAATAGCCTTATTTTACTTTTATGTCCTTTTTATTGCTTTTACAGTGAATATTTTTATTATTATTATTAAGCGGTTACCAATATTAGAGCAAGTTGAGAAGCCGAAAAACCAAGTTAGAATTAAACCCCCCGCTGCTTCTCCTTTGTGGTGGAGATGGACGTGGTAGCAGATGCATCACTGCTGACTGCACACAACAGTACCAAGTTAAACACTTGACTGCAAGCCACTGGTCCCAGTAGAAGAGCTGTCAAATACCGTTTGGGTCAACTGTGAACCGCGACCTGCCTGTTGACCGAACGAGGCGATACATTCTAATGAGGACTGCAGCGAATGCGGACCGCTTCTTTGCGTGCGGACGGACCAGTCAGCCCTTCGCCTGTCCGATTCACCGAGCGCCTGTCAGCATCCGGCCCGCTGCCACGTCCCTGCATTTTGTTTGTTCTGCCCAAAAGGACGTGGGTCCAAGGCGGCTGTAGCGACCTTTCACGACACAAGCGATCCATTCTCTGCTCCAGTTCTCTCAAGATGCCATATGGCTGAACACAAAATGGTTCTCACGAGTATAGTTTCTTCCTTATTCCTGCAAATGCCAAACTGTACATTAAATAGAAGTTTAAAAATGTTTTCAAATTCAAACAGCACCTGATCATAATGAATAAATGAATTTTAAACCCAAAGAAAGCCACTTGGTTGCAGCACCATAAACTCAAACATTTAATACATACACAATACATACACAAATACTTTGGCAAAAACAAATATGTAAGTGAACGAATAAGTTACTTACTGGCATTCAAATTTGTTTTAGCAATGCTAATTCTAATTTAGCAACACTATTTCAAATTCCTTTTTTCTATCTGATATTAACAGATGCACAAACAGCAATAAAAGCAAAGTGTTTATTCATGTCATTTTTGTAATGGCAATACTACTAAAATGGCAATGCTACTAAAAAAGTGAATTGCTTCTCCATGAGACTGACCAAGGCTGCAGATAAAACCTTCCAGTGATGAAGCTTAAGTTCAGTGCAAAGCCATATAATGTTTTAAATTGTATTTGCATGCTTCTGTAATAGTCACACATTAAACCAGGCATTTATATTTTGTCTAAAACACCTGTTAAGCACTTTTGGGTACCCACGGCTGCAAAAGACTACCACAAATGAGTCAAAAATAAATTCATACCTCAAAACCTGGCAAGGATTAATAAGAATGCAGGAAAAATAAATTTAATGCCCTAGAGAAGAAAGTCTCCTCATACTGACAGAATCAAGCTTGATGGTTCAGCTCGGGCTCACTGAAGCTGTCCAACAGTGCGTTCCCTTCTATGCGTCGCTATGGTGAGTGGGAGTCAACAAAAGCCAGGAATCCCCAAGAAACAGCTAATCTCTGAAATTAACCTTCCATAATAAATCCATGTATTGGTACTGTGACGTTATTGTGGCTGGCAGAACACACAGGGACTATTTTTATGCAGTTTATGGATGAATTGGAAACACTTTCAGGACATTTGCAAGTATAACATAAAACATAGTGCCGGTATAACTTTTATCATCGTGGTGAGCTGGGCCCCAGTGGGGAAAATGAAGACATCAGGCTGGTTTCCATGATGCAGGCTTCATTGGAACACAAAAGCAGTCGGCGATAACGCTCAGGAACGATAAATGGAAATACCGAGATTTCTGCTCGAGAACCCCACCCTTCCTCAAACAGAGCCAACACTCAAAAGCCAACCTTCCAAACCGTGGAGACCTTGCTCACTCAGCACTGACAAATGTGAATTACACAACTATTTACACATCACCTAATGCTATCCTCAGTCCAACCTTTGATCAATGAACACTACAACCGCAAGAGAAGTTAATATTCCATGTACAATTTTCGTTGGTCAGCAATGTTGTAAGACAGTTGCAGGGCTTGACCTTAACAGTTGTCCAAACCATCCTGGACAGACAGTTTGCTTATCAGACGGACAGGTCGACAGTAAATTAAGATAAAATAAAGAAATCCCAGGCAAAAACTGCCATTATAAAGGAACCATGTGAAGTAATTATTTTTGGTCCCTGCATTTCTGGTTTTTTGTTATAAATCATTCATTTAAAAAAAAAAAAAAAAAGCCTTAATGTGGAACTATTGCAGGTGATCCCCCCCACTTTTTGCCAAGCATGCTTCACCTGGTATCTTCAAGGATATTTAAAACCTAATACATTTGTTTTCAACATTTTTCCAAACTGTAAAAAACTGAAGTTAAAATTCACCTATGCTGTTTTCTATATCTTAATATATGTTGAGCTCCAAGTAGGTTAGTTCACCACTGCAACTCTGGTTAAATACCTTACACAAAGGTACTAAGGAAACACCCCTCCTGGGACCTCAGCTAGCTATCAGATAACACCTTGTCCTTTAAAAATAGTAAACCTAGATGTTTAATTCTCTTTTTCATCTGAGCTGCAGCTGACTCTTAAAACCACTGTCAGTCACAGCTTATCCCCCCCCACTCAGGCCAAAAATGCTGGAAGGAAATGACACCCATGACAACGGTGGTCCCCCCCAGCAACTTAACTAAATCGCCACAACTGTAGGCCATCCGCTTGCCTCTACAAGTTGCAGTATTAACACCCAATATTCATTCAAAGAACAACAAATCTACAGCAGTGATGCTTAAAAAAGGTGGTTTTAAGCTTTGGGTCAAGTTAGGTCTTCTGACTACCAAGCAGTTTGGTAGTTAAAGCAGAAATTAAAAGTAATGCCATCATGTGAGGCTGCAGAAAGTTGAGTTTAGGAAAACTAGGTCTTTTGTTGTGATACACAAGTCAGCATTTACCAAGGCTTTCCTTGCAAAGGGGGGAAAAAAAAACAACCAACTCAACTTGACATCCTTTGCAGGAGGAAGTCATGGCGTTTCCCCTCAGATGGGGTGCCAACAAAGGTTCCAAATATTGCAGTCCATATTTAACAGAGGAATTAGTGACTACCCATCCCACTGTACCCTTTCATCTGGTGATGCTTTCATGTTATTGCATGGGGAGATGGCATGGATGCAGTTTTCATGTTTGCGTGCCAACTGAGCAAACGCCTTCATTTTGACTCACGTGTGCAGGTTTCCCTTTGGTGACTTCCTACCCAGGCATTAGTTCCAATTAAATAAATCTATAATAGCTGTAGTGGAAAAAGGGAATATTTTGAAAGTAAACAGGAACAAAGGGTTTGCTGGTAGTCAGTGGGCTGTGTTTGATGTTCCATCTTCCAATGTGCACTGGCACACAATGTGTACAACCACTAAACAGCATCCAATGTACCACTGAAGTCCAAATCTTCCCATGATGAATAAGAACCATGTTGAGGCCACCATGCACAGTAGGTATATAAAACAAATGTGCACAGTTCTCTTTGAATTTTAAATATTTACTTTATTGAACAATTTTCCCCCAAGAAATTATAAACTGTTTATGATTTAACTAAAGAATTAAATTAGGGACTTAATGTACCTTCTAAGCCCTTTGTTTTTCCAAAGCTTTGAGGTGGTCTGAAAAAATACCTGAGGGGAAAAAAAAAAGTTTTAAAATTGAGAATTTCCTAATTTAACCAAATGTACACAATATAGCCAAATGTGGACCCCCTCCCTCACTTTCTAATGGCTGAGCTGTTCTACCTGCACCCATGCAGAACACAAACACATTCTAGACAACTGTGCGCCTCTAGGTTTGCGGCCACATTTTGAGGAAGAAGCTCCTTTTCCTGCCCCAGCATGACTGTGCCCCCATGCACAAAGTGAACTCCACAAACACAGGGGTGGCCCAGGCTGGTGTGGAAGAACTTGGGTTGAGGTCAGGGCTCTGTGCAGCCACTCCACTGAATACTTTTGGGATGAACTGAAAAGCTGACTGTGAGGCAAGCCTTCTTACCTAACCTCACTAATGCTCTTGTAGCTGAATGGACACAAACTCCCAAAATCTGCTGGAAAGCCTTCCCAGGAGGAAGAAGCTGTTATAGCAGCAACAGAGCTGGGGGGGGGGCAGGGCAACTCCATATTAATGCCTAGGTTTAACAAGCACATATGGGGGGTGATGCTCAGGTGCCCACAAAGTTTTGGCCATACAGTACATTACACCTCTATTAAAAACAGATGAACTAAGAATAACTATTGCACCATTGCAAGCATTTAGTCTGAGTGAACAGTAGAGAAGTAGCTTTTGAACCCCCCTCCCCAACATCCCTATTCGGTCATTAAAAAACACCTCAATTTTAACTGCACCCAAAGTTTCAGCACGCTGGTTTAGAAAAAGATTGATGGCCTCATTTGTTTGCTTAGCAGGAAAGAACAGACTTTTCCTATCTATGTGGCCAAGCCCTTCGACTTATTTCCATCAAACCACTTCAATCCCGAGGTCACCGTCATCGGCCTCCGAGCCGAGAATGAACTTTCTGCGGCGCTTTAACCCCGATGCTGTAACGTGCTCGCCAAGTTCCTGCGCACGAAGCTCCCCCAATTCATTCAAGAGCACCAAATCCAATTTAGATTCACGCGGCAGTTAAAAAGCAGAAGAAATTGCTTTCGAAAAAGCAGTGTGGCGGATGGAGGGGGGAGGTTGCTGTGCTTACATGTACCGGCTTGTTTTCATACAAAGCGGCTGTAGAAAGTAATTACTAAAGAACTCTATTAGCTGAAGACATTGGTCTCAGTGACCCCACCAAAGTGGCATTAGCTGTAGACCTTCCCAATGGACCACCTTCACACAGGTTAATGGAAATAAGCCAGGGGGTAGAGGGGGAGAAGCTTGTTCCTCATTTCGCAGTAGCCCAAGGTGGGGTGAAATCTCTTGGTATATCAGACAGTGGCCTTCTCATGTTGTTTGCCTTCAGTCTGACAGGCATGTCTCATTCCCCACACACAGACACACACCCCCCTCTGTCAAACCCATCACAAACCAAGGGGTGCAAGTGCCTTTACAAAAGCATAAATATACCAACATCATTCCTGGGATAGATGAAAACAATTTAATAACCCATATAAATGCATAGAAATGAGTTTTTTTTTTTTTTTTTTTAAATGTAGAAAGATATGAGTGCACCCCCCCCCCCCCCTCCATAGGTTAGGAGTGATAGGGGTATTTATGCAACAGGGTAAATTATTTAACAAGGATGGGCCAACAGCAGCAGCCCAACCCAGGACAAAGCAATGATGAATGGCTGGCAACTGGCGCACCAGTTCTGTACAAACCATTGAATTATCCAAGTTCAGCAGCCTCTACATTTGGCCCATATTGTCCCCCCGAGGCCTTTTTCCTTTTCCCAAAAATCAAAACGGTGCTGCAATTTCACGCAGAGCTGTGTTGCCGAATAAATTCTGTTCCTTTGAAGATGGTCGAGGTTTAGCTTCAAATACCGAAACCTCAAAATTTGTTTAGTTTAACGTCAGTGCGGCAACACCCCAACCAGGAGCCTGAAATCACTAAAATGACTTGAAACTCCTACACAACTAAAAATTAAAAGACAAGTCTCACTCATACAGCAGACTTTAGAAATTTTAACAAATACTGCAAACAGTATTAAAAAGGCAGTTCACTTTAGTGAACTGATACATGTTGTGCGCACCAAATGAAAGGCACATTTCCCTCCAACTGAGTGGATTTGGGAAGCTCCCTCACCTGTTCCACACACTTTGGAAGTTCTTTCAATTCGTAATTTCAATAAAATTGACTGACAACTGGATGCCATTTTATCATTTGCATTTCTTTCATTTTTGCGCTGCGATAAGCAGTTCGCTCTGTAGCCGTTGCGATTTTGGCAAGGTAAACCATCCTTACACAATGAGGTTAGTGTGTGTGTTGCTGGACCAACATATCACTTGTAAGCTGGGACAAGTTGGCTGGAGGACCTTGCTGTGGACACACATTTACTGTGGTTGTTATAATGGAACACCTGCTTGGCATAGCCTACCGGGCAAAAACCAGCAGCAGGACCCTCTACCCAACCTGAGGAAAAATTCTCTGCTCGATTTGGATGTTGTGACATAAATAGGGGGTTTTTAAAGTTTAACAAAGAGGGATGATGTATGTCAGTGCTCTGTATACAGCTGACCAAACAACTAAAAAAAAGGCTCAAACGGTGATTCACTTCCCATCACATTGCTCCCCAGCCAAAAGGAATGGAGCAACTGCCAGGCTTTGTATCCAGATTCATGTAATCGTTGCTTTTGCTGTACATTTTAAATCTAAATGTGTTCAGCAAGATGTGAGAAAACATTTGAGCTGAAAATTAATCATGGACTTATTCACCCTGACAATATAGCATTTTTGCAGCTTGCGTTGACCAATGTGCTACTTTTTACAAGCATCGCATTAAGTTTCCTGCAGCGTAATGGCAATATAAACATACTTATACAAATACAGTCACGAAGTAAAATGTAAAGCAGCAAAGATGGGGCTACAGGTGACACGGAAGACTGACCTGTCACCTTACTCTCAGAAGCCCTGGGTTTAAATCCCACCTCCTGCTGTAGCGCCCTTGACCAAGGTACTGACTAGACGGTGACAGGAAAAGTTGCCCAACTGCATCAGCGTAAAGGTCAGCTCTACAAGTCGCTTTAGAGGAAAAACAAATGTAGAAACAATAAGTGCAATTGTCACGTCGCATCCTATTATTTAGTACAACTGTCAGCAGCTGGATGATATGAAGCCAGACCTAAGGGATGCAAGGTTCCGTCTGCGGTTTGCTGGGCTGACTGCTGATGGCGGTGGGGCTGTGTTTCAGGGCAGAGCCGCTACTTCGCATCTCTACTGGAGACACAGCAGCCTTTCCTGGGCAACTTGCAGCTCCATTAATCATTCAACAGCCGTTCGCCGGCAGCAGAATAGACGCCCGCCAAGGTCTGCCCATGGGGAGACAATCCTTCCTCTCATACTTCTCCCCGATGCTGGGAAGTTAACCACTGTCGCCACAAACCTGTCACTAAAGTCTTTCTGCTCACCTCGGCCTGGGTACTAGCACTGACTCACCACCAACGTACATTGGTGGATGTTTCACACTGGTTGCAATTGAACAGAACCCCCCTCCCAAAAAAAATGTTACCACATTAGCACAGCAACCAACAGCAAGAAATTCTGAATCCACAGTGTTTTGTCTGAGACGCCTGCCGAAACATTTCATACGTCGGCAGCCACAAATAACGCACGGATGCACAACCAGGGAATCTTATCAGTGTTCGCAGCCGCCCGCTCCGCAATTGAGCTGAGAAAAAGCGCACAACTGCTCCAAAGAAGAACGCAGCTCCTAGTGGGGGGGCTACTTATCTTTTATTTGAACAAAAGCATGAAACACGTTCCAGCATGAAAGTTGGAACAAACAAAGAACTTCATAGAAGCTGCTGAGTCACACAGGGTCTGGGCTTTTTGTGACAAGTTGGCTTGCACGTTCTTCAGCTCTGTCCCCAGCCAGATGCAGCATCAAAATGCAAGAGGAAATCTACAATGCTTGAACAGCAGGTGCCATAGTTGCCTGAGCCATAAGCTGAAGGCCCAAGGAGAGATGCAGCTGTGGGCCACTTGGGAAAAGTAGAATTTTGATCAGAATTTTCTCAGCTGTATGAATACACACTGTCTACATTGGTCTGAATAAAATTACCGCTGACAAGGTTGTGTGCATTTACCAGTTCCCTAAGAGTGCATAGCATTAACTTTGAAAGACAACTAATATTTATGTTGCTTTAAAAATTGCACTGTAAATAAATATGTTAATATTGAAAACTTGTGTGGCTGGTTCATAGGAGATTGAATTGTTTCAATGCTGATGTCAGTGCTGAACTGAGGACGGTGGGATTTGTTTTTTCTTCTGCTAGTTTAAACATATGGGAAATTTATTAAGCGACGTACGGCCCATTTGATGAAATAGATGCCACCATGGCCGAGTGGGATCGTGACAAAGACGTAACAGAAATGTCAGTTGAGTACTGTGATTTTTTTTTTTTTTAAATATAATTTAAAAACAAATATCTTCTCAGAACAGCGTAAATACTGCTGCATATTTCTGCTTCAAAGTCTGGTGTTTGATAAGGTCAGCTTTGGACAGAAATATTTGAAATTAACAAAGGTGCCATTGGCTGCTTTTGTTTGGACCATTAGTGCGCGCGTGCAGACACACACACACACACACACACACACACACACACACACATATCCCTAGGCACAAAAAAGTTATGGTAAAAAGTTACAGCAACAAACCACCACAAGTGACCACCATGAGAAAAATAAAGCAAGAAATTAACACTGCATTATGACTAAAATCCCTGGTACGACTAGAACTTGTCCCCTGCTGCTGTACAAATAAAATGACAATTTAAAATATTTTAAAAAATAAATAAATTACAAGAAACTTAATTCTGGCAGCAATGAAGCCCATTCTGTACATTTTTTGGGTTTTAAAAAAAGTTACTGCTGTATAGTGTAAGAAGAGGTCCCTCACACAGGCCTTGCTGTGCAGAAAGATGCAATTCAGTTAATCCTCAGCTCTCTATGAGACCACAAAAAAATCCTGGCAATTAGTTAGGCGCTAATAAAAAATACATTTTTTTAGGGTGTGCTCTTTCATTGTGGCCTCCACCCCCAAACATATAGGCCCAAAAACACACCAGGCTTATAATGATTCATTTTGGCAGAATGCATCTTACAGCAAAATATTCCAAGGAAACAGGATTAAGTCTCTTACATGATTTTTATAACATTCAAAGTGATCACATTCATATAATTCCCTGAATTTAACAAATGTGTACAATAAATTAGAAACTACCAAGCCATCTTAAACATGTAGGATTTTTCATTCTTGCTTGAAAAGGACAAACCGATTTAATCTGAATGAAATGACAATGAAACAATTACATAATTTGTGCAATACAGGTATAGAAACATTCTTAGAAAATAAAAACCACGCAACTAAAATTGGACTAAATCAGAAGCGTTTCACTAAAGAAATATTCCCAAAATAGCAAGACTAACTTACAAATTTTTCACTAAACCTTTGAGATGCACATACCACTTTGTTGTATTCATCTTTAACAGCTTAATTCTGAGCAGAGTCATGGCAGTCCACAGGCCATCCTACAACATAATGCTTATTTTTCATAAATAAAAGCAGCACACTAAAAACAAATGTTAAAGTATTCCCTGACCGATCGTAATTGCAAAAACACCCTCATCTACCCCATCTCTGTCTACAGCTCTTTATTGTGCTTTCTTATTTACAACATATTATATTTTAACAGAACTGACAGATGTGTGCACAAGGTGTTCCCGCTCAGAGGGAGATGCTGTTCTGTTCCCATCTGAAAAACCCCTCTCTTGCCTCAGCCAACAAAGCGGTCACATTCGTCAAATTTATATAGCTCTAACTTTTCTCCAATGAAACGTGCACCTGAGCCAACAAAAGTGCATTTCCCCAGACAAAGACTTAGAGACACGAGACCCTCAAAGAAGAGTCCTGCCCAGTACTACTGCTTTCACCAGGGTGCATTATACAAGCAGCTGCACATAAAGTTGGTGAGGAGCCCTTGGCCCACTCCACATTCAGCACAAACTTTGGGAAATGAACCAACACACTGGTTCAAAAGGGGTTACTTTTGGTCCTCACTTTATCAGTGAAAGATCTGCTTCTTTAATCCATTGTATTTTGCTGAATTAAGCAATTTTGGCTGAAAGTCTGATTTTACTTTTCAGAATGACTTAAGGCTCCCAGTCATTGGGGGCATCAACAAACCAGCTGGAGTGCTCTACCCAGGCATGACACTTCAAATGTTTCAAAACTGGTTAAATCTGACCAGGAGGTAATAATCCTTGCCATGGAGTTCCTTGTCCCCAAGTCACAAACTCCCCTCCTTGTTCACAGAACTTGTTTTTGTCTAGTATAGTACAACACCAACCCATCAGAAACTAATACTTCCAGAAGGGTATTATTTTTTTTTTTTTTTTTTAACCCAAGTCACCTTCAGCCCTGCAACAACAATGATTGTCTGAAGAGTCTGTAGAGGAACTCTCCTGCATCGATGACAAGTGTGAACTACCTGAAGCCCTCATGTCCTTTAAGAGGCATCCTGACTTTTGGTTCTTCACACATTGTGAAGAGTTCGTACCGCACAAACTATCAGATGGAGCCTAAAATAGCAGACGCTTGACACCTGCCCTTAGACCTGAGCTTATTACCTGGTGGAGAAACCTACATATCCTGGTGCCTCACCTGCATCAGTTTACAGCAAGCACTTTCACAAATGATCTATTGCCATGTCAGCTAGACAGCTGGCTGTGTCCCCTCAGTGGTCCTCCTCGCACTCAGGTTAATTATGCCGAGACATGTGTCACCCTTCTCTTTCCATAAGAGTCACACAGACTTCCCATAATACATTGCAAAACCAAAAAAAAAATGCTGGAATGTGATTTAATGTAGGTTTACGCACATATTGTTCTGAGGTTGCCTTTAGGTGTATAACCCTGGGAAGTAGCCTGCACTTCCTTTACTCAAAAAGGATTACATAAATTAGTTTAATAAATTTCATAAATTAAATAGTTTATTTTGACCTAAACATTTAGGTGGCCAAAATATTTGAAACAATTAAACAGCTATGCATTTATACTGTGTTAAAGAAACGAGATTTAGTCCTTCCTTATAGCTACTACACCCATTTATGCTTCCACATAAGCACTCCAAGTTTGCATTTTGTTTGACAAATATGTCAGTACAGTATGGCTATTTAATATTCTTTGAAGACAAGTTTTTGCAGCCCCATCAATTGTGAACAGCAAAATACAAAAATGGAATCAGATCTACAATATTCTTTAGTGGAGAAAGCAATGAAACCACAGCTCAGTAAAATGGAAAACTGCTCAAAAAAAAAAAAAAAAAAAAAAAAAAAAAAAAAAAAAAAAAAAAAAAACACAAGTTTACAAACCGGCGTGTGAAAGGTGGTCTCGAAATGGAGCAAAACGAAGAGCTACAAACATTTTAGCCAATTTCATCGCATAAGATTGCTGCATTTAATATGACGCCCCATTCCGTGGCTCGATAAGCACCCAAATCTAGCAATTTTGTCTCAGTCTCAGCTTTTCCTACCATTTCGCCGAAACTGAACGAGAGGTTTGCGTTAACTGTTACTAATGGACATGTAACGCCATATTTTTTTCTGAACATTAATCTGAAATGGGGAAAAAGACAGCACACTGAACACATGAATGAGGGAAATGTTGATTCCTAACCATAGTCACTGTTGCAACAACTTAGTTTGTTCCCCAAAGATATCAATGATTTGGGTTAGGCTAAATCTTTGCATATTCATTGTTCTGCATCTCACCTCAGAACAGGGCCCTTTTTATTAAAATAAAAATTTTGCTCCTTCAGTGGTACTATGGATTTCTGCTACACACATGGCCAATATTTTCCTGTGATTTCAAAACAAAATCCTAGTTGTGCAGCACTTTGAGTGAAAACCACGCCGGAAACCAAGAAGCAATTACAGCAAACTGTGATGTGTGGGCTGAATATACTTAGTGGCCGGTTGTCTCTACACGAGTTTGATGTAAAGGTTTGCCAATCTGACTTTTTTCCTCAATTTGATATTTTTAATCTGAACAGTTATCCATTCTAATCCATGGGATTAATTTTTTGACATCCTTGTAAACAACCAGATTTCCGTAGCTCGCTTTAAAAGACACATTCATGTCTCTCTCGCTCACACACAGAGCAGTCTTCCGCTCAACTAAATTGTAAGAATGTGTATACAGGAGAGCTTTGCAACAAAACAAGTAAATATTCCTGTATTAAAGCCATAATGCAGTCTCATTCCAACCAACACTGACCTGATTCTCACAATTCACTGTTTTTGTAGAGCATGCTTCTCATACAGTGAGAGAAAGATTAAGCCTATAGATGACATTTAATAACTAAAGATATGTAATAAATCTGAGACATATAGCAAAGATACAGATCAGTGTTTGAAACCTGACAATTCATATTAGCACATTTCACACTATCACTTACCTGTGGACCACAAGCGAGGAGGACATGGACATTTTCATGGAAGCAAGCACCAGCCACAGAGAAGACAACAGGGGGGAGAAGGGAGGGAGAGAGATTAATAATCAGTTGAACCAAAACATAAACTCATATCAGTTCCACTTAACAGCCTTTAATTTTTACAAAATAATGGCATTCATAACTGCATACACAATGCTATAGAAAGACAAATGCTGAGCTCTCAAAGGACCAAACATCCATTTCCTGAGTCACCAGTTAATTCTGGGAGTCTCCAGATCCCATCAATAAGCACAAATTGCCAGAATTTAATAAGAAAAAATGCACTTCTGTAAAGCACCCATATTTTTCCCCCATATGTGAAACACTTGTCTTGAGGACAAGGGAAATGAGGCAGTCCCAGAAGCACTCAGTGCATCGTGGGTGCAAGAACCATCTATAGGCCTCAGGCTTTGGTCAATGAAGCAGGACATGAAAGTTTTTGCATTCTTCTGAGCTTTCATGAGTTGTTGGGTATTCTATAGGTTTCCCCATCAAAAAAAGTTTTTTTTTTTTTTTTTTTTTTTTTATTTAGTTGCCACACAATCTGAAAGCCTTACAATTTGCCATTACAGCCAAGCTTTCAGCAGACTGGTTGCAATACATGTGCCCAACATAGAGATTAGGTGAAAATACAGAACACCTTTTTGAAGCCACTTAACCTCTCAAAAACCAGCTTTATCTACAGTCAATTACTGAGGGGAAAAAAAAAAAACAAGTTTTAGAAAAAAGAAAAAAAAACAAGTTTTAGAAAAAAGAAAAAAAAAAAGCCAATTGCTTCACATGCTTCCCCCCCCCCCCCCAGATATTGGTCAATAGTAGCAAAATGTAATGAATGATATGAAACATCTTGAAACTATTTTTCAGACAAGTACCTAGCATGATAGACATAACGATTTTTTTTTGCTTTGAAAAACAAACTGGTATCCTTTGAAGATCTTTTGATGGAAGAATTGGAAAACACATCTTGGAAATTTCAATTCTATGAACAGAGGGGGGCCAAGTGCTCAGGTAAAATCATTTGAGCAATTGTGTGTGTATATATATTTTATGTAAGCACTAAAAATGGTTACTCAAAGTGAAAATACCCATTCATAAGTTACTTAAAAATGAACCAGGTTAAAACAAATTACAGTAACCCCTCAACATATGAGCATCTTGAAAAATGCATAAATATCAATATCTGAACGGTAGCTTCAGCGCTAACAATTAAAATTTAAGCTCATTTAAAAAAAAAAATCTATACTGTGCAGTACCAAATAGTGTAATAAAATGTTTCAGTCAGCTGTATGGTATAATGCTATGAATTCACCCAAAGTGAGACGCATGCAGGTGTGTACAACCATGCTGGTGTCTTATCAGCTGTTCACATTAGTTTTTCTAAATGCATTTGAACTGCATCACTGCATTTACTGTGCGTTCATTTAAATGAAGATTGTTTCAAAGATCTGGACACATTTGGTATCTGAAAATTCAGTATCTGACCCATTTTCAGGGATTCTTTAGATTCATTTACTAATGATAAATCTGATGCTCCACAAAAGTTTAATAAAACTAATCAAACAGTAAAACAATAAAACTCCACAGGCTGTTAGCTAACCAGCAGTACATTAAGTATTGGCTTCAAAACAAGTTATATAGCAAGATCGCAGCTGGCTAAATGTCTAAATAACTTAAGCAATATTAACTTGCTAGTGACTACATTTCAGGTCAGAAACCAGAGAACATGCTTTTCTAGCTTTATAAATAGCAGCCGACTTCACAATCCTAATTTTAAATATTCAGAGTCGCATCTTGAATTCTCAGTATTAACTGTTCATAGAACCATTTTTGTGTTCAGCAGACTCATCTATTGATACTAACATCGCACTCCAGAGCTACAATTGTTGAAGTTTCTCCCCCAGTATTACAACCTCAATAGGGAAATTACTAGCCAATTATAAACAAGTTCTTCACATTCTAGTCAAGGATCCCATATATTTAAGGCATATTCAGTGACAAATTTTACTTCGACACAAACCGCCTTTTTACTTGCCAGAAGCCCCGCGGTGCCAAAGGCAGCCTTCCGTGACAAACTGAGGTTGAAGGAAATTGACATAAAAAAATAAAATAAAAAACCTGCAGGAGACACACAGTGAGAGAAGATCGCAGCATTAAACTGTAAAAGGTGAGCAATGCGTGAACTGTGTGTGGCGCTATTTTCCAGGCAGCACTGGGCTGCAAAGCACTCATATAATGAGTTTCCAGGCACCATTAACAATGTATGTTTTGCCTCCGTTTACTGGTCCTCAACCCACATATTTAATGAAATAATGAACTGTGCAGAGTCGGCTTCTGTTCTGCCCACTGCTCCAGCCCTTGGGCTCCCATTAATCCTGAATTACCCGCAGATTCGCAAGATAACAGCAGAAAACACAAAAGTGCCACGCTGTCCAGCCCCCATCCTGCACTTGCTTCCTGGGCCTATAACAAAACATCGGAGAAGTAACTTGCAGCAGTACGACGCCTACGATGGGAAATTCGTCTGTTTTTGTGGGTAAAGCTTTGCGGTTTTGAGAGTTACACCAATTTCTGTAATTTTCCTCTTTGAGGAACTTTAAAATTCTACAAAAACACACCAACACTTCAATATGAAAATGTTAAGCTTTGCTATACAATTACTCAAGCTTCAGTCATTTCGCCTTACATTGAGAAACCAATGTTACAGCAAACAAAAGAAAAATGACAGATGCGACAGAATTCTTTTTCCTGTGATCGTGTGTTAAGGTTCCTACAGTGCAGCAAAGTGAATAATTCTGATTTAGGGCAGACACTCCCCCCTCAGAAAATGCACATACTGTAGAACGCAGGAATTTTGAAAGCACAAAAATGTCACAATTTCTTCCACATTTAAGAGCAATCCCAAAGAAACCCCTTTGCTGAGTGAAATTTGGAAACTTCTGCCATGTACAGTAATACCTGGAACAGTGCTGTAGATAGAAAAAAATCTATCAAAGTGAATGGAATACAGACTTCAATAGGTTCACTACTGTGTATGTGCAGCATAATACAAAATAGATTGTGTACCATTAATACAAATATTTTATGGCTAACAAATACAAAATTTAAACAATTTCAAAAAAGGTTCGATTTTTTTATATGGTAGATGACAAATTTTTCTGCTAAAATAGCAGAACAAAGCAATTAGAGTTCATTGTGGTTTTACTGCATATGTGTTTTATTACAATTCTTAGAATGATCCAAGATGAGCCATATTACACATAACAGAGGAGCATGTGACACCTCCGAACGTGGCTTCTGCCCGGTGAACTACGTTTGCCCTCCAACCACTCTCACTGTGGCTGGATTGGTATACCTCCGAGACCAAACGGCAGGTCAAGGCTACAAAAGCATACATGGACCACCGTGGGCCTGAATTTATGGCTCACTTGCTTTGTCACTTGGGATTTCAGGGCCTGTGGGTCTAATCTGCCACCTGCGTGTCTGTTGCTCTTCGTGACCGAAGCAGCACAGTGCTACTGAACGCTGTCGGTTTCAGGCCGCACACGGTTTATTGAGTCTACATTCATGACTGTTATTCAGTGCAAGGGCAACAAAATGTAATCAGTCTGGGACTTTAAACCATTTCAAAATCATATTCTAACCTACCAGGATATAAAAGCATTTCCATGCCATTGCATGGGCAAATCATAGCAAAAATATAAAAGCAGGAATTCCAAAAAGCATGTCAGAGGAGATTGACATACAGACATTGTCTTTTGACACCTTCAGCCATCTTACACTGGGGTTGATGTAGCTTATTACTAAAATAAAAATAGGATGACTAGATCTGAGAGAGTTGCAGCCACCACCTTGTAACTGTAGGAATCCACTCCCCTGCAGTACTACGTCTGATCGTGATATTTACTTTGAATTCCTCCAGGGAAAAATTACCATGCTGTGCAAACTGGTAAAGTAGCTTAGTGCACAAGCCTCATTGTAAGCTGCCTTGAACAAAAGTGTTGGCTATTTACAGAGGTGGAGACTAAGAAAAACTGCTGTTTTACCATTATGACCTCAACAAGTACACTCACAAAATTAGATACTTCCAAAGTCTGTGCTGGGAACACACACACACACACACACATTCTATTCCACCTGAAAATGGGTTTTTGGACTGTAGGAGAACATGTAAATTGTATATCTATGGAGCCACAACTTTTAATGCACGCTCATCTGCCATAGCTGTTCTGGACATCTGCTGAATTCCATGTATGTATGTAACACCATAAAATGATGCAGATAGGTCTCCCCCCCCAAGAGCCTTGTTCAACCCATATGATGCATAATAACCTAAAAAACAAACACATCCAAGATGCATCACTGGAGTCATAAAGGCAGACTCCACCATGACACATGTCAATATCTCAACCACTCCACTGTAATCACCATTCCCTCCCATCCCTCCAACCACATCTTGTAATCTCAGCATCTCCTGTTATGTTGGAGCTCCTTGTGCATTTTGTATGTTTTTTTTTTATCATTAAGCCAACCATTTGTTGGGTGCTTACACCCAAACGCCAGATGTAACAGGATGGCTAAAAAAAAAAAAAAAAAAAAAAAAAAAAAGTCATAATTCAAGGCAAACAAAGCCATAACTCAGGCTGGTTTGCTGCATCTTTGATTTTAAAATAAAGTTTTGAAGGACCTTTCTTTCACCCATGTCTCATATCCAGATGGAGAGCAATGCTGCAGTTCCTCATTGTGAGAGACCTCCTCGGTTTCTCTCCGCATTCTGAGATTAAAGTTATTCAACCAAAAGATGCTAATTTTCCCCATTTTATAAACCCATTGTTCCTCTTATAAGCCCATGTAGATATTCTGCAGGATTTACTTGGAGTGCAGGGGATTCTGTTATTTTGCATCTAAGAATCTCAATATCTTCATTTCTAAAATTTAATTTTTTTGCTGCAGCAGCAAACTACAACTAAGCTTCAGATTTGTATTTAAAAAAAGCATAACCTTTCATTTTTCTGCAATAAAACATGCGTCTGCACAACAGAACTGTTATATTCGTTGATCTAGAAAACCCAGGCGTGGAAAAGGAAAAAGCTTCCAAAGAGAAAACCGCAGAATCAATGCAGAGAAACTGGGAACAAATCCCAGCTAAAAAGGCAATTTGACAACACCAGCAAAACCTTATTCCTGGATTTGTATAACTCATCTGAAGGAATAGCTGCACCTAAGAATGTCCAAGTTACCCAAACCTGTAAAACACTCACCACCACCGAATGCCAAAATTTCTGTTTTGCCAGTAGTTAATACGCACTTTGGTTTTTAGTTAATGATCTCAAGTTATGAATCCTGCTTTTTATTCATTCTGTGGTCAATCGTATGTCTGTTGAGTGCAATATACTTAATTTAGAAACCTCTAGAATAGGTGTAACACAGGGAGGACCTGAATGAACTCAGTCAGAGGGTAATATGGGGACAGACTGTAATACAGAGGCCTGTTTCTTACACTCATCAGCAGACTGAAATTTCTGCAGCACAGAGTCACATACACAAATACCGAAAGAGAAATCCAAAATATTCTAACACCTTCACATTTTGTGAAATGAAAAGTTGCCAAAAAAATTACTAAGAAAACCTATTTAATGCATTATGCACCCAAGCTAAAGGCATACATTTCTTTAGAAATAACTCAAATGCCAATGTGACAAATCCATCTTAAACAGCATATTGCTCCAAAATCTTCATTGTTCTCCATCGATTCCCAGAGACGAAGAACCATAAGGTCAGCGTAGCAAGGACCACTGCAACTTCACTAAATCTGTATATTTAAAAAAAGCCTCCAAATTCTAAATGCATCACATTTTGATGCTGCAGTAAAGTTCTGCACTTTTATTGGCCTGCTGCTGTGATTTACACAGGTCAGATGTGTCCAGACCAAGATGTACACATTCATGACAGCCACTGGACACAGACCCAGCTCTGAATGGGGGTGCTCTTTAGAATAGAGTAGAATAAACTTTTATTATCCCACGAATGGGAAATTTCAGTGTTACAGGGCTCTTATCAGGAAGGGAATATAGGAGAACAAGTTAGTATTAAAGAAGGACATGAACAATTAGATTAGTAATCCATGTACACAAGTACAATAAAATAACTATATACATCAATTCAACATTATAGATTTTATCATTCTTTCATATTTTAGAGACTTGAGCTTTGCGGAAACACAGTAGACAGAGTAAACAAACTACATTGGGACCACATGCAGGTGATGCACACCTAGATCAGGAGTGCACTTCCAAAATGCCTGGAAAATGCACGGTGGGGGCAAGCAGGAGGAGACTAAAATACAGAGATTTCCCCCATTTTTACCAGAACGCACAGGTTTGGCACTGGCTGTTATCTGTTGGATTTGTGATCGATGTCATCGGAAACAAAGCTTCCATGAAGCGTGACTGACACCCAGCAGGAGACCTTCACCCGCCGTTTCCGAACTGAGGGTGCAAAGGAACAAGTTTAAAAGACGCAGAGAGGGGAAGAACGTGGTGCTCACACGGGCTCTTTTTCTCTGTACACTGTCAAAAACATCAGGATTTTTGTCTCTTACATGTTTATTTCAAAGTGACAGTGTTATACCCATTTTTTACAACAGGGTAATCCAGGTAAATACTTCTGAGCAAGTGAGACATTGGGTTCAAAGCTGGGTCCTTTGTCTCCAAAGGCAGTGGCTATAACCACTTCCCTTTAATGCTTTTTAACCAGAAAATGATTTAAAAAATCCAAACAGTGCTGCTTTCCCACTCGATAAATGCAGACCCCCCCGGCATCACTTGTCACCTCATCCCGCACGTAACCATCTGTCCCGCAGCCGATTGTCTAAACAGATCTTTGGCTCCGAACACAACAGTGAGACGAGTGGAATTACAGCTGCGGGATGCCTCCATCATTCTCCTCGGGGACACTGACTGAATGAATCCAGAAACAAGAAAACCATCCCATCCTGAAACAAAACCCAGACTTTGGGTACAATAATTTAACATAAATCAAAGCTAACACATATTACACATATCCAACTCCAAATTGACATGGTGTCTTTACCTGACCTGCACCCTGGGCGGCAGTCCTTCATGCACACGATGCTCAGCACTCATACACATGCACATGACAGGGAAAACATTTCCCCTTTCCTTCCATAATTATAATCTTATGCTCACATTTAGAATGAAACCTGTACATTTTTCCTTTAAAAATACCCCTGGTTAAAATTCTTCCTCCTTTAAGATCCATCTCTTCTCTCCTTGCCACGTTAAAGTCAGCATGTAATTTGGCCAAACTACATTTATCAATGGCGTAAAAAGCTGAAAGCCCAGGGTACTAAAATAAATAAATAAAAGCAGGGACTGTGTGTGTATGTGTATATATATATTTTTTTTTTTAAACTAATCAAACTGTTTGGCGTAAGTGATCGAAGTCCAGAGGAAAAAACAGCAGCGGCTGCACGGTGATAAATTACAGTAATGCGGCCTTTCAAACCCGTAAATAGGTGCTGCTTAAAATACATTGCGAAAAGGACCAGCGATCATTGAAACATACATTAATCATTAGCTGTGCCGGATGGGAACATCCCTACACCCCAGATTTCGCTCTACTTCCTCCACATTCGTTGCATTTATCCCGTTTTTCGGTGGCACGGAAACGCACACCGGCCCCCAGCATAGCTGCAACCTGTGATTTAGTTCACAGGAACTGCAGGTGGGACTCAAATTTACCGATTTCCTCTGAGTTTTCCGGAATTATCACGAGAGCTGAAGAACTCACCCCTCCAGTCAAGGTGAACATTAAATATAAGGGGGGAGACAACTTGGTTACAGTAATTTTTTTTCAATGAACAATTGTAAACTCGTGTTATGATTGCATTTTCAGGCAGCCTAGAAGTTTCTGTGGTCTTTGGGTAATTTTTATCAATAATGCATCTGCCAAAAATGGAGGGCGGGGTCATTGTGCATTACTGTCTTTCCTGACATGCGCTGGTTGTCGTGGCAACATCCTGAAGGACCACTGTCAAACCACAAAGCAGTTGTACTCAGGAAGCTTATAATATTACATCCTTGTTTTAATACATTTTTACATTACAAAATATTACATTATAACCCTTTACGATGAACTTGTTAATTCATCAGCGATTAAAGTCATTTTCCCAACTGGCTGCACCCACCAGCCTGGTTCCTCAGCCTAACTGATGCCCTCTCTCCACCAGAGGGGTCTACAACCTGCAAATCTACTGAATGAACATATCAGTTGAATGACAGCTTCTTTATCACATTGGAGGGGGTGGGGCAGGTTTAATTCAAGCACTGCATTCATCTGCCTGGGGGATCCAGGGCTACACCTCAGCATGCAAATGTGCTAGGGTAGGGGGGAGATTGGGTGCTTGTCTTTTTTTTTTTTTTTTTTTTTGAATAGCAGGACAATTCATAATCCCCAACCTTCAAACAAAGCATCACTGCACAAGCTCAATTGACAGTGTACTGCACTGCAAAACAAGGTACATTTTACAATAATCCACTATGACCCAAGTCAGTTTACCAAGAATGATTAAGCGCTTTTATTTTTTGCCATTGCATTTTGATTATTTTAATACAATACAAACAAAATGCATTTTGGACTCTGTAGTACCGAGTCCAGAATTTTCTTTTTCGTGTCGGGTCTTAAAATAAATTTAAATTCACATTCCGGTGCAAAGGAGACAGATCCCTAATAATGCAGACCGTGTTCAAAATCTATAGCTGCAGTGACAGATTCCTTTTCCAAAGGTTTCATAGCTTCAAATATTCAGGAGCACTTGAGTGATTCAGCTGGACCACAGCCTCCAAAAAGCAGCACCAATCTTAAGAAACATCCTGGTTGCTATGCTTGAACACCATTTCCCCACAATGACTTAAAACTCTCATTGTATTAAATTCAACAAAAAATGGTTCAGACAAAGTAGTCAGCAAGCATAGAACAACTTATGGGGTTTAGATCAAGTCTGACCACACACATTTTGATAAAAATATCAAAATGCCACCAATTGAAAAGTGGCATAGATTTAGTCAGCAACTCATTTTCCAGGTCCAATATTGATGCTTATTTGCTCATTTTTTTCAAAAGAGCATCCAACATCTACAACTGAAAGGTATAGACTGCTAGGTTCATGAAACTGAACATTTTAAACGTGTTTTCATCTCCTTCCTGGATTATAAAGGTTGCCTTGATCAATTTTTGTTGTAGGTGGTTCACATAGACCAGACCTGGTGACCAAGGCTCATGTCCAAGGTGCTGAATGCAAAACATCTCATTTTGTTGCTTTGACACTTATCCAAAATAGTTGATTAAATTTAATCCATTGACATATTGGCATCTTACTCTGGGAATGCAGGGCAACTCACAGGAAGGAATTTATCCTTAAGCACAGCAACACCTGCTGGCTACCCCAATGTCAGGACTCATATGGAATTAAAGTGCATTTAGCTTCATGTTTCAGCACTGCCTTGATATGACATTCATTGAGCACCATGTTTTTTTTTATTTATTTATTTTTTTATATCAGCTGCATCCAGAGAGAAAGGTTAGATTATTCATGATCAGGCTTATTATAGACTTGGGAGTCTCCAAGCCTTAAGAGGGAGGCATTGCAGAGAGTGATGCAGAACAGAGCCAGGATCCAGCACCAGCAGAACTTCTACACTCAGACAGAAAAGCAGGTGATGTCTAACCAACCAGATGTGGTAGCAGATGAGAAAGCCACAGTGATATAAACACCGGGAAAGAGGAAGCAACACAAGCCGTACAGAATGGGGGGGGGGGGGGGGGCTGGAAAGAACGGACAGTGAAAACCACAGTATCCCCACTGATGACAGGAGCAGTTGGGGCAATGACCCCTTAGCTGAAAGAATGACTGCATCACATTCAAGGAACAACACTGGTCTTAGAATTTGAGGGTACGGTGTGGTGTTTTTCCTCCTCTTAGGACCAAGACCTCTGGTAGGAGGCCGAGTGAGAAAAGATACCTACATGGAAAAAAATGGAGCGATATATTGAGCAGAGTAATTGTGTAAATTCGTTCCTATCCGTGGATATCACTGTCAGGTTTTAAAAAGTAAAAAAAAAAATAAATAAAAAAAAAAAAACAGAACAGCTTTCAGCAAAACTGATGCATTTTGGGTGACCACAGTGCACCACAATCAAATCACCCCAGTATGCCACCCTGATTTACTGTAACTGTGCTTAATACACTGTTTCCTTCTGTAAATTTCACCAGATAGCATGGGGGGGGGAAGGTGCAGGTAACTGGAGCGTTTAGAGAGATGCTGACAGCTCTCATTTCTCACAGTGAACGGGTCCCGCTCTGGGCTGCTCTCTGCATCAGGACAGTTCCCCTTATTGATCTCCTCCTCTCCCTGCTCGCCTTGCTTCTATAAAGGAGCGATTAAAGTGTCTGAGGACACCCCAGCCTGGTTTCGCACACGGCCCACAATAAAATAATTTAAAAGAACTCATGTCATTTGTAAGCTGGATGACTTTGGACCACATAACAATGACCCGCAAGATCACCCAAAAGACGAACAATTCATTTCCGAGCAACTATATTTACTCCCCCCCCTCCATAAATACCTTAGGCTACTCGTACAATTTATCCAGGTTTTTAAGGCTGGTACAGCAGTGAGGTGGGATTTGAACTCAGCTGCAAAAACCACTACACCACCTGATGTTTGCTACACAACTAACACAGCCATGAAATCCGGGGCCAAGGAAAAATATTTACCCAACAATGGCGGCCGCTGACCGAATTAAGCACGTCGCTGTTAAGGTTAGTTTCAGTTTGTTGCTTAAGAAAATTTCAGTTTGCATTACTCACCATTTAGTGAACACTTTTATCCAAGTTGAATGAAAACCTTAGCTCTTCACTCTCAATGTGTAGCACAAGGCCACGTCGCCGGCTCAGATCTTTCCAAAAGAATTTTACACCCTCAGCAGAGTCTGGAAATCACGTGACTAACTGAACGTTACCGACAAATTTACACGATTTATCGTGTGCAATATTCCCTCCAAACAAGGCATTTCCTGGAATTCATACTTTTATACTCAGCACATTTTGCTAAGCGTCAAAGCAGGCCGGGGAGAGCAGATACTTGACGCCATGCTGGCGATAATTTGATGCGTAGACAAAAATCGATATCACGTCCGGCACTTACGGGATAAACTTGTTTCAAAGTATCATGTAAAACAATTACTTCAATTTCCAATCCACTTGGAGAGAAATGGGATCACAAACAACTTTTATGCAATTTGGTGCAATGAGCAACTCTCGAGGCTAAACGCCCCGGCTCTACTGCGGAGAGCACCTTTGCGCGAACGCAGGAAATTCCGTCACGTCGCCCCCATCGGAAAAAAGAATCCGGTGAAAAGGAAGCCGAACTGGTAAAACGCAGCACCATGGGAAAGCACCTCGGAGATCAGGGATTCCCTCGTAGCCGCAGACAGACAAATGCCGAGTAGGGCCTCAGCTCAATTCCTCTCCAATTCAGTTCCACTCTCGCACAGCCTGTGATAAATCTTTAAAAGGAAAGTTTGCATAAATTCCTCCAGAAATAAAACACAGGATGTTTAGTTACCCTAAGAATGACAGAAATTGCGAAACCTGAAAAAAGTAAAAACCCTAAAGGAGAGGCGTACTGTACTTGACGCAAATACATCAGCGTACTCCGTTCCCTCCGGTATAAGGAAACACTGCACAGGAAATGAGGCGCTGACCCACACAAAAATCCTATCGCTGCAAAGTGCTAAAATTAATTTCCAAAATTAAAAATAAAGGCTGAAGAATTGGCTGTCACTGAAAACACCCTGATAATGCAAGGGAGCACAAAAAGACCAGTGGACTGTGTGCAAAACAGGGAAAGAAAATTGAGAATAAATACAGATTTAAAGTATTGTAAAAGATTATATAAAGTATGCATACACACACATGCACATATAGTGGATATCAGAGGTCATGGGTAGCGGTGGTCAGTGGTAGTAACCAGATCTGAGATGACAGAATTGTTTGTGGTATACATACACTTTCTAAAATTTAAACTTTGCTTGTAATGTCATTTTCAATAATTGAAAACATTCACTCCAAACAGTGTTTTGCCATTCAGAAGACCACGCTTCCGACGCCTGCCAACAAATGTAACGCGTCACTGGTTTCTGTTGTGAGAGCGGCATCGTGGATGTGGGTGGCGAGGTGGGGTGCGGGCTGAAGGGGTGGCATGAAAGCAGCCCCCCCACCCAGCAAACTACCCCTGCGGCCATCTATCGTGGCTCTTAATGTTCATTAGCTGCTGTCAGATTAAAGCAGGTGAAACGGGATGGACCACCTCAGGGCCGCAAGCGCGTCTCATTACCGAAGCAGCAGGCCCGACTCGGCCCCGTGTCCAATCGCAGCCCGGTGGTCTGGCGTTCCACCTCTCCATCCACACCGACTCCACTGCTGTGCCATTTTCAAATTTCTAAAGGCAATTAAACATTCTTCATTTCAGACACACGAGCGCATGCCAGCATCATCCAAAAGCTGAGCCGGTGCCGTTCCCATAGGAACAACGTTACATGTCCCAGGACAACACTTATATCAAGCAAGACTGTACAAGCCATGCAACAGTCCAACAATATTAAGTTAATAAAAGGTGCTGGATGACTGATGCCTGCCATGCCATTAACATTTACCTGCAGCAGCAACACCAGCTAAACTAGGGATGTAAGCAAGACCCCTTGTCTGACTCCTCTATCAACAGTGCAAGTTCTACAAATACAGCTTTCGTCATAAGAAAAACTGGACCAAATCCTCAGCTGGACAATAGGTGGCAAAGCAGTTAGGGCTGTAGATTGAGTTAGTGTGATGGTGCCCGGTTCATGCCCCACTACAGCTGTAGCATGAAGGTCCGCACCCTGAATTGAACATAAACCCCCTTTTTGCATAAATGATCACTTTTAGGGAGCTTAAGTTGTCTTGACTAAATGTGTCTGCTAAACAGAGCTAAATGGTAAATATAAAAATGAAAGGATGGGTAGTTGGTCAATAGGTTTTTTTTTTTTTTTTTAAAAAAAAAGCTCAAATTTTACACAGGAAATTACAGGGAAATTGAAAAATGGGGGGGTATGAGCACCAATGTAGCCATCAGGGAAAAACATGTGTGCCTATATATTGATTTTATTTAACTTTTTTCTCTACAATGGATATAAAACTATGGCTCATCTTAGCCAAACTTCAAGGTCTGTCAAAACAGGAGCTCCTTGAAGTGCAAACCAAGGCTTTGTCTTAAAACAGCTTGCCAATAAAAGCTGCCATAATGAGGGAAGCTTCAAGAGTCTAAAATTAAGGGAAAAAACCCCCAAAACCCTTCACATACAGCAATCTGCAGGAATGTTTCATTTCCCATCTGGTTTAAACGTGGCCACCTTAAATGTATTCCATTCAAAGGCGAGGTTTTCCAACCAGGTCGATGCTCCATTCACCGTACGCAGCGGTGTTTGCGCATCAAGTTGGTCAGAGGAGGCAGTTGGCAGCCCCAAGCTGAAAGGAAGAACCGCACTGTGAAATTAAACACAAGCCTCCTCCTCAAAGTCTCAGCAGCTTAACATTCATGCTTTAAGAGTTCCTTTTAGCCCCATTGTTGCTTAAATTCTTATTAAACTTTTACCTCCAATTTATATTTCTTAAGAGGTTTGATTTAGCTAAATGGCAACTACAGCATAGTCAAGGTTATAAACTGTGCAATGCAGGAAACTATTTCACAGCTCACGTCAGCTGCCTTAAGCAGCTTTGGGGTTTTTCGCAAAATCATAAATATTACAGAATATCCCAAACATTAAATCGCAATCCTGACTGCATATTTTTTTTATAAATTATTGCAACACTGTTTACACCCACATCTATTATGCATCTTATCCCCCCCACAAACCAAATCCATCTCCGCTCTTTTTCCCTGCCATGGCAGAAAGCATCTCATAAGAAAATGAGAAATTTGCAAAGAAATTAGATGTACAGAGCACCTCTGCACTCGTGAAATATTAAAACCCCCGTAATATATTAAACTACACAAATTAACACACGACGTAACAAAACTTTTGGTGCCGCGTCATTTGGCTTCAAAGCGCACGCCTACGAGACCGCCATACGTCAGATCGAATGAGCACATCTTTAAGGACACGGACAGTCACACGCCATTCCCAGTGGGGACATTTACTTCAATCCAAGAAGCCCATCGCGTATTAATCTTCACGTCGGTGCGGCACCAAGACGTTCCTATCGGGTTATCAATTACAGAAGTTCAGCATCGCCCTGGCTAATTGCTTCTCATTTTCCCGCTGCCATCTGCTACCTCTGCTGGCCTTTCAGCCTCGAGTGATGGATGCCCCCGCTGAAGGATATCCGCCATCGCCCCGATTTCTGCTCGCAAACCCAACTTCCCACAGCCGCTTGACATTTTTCATAATACATTAGAAAGTCCCCTTTCCCAAATCCCGTTTTGTACTATTCCTCAAAAAAAAAAAAAAAAAAAAAAAAAAAAAAAAAAAAAAAAAAAAAAAGAGGCTGGGTGGCGATATCTGCTCTTTTTAAAAATGTATGCTTTCGTGCATGTAGAGACAAAACCCCCAAACCCACTTTTGACAAAATGACTTGTAATTTTGCAATGTAGACATTTGCATTTCCTGGAATTATCTGAGCTGCTTGAGGTGGCTGTACCACCCTGGCATTTGAGTGCATACTGGTCATTTTCAGCAAATTAAGCATTTTGGGTTTTTTTTTTTTTCCCCCCTGCAATGAACACTTGGAAGTATTGCTGATGTTCACAACACAGCCATTCCTCAGTGTTTAAATCTAATTCTTCCGTAAAGACGTATTTCATACAAAAGTTCTGGATACCAAATGCCCACTTCCTGTTATTTTAAATGAGGGAAAATGTGCAACCCAGGCAGTCCAAAAACAACTCTACAACCCATAATGTCAGCTTGGAAATTAACTGTACCCACCAGTTACCTACTTACATTCTAGACAGTTGTGTGCGTCGAGCTTTGCAGCTAGAGTCTGGGGAAGTTTTTCCTGCACTGACATGACTGCGCCCCCCCATGCACAAAGTGAGCGCCATAAACAGTTTGCCCAGGTTGCTGTGGAAGAACTTGAGCAGCTGCACAGACCCTTCACCTAAAGCCCACTGAATACCTTTAGAATGAACTGGAATGTCAACTTTGAACCAGGCCATCTTGCCTGACCTCACGGATGCTCTTGTAGCCGAACAGGCACAAATTCCCCACAGCCAGCTGCGTTCCAAAATCTGGTGAAAAGCCTTCCCAGAAGAGTAGTGGCTGTTATATCAACTCCATATTAATGCCCATGGGTTTGAAATGGGAGAATCAAAAAGCATACATGGGTATGATGCTCAGGTGCCCACATAGTTCTGGCCACACAGCATCATATTTTCAAAATGAATTACAACTGCCCAAGGAGTACCAGTCCACTTCAAGCACTGCCAACTGTCCTGTGCTCCACTCAGGTAAGGCTCAAGTCAGGTTGAGGAAAACCTCAACACAAAACTTCTGAAAACCTACAGGCCAAGATCCCTGACATTTGGACATTTTTCCAAACTGGATACAACCCTGTTCACACAAACAATGTGGAAATAGCCAAGGGGCTGCATTAAACCCATCGCCTCACCTGGCTTGTACTTACTACAGGTAATTTGACATGCGAACAAGACTTTTAAGCCAGCAGTCAGCATTTTATGGTTCAAATGGAACTTCCAAAGAGATGGTAGCTTCAGCCTTGACAAAGGCAAAAGACAGGTCAGGGGCACCGTTCACCAGAATAAAATCCTCAGAAGTCAAATGGTCTGGAAAGTTCACTTGGTGCTGTAGAAACTGCATCGGCTCTTACCATTCCCGCATTTGCGTACCAACAACAATCACTCTGACACCAAGTACTTCTGGAAAGAGTCTACCTCCTACATGTTTACACAAAGGATGTAACCACTGGTGTTAACGTACAGGTTACGGACAGTAGAGCGGCAGGTATTTCAGGTGAAATAGTGTCCAAATTGCCAGTAGCAGGCACAGGCGTATGTGGGTCACATTACTTTATAGATGGGGATTTCACATGGGAAACTAAACAAAAAGATGCTTAATAAATGGGGACAAATGACTGTTTGCATGCTGTTGAAATGACAAAAATCCTACAAGTGCTTCTATTTCCCTATGTTAACTTAAACACACCAGGTAACCAGCATTTTAAATATAAAATTAACACAATATCAGGTCAGTTAATATTTAGCACCAACCAAGCTTGAACAGTGATATTCCTCTCCTGCTGATCATCCCACAGCTCTTAGTCCAAACAAAAAATTGATGAAATTGAAATGTTAAAAATCATTTACAATAAGTTTTATTTCAAGCGCTCAAGTCTGGAGCTCCTCCAACAAACAGATGTCCAATTGCCAAAATTTTGCATGCCAATATGGAACTAATAAATTACTAGGGCTTGACATTTTACACATCTGACATTTCCTGAATAAATTAAAATGGCATGTTGACAGAAAAAAAAACCTTTAGGCAAGCCTCAATTTAATTCTGGGCATATTTTTTTTCTTTCTTTCCCCAGAGCACTAGGAAATATGATTTTATTTAAAAACCAACCCATTGTGACTTACAATACTGCCAGCCTGAGCACAGTGGTGCTAATTCTGCAATAATGTCATCTTATTTTAATATCTTGGTTATTTAGAATAATCCTCCTGCACTAATGTGTGGTGCTTTGCTTACGTTTGCTTAAAATTACAATTTTACCAGAACACACACAATAATAAAGAGTACAATACTGTCATATAAACCATTAATGGTATCGTGAAATGCCGTTTGCAAGTTTACCTACACATTCTGTTCTGCATTAAGCTTTAAAACGGCAAAGGAGGCCATAATGGAAGGGCAACGCTTAACACAGCAGTGTATGTTTCTAAAGGTTTATCATAATTGTATATCTTCAACCGTTCCAAATTCCAACAAACGTAAAGAAATGCCTTTAAGCCAGCAGGCAAAAGATGCAAACTCATGGGAACAAGGCAAACAGTTGTTCCGATTCCAAAAATACCTTCGGCACTGTCAGTGGAATCTCAGCCATCATAACAGCTCCTCATTAAAAATGGTAAACTTTTGGCTGCGCCCAATAAAGGTGGATCAATATGATATGCAATTCTCTGAGGACGACGATAGTTCAAATTGCTGAAGCCCACAGCCCGGTCAGCAGTGAAGAACTGAGAAATTCCACACAACTTCACAATGGTGGACCAATGGAGAAGTCAAAGTGCAGTAGGGTTTCACTGTTTAACAGGTTGAGGGGTTAATGCACAACATGTGTGGCAAAGTTGTGGATGGGTTTATTGGGGTTATAAAGGTAGCAAGCAGCAGAATTGGCAGTTAACATGCAAAGTTGTTAGTGTGGGTGCTAAGGCATATAGCATGTCTTGTTGGGTATTGCAATGGTGGACAGTTGTGGAAGGGAGCAGTTCTGAGATGCCAGAGTTGTGGTTGAGCTTTAAAGAGGTGTGGGACTAAAGTTACAGAACACCCATGAAGGGGGTGCCCAAGTGATAACTCCAATGAGATACTACACCATCACTTTGCTATACCATGTGTGGATTTGTAGTTGCCCAACATTGGAGATTAAGGAGATACAAACCATTCCATAGCAGCTGAATAGCTTTGCTGTAGGGTTGGCATGGTGTTCACAGGTTAGGATAAGGTAAGACAGGTGCTTAGGAAGTGGGATCCCCTTTGAAGCACCAGTGTTTATGAATCTGACAAAAATGCCAGTTTTAGTGCAAAGTATTTTCACAAATCCTTTCAGATGCTTTGCCTTAAACATCTGAAAAGAATCTCATTTAACATTGTTAGCCGAGAACATTAAAACATTCCGGGGGGGGGGGGGGGTGTCTACCCACTTTCTCAGCCAAGATGAGCAAAGAAAGCTCCAGAGAGGACCGTACCTACAGACTGGCACCACAAACACTAGCTGAGAAAGATAGAACCTTGCAGGAGGACCGTCAGCATCATTAGCATCATCATTACCATTGCTGCTACATGGCTGCCAGGCAGGATGATAAAAGTTTACTATGGGCCATTACTGTCATGGCAATAAGATATTCATCTGAATAAGTCATTCTGCTCAGTGCATTTTGTTATGCAGCCCAAAATGATTTATTTTTGTTTTCCTTTATTTTAGCAGGGTAATCTTACTGGAGCAATACAGGAAGCATCTTGTTCAAGGGTCCTAAAATAGGAGCAGGATTCAGAAAATTCAGATTAAGAGGGATCAGTTGCAGAGCCTCTGAAGCTGCTTGATCCAAGTTGTCAGTTAACAGTGGTAAATACTTGTATATAACCCAGTAACTACTTATCCCCTCCCTGCACTGCTATTTACATTATTGAATGGGTGTGCAGCTCAAAATCTGTGCTGGTAGGACAAGACTGCCTATTATGAGGGGAGGGGGGGACAACATCCAAAAAAATATGACTGAAGAAATTAAATAACTGAAAACACAGCTGGAAAGGTGAGCTGATACCAGGCAGCAGTGTCATCCATACAGGAGGCCTGACAACAAACATCTTGATGTGTGCGGTCACTAACAGCGTTGCAAAGAGGTTGGTGCCCAAACTGCAGGTGTGTGGGTCACTAAAACTGCAAAATTAGTTCTCCCAGAAGTCTCAAATAATGGCAGCATATACCAAACACAGGCAAACTGCACTGCTGAAGAGGAACAGCAGCTGCAAGCGGACCCTCACCAGCAGGGATGAGCAGACATTTCAGAAGATCACAGCTAAAGTACAGCCTCAAAATTTAAGCTGCTCCACTGTCACTCAGTCAAAAATTGTGCATTGTGACCATCAAAAAGCTGCAATTTAAGGCAGGGCTGCCATCTGGAAACCTTTTGTATGCAAGGTCTATGCACAAAGCAGTACAATTAGGATTACGGAGGACCAAGCCCGAACCCTTGAGCAATGGGAAAGAAAAATGGACTGAAGAGTCGTCTTCTGCCCCATGTCCTACATTGTGATGGGTTTACATTTGAAGAAAAACCAACAGATGCCTTCAAAATCCAAATGCTGAATATGAAGGATCCATAAAGGTGTGGGCAGTATTCTCATTTGGTCCAACGGTTGAACAGCTGAGTTTTAAGAGGCAGCTTTACAGGACCAGGAGTGGTTTATGGTGCAAACACTTCCCATCTTCCATGGCCATCCCAGTCTAGATCTAAACACTGACCCTAGATGGAAAGTTCTGGAGCCCACATCACAAAGTAGATTTCAATCTTCTCCATGTGAAAGTTTTTCCTCTTGACACCAAACCCCACTGCACACAGATCGAGGCTTTCCCAGGAAGACTGAAGATGTTCTAAACCAAATGGTGGTGGTACTCCCTATTAGCACCTTAATATTAATACATTAAGTGTTAGTAGTAGTAGGTTTTGTAATACAGAGCACGTAACCAGCATAACCCAAACACCTTTTTATATTCACCACACTTTTCTAGCAGTATGAACAAAACAAGCAGTCGTGGATGTGGAAGGTGATGCTCTCTGGCTCTGGTGGACCTCAAGGTCAGTCGCAGTATCCGGTCCTGGTTTAAATTGAACCACATTTGGGTCAGAGCGAGCTGAAAGGACAGGAGTCACCGACTCCGGGGCTGACCTTTGGCTCTCTTCCTGACATTTCCGATGAGCCACAAGAACAGAATGGGGAAAAAGCTAAACAAACAAGGACCACCTGCACCCCCAAAACCAACTTTTAAACCTCCAGGTCAGAAACAACTACAGGTACATAAACAAAAGCAGCCACCTTCAGACATGAGTCATTGCCCTTTACTCCAGACCTTACTTCCATCTGAGATCTGGGTTTACTTCTTGAATTAGAAACATCTCACAAATGAGATCAAATGCAAATTTAGTTTGGAGAATTTACAAAAAAAAAAAAAAAAAAAAAAAAAAAAAAGTTTCTCAAAAGAGAACAACTTCAGCCAGAATGAATATATTGGGATAAGGAGAAGAGCCCAAAAAGGCTGAGGGACTGCAGATCTATGAAGACTGAATCACTCAACTTCTGATGGAAGTGCTTCAGATCAGCATTCTGTGTCCCTCAAATCCATTTTTATTATACTACAAGTTTTTTTTAGCTTTCTCTAGAGCCACCATTGTGTGACCTTTTTCAATAAAAGTTACCAGGTACATAGTAGGGTGGTCCTGTAGGCATCCATGTGGCACCTGATCGCCACAGCAACAGGAAGCTGAACTTTTTATGCCTTCACAAGAAGTGACTTGGCTTCCTGTATACCTCACCTGCAGAGACTTAAAAGAGCCTTCTGAGCAGCAAAATTGTAGTTAGTGCCCTTTCCATCACATTTTCACCAATGACATTTACAGCTTTGCACTTTATTCCTGAACTCATTTTTGTGTTTATTACCCAAAAAACAAGCCAAGAACCAAAGGGGAAGGGTAGTATGCAAGTTGGTTTATCTGTAGATGCATTTTTAAACATCTTAATTTTCAGTTTAGTTCAAAGACTCATGATCCTGTGGGATTCCAGAAAAGTCTTTTAAGGGTCTGAAGGATTAAAACTAGTTGAAGGTATGGATGAATTTGCCAGAAAACAAGGAAAACCCACAAGCCCAATGACTTTCACCCAGTTTGGACAGCTGCCAGACTCCTTTTTAAAGTGCCATGAGCAGCCTGATGGATGCTGAACTCCAGAAGCGCTCAGAGCCAAGCAGCCTCAACGCCATCCATGGGAAAAAAAAAATAAAATAAAATCCTGCGGGAGCCAAGATGCGAGCAAGGCGGATCAAAGTCCCTTTCCAGAAGTGCCGGCTTTGATGCACGCGTACCCTGGCTCATCTGTACCACCGCAAAACCTCATGTAACAGAAACCCAGACATCGATGTTGCGCGACTCACATTTGATGTCAGTTCCAAAAAAAAAAAAAAAAAACCTGCTGTAAAAATGGCTCAAATGGACTCTTAACCAAGTACCAGTCAGAGAGCCAAGCTAAATGAAAGATTAGCCCTGTGGAACTAGCATGGTGTCAGGAGCTGGGCCATTGCGCAGTACATACCTAGAGGTGTTTTGCCTCAGGCTGAAATACCCCTGACAATACGGAGAGTCTCACTGACATCTGAGCATCATCCCAGTCCTCACAGGGTTGCAAAGCCCACTGTCGAATTAAGAAAGTCGTGACTAACTGATCATTTAAGTTCTTTAAATTGCAGAAATTCGCTGACAAAACTCCCCCAATTCTACAATCCCAAAACAAACACTAATGCAACTCAAGAAATAATTTTAAGTAACTGCTGGGTCAGAGGTTCTGATCCCAAGCATATGAACGTGGGTTTATCTGAAGTTCTGCTGAAATCCTGCATTTCAGCACGATTTCTGCTATGTAACAGGCTTTTCTGCATCAGCCACTTGCACATGAATCATCCTGGGACTTCAATGAGGGGAAAACAATTGGGGGAGCGATGGAAAATCGAGGACAACTTGGATGAATTGAGACATCAGCAGATGTTCTAGTAATTTGCACAAGTAAGAAGTTACATAAGGGTGAGATGCTGAGTTTTTGATTACTGTATTGGGCCAAAGATTGCATTTTTTTCTTGAATTACATCTAAAAAAAATTTAAAAAAAAAAAAAAGGCTCACCTTACATCCAAGGACTGGACCTATAAAAGTCACTGTATAACACCAGCAGATGGGGGGGGGGGGGGTCACATCCCTTGGTGTGGATTATCCACAGAAATGATCAACTGGAGCTGGTGAGTGAAAGATGGTTTCACTAAGATGTTCTGGAAAAAGTAGCAGCTTAAAGTTAAGCCAAACCAACTAAGGAGTGAAGGGGAGTTATCCTGCCCATTTTAAGATGGCTATGATGACCAGGGTACTGGCCACACAATAGTACTGTGCTAAGCTTACAACCCTTTATTATGTGTATGGTTTACTTGGCCTGTACTATTGCGTTTGTTACCTGATGCAGGAAAGGGGCTGGGTGTACCGCTTTTGGTCTGATGGGCAAACCAGAAGCAGTCACATGGGTTCCTTTTAAATCCCCCCCCCACCATCAGCTCTACCAACAGTCTTCAGCAAGGGGGGGGGGATTGTTTATTTTCTAGTTAAGGGTTTCTTTGTTCAGTTTTCTGTATAATTTTGGGAGCACTGGGCATGTTCTTGGCCTTTTTGATTTGTGTTACTGGATTGATCATCCAGTATATAGGTTTCCAGATTTTGTCATTTAGGAGGGGTCAGTTGTGTTTGGGGCCAGCTGAATTTTGCTTTGCATTAATTTGGTTCAGTTATATTTTGAAGACTTCATTGGGTGGAGGATTTTTCTCCCGGGTGGAGGTTTTGTATTTTGACATTTTTCTCTTAAAAGTTATTAAACCCTGTGCCTTTCATTTGCTTGTTTGGTCCCCCACAATAGCGGGGATCAACGAAGCGAAGGTGTCAAAACTCAAGTAGCCAAGGAATGCAAAGTTACAGAATGTTGTGTTCAAAGACAGCACCCCCAAAAAGACCATCTTGAAAACATAAACATGATTTTACTAAAGATATGCACAAAAAAAAACTTCCTTCCAAAAAATGTCTGGGGGAAGGGGGGTGTCAAAAGGTAACACACTGAACCATTCCCTTCCGCTAAGAGGACCGGAGTTTGAATCCACGTCCAGCTGTTGTCCCCGTAAGCAAGATATTTACCCAAAACTAATCCATCCATGTGTCACTGGTTAATTAAAATACAGCTTAGCACACAGATTTGTAAATCGATTTGAGGGGGGGATAAAAATAAATGCCACCTAAAATGAATTAACTTGTACAAATAACCATAAAGGCTGTGTGGATGTTGCAGTGGGTCTGGGTGCACTTTCAACCCAGTTCCACTGAGTATGAAACCAAACGCTTTCGCATCCAAATTGCCAGTTAATACAAACACATAATCAATCCAAATAAAGTAAATTAAGTGTGAAAGAATTATAAAAATTAAAGCCGTCCAAACCAAGAAATATTGCCAAGGGGCACCAACTGATAGTCCATACAAGTCCAAAAACCAATAGTTGACCACATTATTATACAGGCACGCCAACAATGTAAAATCTGTATCTGGCTACTATTACTTGGCCACCACTACAAACCATTTTTAAACTAAAACAATTAACTTGGGGGGGGGGGGGGGGAGATGGGAATAGATGTTCTAAAGCTTTAAAAAAAAAAAAAAAAAAAAAAAAAAAAAAAGAAGCCACGTAATGCATGTAAAAGCATTTAGCCTTCAAACCCCAAAAAATAAATTAAATAGCCTGCATTTAACTTCAAAGATGAATAGCCAGACATGTTAATACCTTTATCTTGGAAAGCATAATTGAATTCAAGTGTTAAATGCCAGTCGCCGGATACCAGCTTGATGCAAACTCATGCAAATCCACTGACTGAATTATTCAGCTGAAAGCTGGTTTGCAGAAGATAATCAGCCAAGGTAAACTTCTCGCAGCAATGGCACGTTTAGGTGAAAAGGAACCCAATTCCATGACTTCCACAGTCGCAGCAAACGTGTAAAAGTAAAACAAAGCAAAACATGGCAAAGCGATGTGAGCAGCCAGTCGAGACAGCCATGCAACCGGGAAGAACTGCACGCGGGCAACAGCAGCCGATGGCAAATAAGCAGACTTGGGTTAAACAGCGATGTCTTGCGAGCCCAAGGATGTTTTTTTTTTTTGGTATTTATCTGTACAATTTACGACACATTGCTGCAAATATTTTCACAAGTCCAAAAAAAAAAAAGAAAAAAAAAAAAACCCCACACTACTTTTCAGTAACATTTTGCAATTTCAAGGCCTGGAGTTTAGAAACACCAAGCGGCAGAAAGAAAAATGAACAGTAAATAGCCAGTAAAATAAACTCACCAGTTCTTATTTAAATGAAGTGTCTGAAGTTATTCTCTCTCACCAACTCCTTTTCGCTTGCTCAATTTTCAGTGGAAAAATGGAAGATTAATTGCTTTTGCCAGACAATCACTCAGTCTTGTACTTGTCCTTCATTTGGTTGCAGTGGGATTTATTGTGATAACCACAGGGAAAAAGAAGAAATTATATTTTTTGCACTTATTCTATTATTCAAGGACTGGTACTGTGTTGTAGGAGCCACAGAGGCCCACAAAACTGCAGCGAAGTCGTGCAGCAACTGACAGATGGAGGAAAAATTGGGAAGACTGTTTGTCAAATATTATTCATTCACTACAAATTGTAGCTCTGACTGGCAGAAGCTCAGGTGTATAACCCCAGAACAGGAAAGAATGGAGCAATATTTCAACAACTTCACAGGGAGTCTCATTCCAGAATGCTTTGCAGTCATTCTTCAAGTTAGGTTTTGTGTACATCAACAGTCGCTAGGAGCATAAAAACCCACCCAGAGACCAACACTATGGCACCACACCAGCAAAACTAATGTCCATTTGGACATTAGTTTGGACCCAGCTAGCTTGTGTGCCACTTGGAAGCTCACATTTGTTTCCTCCCACAGCCCAAAGATATGTTTCCGATGGACTGGTGACCAAGTTGCCCGACTGTGTGAGGGTCAGCGAATGAATCTGTGCAGTTACCCTGTGGTGGACTGGGCCACCCCATCTACCTGTACTTTAATTCCATATAAAATTACAGGACAGTCTTTAAATATTTACTATCGCATCATGTAGTGTGCATACCTTTAATGCAGGAACAATGCTCCGCTGCATAAAAAGATTGTAAGATAGAGAATCCCAATTAAACAGTTACCAATTCAATGTCACAATACTTAGCTTGCATGTGTATGAAAGTTGCACAATGTGTATAAATGTGTGAACCCCTTTGGAACATACATTGAAATTAGGAAAAAGCCATAACCAAGTCCTAATACAAAGCACACGAGCTGCATGCTGTTGAAATCCAGATAAGGTTTAAAGTTTAATCTCTTACCAGATGCAAAGTGCTACAAAATGAATATTTAAATAGTTATATTATCTAAATACAGTATAAATATTAGTCACTATTGCCACTGGTATCAGTGTGGCCCTTTAACACAGCTTAGTTTAATGCAGCTAGCAAGAGAAGAAACCTTGGGCAAATATTAAATGTTGGCTAAAAGTTATTGAGGAAAGCATCCATTAATAGAAGAGTGACCGATTCAGAGATCTACAAAGAGGAGAAGAGAAGCATGGGTGTCTTGAGCAAACTGCTTTGTGAGAGGTGTTACTCATTTGCCAGCTGCCCAGGCTTGAAGGCCAAACTCCTGCTAGATGCAGAGATGATGTAGGACTGTGTTTGCCAGGTACACAACAATCCAAAACCCCGCAGTTCTCATATTTCTAGGGAGCGCCAAATGAACAGCGAAGAGCTGATAGGGAGCTGCACGGTCCCTAAACTCTGGGAGTAATGAAATGTCAGTGTCGATCAAGTCAGGGCCTGCCGTACGCTTTGCAGCCTGTTGAAGACGTGCGACCACGATCAGACACCGCGAGCCTTTCATTTTTCTGCAGCAGGTGCACGCACATTTTCTTTTTAAAATTTTATCAGAAAAATTCAGAGAAAAAAACATTTTTAAAAAAAAAAAATCAGATTGATCTTTTAACAGCCCCTTTCAGGTAGCTGAAAGGTAACATGGGATATTTTTCCTAATATTAGATAAACCGAACGCATACCTGAAGTTGGGATGAAACTAAGAAAACCCATTTAGGCATCGCTTTGAATCCGAGTTGGTTTGAAGACAGACGCGACGTTATAATCACCGCTCGGGCAGTTGAAGCCAAGAGAGGCCATGCACATTTATCAGGGCCTCGCTTGTTAAACAGAGCCGGCGTTTCATCCGTACGGCCTCATTGCTGCTATCGCTTTCTGCAGCCATTCATCATTACCAGTTGAGCCTCTCCTCACCAGTCAGACAGCTGTTAAATCAATACCAAGCCAAAGTGTCGGGAGAAAAGTGATAAATAAATGCTCTTTAAAATGGCACAAGTGCCCGACAGCAAATACCCAGGAGCCATTTTGGAGACCGCAAGTGATGTTTAGCAAATTCCGGTCAAGAGCACCACCGCTGCCCAATTCATTGAAGCCACCTATGATACCGCTGCAGACTGAACACCGCGCACCCAAAATGAGAATTTCTTTGGCCGTAATTCGGCTGAAATTGTCTCTTCGGTGTGCTTTCGTGTTAAAATAAGCAAGAGCGCGTTGGAAATTTGAAATATCATAACCGGGTCCATTTAACACAAAACATGCAAGCTGTATGGTATTGACATGAAAGATGGGCTTTAAAGCTTAATGTGTGACCCAATGCATAAGAAGAAATTAAGGATCTTTATTGTCTGACTATAATAAGTCACTTTTGGCAGTGGCAGGGAAACAGTGGTGCCTCATAGCTCTTGGGCTGCTTGCCTAATGTGGGATTCAAGCCCAGCTCAGAGGTGCGTATAGAGTTTACACCCCTCTAAGGAAATAAAAAATGTGCTGGAAGAAGGTAATGGCAAACCTCTTCTGTTCCTCCTTGCCTTGAAAACCACATCAGTGGTCACCCAGCAGTTACTAATAACTTGATGGCACTTTCCAGTTGTCAGTGGTATTGATGTGGCCCATTAACACCACACACACAGGCATACAAATAATTCTAACCCATCCCACCATTTGTTAGCCACTTATCCTGAGCAGGATCCATGGTGGCCCAGAACCTATCCCAGGCACACCCATCACTAGGCCACAATACTTCCCCTAGATGGTATGCTAATGTATCGCAAGGTGACCACACCCACACACAATAGGCAATTTAGTGACCAACTAAAAGCACATCTTTGGACTGTGGGAAGAAACCCACATAGACACAGGGAGAACATGCAAATGCCATAAATTTGAACTCATGCCCACCAGCAGCAGCATTATTTTCTGAGCTATTTTCTAAGCCACAATAACAATAACAAGCAGCACAATAGTTACAGCTAAGGCCCAAGTCCAAACCTCACCACCTGCTGTAGAAGCCTTTAGCACAGTACTCACCCTGAATTGTTCCTGTAAAAATTACCCTGCTGTGTAAATGGATAAGTCATTGTGAGCAACTTAACATTACAAGTTGCCATGGAGAAAAATATCCATAAAGTAAGTAAATGTACTGCAGGGAAGTAAACATTTTATCCTGTCCTTCTCACGGTCAATGACTGACATTCAGTAATTGGTACGTTACCTCTGAGGGAAAACAGCAACGCAGCATTTCCTGTGTTGCTTGGCACTTGCCCATCCTTCATCAGGATGCAGTTCACCTGAGAGATGTACCAGGCAAGCAGGCTTTACAGCTAATGGCTCAGGTGCACAACTCACAGTCACCACCCTACATCTCATCCCAAGCAGTGCTGCAAAGAGTTCACACAGCCATCTGTGGTCCACAGCAGGTTCCAACCTGGCCTGCCATGAGCACCAAGATTAACAGCTACACCTGGAAGCTGCTTGTTAAGGCAATAACAGGCCCCAGGTGTGGCCATTCACCTTATTTAGAAACTCCACAGATGTTAATGCAGGAGATTCTGGTGTGTAAATGGGAGGCTCTGCCTCCTTTTTTAAGTGTCGCTCCTGTATGCTATTGTGGAATTATAATCTATTTAAATTGGTTAAATAATAACCAATAATTATTGGCCTTCTCAGGAGACATGGAAAGAAGAGTAAAAGGTCTTACAAATCCTCTTACTGCCACTCCCAGCCTAGTGGTTCCTTCAACCTGGCATCCCCTTGCTTGCTACATGGTTTTAACACCAAAGATTTCACATTCATTTACCTGATTTTTGTTTTCCCCAAGAACCTTGCAAAGCTAAGCTTCTTACAATGATTTACCCCTTTATACAGCTGGGCAGTTTTAATGAAGCAGCACTAGGATTTGAATCTCCTTCATTTAAGTCCAAGATGGAAGTTCTCAGCACTTTGCCACTTGCTGTCTGAGTCACCATGCAGCTTACTGCTGCAGATGTGTCCGGTTGTGCCATCGGACTCAAGCATCTCCGAGAGCGGCCGAGCAGGACGGTTGCCAAAGCAGCCGTTTCTGGGTCTGAGCGCTCGAGTTCCATTCCAGCATTTCTATATTCATGCATCCAGACAGCCCCATCACCCAAGAGCTGCCAAACAAGTGATGAAAGTCTTCCTGCTGACCGGAGTGACTTTGTGGACCTGGCCGCCTTCGCCCCTCATGAAGGTCAATTCCACGATGTCACCGCCTCCACCACCCAAAGCGACTCCTGGTTATGTTAATGAAACAGCCAATTCACAGTCACCGGAAAGTGACAAGAAACCTCGATACGCCGGCGCTTTCGGGGACTCGGATGCCTTCATTTACAGAGGGTCAAAGTCTCGTCGTCCGGGCAGCTTTCTCAGCCCAATTTGTCTTCTCCCTTACAGTTGTTTTCTCACGCAAACTTGCTGGTTCCACCAAGGCCACGCTGAGCTGTGAGAACTATAATTGCCTTGGTGGTGATCAGATCTAAATAAAATAAAATACCTGCAGGACGATAATGACAGAGGCAGTGGGAAAGCAGGCCGATCTCCCCAGGCAGTGGATCTGCCATCCTGCCATCCAGCCATTTTCGGGACCGGTTACAGACTCATGGTCATAGCGATCTGCAGCCACTCCCAGGAAGCTGAGGTCATGCACTGCATGGATCATCATCATCATCATCATCACCACATACACACCCATGCAAATGTTTGCTATACACTGGGGTAGCTTGTCTGTCACCACTAGAGGCAATACTGTATACACTAAAATGTCAATTTCTGTACAAGATGCAAAAACCCTTTTTTTCCTAACATGGCAATTAAACTTTTGCTTAAGAGTCTTTTACAGCAAAACATTTTATTCGCACAGTAGGATGTGGAGGGACCTGAATCAGCAATTTTTTTTTTGTGGCTATTGTACATTTTCTCATTTATCGCTCAGAATTTTCAGTGTTTTTATTTCCACTTACAGTGTTTGTACATTAAGCACAGCTGCACCCATTTCCGTACAGTATGAAGAATTCCATTACGGTCCATCAAATGGAGCATCTTATTCCCATCCGTGCACCTCAATGCAAACCTTACCACTGGTACCCGACCGTGCAGTCTTTTTGTATTAACGCATTACCCGTTAGTTGTTTCACGACCACGTTCAGCCCTTTATGCTATGATCCAGTTCCGTAAGAAAGTGTTCATATTAACCTGCCGCAAGCTGGATAAGTACAAAGGTTTACAAAGGAGTGCCCCTTCCAATTTCTACAATGTGAATCCCAGTCTGTAGGCTTGTCAAGGAAAATCTAAATTTACATTCACTTACTGCATTGTCCTGATTATAAGACCTCAATTTTAGACAAAGATTTTTGGAATATTATATCTTATTTTTAGAAATAAAAATCACATTTATTCATATTCACAGTATTTTTAAATACAATCTTTTTGCCCTCTCCATCTTTGAACAAGATTTTCTGTAACTACATTTCTTGGCTACTTGAGAGTTGTTTGACAGCTCTGCATCATTGATCACCTTTATCTTAATATTGGCAACACAACTTCTCCTCACTGCTTAGTTAATTTGGCAAAACTTTGAGCTAAACTTTTTCCAGAACATCTCGAGATTTCGTCGTCTTTCACCCTCGCTAGCTCAAGTTTATCATTTCTGTGGATAAGTGACACCACCTACTGATTTTATAGATATTTGTCCTTTGTAGGTCCAGTCCTTAAATAAGACAGGCCCATCTTTTTTTTTTTTTTTTTTTTTTGTACATGTAATTCCCAGAAAAAATACCATCTTATATACAATATTTAGCAAATGCTTTTTCTTTAGCAGACGGCCTTGGAATCAGACCTATGATATACAGTTATGCATAGTGTTCATATTGCTAACTGCAGCTGTGCTTTTCATGCCGAAAATCAACAGCTAAAACAAAGAACACATACATACAGTCATCCAAAAAGGTAAAGTATTTATTTATTTTTATGCAGAGTAAGATTTCAGTTCTCGCCACTAGGATAAGGTGCAGTCTCTGTGAATAGAGGGAAAACTGAGGGAACAAAGGGGGCACAAAAAGCTGCTCAGATCCAAGATCACTAAAGCAGCTTACATATTTCAGGGTGTAAATATCTGACTGGGACGCATGGAAAGAGGTCTGGGATTTGGGGTTAGTATGTGAACTCTTCCTGACTAATCTGCGGACATCTAGTGGATCTGGAGGGAAGAAGCGAGAGAGCGAGAGTGAGGGATAGAGAGAGAGAGAAAGACTTTTTATATCCCAAAAGGTTCTCTGGTTACTTCTTTATATTGTGAATTTTTGACTGCACATTGCAAAACTATACTGCAAAAGAACATGTCGGGGATGCTGCTGTCTTGCTAGCAAAATTATTATTATTATTATCATTATTATTAAATTGCATAGCAGACACATATTCAAAGCAGGTAACACAGCTTACAATTTTGGTACTCCGTGTTGGACACAAAGGAAATTCAGGTCAGTTCGGGTCAAGTACTGTGCGATGGCGGTGGGAAACGCATTTGTTCGCTCGTCCCTGCTGAGGTGCTCAGGAAGTCGGTTATAGGCCCAGGGTAAATTATACTTCTTATTGTTGCATTGTGTGACCCCCCCCCACCAACACCACCACCACGTTGTCACTCATTGCACCAGGACTCACACACACCGCCTCCCACGAGGTTCGGCCTGGTAGTAAAGACAAGCTAGGGCAGTTTATGGTTTATGGCATCTGTTGGGCCGCACCTCAGAATGCCGTCCCTCGGCCACGGTGACACGGGAGGGCCAGGGACATGCTCATTTGCATATTGGCTGTCCGCTGTCTTGTGGGAGACATAAGTCACAGCTGTACCCTTTAGTGCATTGGAAGAGACAAGCGACAAGGCCATAATTTTCACAGGAGACGTGACCCGACAAGCCAGCCGACTGTGTTAAAGCTTCTTTCTGATGAAGTACCGCGGCACCTTAATTTAATAAATATTAAAGTGTGCTAATGACCTACCTAGACCTTTCTATCATTTCTACTTCCTTTTTTAGTTCCACGACTTCGCCACACAGTTTATGTTAAAATGATGGTGTAAAATGGTGTTGATCTCAGTTAAAGTTAGAAGGTTGCACTTTGTGCTGTGCTGACAATGCACAAAATTAATGAGAAGGTATTTAATCATTAATAATGATTATTCCACCATTGATCACGGGGCTCTGAGACCAGTTGTTGTGTGAAATGATCTCTTCTCCAGGCTGCCTCCAAAAATAGGTTTTCTACCTCCAAGAACAATTTCAACACCAACTGGAATATTATGCTGGTTCATGAATGAATTCACACGGACTGTCAGACGTGGGAGACAAAATATTGCGTTAATATTATTTGCAGCATTAATTGCAGTGTTTTTTGTCTGCTGGTGATGAAGTTCAGGACAAAAATTCATTTCCACACCTTCGGCACCATACACGCAGTATACAGCATACAATAAATAAGTACACCCCTTCTGAAAGTGAACAAATCCAGCTGTCTTTTTTAAACAGTATTAAATATTTTTGGGTTTCTATTTGATGGTAGTCTGTGGGCCACGCTGGTGTATCAGTTGGCAATAAAACATGTCAGTGCTAAACAGGAAATGATGTCTTTGTAGCAAAATGGTAAAAGGCCCTGTTGCAAAAATGAGTGCACCCTCACCTACAATATTTGTTTACTAAGGCTATTTAAGGGTAAATGATCAGCACATAAGTGTGATGTATGTAGTTTGTTGAACCATTGCACTCAAACAATCCATTCACCTTCAAATAAGAGTGGTACTTGACCCATTGAATGTTTCCCAGACTTTTAATGCTGGCAATGGCACCACATGGGAGAGAATTGTCTGGAGAATTAAGAAGAATTATTTCATTGCACAAAGGAGAAAAAGGGTACAGAAAGAGTAACAAATTACTCTTAATAAGCCAAAATAAAGTAGCAAAAGTGATACAGAAGTTCAAAAAGTAAGGACTTGAAACGTTCAAGCCACTGCGACAAGTTGTCACCACATGATGAGTATTTTTTGCTGAGAAAAGTGTAGGAAAGATACAGATATTGGAGGTTATGTGTAAAAAGGGCTAGAGTTTCAACATGGTAAAGCCAAAAATGTATAAAAATATTTTTTAATAAATTGTGACAGTATGCACTATAACAATGAATTGATTACAAATCTAAAAATGTGGAGTAAAGGGGCACATCAATGAAAAATGTTTCTTTGTCCGAAACATTATGGAGGGGGCCATATATTTCTACATTGCTTTTAATGATGTGTTTAATAACTTGATCTTTTATCTTTCTGTGAACTGTACTGGTCATAATTTAGACACAGAAATATATTTTTATGTTCTGAGGGGGTCTACTCATTTACGAAGTATACTGTACTTAAGACAGCATAGACGATTATTATTGTTTTGCTTTTCATCTGCGCTAGTTTATACATCTCACTTGCACGTTTTGTTATAATGACAATAAATAAATATAATAATAACCAATAATAAATAAAACATGGACATGATGTCAAATGAATATTATACAGTCAATATCATAACTGTTACTTCTTACTGTAACAAGGAAATTGACTTTGTTCATTTAGGCCTGCAGTTCACCTGCGGTCTGAATTATCAAAGATGATTTGAGGGCAAACGCAAACATTTACAAAAATACAGGCAGACACTTTTGAAACTGAGACTGTAAACGTTGAAAATCAAGCTTGTAAAATCGGTTGCTAGTTCATGAAAAGGGAGGGACTGTGGTCTAAAGGTGTGAATCTCACTCACGTTGCGGCACACCTGACACAGGTGCTCTGGTGGCTCCATCTGCAAACGTGATACAGGAAGATTAATATACTTTTATATGTATAACAGTTATATAGTAAGTGTAGAGGATAAATATGAATTACACAATTTCTTGACAGATGCCTCAGCTAAAATAAAGAATAAAACACTACAGCATAAGGAATAATAACTATAAACTATAAATAAGCAACAATTAAGAAACAAGACAGCCGAATCATAACTTTTCAAGCGTCAAACATTATATGAAATAGGTCAGCAGTTGGAACAGAATACCTGAGATCAGTGTGACCAAGAAATGCACAAACGTATGCTGTCGTACTGGAGACCATCCGAGCATGGAGTGCCACATAGCTCACCGAGGCAATGAATGTCAGCGTCTCAGGGACCGCGATGGTGCCCCAGTTAGTTCACTCATTAGTTTGGCTGTCCAAATTTAGCTCTGAGTCCGGTCTCTGGTGGAGCTGCACTGTACCACACTGTATGCACCACAATCCCATGATCCCCCCGCACAAAGGCAGGTTCGGTGGGGGGGTTGCTTTGGCTAAAACTGGCTGGCTCATGTATTGGAGAACCATTTACAGCAGGAAAGTAAAACTTTGGTGTTCCTTAACCGCTTTGTGTTTGAAGTCCAGAAGCCACACAGTACTGTAGTCACACGTTATGGGTAAGAGGGAGAAGTCTGCTGGGAAACATATGTTTGGACTGAAGCACCTATACTGATTTTTAAATTGACACTGAGCAGGCAAAAAAAGTGTATCATTTTGGAAATTCATCTCAGTTTTTCATTTCCACCTAAATTTGATTTTAAGTTTATTACTGAAGAACCTCTTCTGAAATAAACTAGGCATTTTCAGCGAGCAACACACATGCATGCGCATCTCTTTGCTTCACTTGAGCGGTGCCCCGCCGGTGTCTGAGTCCCACATCAGCAGCCACCCCCCTCTGAGCTGTGAAGCTCATTCACGACAGTCAATTGAGCATCACCACCTCCCATCCCACATCAGTAAACATACCCCCCTGGGATGAGCACCCCACTGGATGAAGCTCACCTTCTCATCTGCATGCCTGGGCTTGGTGGAGAAACGCGTGAAGCACCTGCCAAAATGGTTACAGACCCCACCCTTGTGAGCAAAATCAGGAAATTTCTCCATGACGTTCATAGTACTTCACCAGCATCATGAACCTCACCATGATTCCTCCGCTGTACACATTTACATGAAGAAGGGAAATGGGCTGTGACCCCACTGCAGACTTTCAAATGTTCACCTTTATACTGGAAAGTAAAACATCCCAGTTAATGCAGGGATGTCGCTTGTACAGGGCACGTTCCGATAAACCAATCGTAAGTCAAAAATGCATTTCATACACCTAACGCCTGTTGCCAACGGAACGTAGGCAGTCTCTTAGGCCCCATCTTCAGACTAAGCACTGACTGGCTTACTGATTGGTTTAGGAAACGATCGTGGACAGAATTTAGTTTCTACCTGGACTTCCTGTCAGTGCTCAGTCCCCCTTGTGAACTGTCCTGTAACCGCTGTCTTGCTAAGACCTTGTATTTTGTTTATTTTGAATTGTAGCCTGGGTCGTTGTTTACTCCCAATTGCTAATGTTTAGCGCTATCTCCCGGCTAATGACAACACTCTTTGTTGGAAACAAGACTCAGTATAAAGTTTAACGGAATTAAAAACTTATTACCACGGTGTCTCACAATTGCTTCCACCAACCCATGCCATAACACCTACCCAACATCCTAGCCTAGCTGATTGTGCCACATATCGCTTGCCTGGGAAAAAAATCTAAATTCAAAGTGTGGTTTCTGCTGAATGCACATCGCTATCACACCATTGTAAAGTTGAAAAATTGTAAGTTGGACCATCGTAATTCGGAGACCATCTGTACTGTATATCTAAATGATATCTTTTTTCTTTTAAATTAAACTTCTGTCAATAATAGAACAAAATTTGAATCCTCTTGAATGTCTGATTCTGTAGGCTTCATAGCTGTTACTGATCAATTAAAGAACACTACAGTTTTACCATGCAGTTTAAACTGATACCAAGTAAGCTTTTTAATGTATTATTCTGAAATTTAATTTTTTTTTTATTTAGTTTTGTGCAGTAGTTTCATATGCAGTCCCCCTTTTGGCATGACAGATCCCCTGAAAGCTTAAAACTTTAAAACAAATTTTTCTATTTGCAAAGGTTTGCATACATTTTATATTTAAAACATGAAAGGAAATCCGAAAGAACCTAGAATATCTGTAAACAAGTACAATACATAGAAATTTAACATAAAATCTTATGGACTGAATTGCAGTTTTGGGTTTACAGTTATTACATTGTATATGAAAATAAAAATATAATATTTCAATTAGGAAAATGAAGTAATTACAGGGTATTTGCAGCAAAAAGAAAGCTTAAACACTTTTTATAAATACCACGAGGCAATAAACCAGATTTCTCAACGGCCTTTGTACTACAAAGTTATTAGGAGTTGCAGAGCTTAAATTGACATTTTCAGCTATTTTTTCCTTGAAAATAAGGGGTGAAAATTGTCAGGGCCCTAGGGAATCAGACCTTGTGAGCTTAAGGGAGGGTATCCAAGCATCAAATTAAATCTGTCCTTTTCACTTCCAGCTGCCAATCCTGACAGATGGATCCGCAAAACCTGTGCAATTTGTCTACAATTAGTCATTTTCAGGAGGCAGCTGCTTATCATAAGAGAATTTCAGGGAGTTCAGGTGGAATTTCAATTCTTATTATAAAAAAAATCACAAATTATTGAATGTTCTCAATTAAACTGCTAGAATATCTCCAGAACAAATTGACAAATACACTGTATGGCCAAAAGTATATGAACACCTGAGCATCACACCCATGTGTGCTTGTTGAACCTCCCATTCCAAACCCATGGGCATTAACAAGGAGTTGTTCCCCCTCTTTGCTGCTTTAACAGCTTCCATTCTTCAGGCTTTCCACCAGATTTTGGGAATTTGGGCCCATTCGGCCACAAGAGCATCAGTGAGGTTGGGCGAGAAAGCCTGGCTTTTGGCCAGTGTTCCAATTGATCCCAAAGGTATTGACAGCAGGGTTGAGGTCAGGGCTCTGTGCAGCCACTCGAGTTCTTCCACCCCAACCTGAGTGAACCCTGTGTTTATGAACCTTGTTTTGTGTACGAGGGGGGTACAGTCATGCTGGAGCAGGAAAGAAGCTTCTTCCCCAAAACTGTGGCCTCAAAGCTGGAACCACACAGTTGTCTAGAATGTGTTTGTATGCTGTATAGGTGCGGGTGGAACAGCTCAGCCCAGGGATTAGAAGGGGGGGTCCACAGACTTTTGGTGATATTGTATCATTTTTTTTAATTAATATTTTTTTTCTTTTTAATGTAATGTAGATCTCACACTACTATAGTATATTTCATATTAATGAACATACAGTATAAGCTTGGACTCAGTCGTGCACTCCCACTGGCCACAGGGTGAAGCCGGTGACAGTTCCATTGTGACGGTTGCATGAGCGGTCCTTGGTGCCTTCAGCACTGACAGGGGTTCCCCGGTTCATGTTTAAAACATACGTCCTCTTTTCAGGTTGCTCACAGTAGCTGCCTGCTAAGATCCTAGATTTGGTCACGGTTAGTGACACAGATCTGAGATGCCACAGCTACACACATCAGCAAGGTGCTCTACGTGAACTTAACTGCTCCAGAAATATAGCTACACTAAACACAGGCAGTGTTGGAGGTCGGTGCAAAAGAATTGGGTCTAGATTGCATATTTTTTGAATGATAACAGGGATCCGGTAGTTCTGAGACCAAGAAGAAACTCATGATATCACATCTAAGCCCAAACCAAGAAAGCATGGAGGCTAGATATCTAACATTCATTGAATTCACTGAAGCTCGTTTTAAGAAATGCTGTATTTTTTCATCTGTCTCTCACAATGATATATAAATATAAAAGCAAGGTTTGGAACATAGATATTGGAATTCCCGAATGCTCAAACTGGACAGAGACAAATAGCATCTTAAACAATTTTTATTTAGGAACCCATCGCACGTCCCAGAGTCGAGAAAAAGGGCTTCTTACTTCCTCTTTCGGCCGTCTAAATCAACCGGCGAGATCCCGATCTCCACATATGTAAATGATGATCAGAGCAGTAAATTTTCTACATTTAAAACTCATAAAAACACGTTAATATTAAGCATCTAGCTCGGTCATTAACATGCAAGTTTTAAAGTGCAATTGTGGTTGCATAAACAGCCGCTGAAAGAATTTTGGGAAACTGTAAGATATGCAAGTGATGGCAAACAAAGGTCATTTTGACAGCAAATTGAAAAACTACTTCTAAATTAAAGAATCAATTTAATAAAAACAGGCTGTAGTCTGCAGTCACGGATGGAACTTGAAAATTGGTGTCTTGCTTATGAACATAATTCCTTTGGTTCTCCAACTTCTGCTATGCCGAAACCAGTAAACCCACAATGCCAATGAAAACCCATCCATGGTCAAGAGCATCAGCACAAAGGTCATATTCGGTGTCCCCGAGCCCTGCTGTGGATCACACCCAAAGCGTACAGGCCAAGCCACTGACCTCCTTCAAGAAAAGTCTAGCTACTCAAAAGTATGGATACGGTGCAGGTGTGATGGCGATGTCACGCTCCTTATTCTCCCACCGGTCAAGAACATAATGACGCTTAGATATGGTCCATGATCCAAAGCCAACACTGGATGAAAAATAAAAGACTACTGGCCAATTTAGACAAGGGAGCAAACAGGGCTAAGAAGCACAACCAAAAATTCCATCCACGCGTCTCCTTAAAACCACTACAGCCAGTTAGCTGCTTAGAGCAATCTTTGAATATCTTGTTCAGATGATAATCGAGCTAAAGTGCCATGGTTCTGAATTAATATGTTTATTACTATAATTCGCTGATTAGCATATTCGGGACATATTGAATCCCGAATCCTTCAGCATCATTTGGATATTTGCCTCTAGCACCTCACAGTGGTCCCATGTACAACTGCAACATTTGCATACAACCAACCGCCAAGGCCGCATTCGCGCCCACATTTTAACTATGCTGAGAAGCCAGCCTGCTTCCATCTCAAAAAAATGAAGACCCAAACTATTTCAACTTTAAAAATAATGGAAAACACCGACTGCATGGGTCTGCTACCGTAACGCTTCTATGCAACAATATTTTGGATGTCTCATCGAATTTCAGTCACAAACGTAAAATATTTTCCATGCTTAGTTGGATAAAAATTTGTAAACCCATTGGATTACTTGGATTTTCCACAGCTTTCCAGGTGCTCAGGTCCAAACTTCCTTTGTTATATTCTGAGCTTGACTGATATTTGTTTAAATGTCACCACGAGGACTTCCTGCTCTCCCTTCCGCTCTGGCTTTTCTTGCCGCCTCTGCTAGAAACACAGCAACAGGGAAGCAGCTGAGCTGAGTTCATTGTAGTAAGCACAGTCCTTGGAGACCACAGACCACAGGAGTATAGAAATCAGCCGTGATCCTGACCATAAGAGAAGATACAGCTCTGTTTTGAGGGTCCTGACATTTAAGATGTTTTCCCTTCTCCAGAAACTAGACAATAATAAATATTAAAAAATGATAAATTAACTGGGAATCAAATACGCAAAATGAAAGGAATTGTCACAACAGTTTTTTTAATATAAATTTATATTTAATATAATTTAGCACTTCATGGGTTCTTAAAAAACTGGCAGCAATTAGTTTGTGGGAGTTATTAATTACTTATTATTTCTTTATTATTAATGAGGCCGTTGACACATTTTCTGTTTATATAGAAATTTGTTTCATACTGAATATGCAAAATATAAACAATACAAAAGACTACCATCACAACCCCTGGGACCAATTCCGCAACCAACCGAAAGGAGTTCTCACACCAAGCGGTTCACCAAGGTTCTGCACAACTGACTTTGTTCATCCAGTCACGTCAATCTTTCAGAAGAGTGAGACTCAGCCACCGATTTTGTGAAATCTCATCTAGTTCTTGCCGTCATTGCCGGTTCTGTGGCAGAGTCGTCACTCCTGGGCGTGCGCTCCTGTCTCCAGCTAATCTGAGCATTCACAAAGCCTCTGTGTCCTACAAGTCCTACAGTTATTGTGCCTCTGGGTTTGCTTTTCATCCCACTCAAGGTCTCATGCCTTTGTAGCACCAAAGCTTCATTTCCTCCACTGATCCTCCTGTAAATAAACTTTGCACTTGAGTCCAGGAAGTCCCCATCTCTTCGTGATTACTCAAACCCATCAGCAGCACATAGGTTACAAGAAAGTTGTCCTTGTTTTGTTATGGTGGGCTGTAATTTCAAGCACAAATGTTAAAAAGTACAGTCTAGCTTAACATTCATCTTAGAAATTTGGAGATGGCATGCTGCTTGAAAATTTAAGCATTCCAGTAAACAGAGCAAGGATTATTTTTGGAATACTGTATTCTCAGATTACTAGTTTGCCAAAAAGATACAAGTATCCCCAAAATTATTTTTATGTGGACCTCTACCAAGTAGATGTGGCTGACGTGGTGATCCTACCAATGGCTGGAAAGGGTAGGACTGAAAGACAGTAGTGACAGCAGAAGAACACGTTCTCAGCACCAGGTCAGTCAAACCGGAGGTGCCGTATCATCCAAGACCCCAGGTGTAGACTGTGCTAAGTCCCCCCGTGACAGTCCAGCACCTAGTAGTTGCTGCAAGACACAGGCAAGGACAATGTATACTGAGAGGCAAGACCAAGGGGCAGTGATCATGGATAGGAACATCTATGAGGACTAAGGATGTGGATACCCAAGTCTAAATGGGAGGTACAACAGAAAGTGGTGGAGAACAACAAAGCTAAGATCCTGTGGGACGTCCATATCCAGACAAACAATTAGGTAATGGCCAACCAACTAGATATGATGGTGAAAAATCAGGAGGATAAGGAGGATAAAACTTCTTCTTAGATGGTGATAGATGTGGTGATCCAAAGCAATAGAAACATCAGGAAGAAGGGATACGAGAAGCTGGAGAAGAACAGCGGTTGTGAGAGGAACTGGAGAGAATGTGGAAGGTGAACACCAAGCTGATGTAAGGTTTTTTAGCTCTGACCCCTAAGCTGGAAGAGCGGCTCAGCTGAATTCCAGGAATGATAACATCAGTCTCAGCTCAGAAGAGCACAATCTTAGGAGCAGCAGAAATACTGCGAAGTGCCTTCAAAATCCTAGGCCTCTGGTAGGAGGCCCAAGTCTGAAGAAAGATAATGATTTTTAGACATGAAACAAAATGAGATTTGGCCTCCCTTTGGCTGTATGGAAGAAGGAAGTGACCAAGAAAACCAGGCAAGAGTATGTTCCAAAAACCAAAGATAAGTACTGCAGTGCAAACTAAACCAAACCAATAAATACGTAGCAAATAAATGACGTTTCCCACAGTGAATTACAATGGTGAGCTGAGTTAACATTGCACCCACAAACACAGTGCTGAAGTGCACGATACAACTTTTTTCTTATGGGAAAGCTTATTTTGTCACATGTAATAATTCATTTGGATTAAATAAGACAAGGGAGCAGCAAATGATATTAGTCCTTGTTGTGCTACTTATCTTTTAAGTATGTGGTAATAAATTAATATTATTAATATGTAGTATTACTAGTGTTATCATTATTATTATCGGTGTATATCATTAACAAAAGGAAATTTCATTTTTTCATATAAACGTTACAGTTTATTTCTATTTTTATGTTTTGCTTTGGCTACTTGAGCAAACACCGGGATGACTCTGTGGACCTGGGAATGCCCGAAAATGTTTTTCTATTTGGAATCAACGGTAATTACGTCTCCGACTTACAAGATTTCACTTTACAAACCCGGTTTCCAGGAACGCAATTCGCCAAACACGCGCCGCCAAACATGACACATTGATTTATGTCCTTTTAGCAGCGAAAGCGCATCGATTATTCAGTCAGCAATGCCTTGCCGGAGAGCATGGGTTGCTTTTTTAATGAAAGTCTACCGATGCATAGGATTTGACACCTTAGCTGACTGCCCCGCTGCGGAATACCTCGAACCACTTCACGCCGCCGCGCGCCACACCTGGGATCGAGAGTCGACCCGCAACCAAACCGGCGGAAGCGGCCACGGTTCCGCCGCGTCACTCCTCCACCTCCGCTTCCACACACAGGGCTCATACACCAGCACCGGGTTGGTCTCATTCTCGCCGACTTCTTTATAACTGGATGCTGACCTAAAAAAACTTCCCTTACTTGAAAGCTAATTTAAAAAAAGGTAAAACTTTTATATTTAGATGAGGTTAATTGGTATGAGAGCATTATTTAATAAGTGCGGTGACACTTATGCTTGTGAAAAAACTGTAATTATTATGTCCATAAGATTTTATGAAACTCGAGTTTCAGACTGTGGCGTAAGAGCGTTTGAAGGTACGTAGAAATATTATGAGCCTGACCACTGTAGTGTGGGCGAGTCCATATCGGCGCAAGGAGACAAGACACATCAAGGCAATAAGAGAAGCAATGCAAACAAATTTATTTTTGGCGACGGTAGTTTGAATGAACAATAGGCCTTATGCAACAAGGAACTAATAAATCCACAGTTAGCGATGCACAAATGTCAACAGCTGATGCAATGCTAGGGCAACAGCGGTACTTGGAGGGGTTCGCTGGCTACGCTCTGTCACCCTGTCCGCGGTCACAGGGTCCGGCTGTGCTTCGTCACCCCGTCGGCGGTCCTGGGGTCCGCCGGCTTCTCCGGGGTCGAATTCAACCCGGAGGAGCGAGACACCGTGCTTGAGAACAGTTCGAGTCCAGGAAGCTTGTCCAGCTCCAAGGCTGCTGATGAATGATATTATATTCCTCCCACAGTCCAAAGACATGTGTTTTAGGTGAACTGGTGACTATAAATTACCCACAGTAATGCATAGTTAAGTACAGTTTAGCGCATCTAGGATGCCATCTCAACACTACTTGTACACTGCTTTGGAGAATAGTATCTGCTGAATTAACAGATATTTTTATTTAGTTCCATAGCAGAAGCAGATGATTTTGCCCAGTGGTTTAAAGCTTCGCTAATTTATCCAGCAGGGTATTTTACCCGACCGTTTCTGGTTGAGTACCTTCCTTGTGTGCGGAGCCTGGCGGGATGTGAATTGGTAGCCTGCTGACAGAAACTCTATTTCCTTAACTGCTACCTTAGCAGCTGCCATGCAAATGAGAAGAAAATGACCGCTGAAAGGTGTGACTAATTTTAAAAAATAAATAAAAAAATAAACAGGTGAGATAAAGCATCCCACTGAGAAGCGACTTTTTGAAAGAATGAGAGGAGAGGGGCGTTTTTATTAGCCCCGCATAACAAACAGTGACAGTTTAATTTGCCACATATTACAGGACGGGGCTCCTATCGGCCTCCCCGCGTAAACAGAGCAGGCGTGAAGGGGTTTATCACACGCGCCGCCATTGTCAATGTTTGAGAACATTCCTCCACGTCGCCAGAGGATCGTGTTGCCGTGCTGTTTCGACAATGAGCCGCATCGCTGGGATCCGACCGTGCTTTTAGGCCCCATTTTCACAGAGGCCACCTCATTTTAAGTCTCGCTGGAGCTGCGGCTCTGCCATTTATCCGCTTGTACGAAACGCCTCTTGTTAGTGAGCCAATGGCATTTCAAAATGCCAATAATGGGCAGGCGACGCTAAGAGGGGCTTTTTATTATCAGATGGTACATGACATGCAGTCACCTTCACTGCAATGTGAACTGCAGCCCACATGCATTTGCTGCAAATAATTTACGGGCCACAAAATGCTAAATCGGGCCCCTATAATTTTACTTGACTACAATAAAAGTCGTGCGGAAGAGGCACTGAGACCAAACCACCAGAATCCAAGTTATTTTGATATCAAACTAAAATTGTGACGGTACAATAAGCACTGTTACGACATTATTTTTTAACTTTTCTACAAGGTAGCTACATTTTAAAACCCATCTCTGCACATAAATATGTATTACTCTATAAGTAGGATTATTCCCTACATTCTTATTTAAGGGATCCAAACATGAGGTGGAGTTAAAAAAAAAATGTTCAGCAATTATTTTTACAGAAGCTGTGATTGTTTTCTAGATCAAGACAAACTGCCAGAGAAATAGAAATCCTGTTCACACAAGCAAAGAGCAGCATCACGGTGATGACCTGCTGCTAATACGGTGCTAAGAAATCTTTGCAAAAATGTATTAAAACGCTCCAGTGCGATGTGGTTTTCTTCGATTGTATGAATAACCAAAATTATACAAAAACGTTGCCATTCAGATCAAAGAGTAATTATTGCAGGTATGGAATTCATGAATTTTTGAGTCCGGTCAAAGGTGCTCCCTAGTGCATTCTGTTAAGTGTAAGCAGCTTTCAAAGAAACAAATTGTGCAGTTCCAGAATGTTTTTGAGTGATGGCCTTATTAAAGAGGACAAATTATCATTCAATTCAAATGAAAGTGTCATTTCTGGACAGCGCTAATTCATTTCCTCCTGTATTGCGAGTGAAACGTGTAGTTTCTGTTTTCGCACATGGGTTTGAGTAACTAGACTGGGTCCTGAACTATAAATACTGAAGTAACAAACTTATAGCTATTTAATTTTTTTTATATATATATATATATATATATATATATATATATATATATATATATATAAGTATTTAGTCCTTTTTTTTTAACAAAGAGAGCTTGCACTCTTATTCAAACTGTATACCAAAAAACGTCACCCAATTTGCAATAGAGAGCAACTGCTTAAGTTTTTAATATCATGCCGTAGCCCTGGTTGGAGTTCTTTATTGTGTTTTCTTGCTTAAAGCCAATAATATTTCTGCTTTAATGCTTGGGAAAAGTGCATGAGGTGCCCCAGCTCAGAGGGAGCAGATATCTGCTAGCCTGGTCCCTGGAAGCTAATGAATGGGAAGAGGAATCCATTGCTCTGTTCCTGTAAGAAAGCCCCGCTGTTGCCTCCCACTTTCATTTTCATTCCATTACTGACATTTATATCACATTTATTCATTTAGCAGATGATTTTCTCCAAAGAGACAAACAACTCCAAGTAAAGAAACTTGTGAACTGGTGTTTGGGGGCTTTTTATACAGGATGTTAGGCTGATATTGTTTGCTGCTTCATTTTCTTCGCTGAACTGAGCATTGAAACCCTGATTCCTTCTCGTTTTGACTTCTTGCAATACCAAACAAGTGCTGCGATTAAACTTTTAAATACTTTAAAATGCATAAAAAAAAGGAAGACTTGAACAAGGTTCCGTTCAACAAGGAGGAATAGAACAAAGTAGCATACTAAAGATGACCTGCTCAAGTGCATAAATGCACACTGCCAGTTAATAAATTGGTACATATATTAAATAGTATACATTATACCAAATATACTATTTAAAATATGGTTTTTTAGGATAAAATGTTTTTAAAAAATCACCAAACCTTAAAAGCCCTTTTAAATATACTTTGTGGTAATTCCCAGAACTGGCCAGGAAAGCTGAATTACATTTATTTTCGGAGCTGAATAACACCATCATGTATGTACAGTCACACAGTCTCTGAGATGGGATTCTAGGTACATGGATGAAAGCAAAAACTTTTTTTTTTGATGAACTTACTATCTGCCAATTTATTTAAAATGCACAAAAAAGAGATGCACTTACAACTAAAGTGAAAAAGCAAAATGAGTCGACAGACTCCAGGAGTGTGCGGCTCCGCTAACAGCTCTCACGCAAGGAACGGTGTTTTTGGACAAACGCGTCAAAACTGGGCCCCTTTCTCAGCTCTTTGAAGATGTAATGATCCCACCTGCCTATCCTTATTTCTCAAAATTCTCAGAAATTAAGAGAAATATAGCTTTATTTCTTCCTTTCTTTGAAGATCAGGTGTTTAACAAAACTTAACTGCGAACACAAAATGCAGAAGCAGAACTCTTGTCACGTCTTGGTCATCATTTTGCTATTAACTGAGAATATTTTAATAAGATCGTGAAGTTTTTTCTTTTTTTCTCCAGCTGAGAGCTAGTTAGTATACAGTTCCTGTGGCCTTCATTAAATATATTAAACAAAGAGTGAGTCTTCCTGCCTAGGGAGATGACACCAAGCACACCAATGAAGAGAAACGCCGCATACAGCTACTCTGCTATTTCTTTTCCTCGTACAGGCCTGTTGAAGGAATCCCACTTCTTACACCAGCAAACCTGGCTCCCCTTTGATTGAGTCTCCTCTTGATCTTGACTGCAGGCCTCAGAGGAGTTACTGAGTGCAGAGGGAAGCTGGGAATGGAGGAGAGATGTCTTAAAATCTTCCTTCATTCACCTTACTAAGGAAAGAGACGGAACATCTTCTCTGAATCACAAACAATTGTCCCTCAATCCAGAACATCTTCAAATGAAATAGTAAAGGACTGGTAAAAGAGAGATGGGAATACAGTATATCCCTCCCACCTCTGTCTGCAGAGATGATTATATGATCCTCGGCAGACTTTTGTCACCATGCTGCTTTTATAGCTTAATACCGACCAATAGTCTCAAAAAGAGATTCTTCCAGAATGTTTGCATATAAAGCGAAGCTACCCTGATGTGTGCCTGACTAACTTTCAAGATGGAAGTGGGCTCTGCAACTTACACTCCCAGACAAGAATGTTAACACTTTTTTCCAGCCTACAAAAATGTCAAAATAAAAATTTGTGCTGGGGTTGAGCTTTAGAAAGGAAGGGTGCTTCACCAGCCAGGGTCGTCTCATTTTCCAAATCTTACGTGCCAAGCGATAAAACAGCAAAATCAACACATTTGCAGTCCACCACTGTCTGAGCTGTGTGAATAGAAATGAAACGCCATTCCTCAGCCTCCCGTTGTTACTTGAAAGACGAGATCTGCTCCCCCCCAACCAGCGCTTCCCCCATCAAGCTAACATCAGGTTTCAGTACCTTGAAGTCTGATGCAGATTCCAATACTCAGACCATCCATCTTTTTTTTTAACTGGAATTTTAATGTAATTACCGGTGAAATAAATGATTTTGCTGCTTACTATCAAAAGCTTCATGTCACACTACACATCAGATTTGTTAAAACTGCTGACATCAAGTCGTAGTTCTCTTACCACCCAAAGGCTGAGTGACTGGAAGCCGTATATGTTCAATTTTTCGGAAAGCCTTTCTGCCCAGTCTGACACCGATGATATGAAAAACACAGCTAATTTTACCGATTAGCCATAAGACAGATTTCCCTCTGGAGTACAAAACAGCCAAACAAAGCAAAAAGGTCTTACATATTTCATACATTCTTCTTTTTTCTTCTGCAGAGTCTTCAACTACCGGTAATCATATGCAAAACTACATTTTTGCATATTGCAATTGGGGGATAGACTTACAGCTAAATAAGCAAACACTCTCTTCTGCATACAGCATCTTAACTTTCTCAGATAAATTCATATTCTTTAGAACACTGGCTCAGCAAAATTATACAATGTTATTAGCATAGGGTAAAAATATCTATACTTCTTTCAACTGTTTGTGTGTGTGTGTGTGTGTGTGTGTGTGTGTGTCTGCAAAACTTCATCCAGACGGATTTGCAGTTTCTTCTACTCCTTCAATCACGAGACACCACTCCATCAGAATGGATGATTTTAGCTGGGCCGCGGTGAACGCAGATATTTCGTGTGTTCATCCCTGGAAATCGTTGCATTGTGCAGCAATCGCAAGAGGTCTGAAATTAAATTCAGGTTCAACACTCTAGGCCATAACAGGCGTAGAGTGACGTTCAGATAAAGTTCAAGGGTGTATCGTGCACCGTGTGCCTTGCATGGGGTGCTTTAATGTCAAAACCCCACCAGCTGTGGAAGTACAAACGTGGGAAGTTTTAAACCAGCGTGGTATCATCTGATTGCTAAGGAGAGCAGAGTTATAAAAATTTTGTTTCATTTAAATATGTGATGTAACTGAACTTGGTGATAATATAATAAAATAAACTTATTTTCCTCCCATAGGAGTCATATATAGTAAACATACATACCCAGAAAATTACAATAATGTACTCAAATACCCTTAGGTCAATGAAAAAAGAAATCACTGCCAGCAGTTCAGGACATTGTTTCAGAGTAAAGTTTACAGCTGCCAGACTTTAGATGAAGGCATGATGGATGTGTGCTCTGTAGCTGAAGACCTCACCTTTAGCCACAGCAGCCCAAATGAATCGACAGATGTTTGCACTGCACCCTGGGAGCAAAGGTAAGGCATTGGCCAGCACAAGAAAAGGATTTTAGCAGAAACCAGCCAGAAATTCTGACCCCCTTGCCCTAAACAAGTATGTTAATGAGGTCCAAAAATGCCATGCATCCATTAATCTTTCCAACCAATTGACTTGATACCAGGAATCAAGCAAATTTCAACATGCAGCTCCCAGGAACTGAATGTGGAGCATGAAGCACAAAGCAGCTCATGTGTCCCTTAAACATCAACCAATTGCAGGATCTAGGATATTCGGGAGTTCCTAAAGAATAGATCTTACAAACAGTATGCGAAAAAGGAACTTTGTGCAGAGGATAGCTTTTTGCTCGACTCCAAGCTGCACGTCGCTTTGGACAAAAGTATATACTAAATGAATAAATGTAGGCACACAGATGGGAAGAGAAAAGATTCTCCCAGTAAGAGGTTGGCCGGCAGCAGAGCCAACTAGAAACAGGACAAAGACTAACGTAATTTAGTTGTTGAGCAAAACTGTCGAAGCACAAAGGCAAGACACAGCAGGTAGAGATAGTTACTTTGGTGTGAGACCCTTAAAGAAAACAAAAAAAAGTAAATCTCCCTCCCTTTTGAGGTGCTAGCGAAACAGTTTGTCCTGCTGGAAACAGCAGCATCACCTTCAAGAATGCTAACAAAGTTAGGATGGATAGCGTGGGATGTGCCTGACAGAAATGCAAAGGTGCGGTAACCACCTCACTGGGAGAACTCTGCCAGATCCCAGAACATCTGGAGTGGAGGATCATGTGAAATACAACATAGTCCAAGCAACATTCAAATGCAACAAGTGCTCATGTGAGGTTGTGCGACCTCCACCATTAAGAAGTGAATCTCATTACTGAATGAAAAGTTCAAATTTGTGCCACTATGTAGCCAAAAGTACAGTATGTGGATACCTGAGCACCACACCCATGTGTGCTTATTGAATATCCCATTTGAAACCCATGAGCATTAATATGGATGCAGTTGTCAAGGTTCTGTGCAGCCACTCAAGTTCCTCCACACCAACCTGGGTAAACCATGCATTTATGGACCTTGCTTTGAGCACGATGGGAGCACAATCATGCTGGAGCAAGAATTAGCTTCTTCCCCTAACTGTGGCCACAAAGCTGGAGGCACAAAACTGTCTAGAATGTGTTTGTATGCTGTGTGGGTACGGCTGAAACAACTAAGCTCAGTCATCAGTCATGTGGGGGTCCACATACTTTTGGCCACATAGTGGATAATGGGTATGTTTCTTTAAAACTCCCCCTACAGGTCAAACTTTTTGTTCTGGAATATATGTTCTAATTTTTCATTATAATTCTCATCAATTTTAGCTGCTTACTTAGCAATTTAGCCAAAGCCACCGCATGGCTTTTTTAAAATCAATTTTGTATAGCTGAATATTTTGCAAGAGCCATTCAGCTTACCCACCTCACTTGAGGGTGCGACTGCAGGGACCCTCCTAGGGTTTGAACTGCCATGTCGGTAAGTGATTTGCTACCTGCCACCATTTTGCAACGATTTATGGCTCTTGGGCCGAGGGAGGCTTCCGTCGGCATCGGGATGGCAGGCAGAGATACAAAAATTGAGTCTAAAAGGGGTAAAAAGACATCTCGAGGAATGAAAAAGAGGTCTGAACACTTGCCACCCAACACTTGAGGAATTAGTATCACCTGTACAGTGGGCCAGCAGGCTGATACCACCCTGGTATCTGTAATAGTGCCTTTTAGCTATCAGATTTGCTTGAGCTACTAGACTTGATCATTAGATCAATTGGTATTTGTAGCATCCATCACCCTGTCCTGTCGCTCGCTGGCGTCCCATTAGTTGCCCATCAGGCCTGCTTGTTTTAGTTTATTTACACTGATAGCAATTTTCAGACCTTGGACGTGACCAGTATCCCCCAACCTCTATCCTCCTGCAAAGTTCTTCTATGCTAGCCCTCTTCTTGGGGCTCTTCTCGAGAGTTAAAGATTTGTCTGTCTTCCCAAGGAATACTTAGAGCATCCTTGTGCAATTTGTGTTTCCCTGCCTTTTTACATATGTATGTTATCGAGAATATGATTCCGGATGACAGAAGCATGCGTCTCCAGGATGGATCGCACGCGTCAGCCTCAGTACTGAGACTTAATTGCATTGCACAGGGCCTGAAGAGGAAATGTCTGCCGGGGTGCCGTTGATGGCTGCTTCAAGATCTAGGATATTCGGGAGTTCCCAAACAATAGATCTTTCGAACGGCACGCAAAAGAGGAAGTCGTAGGGAGGATAGCTTAACATTAACATTCCCAACCCAATCCGTGGGCAAAATTTTCTACTCAATATTGAGACGATTGCCATGCGACACTTCAAGCAGGAATAAAACATCTCCAGCCAATCACAGCTGCAATCCGTATGCCAGCTGCATGTGGAGCGAGGGGACGTCGTTTCCCTATTCATAAATCATTCAACACCGCCCCGGTTTCCCCACGCCGGACTGCTTGCCTTAGCAAGATATTCACACCAGGTGGGGGGAGGTGGCATTAATTGCGCTCAATATTCACTTCCCAGCACATGCGAACCCCTTCAGACTCGCAGACAGAGGATAACAGACCCCTCGAAAGTTTAATTTGTGAGCGGTGCTAATTTGGTTGGAAACAGAGCTTGGGCAAAACAGAGCAAGGGATTAGCAATCGGTAGCTCAGACGACAGCAACAGCATTAAACAAAGTTGGCCTATTTTAATTGTAAATTATCTAGAACAAAACCTGATGAGACATTATTATTTGGCTAAAGGAGAGTTAACTCCCAGAAACCATCAGTTCCAATGCAGCAGACCACATGATGACGTTCTTCGCCCATCGCCATCGTTGTGTTTAACGGTTTTTGAGGGTTTGTGAAGGTGCTTTTGAGACTTTTGCTCTGTGTTCATGGTCCACAACACAAACCCGTGCCTGTGAGGTAGGAACGGGGTTTATTGTACTTTGCTCGGCCCTTATTCGTGAGCTGTGGCGACATGGCGGGGAGAAAGCCCATGGCAACAGCTGGCTGAGCACATCATATCTGTAACCCATCCATCGCCAGGAAACAAGAAAACCCTCAGCATCCAAGCGTGTGGCTCTCAAATCTTTTCTCAAAAAACCATTCATTTTTCTTGCGCTAAAAAAACAAACCTTTTCCAGGCAAGCCTCGCCCGGCAGGAGATTAATTGCTGCAAGACTACTTTCAGACCGTCTAGCCCTTTCCAGAAACATGCTCCATCCCTACTCCTCTGCCTTCCTGTGGAGAAGGTAAACAAAGACTCCGACAGGACGCTGCAGTGAATTTCAGGCTGGCATTGGAGTTTGTGCAGAGTCGGAAGCAGGCAGCAAGACGCCGGAGGATCACCCCATTGTTTGATCTTCCCAGGGAACCACAGATCCAAGGCAAGTGGTCAGCAAGACATCTCCAAGGAGGTCAGAGAAACAAACAGCACCACAAACACAAGTCCAAAAGCCTAGAGCGGCCGTTATGACAAATGCACCCCGGTTACAGCAATTCCTGTCAATTTAAATCTTCCCTTAGCACAAAGAATTTTTCTTTACTGCATACACCAAAGAAATGCTCAAATGGGACAGTCATTCTCTTGGTTTCACCTTAATTTTACAGTTATGAAAGCATCTTGTTTTTTTGAATTATTAATTGTTGGCTATAAAAGCTCAGAGATGGGCAGCTTATTACATTATTTATTGGTGAGAGTAACCTAACCTTTTACATCAAGAGCACTGAGCCATCTTATAGCTTTTTATTTATATATAAATATATATTCTACATAACATAACCAACTTCCAGCTGCTCCCGTCAGGGGTCGCCACAGCAGATCGTCCACAGATTTAGTTTGGCAGGTTTTTACGCCGGGTGCCCTTCCTGACGCAACCCTCCATTTTGCCCAGGCTTGGGACCGGCACAAAGGTGCACCCCCTTGTGGCTGGAATCACAGCAACGCCCAATGTGGGGCTCGAACCCACGACCCTGAGATTACGAGTCACATCCGCTACGAAAGCTTTTATTTGAATTTTGAGCATTATGTAGAAATATATATTCTACATAATGCTCAAAATTCAAATAAAAGCTTTCATGGTCAAATTTTTAAAAAGATAAATGGTTTACTGTTTGATCAGTTTCCTCGAAGGAGCCACAAAAAAGTAAAACCTTGTAAAAATATAAATTTATTAAATAGCTTCAATGTTTTAGGTCATTTTGGAATAAACTTGGAATGGGTGGGAATTTTTCTTCCACAGAAAATATTGGAATAAGGAATTTTGCAATCTGTTTTGCATGTTTTGGTCCATTTTTACAGACAAATTATGACCAGTTAATGAGGGGGAATATCGAAAGTAAACCCATTGCGCAGTTGACCAAGTCCAGCGTGATTTGTTATTTTAAAACCATTTTACTATTATATTAACTTTGCTATATGCGGAAAAAAGTTTTTAACAGCATGGAGGGACAAAAGGCAATAAGAGTCAGGATACAACCAGTATCACTGTTGTACTGTGTTCTAAAAGTTTTGTGCGATCAATTAAAATTTAAATATTGAAAAAAAGCGAATTTTATAAAATGTGTTTCACCTTGCCATTTTTTTTTAATTCTGCAAAACAAATCTTAAAAGAAAAGCAATGTCCCCTCATTGCAAGGTCACATGAAGTCTCGTCATGCACGGATGAACTTCCACACTTTCCCACAGTCCTCCAAGCTGAAGCGTCGTGCCCTTGAGAAGAAAGCGTCCAGTCCATGACCAGCCAGGGTGGCCCTCAGTGACCACCTGGAAGCAGAGAATCTGCTCTCTCTCCAGGTTGCTCCCCTGTTCCCTGTACAGCAGCTGAGGCAGCCAGTGGACCTGAGCCAAGCTGGGAGAGGTGATCAATTAGCCTTGGCAGGTCAAATATGGGGTTTCACCTTGGCTTGTTGAAGCTCCATTAGGTATTCTTTCTGAGGCTTGGCCCTCGATGGCTGGACTCAACATTCTGCTCACAGTGGCGGACCCAGGGTGGGGAGGAGCCCAGGTTTGGACACTTACTGTAACATAAGTACCCCTTTGGTGTGAAACGGAGAGGCTGGACATTTTATATGATGGATTTCTTCCAGAAGATCTAATCAAACACCTCTCTTCCCAGAATGCCACTCAGGCTGATGTGTGGCCCAGTGCTCAGACAACAGCCAAAGCCCAGTTTTTCTCCCCAATGCCACATGTTGGCAACTTGGGCACTGGGAAAGAAAATGCTGAATTTCAATCTACTGGATGGGCCTTGTTTCTCAAAGCTGCTAACTCAGAACCCCGGTGATGTCAGACAGCTCTGTGTGGTCATCACCGCTTTGCTAGAGTATTCTGCACATAGGCACAGCCTCAGTCTGCGAGCGGGTGGACATGCGCTCCTCTGGAGGGGCAGATGGTGGTGCAAGGAGTGTCATCACGCTGACGTAATGAAGACCACCCGTGTGTTTGGTGACACAGTGCTGCGGAGCTCACTGAGGCGGAGAGAGACTTGCACTGACACTCCTGTGACACGCAGAAGGATGCCGGCCCCTGTTCCAGCCATCTGCTTTCCCAAATTACTGCTCTGCTGTACAAATCCGAAAGCAGCGAACAGACAATTCGGCACACTCGAGCACTTGCGAAATGATGTTCGGAAAGGCATTAAGCATCTTGTTCAATAGCAAATAAATTATTTTTATTAATCTGTTTGCCATCATCGGATGAGAACGTGGGGCTCAAAACCCAGCGCCTCAATTTCTCATCAAAATTGGAAAAGTTTCCACGCAAAAATCCACACAAATGACCACTTGAAATTAACCGCACCAGCAATGTAAGCAGCACTGCTTGGCTATTTTATTGGTGTTAATTTAATTTAAATTGTTTAGCTATTTTTTTGGCAAACAGACAGAGTGGGGAAAAACAAGGAAAAGGAAATTCAAATATCCAGTAGTCTGGTTTTTAAGAATCGCATCACTTTAAAGGAGGCAACGGGAGTCAGAGTGTCTGCTTCACACCAGAAGAATGAATGAATGAATGAATGAATGAATGAATGAATGAATGAATGAATGGACGGAATTGTACAAGGCTGCAGAAGCATATATACAGCAAGAAAATATATTAGTAGCAGGTGGGCAAGGACCAGAGGAGATAAACAAAAATGATGCATGTTTAAAGAAAAATGAATAAGCATGTTTAGGGTGAAGAGGAGAGGGGCTGAGGTAATGAAGGTGGCACAGAGGAACCGCAGATAATTGCAAAAATAAAGAAATAAGTCACAACTGAACAAACAGAAAGAAGAAAAAATAAAACGTAGGAATTGTAAAAGTAATGCAGAAGCACGGAGCTGCTCCTGGTCACCACCACATGTGGGACCATATGGGTGTGAGGGGGTACGGTAACAGGAAGGGGAATCGGGTCCCTGGTGTATTAAAGTGACATCTGAAGGCCCGAGGCATGAAACACACCAGGCCTGGTCCAGGTCACGGCACCGGGGACCCTGTTAATTTACACCCTCGACCGCTGGCCACCTCTTCAACACAGAGAAAGGGGCTGCGAGCGTCTCATATGCATGCGAAAGCAGTACAGCAACCACACTGCCTTGTGCACAGCAGCTGCTTTGTGGTGTCCACAAAAGCAGAAGATATGAAGTGCTATGTTCTGGCATGTTCACTGAGACTGACCCAGGCTCACGTAGAGGATCCGCCACCTCCTGCTTACCTTAGCTCATCCTGCGCATAGCAACAGGCATCAGGGTATGATGTCCTGCCAGGGTTTTCTTATAAAACGGCCCAAAGTTTGAAAAACGTGAGTTACACATCTGCATCGATGCGTGAATGAAGAACAGGAGGAGAGCATTTTAATGCATTAAACAAGTGTACGGTTATGGGTTCGGTCAGAGGAGGCAGAGGCGCAAACTGTGAAAAATATTGCTTGAATCTGAGGGGGGACACATAGGAACCACAGTGCAAAACTGATGTCAAAAGGCAGGTGGCGGTCCTAAGTGGACGGTGTTGGTAAAAGTCCCAATGGAATGGTGCTGGTAATGGTCCTGAATGGATGGTGTTAGT